>BSBN01000490.1:0-726666 GCA_027924645.1 Cunninghamia lanceolata | reverse complement strand
ACTCGAACCTATTAGGGTTGATAGGATTAACATAATCAAAAGTCTAGTTTTGAATAGTGATAATGTCCATTAAAATATTATATGGATGAGGATATACCTCATATTCTATGTTTATGCATTTATGAGAAGAGTGAATTCAAGTGATGCCAAGTGGACTAGGGAGACTAGAGGATTTTGTTCCTATGTTTTTTTAATACTTATGTTATTGTGTTTAGAAATCAAGGAAATTTGATATTTCCATGCATTGGATTAGAGAAGTTAAACCCTAGAATCGTGACTTGAAGCATCTAGGAAACCTATAACTCTTATGTTGGGTATGACATTATATATTGGTCGACAATGCATGGTCGAGAAAACCATTTTGATCAATAGTGAAAATTTGAGAAAACCTTATTGGTCAATGGGGAAATGTCAAGAAAACCATAAAGCAAGACAAGAAGAGTCTTTGGAGTACTTTATCAAAGGTATGTGATTGTATGTTAGAGTCGAAACTTGTTATAATGCATCAAAGATGTTTGATATTTGAATCAGAGAATGGAATGATAAGAAGCCATAAACCCTAGAAGTTGCAAGTATGTAATGAAGGACTCGTTAAAGATTAGAATTACCTAAATCTATTGCATGTATATCTTAGATTGAGGATAATTTCTAGGTCAGATTGACTAGAATAAATTTATAGTATAGACAAGTCTGTGTCTAGAGTTGCTAATGAAGAAAGTTAACTGTAGGTTGAAATAGTCTCCAAGTCAAGTCAGAGGTGTGTGTCTAGATGACATGAACAATCAGAATGATCATACTTAGCTAGAAGAGGTCTATAGTTGTATGGTTGATTGAGTTATGTAGGACACTACACTAGGACTTAGATGGTAAAAACCTTACAGTTCCTTATCTCTATACCCTTCGTGAAGGGTAGGGCCACTTCCAGTTGGAAGGTGTGCAGGGGAACACTGGTCTGTGGTTGGAGGTAAATCACTCAGATGATGCTCTCCCTCTGAAGTAGAAGACTTGCCAAGACTCCTGAAGACATATCTCAATTATTCAGATGTAGTGTACTCCATGTTATGACTTGTGACAATCAAATTTATGAGGTAAAACTCTTCTTTATGCCAAGTACAGTTTATGTAATGTAAATGAAAAGTGAAAGGATTTCACTATGATTCTAGCTTTGATTATGTTATGATTCCAAGGTTGAAATTGTATAGAAAGATGTACTTTATTTCTTGTGATTATGCAAATGATATATATTAAAAAATAAATAAAAAATTTCTCGTGTTTACCAAGTTTATTTACTTTCTTGTAATTTCTTGAGTTTACTCGAGTTTTAAGGGGGGATGTTACTTATGGTATCAGAGCGAACTGGGTTCAACACATGCACCTATGAGCTTGCTATGAGAAAACTTGTTAAACATTTAGCAGATTGGCTAAGGTTTAAAACTAGATTGATTCTAATATGGCATAGAAAAAAAACTAAGAAGATTGTGTTCCAACTGTAATCCTAATGTGTTTCTATAGCACCATCTTAAAATATCATCTGAATGATGAATGTTAGTTACTCCAGGAAATAGGAGTAGATGTGTTATAACCTTTTTATTTGCAAAATTTTTGTGCGTGATAAAAGTCTTAAGGGGCTTATTTATTTGTTGTGCTTGTAGCACAAACTCTAATCCATTGTAAGTTATTGGAAAACCTAAGTGCAATGCAGTAATCTACTCCCTTGTTAGTGACTCAGTTAGTCATGTAGTACATAATAAGTGTTCCTCTGGATTTTGACACTTCTTTGGATTTTTGGTAAAATCCCTTTTAATATTTGCAAGGATTATCATTATTTTATTCCTTTATTTTAGAATGGTCTAGCCACCGAATTTTGAAGATTGTTTATTTTATGACCATTTGGTTAAAATTTGATTTATTGTCGCAAATGAGCTCATTCTTTTGATTTATTGTTGAAAATGAAATTGCTTATAATCTATTATTGATTTAAGTTATTGTGGTGGCTATACAAGAACATTTTGATTATTCACTATGTTTGATGTAATGTTCATCTCTATCATGTCCTTGATGGGCCTTTGATGGATTGTGAAGGGAGTAAATTGTAGAAAATGCACTTGGTATGTCTTTAACTTTATAGAAGAAAGAAACCTTGTGTGGAAGGAAATTTGTTCTAAACCCTTTTAGGGTTATTAATATGTAAGCTACCGGAAGGAGGTCTTACGCTGACATTACCTTTTGAAATTTACGTTATTGTATGCGGGCAGACAGGTAGTCCAGTAAGCCCAGGTTAATAGTCTCACCAAGTCGAGCAGGGTGGTGAACCATGACTACATTCATTACGAAACATATATTTATATAAAAACTATGGCCATAGTGAGTGTCGTTGCCACCACATGCACTCGTCAGTTCATAGTACTCTAGAAACTAAGCTAACCAGAGTTGTCATACTTGGTTGGAGGGTATCCATGGTAGTGCGACAGAGTTAGTTAAGTTAGGGTACACACCAAAGCTCAGATGGTAACTGAGAGGGTTTCCAACATAACCTTTCGTTGAAGGGTCAAACTGCTTCTAGGTAGGATGTGTGTAGGGAAACCGCTTAAGTCCGTGGTTGGAGGTAAAAATAGCTAAGCAATGCTTTCCCTCTCATCAGTGGCATGCTATGTCTTGGAGGACAGTTGAACTAGATAAGGAATTTTGATCCTTTCTCTTGTAATTACTTATCAGCTTATTTAGATGATGCATGAAATGAATGAAATTTGTAGTTGTTGAATAACCTTTTCATCTAGAAGAGTGAAATTTGATGTTACTCTTTGTATCTTATGGTGGTACCATACTTACATAATGTTATTAAACTTTGGTAAAATTTTCTTGGTAAACTTGTGAATGAAGTGGATGGTTGCTACATGTGAAAAGAGTATCCACCTCTTATGGAGCTTGTTATAACAACTCCTATAATTCTAATAACAAGATGACTCCATGATACAGAGCAGGGGAAGCATCTTGTGCTAATCTTAAAGGTTCCTTGATTGGTCATGGTCATAACTAATTGTCTTCTCAACATACATAGCTTGCATGATAGGCAAAAAGTGCCATTTCAGGGTTTGTATACTTCCACCACTTACCAAACCTTCCAACCACCTTTAGTCACTCTAATTTGACCAAGTGATGCTTATAAAACTCACAAACTTCTCTAATTAGCTAATTCACTAGGTGTTTCTTCACAATGCAACTTCTTGCTACTAGCCCTTGGAATGTGGTTTTTAGGGCATAATTCACAAAAACAAGTGCAAACCTATGAATAAATCAACTTTTCCATTACCCATTAAGCTCCTCTTTAACATATCTTCCATGCAAGGTGTGTTGTTTTCTGACATATGGGTCAAACTAGGACTGTTGTTGTCTTAAGCCCAATTAGGTCTCCTTCTACACAACAAGTACATGAAAATGATAACCCACTCTGCAAATTCCTATTCCAAGGTGTTGGTGATGTTGCATACTAATGGAATATGCTAGGTTTGAAGGCCTAGGCACATCCCAAGCTACTCCTCCTTCAAAAGATCACTCCAACTATGCTTTGAACAGTTTAATACATAGAGTTATTAGACTTCTTGCACCCAAAACTATCTTTTACTTCAATTCCCTACTTCTACACACCAAAAAACAATTAAGAGGCATGCAAGGTAGATCCCTTCCACCCATTTTTGTCTATGGTGCAGGTGGGTAAGGCCGCCAATCCATCGATCTCCACAAAAACCCTTAAACCCCTCTAAAACCCTAGCTAAAAGAGCAGTTTCAAAAAAAAGGCTATAAAATCCTTCAACTCCAATGAAATACACTCCAATTGTATTCAAATAAAATATAACACATTATATTACTTCCCCTTATGCATTTGGAGTCTTGACAGCATTGTACGAATGAGTACAGAGAGAGGAAATTGTACAAAATAGAAGAAAAATGTAGAAAAGACTGGTAAAAACATTAATTACTTCACTAGACCTATACAAAAATCCTTCAAAATGCATTCAGATCTAAGTTAAGACAAAGCCCTCCATCATTTGTATGAATGAGTTCATGACAGTATAGCCAAGTACAATTTCTTGGACAACAAAAGATAGAAAGACAATAAGAAAGCAGAAAATGACTATTTTTTCCTTATATATTTTTAAAAAAACTTCTTCAAACTTCAATGATCCTCCTTTTGCATCTAAGGAAGGAATAATATATTGGATTTCCAAGAAATCCATGACTCCACTACTCTCCAATCGTGGAAAAGCTAGAAATTAAGGCATTAAAGCCTTATTACTAAAAAAACAAAAAAGATTGTCCTAGTTTTTAGGAAAAAACTGTAGACTCACTAAAAAAAATGACTATTCTCAACCTCCACTACATGTTCATGCCTCAAATGGCTTTATTACATTATTTAATCTCCATCACACAAAAAAATTTTAAAAATTTGACTTAATGAACATCCTAGGTGCACTGCACCATACACCCTAACTTGTAATTTTTCCAAGTCCCTTGGAAAGAATCTTGTAATTTTTCCTCCCTTGCTTCATGTTTATCTTCATCAGGTTCATCTTTCTTTGATCCTTTACTATCCTTGTTATCTTTGCTCTTGTCTTTCTTTGAAGTTTTCTTTACTATGTCATAGAGTACTCTATTAGCCTTCTTATCACCAAACTCTGCCACCTCACTCTCTTTTACCTCTGTTCTCAACCTTTTATCAACTCTCATCACTTTACCTTTCATCTCTTGCATAGTCCTCTGCCCCATTCTCTTTTTGTCTTCATTCTTTTCACTTCCAACTGTACCATCACCTTTCTCAACCTCTGTCAAACCTGTAACTATACCTTTCTCTGTCCAATCACCTTTAGAAATCTCTATCCTCACACCATCCAACTGCCTCTTCTCTGTACTCATCCCCACAAGACACATGACTATCCCTACTAAGATCCCTTCACTTATTTCTTGCCTTTCCATAGGCTTTTCACTCTGACACTTCTCTGTTTCAGACCAAGACACATTTCTACTTACCTCCTTCTTCCACATCAAGACATTCCTCTTTACAACTGGCTACAAATCATCTTCACACTTCCCATTTGTTGTCTCAACAATTTTATGCCTTGAAAAGGCTATATACTCCTTGGTTTTACTCTCTCCAAACCTTGCTGGTTCCTTCTTACTAAACATTATCATCTTTGTTGTCCTTGACTACTCCTTTACTTCTTCCTGCATTGGCATCGGTACAAAAGTCTTCTCATCCTTCCTAATGGTGTAGGTGTTAGCTTTTCCATTATAAATTATAGACCTATCAAACTGCCAGGGTCTTCCAAGTATCACATGACAACAATCCATAGGTAAAATATCACATAGGACCTTGTCCTCGTATCCTCCAATCTTAAACTCAACTAATGCTTGTTCAATCACTAAAATGGACTGATTATCACTTACCCAAGAGATTTTGTAAGGTGTGTCTCTAGGTACTCTTTCCAATTTTAGTTTGCCTACCATTTCACTAGATACCATGTTATCAGTACATCCTGAGTCTACTATCACTTTACATACCTTGTCTCTACATTTGCATGTTGTCCTAAATAGTTCTTTCCTCTAAATCAACTCCTTCTCCTCGAAGGTCTTCAATAGTGCTCTTTCTCTCAGCATCAATGTTTCTCCTACTTCACCAACACAACTAGTGGGAGCAGAACCACCACATTCTTCTTCTTGGACTAACTGAGTCCTCCTCTCATTCTTCTTTTCACCATCACTTGTAAAATTTTTCTTCTCAGGACACTTGTATGCTGGGTGTCCAAACTCTTGGCAATTGTAACATTTACCTATAAAGGTGTTTGCACTCCTTCCACCACCAAATCTACCTCTAGAACCTCTGCCTCTAAAATTTACACTTTGTCCTTGTGCCTTATTCATCTCCTCTTGACTCTCATTGACTTGTTTTGTGTTTTGAAAGGATCCTCTGCCTCTAGAGGTGTTGCCTCTACCTCTGGCTCTCTTGTCTTGTCTTCTCTTTAGCTTCTCTTCCAGTCTTACTACCATCTGATAACATTCTTCAACATTCCTTAGATTTGCCAACACTAGTTCATCCTACATGTTAAACCTCAAACCACCAATATATCTAGCAACTTTTTGCACTTCACTTTCATTTTGACCAGACCTTATACTCATCTTATAAAACTCTTCAGTGTATGTCTTAACATCCATTTCCTTTTGTCTTAAACTTTGAAGCTTTTTAAATATTTGAACTTCATAATCTTTAGGCAATAACTTACCTTTGATCTTAGCTACCATCTTGTCCCATGAAACAATCTTTTCCTTTACTTACTTTCTCCTCTCTGTTTGATGATAATCCCACCATAACAAAGCATGACCTGTCAGCTTGGTCTTTGCAATCTTCACTTTCTACTCCTTAGGAACTTCTCCACACTCAAAGTGATTGTCCAATGCAGCAATCCAATCTAGCAACTCTTCATCACTAAGGCTTCCTCCATACTTTGGCACATCTATCTTCATCTTGTGCTTGTCTTCCTTTACTGCTTTCAGAAACTTTACCATCCTCTGATCCTCAGGGTCCAACTCTTCTTCCACATCTTCACACTTAGCTTCCTCTTCTTCCTCAGACTCATTCTCATCACCTAGAGCCACTCCTCTTCTCTAATTTTGTTCTAGGGTAGCCATTCTTTCCTTCAACTCCCTCAACTCTCTAGCATGCTTTTCCTTTAGCTCATTCATCTCTTGAGCCATGTTTCTTCCTCTTGGAGGCATCTTGACAAACTATCTCTTCAACTTAACACTTCACAATCACAACTGATCTACTAACTGTGCTCTGATACTAATTTGATGCAGAGCAGGGGAAGCATCTTGTGCTGATTTTAAAGGTTCCTTGATTGGTCATGGTCATAACTAACTGTCTTCTCAACATACATAGCTTACATGATAGGCAAAAAGTGCCATTTCATGGTTTGTATACTTCCACCACTTACCAAACCTTCCAACCACCTTGAGTCACTCTGATTTGACCAAGTGATGCTTACAAAACTCACAAACTTCTCTGATTAACTAATTCACTAGGTGTTCCTTCATAATGCAACTTCTCGCTACTAGCCCTTAGAATGTGGTTTTTAGGGCATAATTCACAAAAATAAGTGCAAACCTATGAACAAATCAACTTTTCCATTACCCATTA
The DNA here is from genome assembly GCA_027924645.1 of Cunninghamia lanceolata. Lineage (NCBI taxonomy): Eukaryota > Viridiplantae > Streptophyta > Pinopsida > Cupressales > Cupressaceae > Cunninghamia > Cunninghamia lanceolata. The sequence goes on along the minus strand of BSBN01000490.1, from coordinate 719,477 downwards.
AGCTCCTCTTTGACATATCTTCCATGCAAGGTGTGTTGTTTTTTGACATATGGGTCAAACTAGGACTATTGCTACTGTCCTAAGCCTAATTAAGTCTCCTTCTACACAACAAGTACATGAAAATGATAATCCACTCTGCAGATTCTTGTTTCAAGGTGTTGGTGATGTTGCATACTGATGGAATATGCTAGTTTTGAAGGCCTAGGCACATCCCAAGCTACTCCTTCAAAAGATCATTCCAACTATGCTTTGGACAATCTAATACATAGAGGTATTAGACTTCTTACACCCGAAACTATCTTTTCCTTCAATCCCCTACTTCTACACAAAAAAATCAATTAAGAGGCATACAAGAAAGAGCCCCTCGACCCATTTTTTTCTATGGTGCAGGTGGGTAACGTTGCCAATCCATCGATCTCCACAAAAACCCTTAAACCCCTCTAAAACCCTAGCTAAAACAATAGTTTAAAAAAAAGGCTATAAAATCCTTCAAATCCAATGAAATACCCTCCAATTGGATTAAAATCAAAGATAACACATTATATTACTTCCTCTTATGCATTTGGAGTCTTCACAACATCGTACAGATGAGTATAGAGAGGAAATTGTAGAAAACAGAAGAAAAATGTAGAAAAGACTGGTAAAAACGTTAATTACTTCACTAAACCTCTACAAAAATCCTTCAAAATGCATTCAGATCTAAGTTAAGACAAATCCCTCCATCATTTGTATGAATGAGTTCATGACAGTACGGCCAAGTATGATTTCTTGGACATCAAAAGATAGAAAGACAGTAAGAAAGTAGAAAATGACTATTTTTTCCTTATTATTTTTTTTTAAAACTTCTTCAAGCTTCAATGATCCTCCTTTTGCATCTAAGGAAGGCATAATATATTGGATTTCCAAGAAATCCATGACTCCACTACTCTCCAATCATGGAAAAGCTAGAAATTAAGGCATTACAGCCTTATTACTAAAAAAAACAAAAAAAATTGTCATAGTTTTTAAGAAAAAACTACAGACTCACTAAGAAAAAATGACTATTCTCAACCTCCACTACATGTTCATGCCTCAAATGGATTTATTACATTATTTAATCTCCATCACACAAAAAAATTCAAAAATTTGACAGAATGAACATCCTAGGTGCATTGCACCACTCCATTTGAAACATTGGACAGAAGAAGATGCCGAGATCCTATAAGCTGGGTAAGTTAGAGGATAGGATTAGCATTAGTCCAGAAATGTTGTCAAAAATGGATGAACAATTTAAACTGATCATAAAAGATTGGTGGAAGCTAATAATAGATAGAAAAACTAAAGTAAATGCCAACCATACACTAACTCAATTCTCGGTTAGAGAAGAATGCTTTCATAAAGTATGGAATGTATTCCAAATCACTTCCTAGATATTAGGGGCTCCTCAAAGCTCTCAAAGTGATTAATCTGGTTGATTACAGAATTATTTTATTTTTCCAGGAGGCATATGCTCTTTACGATTATATTTGAAAAGTATATAACAAATGACCATTATATTCTTAGAATATTTTACAAGAATAGGACCCAAGAGTGGTCATGATCAAGCTTTTAAAAGTTTAAGGCTTCCAAGTGCTACTTGCGAAACAAAGAGGTTACTCATGACAGGTTAAACAAAATTTTTATCTTATTTATGTTTATGATACATTGAATCATCGAGGATGATGAATCTTAAGGGGGAAGGTATGTCACATCCCTAATTTTGACTTGAAATTACTTTTTACTTTTACGTAAATAGAAGTGAATTCTATGGATAAATGATTTGGCATTAAGGTATAATGTCGAGATAAATCATTAGTTTCCTAGACTCTAGTCATGTGAATAAATGCATGTGATGTAATGATTTCAGAATGTACTTTTAAATTTGTTATTTGTGAGGTTATGAATGGACTAACGATAGGCTAATCCCATTTACATGACTGCAATTTACATTTAGGAAAAATAGGTTTCCACCTCTCCAAGAAAGGGAGGGAGAGCATCATCGGAGAGAAGGGAATAGATATAAGGAAAAGTATAGTTTGTTGCCATCTTAAGTACTGTTGGTGCAATTAGCGAACCTAATTAAGTTAGGTAAGTGATACTTGACCCTTTTGGTCTAAGTTTATTGCTCGACTTGACAAGTTGTCGATGCCATTTAGAGTCTTTTAGTGTCATTTAATGTCAACATAGTCATTTTGGGGAAAGTGATGTCGTTAAGGTTGTATGTTAGTCCTTTTGCGACTAAGATGACTTTATGTCAAGCACGTCATTTTTTACGTTGTTTCGATTATGTCTTCAGGGGTGTAGTTGGTAGAATTGTTAGCATGTTTCAATTTTATGATTTTAACATTGATTTTGTATTTTGTATAATCAAAATTGATGTGAGTTTCATTTGTACGTGAAGGGGAGAATATCTCAACCCAATCATGCTTAAACGTAAGTTTTACGTCACATTATTATGATAACTTCTATTGATAATATATATAATCTTAGACTATTATTATTGTGCTATTATTCATAAAATTGGTTAGCTCGAGGGTGCTTATAGTCTTAAATGATAACTACCCTATTTATTTATGAACTTTCATTCTTAATCATTTTGAGGGTATTTTATCTTGAAAGAGTCATTGTTATCATGGGGAGTGATGCTTTAATCACAATAGTTTCCTTAATCTGTTTACTCGATTCTCGTAGCCTTATTAAGAGGAGAAAAATATGCAGCATGGACATGTTTCATAACAAATAGATTCCTAAGTTGTTAACTTCAGTAGTGGAGTTGTAGCTCATTGAAGACATTAAAGTTTAGTTATCAAGGACTCTTTATTCGACCATCACCACCTCTATCATTTATGCCTTCATGGAAATGATAATTGGTTAAGAGTATTGTGACAAATAGTTTGGAGCGGGGCTACTTTTAAGATTAAGATATTCGACCCCTTTATGCTCACTAACTGCACAATGCAGCCACTCCCACTCTAATAGCAACTTTTAGGGGATTGTCTCTAAAACTTTGATTAAAGGGAGAGTTTTAGGCAGAGTTCAATGAATAAAAAGGAAACTGAGTTGGGGTGAAGTTTCCTATGGCCTTAGAGGAGAGTTTTTCTCAATGACCAAAGCAGAGTGTTTAAAGATACGGAAAGCTTGAATTGGGGAGGAAGGCATTTTTTGTGATCACTTAGGAGAGAATGATGAATATCAGAAGTTTGTCTATTCTGTCTCAAACATGGTACTAAAGAATATTCTTTTTCCTAAACCTCTTTTGAGGGGTATAGTACCAGAAAAAGGAGATGACGAGACGAGTTATCATAGAAAATGAAAAGGGGGGGTCGTTAGTATCCTAAAGAATCTCAGAAAAATGATGTCATAGTAAGCTGAAGAAGAGTATTGTTACCAAGAGGTAACAAGAGTTCAAGATCATATAAAAAAATGGGTGAGTGATAAATATGGCAAGGAAGGATAACAACAGTATTATCATAAAGGAGAAAGAGGTTCTAGAGAGTTGAGAAAAGAGAATTAGAATAGTCCATAGAGAGAAACTCTATTAGTATTAGATGTCCTTAGAAAGAATTCTATAGAAAGAAGTAAGATGTTATATCTGTACTTCAACATACAAGAGCTACATCCACTAATCTTATCTACTGTTATTCTTTATTTTGACTGTGAATAATCAAGAGCTCATAGAGATGTTCTCATGTGGAGTTTAGTAAACTCATGCAAAACATTAAATGTGTATTCATATCAATCGTGTTATCATGTTTTCTTAGCCTATAGATAAAGTATCTTGTCAAACCATGACATGACAACCATGATACGGGTAGCAAAAGAGCTAAAGTATGGTAGGCTATGAAAGATTATTTGTCTCATAGTATATATCTAGAAGTTTTATTAGATTGATATTAAATATTTGATGAATGAAATTTGCTTATTGTAAAAGATGGACAATGATCTTGAAATCATTGGAATACCTTTAGACAGTAGCATATTATCTCATAATAATACTACAATAATAAGAATTATTGTGAATTTGAAGGCTTATCTATAGGCATTAAACCTATTCTTTTAAGAATCGGTAAAAGACCAAGAGGTCGTTAATTTATTTAACATGGAAACAAACTTATCTAGATCAAATTTGACTTAGTTGAGAGATTAGAAGTTGTTATTGTTATTATGATATTATTACTTATCAAAATAAGTTTATTTGTATTCCATCATGTTGGAATAGGAAAGATAAAAACCCTAAATTTTGATATAACTAAGGTTCAGAGATGAGGAACTCTCGTGTCCCTAAGTTACATTATACCATCACTAGTTCAAGAAGAAGTAGTATGTTTATCTTGGAGAGATATTATTGTAATTAATAACATCTTTTGTACCCCATTAAGCACCAGTTTGACCAACTTTATGACAGTCCTGAAAGGACTGATGGTCGATAAAACTAGGCCACATGTTGACATCTACTTAGCCATGATATGGTAAGTATTCTTAATGTAAATTTGAGTAACTTGAATAAACTTTATAGTGCAAGACAAAATTATTTCTCCATGATAGTACTAGACTCTAGAACCAAGATTAAAACCTTGAAACATGGAAGAGAGTGTCAGGAAGTCATATATTCTATTGCAGTTGCAACAAGAGGTTCTTTTTGAAAGACTAAAACCTAGGATGTTGATAATTATATTAAGGACCCACACTTTCAGGGAAAAAACTGATTAAGTCTTAAGAAATATCTAATTTGAAGGGGAATTTGGGAGATATAATTAACTACTTCTATGTTTCAATATTGAAACTATTAAACCAACTCAAGAGTATAGGCATACCAAGGGATGGGAAATTATAGTCCTGATTATATGTTCAAATGAACTTATTTTAGTGTCATTTGCATAAAAGACAAAATTAACCCAGTGTGGGGTAATCCTATTAAGATTTGTTCTAGTTGGGTATGTTGGGAGATTTGAAATATCAAACCCACATAATTGTTGTACTTAAGATTACTGATATAGGTTTATTGACATGTATTTAAAGGATGAATATACATATGAGTGGAAAGTCAGTAGACTAGGAGGTCAAAAGTGTTTTATTATCCTTTCTAACTTGAACCTATTAGGGCTGATAGGATGAACTTAATCAAAAGTCTAGTTTTGAAAAGTGATAATGTCCATTAAGATATTATATGGATGAGGATATACCTCATATTCTATGTTTATGCATTTATGAGAAGACTGAATTAGAGCAATGCCAAGCGGACTAGGGAGACTAGAGGATTTTATTCTTATGTTTTTTTTAATACTTATGTTATTGTGTTTAGAAATCAAGGAAATTTGATATTTCCATGCATTGGGTTAGAGAAGTTAAATCCTAGAATCGTAACCTAAAGGATCTAGGAAACCTATAACTCTTATGTCAGGTATGACATTGTATATTGGTCGACAATGTATGGTCAAGAAAACCATTTTGATCAACAGTGAAAATTTGAGAAAACCTTATTGGTCGATAGGGAAAGGTCAAGAAAACCATAAAGCAAGATGATAAGAGTCTTTGGAGTAATTTATCAAATGTATGCGATTCTATGTTAGAGTCAAAACTTGTTATAATGCATCAAAAATGTTTGATATTTGAATCAGAGAATGGAATGACAGGAAGTCATAAACCCTAGAAGTTGCAAGTATGCAATGAAGGACTCGTTAAAGATTAGAATTACCTAAATCTATTGCATGTATATCCTAGATTGAGGATAATTTAGAGGTTAGATTAACTAGAATAAATTTACAGTATAGACAAGTTTGTGTCTAGAGTTACTAATGAAGAAAGTCAATTGTAGGTTGAAATAGTCTCCAAGTCAAGTCAGAGGTGTGTGTCTAGATGACATGACCAAACAAAATGATCATACTTAGATAGAAGAGGTTTAGAGTTGTATGGTCGTTGAGTTATTTAGGACACTACACTAGGACTCAGATGGTAAAAACCTAATGATTCCTTATATCTATACCCTTCATGAAGGGTAGGGCCACTTCTAGTTGGAAGGTGTGCAGGGGACTGCCAATCTGTGGTTGGAGGTGAATCACTTGGATGATGCTCTCCCTCTTAAGTAGAAGACTCACCAAGACTCGTGAAGACATATATCAATTATTCTAATGTAGTGTACTCCATGTTATGACTTGTGAGAATCAAATTTATGAGGTAAAACTCTTCTTTATGCCAAGTGCAATTTATGTAATGTAAATGAAAAGTGAAAGGATTTCACTATGATTCTAGCTTCGATTATGTTATGATTCCAAGGTTGAAATTTTATAGAAAGCTATACTTTATTTCTTGTGATTATGCAAATGATATATATTAAAAAAAAATCTCGTTTTTACCAAGTTTATTTACTTTCTTGTAATTTCTTGAGTTTACACGAGTTTTAAGAAGAGGGATGTTACACTAGCAGTGCTTTCTAGTGTTCATGGTTGGTTGTTGATGTTCATGGTTGAATGCCATGCCTTGATTAATGTCAAGTAAAGTTGTATTGAGCATGTTTGTGGTCAACAAAGATGATTTCATGATGATAAATTAAGATAGAAATTAGAAGCATTAAGATGAATGATGATATATTAAGATGGGAATTAGAAGTTATGCTAAGGTTGAGAGTATGTTGTTGATGACCTGCCACATGTTGTATGCTCTTTTCTAATGATCCTAAGGAAGTATGTGTTGATATAAGAAGGTTCTAGTCTCCATAAGTTGGTGAACGTTTCTACTGTAGGAAGTTGCCTAGAAAGCTGCTTAGTAAAATGCTTTGCATTCCTCTGCATTTGAAGATATGGTCATGCGGTTCAAAAGTTAAGTTTAGTATGTTGTAAAGGTGCCCAATCCAAAGTTTTAGATCATTTTCTCCTCCACAGTGGAAGTCACAAGTGACAGAGTTCCAGTCTATGGTCTGGCAGCATAATGTGATGATGAATGTTGATTGGAATGCTCTGCATTCCTCTACAAGTTAAGGTTTGCTCATGCGGTTTTGTAAACATGATCAGAGATGTTCAATGTATGCTACTTTGGAGTATCAAGTGATTTAGAGGTCCGCAAATTCAATTTCCAAATGACAGTGTACTATAGATGGTTCTGGATGCCTAATTGTTCTTAAGACACACAATTGGGCACTTGCACTAGTTGGAGATTATATAGATCAATTATATGAGTTCATGTGGACATTCTACATGTCTTTATGTTTCTCAGGTTTCATGCACATGCAAATATTTCAAGTTTCCAGTACCACATAAAGTTTTCAACTCAGTATGGGAAGAGTTATTGTTGCTAAATCCAACTGAGGTATGTTGGTGATGTGCGCCACAATGTTCTTATTGTGTGGAGTTCAAGGAGCATTTGGAGATGGTGGATAGGTCTTGCTGACTCATCTGAGAGAAGTGCAAGCAATTTTTAATCTTTCATGTGTACCGTCAAGATTGTAATGACCGATGTGCTACAAGCTTCATGTGTTATTGCTTAAGGGTGACCTATTTCAAATGAGCATGACATGTGGATGTTATACTTTGAAGGATGATGTTGTGAAGGATGTTTAGGACCAGGTTAAGCATGTGTTGGGGTCTGCAAGGCATGTTTCTTTTCCTGGAGTGGTGTGTAGTTCATGTTAGGTCTTTCCTTCTACATGTTTCATGTTGTGTGATCTCTGGCCAACTTGTAAATTGTAATATTCTTGTTGTACTGACCAACTTGTAATGTAATTAATGTAATATCATATATGTATTGTAAACCTAGTTTATCTAGGTGGAGTAAGATTGCAAATATGAGTGTGTGAAGAGAAGAATATGAATATGACATGTATTATGATGTGTGACTTAAGGAGAAAGAGAAAAAGCAATAAGGTATGTCTGGATTCATCTTGAAGACATTTTTATGATAGAAAGGAAGTGAAAAGTGTGCCTAACTGAATCAATCATCAAAAGGAAAAAGACATGCAAAATTGCAATCATCAAAGGTGTGAGCTTCAATGTCAGATTTTGGATAGTAAGACTATCATCATGTAATCTTTTTTGAGTTCATTCTCAGTTCAGGGAGTAGTTTCTTCCTTGGGTTGTAGCCCTAAAACAAAGTCAACAGGGAGTTGTAGCGTCCTTGGGAGTGATCCTAAAACCCTTGTTCAGGGAGTAGAAGCTTCCTTGGGTTGTAGCCCTAAAACAAAGTCAGCAGGGAGTAGTAGCTTCCTTAGGTTGTAACCCTAAAATAAAGTTGTAATTTTTGAGCTTCATATATTGTACATTAATCCTCACTGTGGTTTTTCCCTTGTTGGGGGTTTCCACTTATATTTAGTGTTATGTGTTGATGTGCATTGTGTTAATATTTAATGTTTATATTAATGTTGTAATGTTTAAGTTTTAATCTACTCTAGAGGAATTGAAGTTTGTTTGGATACTGATTCACCCCTCCTCTCAGTATCCTAGTGTGTTCAACATGTTCATTAGAAACAATGTTACAAGTAGAAATTAAAACCTCATCACCTACATCCAAGGATTTTTCTATAGAGGAATCACACTATTTCTTTTTGTTTCTACATTCCTTCTTATCATGCCCTCTTTTTCCACAGTTCCAACAATTAACTCTATTCTTCTTTCTAGGAGTCTTAGATTTTCCTTTAGATTTGTTGTTAGGCCCCTTCTAGTTCCCTTTTGGTCCTCTTTCCTTAGACTTTCCCCTAACATTAAGAGCATCCACCAAGCTATCCATAGCCTTCTTCCTCATTTCCTATGACAACAGAATTGCAACAAGTGCATCCATCTTTGAATCTTCGAGATTAGCATTGATAACAAGAATAAAATTCTCCCAAGATTTAGGTAAAGAACAAAGAAGCATCATGTATTTATCTTCTTCCTCAAACTTAACATCTACAGAGGCTAGCTGACTGACAATTAAATTAAATGAATTTAAATGCTTTGCAATAGATTCACCTTCCTTCATTTTAAAAGAAAATAACTTTCACTTTAAATAAAGTTTGTTTGCCAAAATTTTGTCTTGATAGTTTTCTCCCAATTGTTTCCATAAAGCATATGTGGTCTTTTCTTCAGCAACATTCAGTAGGACAAGATCTACAAGACACAACCAAATTGTACCCCATCCTTTTTTCTCCATCATTTCCCACTCATCTTGACTAATAATATCGGGTTTCTTCTCTTTTGTTGCAGCCAACCATTGATCTCTTTCTTCAAGTAAATCTTCCATTTTCAGCTTCCACAACTCATAACCCATTCCATTAAATTTTCTATGTCTAATTAGGATGCGGATGTAGCCATGGTTTCTACACAAAATCTGCAAAAAAAATTCAACCAGAACTCCCACTATAGCTCAAAAAACCCCACACTTCCACCCAAGACACAGAATGGGTTAGGATCTGATACCAAATGTTAGAAATGAAGGTAAACAACTATCAATGAAAATCTGATTACAACTGTAATATAGATATTAAATTGTGTAGAATCAAATTGGAGATAGTATGAAATCAACACAAAGAAATAATGGAATAGAAGATCACACACATAACACGATGTTTATATAGAGAAACTCTTTCAGAAGTAAAATCCACACAAGAAGAGATGTACTGGTCTATATTAACTTCAATAGAGTTTACAATATAATACTATCAATCTCCTCTTCAATCTTCAATCCAGTAGCACCTATTTTTCTAGTCTCAACTTTCTACTCTACTCATTCATAGTTGTAATACAATATTCTCATAAAGGAGTTGCCTTCTAGGGCAAGAAGAGCCAGCATAACCTCTACCATTAGATTTGTGACCTAATGATGAATGGTCTAGATTTACAATGATATATATATATGTGTGTGTGTGGCTTTCGGGGGCATGGCACCTAGACCCCTTACCGAGGTCGAACCCTGCTAGGGGGTACCCCCTTGCACCCCCCATAATGTAATGTGTTCCATAACCAACATCCGTCAAGTACTAGGATCAACCATGTAACTAAAACAAGATCACTACTTGGTGAAACCTTTCATCCCTTATGGGTGATTTACAAACAATAATAGAAATAATAAATTACATGGGATTTACAAGGTTTATGGCACATTAATCCTAACAACAAGGATGGGATAAGACACAGAACTAGGCATATTTGGAGAGACTATCTATCACCACTAGAATGACTAATTTCCCTGTACACTTTGCTAGTCCTGTAATGAAGTCCATTTAAATGTCAATCCATATGTAGATAGGAATGGGCAATGGATGAAGCTATCTTGGGGTGGCAATTATTTCCCCTTTGTTGCATTGGCATGTTTCACATTCTACCACAAATTAGTGAATGTCTATTTTCATACCTTAGAAAATATTATGGTGAAGTATTTCATAGGTTTTTAGAAAGTTAGAGTGATCCTTTGATGGTGTGGTATCAAACTGAGACAAAAAATTTAGATGCAAATCCGATTGGGAGGTTAAGACTAGACAACCATTATACCACAAACTAGGATCCATTCCATGAATAATCAGACTTTGAAGAAGGGTGAGTGGACACCTATTGTACATGAGTTGCTAAAAGTGACTATCTTGTTGTCATTCTTGATGTAAATAATTCAACCAAGTAGTGGTGGGCATTGATTAAGTAGTTAGGGAATGAAGATCCTTAAATTGACATGATAACACATCAGCCACCACATTATCATGTCCCTTTTGTAAGTGATTTCATAGTCATATCCCAATAATATGGTGACCCACTTTGTTGCTCTAGAGATGAGACTCACTAGTCTAATAAATACTTCAGATTATGGTGATCAATTTTACTATAAAAGTGTCATCCAACAAGGTAGGGCCATTATTTATTAATTGCATGAAGAATGGAAAACATCTCCTTCTCATAAGTGGAATGGGTAAGATTTTTACCAGTGAGAGCCTCACTGGTAAAGACAAGGGGTCACCCTTCCTACATGAGAATATCACCTATCCCAGAGATTGAAGCATCACTTTTAATGATGGATGTTTTAGAGAAGTCAGGTATAGCAAGAATTGGAGTGGTGCACATAGCTGCTTAATTAGATTAAATGACACTTCTATAGTTGTAGACCATTGAAAGGAATCTTTTTTTAACATGGTCATGAGGGGGCAATGATCTGTCCATAATGCTTTAGAAAGTAGTAGTAATAACCTTTGAGGCCTAACAAGCCACGAAGGCTCTTGAGGGTTTCTGGTTTAGGTCAATTCTGCATGGTAGAAATTTTGCCTAATGTTAGATTTAGGACAAACAACTGAGGGGGGGTGAATCAGTTGTCCAAAACTTTCTTGCAATTAATCAATTAAATCATTTTCTTAATTCAACAGAATAATAAAAAATCAATCATGGAAACATAATGCAACAATTCAAGTGCAAAAACACATTAACACATATGACACCAAGATTTTGACATGGAAAACCTGGTTAAGGGAAAAAACACGGGGTAACTAACCCAAGATTGTATTCTCTATTAAAATAATAGGAAGAATAAAATGACACATGCCAATTAGGGCTCACTACCTGAGCACACTGCTCACAAGAGGCCCACTGCCTATAGGAGACACACTGTCTACAAAATAATAAGTATTACATACTTGAACTGAAGAATAACATCTTCACCATGCTTGAGTTAGTTCCATTTAAGCTCAATACTTCTGCTCTGCCTTTCGCTCTGCTCCTCTCTACCACATTCTCATCTCCAACATGCATTTTGAAATGACTTTACAACTCCTTATTTATACAAGACATCAACTTAGGGATAATCATCCAAGTCAGCATACATTACAGAGAAAATACATAAATACAACATGACTAATTACAAAAAGACTTCACGCGAATCAACACACTGTCAGCCACATAGATCTAAGACTTCAATCTTCCTTTAGGAACATGCCATTCTTCACAGAACATCTTCAAGATCATCCGCAGGAGGAGTAACTCATTCGGTCAGCCATACTTAGGAAGAACATCATCATCCGGAAGTAATTCTTCAATTACAAGCTTAATCTTCAATGCGGACCACCAACACAAACTAGACACAATCCAAAGACCTCCACAAGCTTTCTTGAATCACCAAGAACATCCACACTACTTCTGCTTGCTGAAATCATTCTCTCCTTCATCCGAAACCTCAAGAACATAGTTTGTCATCACTGTCATATTGGAATGGATGCTTGTGAACCTTTAGACAATGAACCAATTGAGTTGTCAATTCACATTGACTTCATAAACACTCCATCAAATCCATAGAACAAGATATTGCATTTCTAGATCTCACTAGACCTATCTGTATCACTCTGTCACCTCTAAACATCTGCCAGAACCAATTTTACTTAAGTGGCCATAACTTCTTCAGATCTTCATGTGGACCTCTGAAATCTTTACTGGATCATCATAAGGCTTATATCTTACAAACCCTTTGATGTGCATCCTATAATCTTCATCTTAGTTGGGATCTTTACCTCACTGTCTTCACTGTTCTTCTTTGTTCCTGATAGGACTAATTTTCTCAATATCCTCAGCATGTAGCTCATCCAATCCTTATCATCAATGTAACAAGAGTATGTTGACATCAATGACAACACTGGTTAGGCCCATACTTGTAACAATCTCCCCCTTTGTCATTAATGGCAACATATGATGTGAAAAACTATTTTAACCATCAAGACAAGAAATTCTCCTTACTGACATAACTCCCCCTATCAACAACCATTCACATGTCTTCTCTTCCTTTACTGCTCCCCCTTTGATCAGCAACCACTTGTTTTTCACATGTCTTCTCTCCCCCTTTGACATCAATGGCAAAGGGCACATACTTACATCAATTCAGAATCATACCAGCTGCTCCCCCTGAGTAACAGCTTCCCAAACATCAATCCAGACCACAAAATATGACTATGAGATCCACTGGACTGATGCACATCAGTGCACCTTAATTCAGAGCCGGAGGGGTAATAACCCCTAACTTCTCCCTGAGATACTCAAAAGAGTCCTTAGGTAGAGGCTTAGTAAAAATATCTACAATCTGATCTTTGGAAGGCAAAAAATCTAATTTCACTTCATTCTTGTTCACTTGCTCTCTCAAAAAGTGAAACTTGATGGATATATGTTTAGTCTTTGAATGCAACACAGGATTTTTTGATATGTTAATTGCACTTGAATTATCACAGAAGATTGTGATAGGTTCTTCATACTCCACTCTGATATCTCTTAGCATTTTCTTCATCCACAATACTTGAGTGCAACTACCTGCTGCTGCAATATATTCTGCTTCTGCAGTGGACAGAGATATTGCCTCTTATTTCTTGCGCAGCCAAGAAACCAATCTCTTTCCCAAAAAGAATGCTCCACCACTGGTACTCTTTCAGTCATCCACATCTCTTGCTCAATCTGCATCTGTATATGCATGAAGAGAGAAATCATGATCTCTAGGATACCACAAACATACTCAACTATCCCTTTTAGATATCTAAAGATCCTCTTGATTGCCATGACATGAGATTCTTTAGGATCAGCTTGGAATCTAGCAACAAGACCAACAACATTCATAATGTTAGGTCTAGTTTGAGTGAGATACAAAAGTCCTCCAATCATTGACTTGTACTTTTTCTGATCAACCTTAGGAGAGTCATCATCTTTGCTCAATTTACATCCGGTTGCCATTGGAGTACTCATTGGTTTTGAGTTTTCCATCCCAAATTTCTTCAATAATTCTTTCACATATTTGGTCTGAGAAATGAAGATTCCTTTCTTTGTTTGAGTGATTTACAGACCCAAGAAGAAATTCATTTCCCCAAACATGGACATCTCAAATTCACTTTTTATTTGATTTGCAAAAGTCTTACACATACTATCTCTTCCTCCAAAAATGATATCATCAACAAACACTTCAACAATTAAGATATTTTCATGATCAATTCTAAAGTATAAATTACTGTCAGCAGTACCTTTGTTGAAACCAATCTTCAAGAGATGATTGTCCAATCTTTCATACTAGGCTCTTGGGGCTTTTTTGAGTCGATACAGTGCTTTCTTCAACTTGTAGACCATATCACCATGATCAGACAATTGAAATCCATCTGGTTGCTCAATGTAAACTTCTTCTTCAAGGTCACCATTCAAGAAGGTAGACTTGACATCCATCTAATATACTTTGAAGTCCTTGAAGGCAACAAAGGCAAGAAATAACCTGACTGCTTCAATTCTTGCCATTGGAGCAAAAGTTTCTTCAAAATCAACTCCTTCTACTTGAGAGTAACCCTTGCAGACCAATCTGGCTTTGTTTCTGACTACTTCACCATCTTCATTCAGTTTATTCCAGAAGACCCATTTGGTTCCAATCACATTCTTATTTTTAGGTCTAGGAACAAGATCCCAAGTGTGATTTTTCTCAATTTACATTAGCTCTTCCTCCATTGCTTTAGTCTAGTTTTCATCATTGCATGTTTCATTCACTGACTTTGGTTCAATCTTTGAAATCAAACAATGCTCTTCTGAGTCTTGAGCAATCTTTCTCCTTGTTTGAACACCTTTACTTTTATCACCTATGATCTGATCTTCAGAGTGATTCAGTCTTACATACCTAGGAATTTTGGAACTTTCTTGCACTTCTATTTCTTGAACAGGTTCATTCAAACTCATCTCTTCTTCTTGATTCACCAAATCAGTCTGAATCTAAATTTTAGAAGGGGCTTGAACTCCTTGGACCAAAACATCATTCTGATCATCTTCATCATATTCAGAAAACCTTGAGGGTTTTTCAATACCTTCATCAACCTTCACATTTGTACTTTCTATAATCTTTCTCAATCTTTTGTTATAACACCGGTATGCTTTTCTTTGAGTAGAATAACCCAAGAAAATTCCTTCATCACTTCTAGCAACAAATTTACCTAGATCTTCATCTTTTTTAATGTAACATTTGCTACCAAAGACTCTAAAATACCTCACAGTGGGAGTGATGTCAAACCAGAGTTCAGAAGGAGTCTTACCAGTATTGCTTCTGATTTGTACTCGATTAAGAGTATAGACCACAGTGCTTACAACTTCTCTCCAGTAGATCTGAGGAACATTTGCTTCTATCATCATGGTTCTAGATGCTTCCTGGATGGTCTAGTTTTTTCTCTCCACTATTCCATTCTGCTGTGGAGTCCTTGGGGTAGACAACTATCTTTTTATTCCATGTTTCTCACAGAATTCTATGAACTCACCAGATGTGAATTCTCCACCTCTATCAGACCTTAGACATTTTAGGTTCAATCCAGTTTCATTCTCTACCATAGCTTTGAATATTTTGAATTTCTCAAGAGCCTTTGATTTCTCTTTTAGAAAAGTCACCCACATCATCCTGGAGTAATCATCAATTAATAACATGAAGTATCTATCACCTTGCACACATCTGATTCTTGCCGGACCACATAGATCAGTATGAACTAAGTCCAATAATCCGGTAGAAGACTATTCCTTACTTTTGAATGTGACTCTACTCTGCTTACCCAACTGACATTCTTTGCACAAAATATTAGTAGGTTTCACCAGTCTTGGAAGATCTCTTACAGCCTGAGTGTTGCTTATCTTGATGATATTATAAAAATTCACATGACACATTCTCCTATGCCACAACCAACTCTGATCAATTTGAACAAATAAGCAACTTTTACCAGTACCAACCAAGTGGAAAATATTACCTTTAGTTTGAGTACTGAATGCAATCTCTGTTCTGGAACTTTCAAAGATCTTGCATTTTCTATTTTTGAATCGGAGAACATAGCCTTTGTCCACCAACTATCCAACACTAAGAAGATTGTGCTTTAGACCTTCAACATACAGTACATTACTGATTTTGTTCTTTCCATCAAAAGAAATGGTTCCTCTACCCTTGATTCTACCAGCAGAATTATCACCAAGTTTTACCACTCCTCCTTCATACCTTTCCAAATCTATGAACTTATTTTTGTCACCTGTCATATGGTGAGAGCATCCACTATCAATGACCCAATCATCCTTTTCTTCAACTTGGGTAGCTAGAGCTCTTTATACAATTTTGTGATTGATAGATTCAGAGGGCATTGGATCTTCTTCCTTGATGGCAATAAACACCCAATCACTTCCAGATTTGTTTCCTATCTCTAATTCATCATCTATTACTCCATCATTATCTTCATGGACATAGTAACATTTCTTTTGAAATCTTGATCTGTTAGGATTTGGCCTTGAAAATCTTTCTGGACACTTTGAGGTAGAATGACCAATCTTATTGTAGTTAAAACATTTAAAAGGCAATTTCCCTTCATACTTACTGGATCCTCTTGGTAGTCTTTTTGCAATAAGGGCTTCAAGTTGAGTAGCTTCTGCTTCATCTTCTTCTAGGTCTTTTCTTGCTTTTTCATACCATGATAGTTTCCTTGAAGAGTTCTCTCCCAGATCAAACCTTTGTTTTCCTTTTATAGAGTCACTAGCTTTGAATGCAGATTCAGCCTTGGAGGGGCATCTCCAAACTCGGTCAATTCAAATGCAGCCAATTTACCAACCAATTGATCTCTTGTGATACCTGAATATGATCTGAATTCTTCAATGGTAGCAACCTTGTATTTGTAAGAATCAGGAAGGGATCTGAGAACTTTGCCAACAACTCATCTTCATCCAAGATTCCACCACACATCTAATGCCACAAACAAGCTCATTTACTCTTGGCATAAATGTAGTGATATTTTCATCTTCTCTCATTTTTAGGTTTTCAAATTTTCCTTTTAGACTCTATAGCTTGGCACATTTAACATACTTGTCTCCTTCATGCAGAAGTTCCAGTTTTTGCCAAATCTCATATGCATTTTTTAGATCAACAACATTTGTCAGCTTTGAATCAGATAAGGCACTTAGAAGAGCTTCTTTAGTTCGCAGATTGTTTTTAGCATCTCTGATTTCACCTACGGTGCGTGGACCATTCTGTGGAGGATCATACTTCTTTGAAGCCATGATCCAATACTACATTCCCATACATTGCAAGTGGCATTCCATGCGACTTTTCCAAAGAGTGAAATTGGTTCCATCAAACCTCAGACTATCCTTTTTGTAGGACGACATCCTAGATCTCCTCAAGCGATTAAGCTTCTTTTAGAGGAACTTGGCTCTGATACCAATTGTTAGATTTAGGATAGAAAACTGAGAGGGGGGTGAATCGGTTGTCCAAAACTTTCTTGCAATTAATCACTTAAATCCTTTTTCTTAATTCAGCATCATAATAATAAAGCAATCATGGAAACATAATGCAACAATTCAAGTGCATAAACACATTAACACATATGACACCAAGATTTTGATGTGGAAAACCCGGTTAAGGGAAAAACCATGGGGTGACTAACCCAAGATTGTATTCTCTTTTAAAAGAATAGGAAGAACAAAATGGCACATGCCAATTAGGGCTCACTGCCTGAGCACACTACTCACAAGAGGCCCACTGCCTACAGGAGACACACTGTCTACAGAATAATAAGTATTACATACTTGAACTGAAGAATAGCATCTTCACCATGCTTGAGTCAGTTCCATTTAAACTCAATACTTCTGCTCTACCTTTCTCTCTACTCCTCTCTACCACATTCTCATCTCCAAGATGCATTTTGAAATGACTTTACAACTCCTTATTTATACAAGACATCGACTTGGGGATAATCATCCAAGTTGGCATACATTATAGAGAAAATACATAAATACAATATGACTAATTACAAAAAGATTTCACGCAGATCAACACACTGTCAGCCACAAAGATCTGAGACTTTAATCTTCCTTTAGGAACACGCCATTCTTCGTAGAACATCTTCAAGATCATCCGCAGGAGGAGTAACTCATCCGGTCGGCCAGACTTAGGAAGAACATCATCATCTGGAAGTAACTCTTCAATTACGAGCTCAATCTTCAATGCAGACCACCAACATGAATTGGACACAATCCAAAGACCTCCACAAGCTTGCCTGAATCACCAAGAACATCCACACTACTTCTGCTTGTTGAAATCATTCTCTCCTTCATCCAGAACCTCAAGAACACAGTCTGTCATCACTGTCGTATTGGAATGGATGCTTATGGACCTTCAGACAATGAACCAATTGAGTTGTCAATTCACATTAACTTCCTAAACACTCCATCAAATCTGCAAAACAAGATATTGCATTTCCGGATCTCACCAGACCTATCTGTATCACTCTGTCACCTCTGAACATCTGCCAGAACTAGATTTACTTAAGTGGCCATAACTTCTTCAGATCTTCATGCGGGCCTTTGAAATCTTCACTAGATCATCATAAGGCATATATCTACAAAGCCTTTGATGCACATCCTCTCATCTTTATCTTAGCTAGGATCTTTACCTCATTGTCTTCATTGTTCTTCTCTGTTCCTGATAGGACTAATTTTCTCAATATCCTCAGCATACAGCTCATCCAATCCTTATCATCAATGCAACAGGAGTATGTTGACATCAATGACAACACTGGTTAGGCCCATACTTGCAACAGCTAAGTCCACCTTAACTCTAGCCTTAGAAACAATGTGCCCCAAATATTAAATTTATGTTTGGCCAAAAGAGCATTTGGAGCATTTTGCACATAAGTAGTTTGCAGTAAGGATTTGAAGTGTTTGGTCCAAGTGTGAGAGGTATTTTTCCCATGTCTAACTATAAATAAGAATATCATCAAAGAAGACCAAGATGAAATTCCACAGAAATGTGAAGAAAATCTAATTCATCAAGCACTAAAAGGTGGAGGGTGCATTGGTGAGACCAAATGGAATGACCATCATGAGTGTAGAAGGTAGTTTTAGAAATGTCACCTTCCTTGATTTGGATCTAATGATAGCCTAACCATAAATCCAACTTGGAGAATAAATGGGCACCATGAAGTTCATCTAAGTGCTCATCAACCACTAGAATGGGAAATTTATCTTTGATGCTGATGCAAGAGCATTCGGGTTCACAAGCAATCTTTTATCAACCAAAACAATTTTAGGTTATGTTTTCAATTTCATTTCAATTTGTTGTGTTTCAATTGGTTTTTAATAGTTGCTTCAGTAGACTTTTCAGGTTAAAAATTGGTGAATTTCAGGACATCACCTTATAGAAGGGCTCAATTGGTATTTGCAGTTTTAATTTGGTTAAGTTTGGAGCAATTTGGTGAAGTTTGGAGTAATTCAACAAAATCTATAGTTCCTGAACTTCTCTTTTCACCCAAAGAACAAGTTCTCAAACTCTTGTTTGTGTTGAAATATCTTTTCAAGTTTCTTTTTTCAGAAACTTTCCAAGTTCATGAACCTTGTTCTATACCAAAAGGAATTTCGGGAAAACTTAAAGAATCCTTTATAAAGTGTTTCGGCGAATATTCAAGTTCAAGAACTCTACTTTTTGTCGAAAGTGGTTGTTGTAAAATCTTACCTTTGTCGAAAGGTGCTTCGAAGCACTTGAAGAACTTTAAAACATAAGATGTTTCAGCGAAATTTCAAGTTCTTGAACCAAGAAAAATGGTGACGACAAGTTCAATGGTTCATTAAAGTGTCGATTCGTTAGCGAAGTTCAAAGGTTTACCAAAATATCAATTCACCGATGAAGTTCAAAAGTTCACACATATTGATTCATCAAAGAAGAGTTCAAAAGTTCACACAAGTGTCGATTCGTTGATGAAGGAGTTGAAGGGTTCACAAAAGTGTTAAAGTGTCCAAGTGCCGAAAATGAGTTATTTTTAGTTCAGACATGTCATATGCCTATTCAGTTCAGTAACTATGAGTACTTGTGATGGTTTAACTTCCTCAACCCTAACGTATAAAAGGAATTTGTGGTATTTTGTTGGGAGGTGGGTCGAAGGTGAAGAAAATAATGTCTCCGAAGAAGGATAGATTGATTGAGATGGTGTAGATTCTACTCCTCATTGTTGTTGTAATGAATGTAATTTTTGTGAGATGAAATAAAACTCTGACTGAATTTTGTTGTTGTGTAAAATTGGTGTTGTTGACTGCTAGATTTGGCCATCTGATAATACTCTCATTTCTAAATTGCATTAAGTGGTATCAGAGCAAGTTTGAGTTGTGTCAAGGAGAGTTCTACAATATTTGTTGTGGAAAAGTGAAAAGAGAGGAACCTGCAATTACAGAGGACTCGCGTGCAAACATGGGGCATAGAGGATGAGGTAGGGGACCATGAGTTGTGAAATAGTAGATATTTTTAGAAGTATTACGGCAAGATTGGATGCCATGGAGGCATCACAGAGAAGAGGGGTATGAGTGGAGGACATCAGTGAAGATGAAGTAGATGAAAGAGAAGAAGATGAGGACAAAGATGTAAATGAACTAAAATGATGTTTTTACGAGAAATTTCAAGACTTAGTAGTAAACCATGGGTTGATCGACCATGTTACAATGGAAGTTAGAATTCAAAAAAATTAATTGATTGGATATCTAAAATGGAAAAATATTTTGACTATGAGTCAGTGGAAGATCCAAAGAAAGTGAAATATGCATGTATGAAGTTGAAGGGACATGCATCACACTAGTGGGAACATGTACAAATAGAATGAAAAAGAAAAGGAAAAGAGAAAATAAAGTCATGGAGTAGAATGGTCAAAAAAGTGAAAGCAAATTCCTGCCAGCAAACTACTATTTAAGTTTGTTCCATAAGTTGCAAAATTTAAAACAAAGGGAAATGAACATGCATGAGTATATAGAATAATTCTATAGGTTGAATATCAGGGTTGGACACATTGATGATGATGCTAAGAAGGTATCAAGGTATGTAAATGGATTAGATTTATCAATTCAAGATGAGATTAGTATGGTCTGTATACAAAGTGTTGAAGAAGCCTATAACTATGCCTTGAAGGTAGAAGAGAACTTTACAAGAAAACAACAAAATAACTCAAGAGGTAGAGGAAGATACTCTCGTGGTAGAGGATAGTGCAGTGGTGGAAGAGGATATCAAACAAAACAAGGGGAAGCTAGTACCTCTCAAACAAGCAATTACACCCAGGATACTAAAGCAAGAGGAGACTATTCAAGAGGTAGAGGAGAGATTATTCTAGAGGCAAGGGATATTTTGGAAGAGAAAGAGGATTCACTGGCACGTGTTACCAATGTGGAGAGATGGGTCATAGAACATTTGAGTGTCCTCAAATATAGCAAAATAGTGGAAAGGGTAAAGAAGCAAGGATACATGTGGCACAGGTAGAAGAAGAAAGTGTGGCTTCACCAAAACATGGAGAGGATCCTAGGGATGGAGAATCCTTGATGCTGAGAAGAGTAGTGTTAAAACTTGAAGAAGTAAGGCATGAACCTATTCAAAGAAGAAATTTGTATAGAAGAAAATGTAAATCAAGTGGAAAGTGTTGTAAGGTAATTGTGGATAGTGGAAGAACTAACAATCTAGTGTCAAAAGAGATGGTAGAAAAGATAAAGATAAAGAAGGTGAAACATTCAAGTCCCTACAAAGTTTCTTCTCTACAAAGGGGACATCAATTATTGGTGAGTGAACAATGTTTAGTAAATTTTCAAATTGGTAGTTATAAGGATGAAATTCTTTGTGATGTGATGCCTATGGATGCATGTCATATCTTATTGGGCAGACCTTGGAATATGATAGAAAAGTTGTACATGATGGTAGGACAAATACCTAAAAGATAATGAAAGATGAAAAAGAATATATTTTGAACCCATTGAAGGATAAAGAGGAAGAAGTAGAGAGCAGTCGAAGGGTTTGTTTGATTTATAGAAAGAAAATTTTGAAGGAGACGAAGAAGGAGAAGGCATGTTTTTCTTTCATTCCTAAGCCTATAGAAGCTAGGACAGCAAGGAAGAGTGAAGAACTACCAATGGAAATTCAAGAAATTTTGGATGACTATGCAGACATAATGATGGAGTTACCAGATGGATTGCCACCCATGAGAAGTATAAACCATTGTATGGATTTGATACCTGGGGCAAGTTTGCCAAACAAAGCACCTTATAGGATGACACCAATGGAGAATGAAGAGATCAATAGACAAGTGCAAGAGTTGTTGGACAAGGATCTAATAAGGGAAAATTTAAGCTGATATGTTGTTCCAGCAGTACTGACACCTAAAAAGGATGGAGAATGCTGAATGTGTACAGACTCAAGAGCCATAAATAAGATAACTATAAAGTATAGATTTTTATTACCTCAGATGGATGACATAATGGATTGTTTGATTGGAGCCAAGTACTTCACTAAGATAGATTTCAAGAGTGGATACCAGCAGATAAAGATTAGAGAAGGAGATGAATGGAAGACAGCTTTTAAGACAAAGGATAGACCATATGAATAATTGGTCATGCTATTTGGTTTGATGAATGCTCCAAGCACTTTTATGGGGTTGATGAAAGAAGTGTTGAAGCCATTCCTAGGTAAGTTTGTAATTGCTATTTGGATGATATTTTGATTTTTAATAAAACAAAGGAAGAACATTTATTGTATGTTAGGGAAGTTTTGTAGAGGTTGAAAGAAAAGAAGCTGTCAGTGAATATGAAAAAGTGTAGTTTCATGAAGGAGTTGGTGTATTTAGGATTTGTTGTTTAAGAAGATGGATTAAAAATAGATCTAGAAAAGGTTAAGGCAATTGTAGATTGGCCTTCACCAAGAAGTATGCTTGAAGCAAGAAATATTGTTGGGTTAACAAGCTTCTATAGGAAGTTCATAAAAAATTTCAGTGGAATATGTGCACCTATCATAGAGATTGTGAAGGGTGGTAGGAAAGAGTCCAATTGGACAACTAAAATAGAGAAAAGTTTTCAATTTTTGAAAGAAAAGGTGACAGAACAACCAATGTTGGTGTTGCCTAATTTTGATAAAATGTTCTAGGTAGACTATGATGCAAGTGGAAATACAATTGGAGGAGTTTTGAGTCAAGAAGGAAAGCTTATTGCTTATTTCAATGAGAAGTTGAATGAAGCAAAAAGGAAATATTCAGTTTATGATCAAGAGTTTTATGCAATTATACAAGAACTCAAGAAGTGGAGACATTACCTGCTACCTAAGGAGTTTGTGTTGTACATGGATCACCATGCACTACAGTATATAAATAGTCAAGGTAAGTTGAGTCAAAAACATATGAAATGGGTAGAATTTTTGTAGAGTTATTCATTTGTTTTGAAACATAGAAGTGGCAAATCAAACCGAGTAGCCGATGCACTAAGTAGGAGGTGTTTAATGTTGAATGAGTAACTAAAGAGTGAATGTTGTTGGTTTTGATTCTATAAGGGAGTTATATGAAGAAGATGTGGATTTCAAGGAAGCATGGGTAGCATGTAAAAGTCTAATAGAGAAGGATAGAACACCATAGCTGGAGTATTTCATACAAGAAGAATTGTTATTTAAGGAAAGGTGATTATGCATACCTTAGTGATCAATGAGGGAGAATTTGATAAGAGAAAAATATAGTGGAGGTCTTGGCAGACACTTTGGAGTATATAAGACATTAGCACAATTGAATGAAGGATATTACTAGCCAAGGATGAATATAGATGTGAAGAAAATAGTACAAAGTTGTAGAATTTGTCAACATGCCAATGGGACAAGAAAAAATATAGGATTGTATCAGCCATTGCCTATACCAGAAAGACCTTGGGAACATATAAGCATGGATTTTGTTCTTGGATTACTGAGAACTCAGAGAGGTAATGATTCAATATTTGTTGTGGTTGATAGATTTTCAAAGATGGTTCATTTTATTTTGTGCAAGAAGTCTAATGATGCTTCACATATAGCTAAATTGTTTTTTAAGGTAGTCAAGTTGCATGGCTTGCCAAAGAGTATTTTTTCTTATAGGGGCACAAAATTTGTTGGTTGTTTTTGGCATACTTTGTGGAAGAAATTGGGAACACAATTGGGATTTAGTTCAACCTATCATCCACAAACTGATGGGTAGACTAAAGTTGTCAATAGGAGTCTAGGTAATTTGTTGAGGTGTTTAGTAGGGGACAAACCTAATCAATGGGATTTGATATTGGCCCAGGTAGAATTTGCATACAATAACTCAGTCAATAGGAGTGTCGGGAAAAGCCCATTCCAAATTGTTTATGGTTATAAGCCCAAAGGAGTTGATGAATTGAGAGATACAACTGACATGGGAAGAAAAATTGTTGTAGTAGAGGATTTTTCTTATTACCTACAAGAATTACATCAAGATGTGAAGAAGAATTTAGAAAAGAGTGCCTTGAAATAAATGAACATGCTGATATGAGCAGGGGAGAACAAGAATTTCAAATGGGTGATTTGGTATTGGCACATTTGAGAAAGGAAAGGTTCCCTCAGAGAACGTATAATAAATTGAAGTGAAGGAAGATAGAACTGTATACACCTAAAAATGAAATGACTCTAGCTAAATAAATATTTTAAATATTTATTTCATTTTAAATTCCTCTATCAATAAATAAATAAATCAATTTATTTATTTGATTCATATTTCTCCAAAAAATTAAATAAAATCATTTATTAAATTAGATCATCCAAATTCATCTAAATTCATTCTAAATTAAATAATACCAAATTATTTAATTAATTCTTCTCATTCTCCATATTTAAATAAATCCAAATATTTATTTAAATTATCTATTTCCTCCAAAATTGAATTCATATAAAAAATAATTTGATTAATCCATGTCCACATGTAATTAAATATTTTAATATTTAATTAGCTAATATTCCCTCACCCACATGTCCCATTTCTCCTCCAGTCAAATTAGTTAACTCATCAATCAATCTGTTAACTAATTAGTCATCTGAGTTCACCGTTCAATCATCTCAGTCAACTCCCCAATCAACCCACTTATCTCTCCAATCATCTCAGTTAACTCTTCAATCTATTCTGTTAACTCCCCTGATGCATGAAAGAGTAGGACACTTGTCCTCTCCCTATTCATGCATATCCTCTCAAATTTCCTCAACCGTTGATCTTCTTATTCATTCTATACCATTGATCTTCTTTCTAACAAATCTATAAATACAACCCCTATTCCTTCATTTGAATCATCCAAGCTTTTAGTAAACTTACTCTACAGGAATCACAGTGTGCCTTTGGCACAAATCACTCCATAGCTTGCGATCAATTGTTACCATTTTCATTGCATTGTGAAGATCCTCTTCATTGCAAACCTATCAACAGCCATTCTCCATTGTCATCTTAGAAAAAAGCAAGGAAGTGCACCTTTTGAGGGCTCTATTCATACACGAGATCAATTTGAGATAGGCGACCAATGGAAGTCACGAAATAGAAAGGTTTGCAAAGTATTGTGTTCTTTGTGTTTAATCTTATTTATTTAAATTTCATTGAGATTATCGGATAATTAGTTGTTTATGCTATTGTTCACATTTTCTGATAACATTTCTAGCACCCACCATGGGGCCCTTGCCCCAATTTAACTTCAAAATTGAGTTTTTGTGTTAGAATCCATACATAGGACATTTTTGCGCATCCACTCACTGTTACAGCGCACCTACTCACTGATACTACACATCTGTCATACCTGCGCATCCACTCACTGTTCTGATGCATTTATTCTCTATTACAGCGCATCTATCAAATCTACACATTTATTCTTTGTTACAGTGCATCTGTTAGATCTGCGCATTTATTCACTATTCTGGCACATTTATCCTCTGTTACAGCACATCTATCGTATCTACGCATTTATTCTCTATTTCTACACATACATTCTCTGTAACTATGTATTTGTATCTACGCATATACTCACTATATCTACACATTCATTCTGCAAGGGTTTTTGAGCTATTTCTTGGGAAATTTCTAATGTTAACATCATTTGCAGGAATATTCTAAGATCCACCTCGCAGGTTAAGAGCTAGTTAGGCATATAGTTGCATGGTTAACTCTCATCTGGATCTAAATAGCAAAGGAAGTAATTGAACCTGTTCATGCAAATTTTACTTAGATTCTAAATAGGAGGGAAGTAATTTGTACTTGTTGCATCACAAATTGAATATAGTCCCAACTACTTAAAATTGAACAATTGCTTTCAAAGGCTTTTTCAAAGTTAACAAATCTTGTGTGCCTGATAGAGTAACTCATTTAGTTTTTCTCTTTTTAACTAGGAGGAATGAACCAGTGTTTTCCATGATTTTGGAATGATGATAGGACTATGCTTTCCCCTTAACTGGGTGACCAAAATGCTAGAATCATCATTTCGCATGTGTTACCTTTAGAGAGGCATGCCCTTGGAATTCCTTCCTTCTAAGCGAGATGAACTTAAGTGGTAACAAGCTAACATCAATCTCTTCTGATCCACTATAAATAAACTGTGTTTGAGACGAAAGCTTCAAGCAACGAGTGCGGATTAGTTATACCGATAGCTAACCTCCCCATAAACCTCGTAAGGCGCAACCCTTGCAGGATGGGAGACTCCATAACGAAGAGTAGTGCTGCCACATGTATAACCACTTGAATGGTTGCCCTTACTACATATCCATTGTTTGTAGAAGTCAAAATCCCTTATTCAGTGACACAGAAGGAAAACATTCTCTAGAGTTGTCCAACATCATACACTCATTTAGTGTAGAGACAGGAAAGTTCAACTCTTTGGAGGAACTATAGCTTGCTATGCATGAGAAGTGAGTGCCGTGGAGGGGAGCCAGTGCTACCAAGCTATTAGATGTCTGCCTTTATGCAAGTGGCTGGTGTAAAAACCAAGTTGGAACTCATTGAATATTGTCCTTTCCAACCTTAGGTTGTGCTTGCATTATAATAAAAAAAAAATCAAACAATCATGAAAATATTCTTTGTGTGTGATGTGTCTTTCTTGCCATAATCAAAGAAACAAATCAAAAAGAGCAACATCCAAACAAAGAACCCAAAAACATTTAAAAACGTGCCTTTACCAAGTCAAAATCAAACAAAATAGACAAATATGTGCATTTGCTTCATCCTGCTACGCATCTATTTTCTGCTATGCTTTTACATAGTCCTGATGCTCTTTTGCACATTTCTACGATGCATCTGCTTTTCCACCAGACCTACGCTTTTGTTTCCTAAAGCTGTGCATTTACACTTTGTTCTGGCTCATATGCTTTTCCACCAGATATGTACTTTTATTTCCTGTTGCTGTGCATATACACTCTGTTCTGGCGCATCTATCATAGTGAGTACTTCCATACATTTTGGGAGAAAAACAAGGTCACTTTCAGACACCCATTTGAACCCAGTCCAGTCTTCATTCCTAAAAATGGTTATAATCATCAACAAATCTCAACCAAATCCAAAACCATACATATTCCTAGGTGGCCTAAAGTTTGGTCCTAATGATGATGAGAACTTTGTAGAATCCCTAGGTCATCCTAATGATACTCTAGACAAGGGAAATCCCACCTCAAATTGAAAATCATGCACCAATCCATCTACTAGTCCTCCTTCACCATCCCCTAGAATACATATCCCAAAGCATACTAGTTCTACACCAACACCGCCATCAAGTTCCCCAAGCTCTAATCCGTCAACCAAAGAGTTCTTAAATGATTTTCTCGAAAGACTCTTTGCAAAATCTAAAAGTAAAAGAAAATCTATGGAGAAATTCAAATCCGCTCATACAATTTCATCCCCATCTAGCAATCCTCACCATAGGCCTAAGCCATCTACCATTATTCTCCATCAGTTGTATTGTCCATCTACCTATGCACTCATGAAGGATGTGATCCAATGGCTATTGACAAGGAATCAACCATGTCCATGTCATAAAACACCTATCCAAGAGCTTATCAAAGAGCCTTCAAACCTATCCATTGCTTCAACCCCATCATGTAATCTGCAACCAATCAAGCCTATTGAAGAGCCTTCTACCATGAATCTAAGTCAAGATCCATTCTACCCTCATGTTGTTAACCATCTATAACCTATCGAGCTTATCCAAGAGTCTCACACTTCCATTCAAGAAAATGAAGCTCTATGTCAAGAGTATAATCTAGAGCATGTGGAAACATCACCCCTTTATCCAAATCAAGATCAAAACATATCTATCCAACCCATACATAACCTATATCTTTTCTATGATCAAGATATTATCATTGATGAAGAATCTATACACGAGCAACTTGATCCCATCCATATCACACTTAATTCTATCTATGATCAAGATCCTATCTATGATCAAGCGAACCATGATGATCCTCTTAGCCAACTTTATGCATTCCATGGTCATGAGCTTATTACCCCATCTATCCATAACCCCACAACCCTCCATTAGCAAGAAACCTCCATTACTCCTATCCATCCTCCACATAGTCTTATCCATGATCCAACAACGCACACTGTCCTTGATGAGACACTTGCCACCCAAGTGCACATAAATGATCAAACCAATAACTTGGTTCTTAGTGAACATAACGATAATCAAGATCCTAATGATCCTCCACCATCCATTATTGACCATGTTGCAAATCTATTATCCTATCCCCTTGGTCTCACTACCTTCATCCATGAATGTTCTTCCTTAGGAGAGCAACAACCATTATCTACCACTTCACCTTCCCCATCAAATAATGAGCTCACATCTAGTACCCAAATCACCCATAATCCCATTGTCCACCGCATACTCCAACATATGAACTATCAAGGTAAAGGCTTAGGCCTTCATGAACAAGGTATTTTGGAGCCTATCCATGTTAAAGTCCCTCCACCCTCTTATGTCCTTGGTTATACTCCCCAAGAAAAGCAATCTCATGATGTTGGTACTTCCTCCATGCCTTCTAAATCCACCACTTCCCATTGCAAACCCTATCATATTCCCAAAACGTATGTCACATTCCACTTCCATCATCCTACAAATGTCAAAAGCATGTGACCATACACCTTCCACCATCCACTTTACCTCCACTCCTTCCAACTCCTACTATCCCTCCATCCACTTTGCTTCCACTTCTCCCAACGCCAAATTCATCCATCTACACATTCCCTCACATTTTGAATCATGACCGACAAATGCACATACTATCTAAACATGAAGCTTCCACTCATTCCACCAAACCTATGGGATTCAAAAACAAACATTGGGATGCATCCTTTCCTAAAGTCAAAAATCCTAAGGGTCCTCATACCTTAGGAAATCAATCCAAAGAATGAAAGAAAAACCCATCTCAAAAGCTGCATACACCCTCACACCTCAAAGCAAAACTGAAAAAGGTGTGGGTCCCCAAGCAACAAGTAATTACCTCAGCAACTGCACAAAAGTTGCATATACCCAACCCCATACCTTCACAAGTAAAGTCTAAAAGCAAAATGGTTTGGGTACCTAGACAAAAGGTCATCAAGGTAAAGGACACATCACCTCTCAAGAATCCCAACCATCCACTTTCTCCTCTTCCATCCAAAAATCCCATTCCATCCAAAAGTCTCAAATCCATCCATCCCACATGACAAGCAAAAATTAGAAAAGTATTAAGTCTATGTGGGTCCCTAAATGCCTAAATCACTCATCCACTAAGCAAAAATCTCCATTGCTTCCTACACTACCTTCCCATCATAAGCTTCAATGTTTATCACGGTATGTGCAATCGTTGGTCATGGTTCCCTTCCATCCCATGACACTTCCATATACCTCCATCTCCCCTTCCTTCCACTATTATCCTACATATCTTCCCCATCCTATTCCTATGGTCCATGCTTTTTCATAAGCCTTCCCTCCATCCTTGCATAAGTCTTACATAATCTACATCATAATCCACTATCACACCTTCCATAATCCGCTATCTACCTTCTTCATCTCACTTTCATGCAATCCCCTACCAACATCTATGAGAACACTTGACATAGTCCATGTGACAACATCTATCTAGCGCCCGACTATCACCTTTCATGGCACTAGACACTTGAGTCCCTCTTGTCTGTATTCCACCAATCCTATCCAAATATTCAAAAAAAAAATCAAAAAAATAAAAAAAAGTAAAGAAAAATCCTTTTGTCCAATGGTGAAAACCTGGTAAACAAGCACCTTGGATAAGTACCATGATGAAAACCTGGCAAACAGGCGTCATGTGTAGGTTGATCTTCCATGCCATTTACCCTTGGGAGCGCATTGTCTTATTGACCCTGTCATTTTCCATCCTATCTTACCGTACCCTCCTATCATCCTTATCCTACATATACCTATCATATTGTGTCCATTCATCCTCCATTCCTCTTCTTGATCTTGATAGAGATATGGGGGCAAAATGTCAAAACATTCTTTGGAAAAACTCTTGATATACCTTATCTTTTTCAAAACAATCCAATCTAATCCTCTCATCCTCCATCATAAGCTTTGTCATGTCAAATCCTGAGTTATTCCTATGTGACATAGTCCTTGGAGATCACATCCTTGTTTCCTTCTACCTACCCATCCATTATCCATTACCACCCATCCGTTTACCTATCCATGATGTTCCCTTGTCATCAGTATCTAGCATTTAGGCTATCCAAGTTGCCATCCAAAAATCCCAAAAGCACCAAAACATTAGCAAAATTTGGAAAATCTCAAAAACATCAAATTGTCTGCAACCCCATCATTAGTACCATTGTCAAACTATGTCGTCTCTGAGCTATCACGTAGGCAAGGACATTATTGATGTGCCCCCGAGGCCCCCTTTCCCATCCATTCCATCTCGTGTCATCCATCCTTTTGTCCTTCTAATCCCACTTTTCCCCATCGCCTAGATCCTAGGTCCACAACAGTCCGCACCCCGAACTATGTTGCCTTTGCATCGTCATGTAGGCAAGGCCATCATAGATGAGTCCCCGAGACACTAGGTCAGTCCCTTAGGGCCCATTTCTTCATGTCTATTGTCCATTCTTCCATAATAAATCGATCCTTTACTTGACTGGGGGCAACTCCTTGACCTAGTTGGAGAGTTGGATCCTTGAATGTCACAAACTTCAGAGGATAGCAATAAGGATCATGATACTATCACCAGGCAGCAAGTAGCACAGCAAACAAGATTCTAAACATCGTCTTGGCAAGAAGACATTTAAACTGCACTAGACAAATCCCAACCTGCCTAAAACATCAAACATGACTCTATCAAGTTATTGCAAGAAAACATATATCTATGGCAAGAAGGTTTAATGGTTGTTTTAAGTCTTATTATCTTGATTCTTGTTATTATGTCCTTTTATTCTACTCAAGGATGCCAAAAACTAGAGGAGCTATGATGGGTGCATAATCATTTTCTTTGTCTATTGTTTGTGGGTTTATCTTTAGTAATGTTAAAGCCTTGTCTAAAGACATGATCAACAAAATGATCATCGAGGACATTAGAGCCTAAACATGAAACAGGTGTAATCCTTGTCTGTTGATATGCAAGAAATACTTAGGTCATCTTGGTTCAATTATACTTACATGCTTGTATTAACTTGCTAAATTCAAATCCATGTAAGCAATACTTAGGTCATCTTGGTTTAATTATACCTAGATGCTTGTATTTTCTTATAGCATGTTAAAAACACAAAAGCACAAAAATAACAAAAAAAATTGCCTAATGATGAATCAAGCACTTCAAAATACTTGCAATATCAAGATGACAATCCACATCCATACATATCAAATTGCATTTCATTCCATAATAAAACCTTTTCCAAGTGTCAAAAGATCCAAGTCCTTTCTGACAATTTATCCAATTGTATCTTCCAGTTATCCATATGATCCATTCATCCTTGTCCAATCAATCCAAGCAATGATCCAAATGCAAGTCCATCCTTAATCCATACCAATTGAGTAAGTCAATCTTGTCAAATTATCCAATCGCAATCAGTGGTCTTGATCCTAATCTTGTCGTAAACCAACTCAATCAATCATAATTATCAGTGGGATATATCTTTTCCGTGCCTATTGTGTTGATCTAGGGATATATCGTATCGATTAATCATTAGTTTACTGCTTGACAAGGGCAATACCTTGTTTGTTCTTGTATCATTTGTGCATACTTGCTTGCTTGCTTGTGTGTGTTTTCATTTTATCTTGCATCATGTGTCATTCAGTTCTTTCATTCCATCCCTTATCTTATGTCCTCCATTTTCTTCACCCTAACCTAACTGTTCAACCTATCTCATCATGAGATTGTCCATCTCACACCCTCAAAATTTTTCTTCCTGTCCAATCTCCTAAGGGGGCATCCTACCGTTATTTAAACTGTACCAGGAACAAACTAGGGCATGTATCAAATTGCAGAAAATTTTTATTCTTTGAAACAATGTGATAAAACACATTGCATCAAAGAGGGGCAAAATGTATACACCTAAAAATAACATGACTCTAGCTAACTAAATATTTTATAAATCTATTTCATTTTAAATTCCTCTATCAATAAATAAATAAATCAATTTATTTATTTGATTCATATTTCTCAAAAAAATTAAATAAAATCATTTATTTAATTAGATCATCCAAATTCTTCTAAATTCATTCTAAATTAAATAATACCAAATTATTTAATTAATTCTTCTCATTCTCCATATTTAAATAAATCCAAATATTTATTTAAATTATCTATTTCCTCCAAAATTGAATTAATACCAAAAATAATTCGATTAATCCACATGCACATGTAATTAAATATTTTAATATTTAAGTAGCTAATATTCCTTCACCCACATGTCCTATTTCTCCTCCAGTCAAATTAGTTGACTCATCAATCAAATCTGTTAACTAATTAGTCATCTGAGTTCATTGTTCAATCATCTCAGTCAACTCCCCAATCAGCCCACTTATCTCTCCAATCATCTCAGTTAACTCTTCAATCTATTCTGTTAACTCCCCTGATGCATGAAAGAGCAAGACACTTATCCTCTCCTTATTCGTGCACATCCTCTCAAATTTCCTCAATCGTTGATCTTCTTATTCATTCTACACCATTGATCTTCTTTCTCACAAATCTATAAATACAACCCCTATTCCTCCATTTGAATCATCCAAGCTTTTAGTAAACTTACTCTATAAGAATCACAACGTGTGTTTGGCACAAATCACTCCATAGCTTGCGATCAATTGTTACCATTATCACCATTTTCATTGCATTGTGAAGATCCTCTTCATTGCAAACCTATCAACAACTATGCTCCATTGTCATCTTGGAAAAAAATAAGGAAGTGCTCCTTCTGAGGGCTCTATTCATACACGAGATCAATTTGAGATAGGCGACCAATGGAAGTCACAGAATAGAAAGGTTTGCAAGGTATTGTGTTCTTTGTGTTTGATCTTATTTGTTTCAATTTCATTGAGATTATTGGCTAATTAGTTGTTTATGCTATTGTTCACATTTTCTGATAATAAGAACCATGCAAACTGTTGAGAAAATTTTCATCCAATGCCTATGAAATTGAACTTCTAGAAGGAATAGACATTTCTCCAATATTCAATGTTGTTGATTTGTATAGGTATTATGAAGGGGAAACAAGTATACAAAGGAATACACATTCAGATTTACAGGATGAACAAAGATGGATACATCAATTGCCTACAAAGAAATTTGATAAAGTGGTAAATTCTCGAGTGATCAAAAGAACAAGAGGAAAAAAGTATAAGGAATATCTAGTCCATTGGAAGAACAAATCAGTAGATGAAGCTACTTGGGTGAATGCCTCAGAACTTGTTAAGCATGAAATTCTCATTCCAGATTTGACAAAATGTTCATGAGTTTTTGTTTTACTCATGGAAAATTTCTCTTATCTAACATGTCTGATGTAGGAGCATCTGAGTTCACAAGCAATCCTATATCAACCAATAATATTTCAAGTTTTGTTTTCAATTTCAATTCAGTTTGTTGTGTTTCAGTTGGTTTTTGGTAGTTTCTTCAGGAGACTTTTCAAGTTCAAAATTGGTTAAGGACATCATCTTGTAGAAGGGCTCCATGGGTATTTGCAATTTCAATTCGGTTAAGTTTGGAGCAATTCGGTGAAGTTTGGAGCAATTCGGCAAAATCTATAGTTCTAGAACTTCGTTTTTCGTCGAAAGAACAAGTTCTCAAACTCTTCTTTGCATTGAAAGATCTTTTCAAGTTTCCTTTTTCAGCAACTTTCCAAGTTCATGAACCCTATTATGTGCCAAAAGGAATTTTGGGAAAACTTAAAGAATACTTTATAACGTATCTCAGTGTTCATATTCAAGTTCACGAACTCTACTTTTCACTGAAAGAGCTTGTCGACAAACCTTGCCTTTGCCAAAAGGTGTTTCGGAGCACTTAAGGACTTTTCATTAGATGTTTCGGTGAAATTTCAAGTTCTTGAACTAGGAAAATGTCGATGACAAGTTCAATGGTTCACTAAAGTGCCAATTCACCAACAAAGTCCGGAGGTTCACCAAAATGTTGATTCGCCAACGAAGTTCGAAAGTTCACACATCCTGATTCGCCGAAGAAGAGTTCAAAAGTTCACACAAGTGTTGGTTCGCCAACAAAGGAGTTCAAGGGTTCACAAAAGTGCCAAAGTGCCAAAAATGAGCTATTTTTAGTTCAGACATGTCATATGCCCATTCAATTCAATAATTGTCAATACTTGTGACAGTTTAACTTCCTCAAACCTGACGTATAAAAGGAATTTGTGGTATTTTGTTTGGAGGTGGGTCGAAGTTGAAGAAAATAGTCTTCGAAGAAAGATCGAATGATTGAGATGTAGACTGTACTCCTCATTGTTGTTGTAATGAATGTGTTTTGTGAGATGAAATAAAACTTTAACTAAATTTTGTTGTGTAAAATTGGTGTTGTTGGTTACTAGATTTGGCTATTTGATAAGACTCCCATTTCTATACTACATTAGATGGTAATTTTGTTCAACTCACAAAAATCAATGTAGAGGCACCAAGACCCATCTTTTTTGTGCACCAAAAGTACAAGGGAGGAGTAAGGACTAGTGCTTGAACAAATAACTCCTTGGCATAGTAGTTCCTAGATTAATTTCTCTATCTCAATCTTTTGTAGAAATGGGTACTTATAAGGGAAAATATTTGTAGGTGTGCTCCCAAGTAGTAGCTAAATGGCATGATCTGCTATGCGTCTTAGAGGTAAATTATTTGTTCCAAGAAGACCGCAGAATGGTATAGTAAAATCTCTTGGAGATCCTTGGGATGGCTTGAGGAATTGGAGTCAGTAAACGAAATAGCAGAAAGTTGGGCAATAACTCCATTAAACCCCTTTTTTGAGTAACTTTTCCATGCAATGAGAGCTAATGAGACTAACAAATCCACGGGTGAGGCCTTGTAAGATGTGTCACATTGACCATTAGCTATTAATTACATCCAAAGTTTAGAAAAGTCCCACAAAATAGGACCAAGAGTATGAAGCCATTGTGCTCCAAAACAATGTCATAACCACCCACGGGCAAGACAAACATGTCAGATTTGAGTGTAGTCTTCTATGGAAATGCGAACATTTTAGCACTTTCCATTACAAGTTAAGGTCCCTCCATTAGCTATCATTACCTCAAAGCTAGAACAAGGATGAACAAAACCATCTACTTGTTTAGCCAACCTTGGGTCAAGAAAATTATGAGTGTTGCAAGCATCGATGAGAATTGTGAGAGCATGTTTCTTAAACACCCTTTGACCTTCATTGTCTGAGGAGTAGAGATCCTAGTTAATGCATGCATAAAAAATTCATGAGCAAGGTCAACAATTGGATCCTCAACTAGTGGCTACTCCTCTTTATATGATTCTTGGGCATCTTCCCATTCCTCTTCCTTGGGTGGAGATTCCACATCAAGAAAATATAGCTTCTATTGGACACAATGATGGCTTGGTATTAATTTATCATCACAATTGTAACACAACCCCTTTTCATGATAGGCTTGCATCTTTGATTCAGTGAGACATTTGATAGGTGTAGAGTGAGTGTTGGAGGTGTCGATAGGACAATTCAACAAAGTGGGCTTGAATGGGGTGAATTTAGAGAAGTGACGCTAATCCATGAGCTTATCTTCTATAAGTTTTGTGAAACCTATGCCTTTTGTCATATCCTTCAATTTGAACATTTTGACTTTGACCTATTTTTTTCCTTGAGGCCACTAATGAAACAACTTTTAAAGAAGGCATCTATCAATCCATCAATTTGGTTGTCTAGTTTCTTGAAGTCAATTTGATAGTCACAAACAAAACCAAGCTACCTTAGTTTGGTTAAAGCTCCTATAAAGTCTTCATACGCACTAGGACCAAATCAAACCAAGAGAAGCTTTATAAATTTAATTGAATTAGGCTTAGGGTTGGCCTTCCTATACCATTTGTATCATTGCATCAATTATTTTCCAGTTTGAATGAGGCTATAGGAACCATGCCCCTACAAGGAGTGTCATGGAGAGTGAAGTATTGGTCAACATGATATATCCAATTGTCAAGGTCTATACCATAAAATCTGGGAAATTCAAGTTTTGGACCTCAAGGTTGACAATTCGATTGAAAGTTAGAGTCAAGATACAAACTAGTGTAAGTTTGAGCATTCATTGGTTGCATCATGACTAGTTATGCGACTGAGAGATTCTAAGATCTAGGCTTGTCCATCACTAAGGGAGGATATACAAGAGTCAAATTCCTCCAATCTAGCGGTGACTACTACAGCCATGTCCTTAGATTAGTTCATTATAATTAAAAAAAATCCAAAGATATGTCCCAAAATGATTAGAATAGCGATATGGTCCCAATGGGACAAGTGGCCAGAAATTTAAAAATGGAAAAAAATTACTTTTTTGTAGATTTTTTTTATTTTGGGTTTTTTTTAATTCTAGGTCCCTTTGGGACAAATTTTCAAACTATTTTTCTTTGTGATTTCTAGATCAAAACATGTTGGCCCTATTCCAATGTATTTCTTCAAACCCCACTACATGCACTTCTAGTCTTTCTAAAAAACAAAAATCATGGCTTTACTTCTCTATTATTTCCACACCAAAAAAATCTACTTTTGGATGCCACTACTTCTAAAACACCAAACAAAAATTTGCATATGTACTCTATTGTTCTAAAAAACACAACAAATTACTTCTACTACTATTTGATCCCAAAACGTTTCTAGTTTTGCAGTTGATAGTCACCGGTGGTGGTTGTTATTGCTTTCCAAATATGCCAAAATGGACAAAGGGATGTAGGGAAAAATGAAGGTTGTTCTAGGGAGTGTTTAGTCTATGAGCCCACGAATATACAAATACTTATAGATCTAGTATGGCATGAGTAACTTCCTAGGACTAACCGCTTACCAGTGCATCACAGATGATAGACAGTTGATGGCTTCCTATGGCTAGATTTAGAAAAATTCTAAGGGGTCTTCCGATATACTTGAGGGTACATGGAAGCATAAGACCATATACAGAGGT
Source organism: Cunninghamia lanceolata (assembly GCA_027924645.1). Lineage (NCBI taxonomy): Eukaryota > Viridiplantae > Streptophyta > Pinopsida > Cupressales > Cupressaceae > Cunninghamia > Cunninghamia lanceolata. Next base: position 682,156 of record BSBN01000490.1, on the reverse strand, counting down.
TGTCTGATGGCATGGCTTTAGAGGAAAAGCCCTTTCTCCTTCACTGGAACCTATATGGGGAATCTAGCTATGCCCAAAATGATAGCTCTTTTGTGCATATTTTAGAACCCCTAAAAATCTTAGTGTGTTACTATTGTAACCATGTTTTGGTCACCAAGATCCCACAAGGGCGAGGTGAGAGCATACAGACAATTGTGTAGGCTTTGAGAGGAAAAGATTGTTACAATAGAACTTAGCCTTCGAAAGAACTTTGATACCAAAAGTGAGAATCCTAGCGAAAACAAGACATAGAGAAAATAAGTGGTGAAATGGAAACACAACTATTATTGTATCAAATTTAAAAGAATTTTGTCAAAAAATATCGCTTGGCTCTTCATGGGGGCAACTCCCTTTGAGTAGTGCTTAGTACAAAAGAATTCATGAATACCTATTGCATGATCACAACCCTTTATTTATACTAATTCTACTCAATAAAACTATTACCTCCCAAGTATGTTGGATAATCCATCTTAGTAAAAAGGACTTACAAAGCATATGCATCCAATGCTTTTATTAATTCTACCTTAATACAAACCTAATAAATTAAGAAAATAATTAGGATTACAGGTCATAACAAATGTATTGATAGGTATAGCTAACTCATTCGGTTAGCTCATGGCCATTGATGTAGTGACCAAATCTAGAAAACACCTATTGTTTGCTAGATTATGCGTGAATGCTTATGTGCATTTAAGGTGCTTCCTTCCTCAATCATCTTGTCCTCTAAGATGTGGGAATGGGTACAACAAATTTTTTGTGAGGATTCCTCAATAGTGTGCCAAAAGTGTCACAAATATGCACATGTTTTCTTGAAAAATAAGAAGAAGCATAATTATGGAGGAAGAAAGAACATAAGGAACTTAGTTAGCCTTAGTCAAATGAAGAGTTGTCTTTGACTAGTAATCATGAGGAGGTTTTAGTAAGGATTAACTCTAGAGAAAATATTGTTCCTATTTTTGAGTCCCTTGGCACGACTTATGATCTAGAAATTGGTAGTGAGGGCTTGATTGGTGTGATCCAAGAAAATAATATTTTTAGCCCAATGTGAAAGGATTCAATATCCACCCAACTTGCCTTCTGCAAATAAAGAAAAAAAGGAAGATGGAATCATAAGAAAGCTCTACTGGACGCCCTATGAATTATATTGATTCAAGTTCAACAAAAAAAAAAAGGTAGAGCTGCCAAAATGGAAATCTACTTCAATGACTCAATGGAGAGGACTGGGGTTAGTGTTTAGAGCTCTCTGGAGCGATACGGATTCAAGTTGCGTTGAGTCTATTGATGTCTTGTTTTTATTGGGTGGTTTGCCCAATGTTAGTTGTTCTTTGATCTTTTTGTGAGATGATGATTTGTTGTGGTGGTTGTTGTTGGTTTGTAGCCTTGGTGCTATTTGGTCTTTGTTGTTGTTTCTTTACTATTTATTAGGCTTCATTGATTTATTTGATCTAGTCTACATAAATAGGTTAGGGCCCTTTCAAAATTACTTCTTTACCCTTAACAAAAAACAAAACTTAAAAGACGCAAATGTAAGGAGATAATAATAAAACTAGAAGTTGTATTTGAGTGCAATTGGATGAAGACCTAAAAAAAAAACAAGTAATTGTGTTTTAAAAAATTTTAAACATACATATCTGGAATCAAAAACAATAAAGAAGATTATAATGAGAAAGCAGAATAAATAAAGAGTTGGGAGGGAAACTGGAGAGGATGTAATTAGGAAGGGCCAAAAGAGGCTACAAACGGAGCAAAGCAAACACTAATAATTTTCATCTCTTCCATGAATGATGAATTGACTCGTTTTATGTTAAGATGAAGAACATGTTCCTATGAAGAGCATCATGTCCCCGTGAACATAAAATTCCATGGCAAACTATAAACCCCATTACAGGGAGATTGTGGATATGCAGTATTTCAGTACTGCAGCGTGCTTGAGCCTAGCAAGAGGACTAAATCGCAGAGAGATTGTGAATATCCATCCACATTGGAGGAAGAAGACGGATCTGGGAGCAAATCTTCTCAGATTCTGCAGACGACTAAATTGCAGAGAGATTGTGAATATCCATCTACATTGGAGGAAGAAGACGGATCTGGGAGCAAATCTTCTCAGATTCTGCAGACGACTAAATTGCAGAGAGATTGTGAATATCCATCTACATTGGAGGAAGAAGATGGATCTGGGAGCAAATGTTCTCAGATTCTGCAGGGAACTAATGGTGATGATGAGACAGTGGCTTCTACATCATCTCTTTCTACCACATCTTCTTTCCATCTTAATCCACAGATAGAGTTCTTAACAGCTACTGCACAGGCTACAGCAGATGCTATCTTCAATACCCACCGTGAAATTCCTGATTTGGTTGAATCATATGCAAAGTTCAAGACAGTGCATCCCATGTTTTTGGGTACTGAGAAAGTAGGGGAGCTATGGCCTGATGAGTATCGTCATCCAGGGCAACACCTGAGCAAGAAGGTGTGCTTGGATTACTGTGAATTTATGCTGCTGGCTTACTCTCAGGCAGAGTTTTTGTTCATTTGGGCTGTCTCAAATCTCCATTAGCTTGACATCTCATGCGTTGGATGGTACATCTGCATCTTGGAGACAGGATTTGAGCTATAGAATTATGGAGATTCTTAATATTCCTACAAGTATATTATGGTTTTTACTGTGAACAGGGGGTGTGCATTCAATATCCTTGCCGAGTCCTATTCGTTTCAGCAGAACCGAAGGCTGTTAACTATGTAGGATCATAAGAAAAAAAAATTGATAGTTCTTCGCTACTACATTAACTTGCACCAAACAGACCAACAAACTAAACAACTCCAAACCACTTAGTATGCATTTGAATATAGGCAAAATGTCACTTGTGGAAATATTGATCTGACCTTGTCACTTGATATCAGATGTCTACTTCAAAAGAAAACATCAATAGGATACTAAGACATTGAACTGACCTTGTCATTTGACATTTGGTTGGATCATCTTTTTTCTTCTGACTGATCAATAAAATTCATATGCTGTTCCAGGTTGCATTTAAAAAACATACAAGACGCAACTACCTGAAAACTTTTTCTTTCCTCTGTAAACATTCTCTTTGATTGAGGTGGAATATTGACAACAATTTATGTACATAGTTGTCAATGTTATACTTTATTTGCTTTGCTTTCTAGCTTTCAATGAAATGTTTCTACTATGCATGAACTGAGACTCTCAAATCCCCTGTTTGGATTCTCATTTACAGAACAAGCTTTATTGATTGAGAATCCCAATAGAAGAGACACAAAATCTCTTCACTCTTTTTCTTTTACAGTGATGACAAATGGCAGATTTAACAAAATTGTGCTAGAAAATCATCTAGCTACACCCACTATAATGTTCTGCAAAAATAAAATTTGTATATCTGTAAGTAATTTAAGCCAAATATTGGGAGTGAGTATAATTAAAAAGTGCATGTTTAGTATTAATCGAATACAGATGTTAACCAAGAGCAAAAGACATTCATCTGACAGCTAAAAGATAGAAAGAGAAAATCAAGAAGCCAAGGCAAGATCCTTAACAGGCGGCTTGGAGCCACTTAGATCCAAAGGGCATTAATAGCCATCCACCACAATTTTTGTTGTTTCCCTTGATCAGATTTCCTTCTTACTTGGTCTCCCTCGCTTTGAAACCACCCCTCGGTTAGCCTTCCTCAAATAGCTTCAAGTTGAGCGCTTAGCTTACAATGAACCATCAAGAGGGAAGGGCGCAGGAGATCCCAACGAAAGACCCCAAGAATAAAGGGAGAAATCCAAAGCTTCCCTCTCAGAATTACTAGTGCTAGAATTAGATACAAAAACTTTATCTATTGGACTACCGCTGGATGGCAGAGAGTTGGCAGGCTACAGGACCAAATCTTGAGGGCAGTAGACACCTCCAACCAGGGAAGGCCCAAGACTACTTGTAGACTCCTTTTTACTTCCAATGATCCTTCTTTCACTTATTTCAGTGGCCTCCCCACCCTTGGGGTTCAGGAACTTAGCTAAAAATATTTCCTGCAACCACTCTCGGTTGCTCCTTCACTTCTCCTTATATATTGCTTCGACTGGATCTTTCTAAGCCTTTTTCCTCCACATCATTTGATCATGTTTTTTGATTGCATAAGCAACTTGGCTAGATTTTAGGACATTCTCATATTCAATCTTTTGAAGCCATGTTCTATACTTGAGGACAAAATGATTGATGATGGTAGGTCCTTATCAACATGAGCAAGAACACAAAATCTTACGCAGACCAGATGTCTCCTAGATTTAGTAACAGTGTCAAGAGCTATCAGTTGACTATTGATTTCACTATGCCCAACAAGATCTCATCTTTGCAATATTCCAGTGGCAAGCCTAGAAGCCTAACCCAAATAGGCACCTAGTCAATATTCTCCTTCTCAGGGTCAAAACCCTATTTCCATTTTTTTAAGAATAACCCTATTCTTCAAGAAACCAGGGGCCATCAAGAGGGGTGTCGACACAGTTTGCTTGGTTAGAGAAGGAGAATAAGAAAAAAAAAACATTATACATAGCAGAGACTTCCACCTGCCCTTTAGGTTTCCATTTCCTAAGGGCTCAACTTCTAAGAAGGTCAATATTAGGCCTAGATCCGAGGAACTTCCTAATGAGAGTGTTAGCAATTCTAGAAGAAGACCTCTCAACCACAGAGTTTGCTTCCCTAAGAAGTAGACCCTCATTGTTCATAACAAAATCTAAAGCAACAGACAAAGCCTGAGTGCAAGAGTCCTTACCTTTGAGCAGGTCTGCCTAAGATTTCTTCCCTAACCTGAGCTTTAGGGGCCAAACATCAAATTCCTTAGTTTCAAGTGGGGAGAATAAGCTTCATCAAAAACTTGACCTGAAGCAACAGCCCCGACAATGGCATTCTATTCAACTTGCAGATCTGAAGCCTTCTGCACCCAGATGCCAATCTCATCCTGTACACTCACAGTGATCCCTAGCCCACTACCAGCTGAGCAAACTGGCATGTTGGAAGGGAGAAGAAAACTCCTCTTCGCGCCCTACCCAGAATACTTAAAAGAGGCACTAGCAGTAAAAAGTAAAAACTTTTCCCAAATAAAACTCAACTTCCTCGGTAGCGTTAAGAACATTCCCCGAGGAAGCTAAGAATTTCCTTACAAAAGGCACTGCAAGAGTGGAAAAGACTACCAACATTCCTGTAGCGCTTCAAGATGCGACACAAAACCTGCTTCACACTAGTAGAGGAGGCCAAAATATTCCACAAAAGTTCATCACCAGACTCATCCAAAAGCTAATCTTATGAAGCACCCAGAAAAACATCTGACGTATCCTCTGCATCCTCTTAAGCAAAATCCCAGTCCTTGTCTCCCTCTTCGCCTCGGTCCACTTCCCTCTACTTTGACTAATTATAATTTATTTACCACCATCTAAAAGTGTAGGGTTTGAGAAATAATTGATCACGAAGTCATTGTATACATCTATATCAACCTTTGCATGGTGGAACAAGGAGTGATTTACCCTGTAGAGCTAGAGTTTCCTCCCAAACAGGGTTTCTCACTCGGACTGATTTAATCAGCCACCTGCGGGATACTGTGTTTAAGACTGCCATTACCACACAGCAGGCGGACGAATTTTGGCTTGGGACAGGGCTTAAAATTGATGGTTGTATAGTCCTATTTAGGCATTTTTGTTGTACAATCAAAATTTTAACAAGGTCGTATCATATGAAAGGAGAGATTTTGGACAAACTGTCAAGATATAAAATTTTACTTACACTATGGTATGTCATGGTATTTTAAGGGCATCATTGAATAGATAACCATCTTTGTTCAGCTTTAAGGCTTGAAGGTTTATTTTCAGGGGCAACAGGACAGAGGCCAATGTGATAAGTTCACTTCTGTCAGGATCTCTTAATGGGTTCAGTTATTGCAGGTCTGAGACCACTCAGATTATCCTTGTTAATATGCTGGTGAAGTTATGACTTGGATGTATATAGCTTGTTCTAGTTCTGTTTGAACATGGATTTTCTATTAGAGCTTCTGCTGTTTCGTGCTCTTTCTTTGTTCTGAGAATTGGTGACTGGTTTTCTGGCAACTGTTGAAATTCCTAGAGGGACAGCTGATTGTTATAGACGGGCTGTGCACTGGTAGATGGCCCTTCTTGATATTTGAGTGGCAGGTGCTCAGTCAGTTCTGTTTTCTGCCTCTGAACTGCTGTTATCTGCTGCTTATTCATCGTATTGGTGTTTTAGCAGGCATTGATAAAGGGTTTTTCAGTGTGGTCTGTAGTCTTTGCAGTCTATGGCTGCTTCTATGTATCTTAATGCATTTTTTTCAATTAAAAAAAAAAAAGGCCTTTAAATAAAATAAAAATAAAAATAAAAAAAATAAAAAATTCTTGACAGCAAAGTCCACCTCAAATTTAGTCCCTGGGCCTTAGGAGGTTGTATCTAAAGGGAAGATGCCGAGAGATATAGTCTCAAAGTATTTATATAAATCTATAAGTGAGATAGGTATTTCTAGATTATAGGTGTTTTTTTAAATATATGTATTTAGGATGTGTTTTTTTAAATATATGTATTTAGGATAAGTGTATGGATAATTGCATTTGGAAATTTCGTTGTTTGGCTGTTTTTTCAGGTACTCTATTACCCTATCAAATTGAAACTTAGATGTTGTGCTCAAATTTGTCTCTCCAGACTACCAATCTATCAGCTATCCTACGTGACCAATTAAAGATTAATTTAGATTTAAAGAGACTCTTCTGTACTCTTCAAATGCAGTGCCAGGATGTTATAAAGCAAAATGATTCCAAGAATCTATAGATTTATGCTCCAGGTTTTACTGTAGCTAGCCTCCTTACAGATATATTTTTTTATGGAAATGATGTTGAACAAGGGTTTCCTTTATAATGATATAACTAGGATTTTTAGTATACCTTGTATTCCTGAGGTTTCTTGTTTGATTGCCTTTGCTGTGTGGTGGTTGGTGGAAATGTCCATGCTGGGTATAGGTTCAACACAAAGCAATTGATGGAATGACAACAATTCCTTGATTTTGTTATGGCAGCTTCCAGTTGGTTTTTTTAAACAGCGAGGCTACAGGGGTATTGGGCAGAGCATTGGAAATGTCCTTGTTGGGGATAGGTTCAGCACAGTGCGACCTTTCTCCTTGATACAGTTGGTGGAATGGTCGCAATACCTTGATTCTGTTATGGCAGCTTCCTGTTGGTGCAAGGCTGCAGGGGTGTTTGACAACTTGCACCATTCCATTGAAGTAACTGTATGAGAGGGATCATCACCATTCTTTTCCTGTAGTGTAGTAGCTATCAACAACTAATTGTTGTTCTTCTTAGCTTCTGTTGTAGTTGTTCTTATAGCTGGTTGTATATGTTTGTTTTTTCTGTTTTGCTTTATCCAATAAAAAAAAGTGTATGGATAATTTTAGAGCTATTTTCTATAATTAAAAAAAATGAAAGCGTGGGCAGTTGGGCAGGTGCCTTACCACCCTAGCCAAGGTGGTAAGGCCGAGTTGCTTCTTGAGTAAGGAAGACCTCAAGACAATTGGTGGGCGATTAGGGTGGTGTCAGGTAGAGCTGCTTTGTAATGATTACGGAAATAGCTAGAGTGAATTGAAAGATATGATGGAAAAGAGTGTTTACTGTAGCACGATTCGAGAGGCTTCTCAAACAAGAAATACCTCCTTAAGTGCTTTGAGAAAGGCCTTATTCTTATTTGGTTGTAGAGTCTTCTTCGAAGAATTCCTTTGCAGAGCCGCTTCATCCATGCCTTCCCATTTTGTGGTTATCTTCTCTGCAGAAGCTATTTGCTGTGGAGGGATGGATACTCTGATGAGATTGGTCAGCATAAAGAGACAAATAGCCTTTTTAGGCTAGGTCACAGAACTTCGGTTGCAGAGAATCCTTCGGCATTCGGATCCTTTAATGGTGGGCGTGGTTCAGATGATCTTGGGGAAAAAATACTTGATAGACAATGAGCGATATAGAGTTGACTCAGATATCCCTTCGAGGCTCTTGGCAATGCTTCTGGAATTGAATACCCCCAAGGCAGAGGCAGAGACTATCATGAGGGGTCTTTTTATACCAGAGCTCTTGGGTGACCTAGAAGCAAATCTACAAGTGGCAAATTTGGGCGTGGGCATCCCTAGACCTCGAGACATGGCACTCCTCAATGACCCAGACGAGGTAGTCAAACTCTATCCTTTCATTTTGGATGTTAGAGGCTTCGAGCTCGTAGTTTTGAAGGATCAAGCACAGGTAGTAGTGGATTTTATCAAAAGAATGATAGAGATGGTGGTAGAAGAAGGGTTTCAATGGGTGCCTGCCTTCAATCTGCAGCTGATTGAAGTCGACAAGGAGTAAGCTAGCATATGTTTAAGGATTTTCCTTTTTGTTGTTGGTTTTCTATCAGTCTAGTTTGCAATTTTTTTTTTGTGTTTCAAAGCCTCTATGTATACAGCATACGAAAAATAGAAGAATAGGGAGACCCTGTGTGGTCAATTACAACTTTTTAGAATAGTATCAAGGTGGTGCTTTGGTCTTATTAGTCATGGACAGTTAGCTATGCTATACAACATAACCAGGTGTATTTGCTATTTTCCAGTTTAATATAATATATCTAGGAGCACAAAAAAAATGAAAGTAAAACAAATTATTTACTTTATATTTAACTTATTAAATGCATAGCTATTTTTTTAAACAAGAGATTTATTAATGAATAGTGTAAAGATTCAAATTTTAAAAAAACCAAAATGACAAGAATACAAAATATGAATTTATAGTTTAATGAAAACAAATCATTATTTTACCAATTATTGTATTTTTCTTATATGAATATTAAGTGTTATCAAAAACTATGAAAGAGCCAACACAAAAATAATAAAAACTAAAGCATGGTTTTAGATAGATGTATTTAAGATATCTACGCTAGTTTATTTATGAGTTATCTAATTTTATTTAGAACTATTTTATTAAGTTGAGAGACCTACAACAAGGGGTGGATGAGTGTGTTGCCATATTTACAAAATAATCATAAAACATTAAAAAACAAAGGGTGGATGAGGGTGTTGACATATTTAAAAAATAATCATAAAACATTAAAAAATATAGCCAATAAACTCTAATGAAATAAGCCTATTAACAATCAACATATTCCTGAAGTGTTCTTCCTAGGGGATGAGGTCCCCCAGTTGTGGCCTCACTGGTTCATTGCTCCGGGCAAAAGCATTCGCGTGGAGCCGGAGGGCGTGTCGCACCAGCATCGCCGGTCACGTTAAAAAGTTTACCAGGCGCATTATTTAAAAAAAAAAAATCAACATATTCCTCTACTCATTTAGGTGAACCCACCCACACTATGACCAATAGGGAAGCCACCAAGGCTCATAAGGATAACTCCTCCCAAACTATTACTGTGAAAATGGGAAAAATGATTCTTCATAGCATGAACATTCCCCAATCTGCCCACTCTGCTAATCTGAAAGTGGAAGAGCAAGTCAGTAAACCCCAGCTCAGGAGCCAAAAGGGGTCTATCAGGGAGGGGTCCTCCCAACACACTGGTGTCAAGAATGATCATCCTACCAGCAAAAAAGGGAAGGGCAATAGAGAAGAAAGTTCTGAGGATGAAGTCATTATTCTAGATACTGAAATTGATATTGTGCTTGTTGAGAAAGAAGATAACAACAAAGGATGTCTGAAGAGTCCTATTCAAATGGACAAGGGTAAAAGCATTTTCAAAGGCTCTAAATGTACTAACCATGTCAACACGGATGACTCCCCCATAAGAGGGTTAAGAAGTCAATGGATAAAACCTAGGAGGATCAGAAAGGTGAATGTAACCGGTGCACCAAACTTACAGACAGAGTGGCCACTCTATCTTAGGCTATGGACCTTCAAAATCAGGTGCTCAAGTGGCAACTCGCTCAGATCCATCATGCAAAGAAGAAAATCCAGCAGCTCGAAGCCGTTACCCAGCTATATACTAAGGAGTGGCCTAAGGAAATTCATGATGAGCTGTGGGAGCAGGTTGAAAAGATGGCTACCAAGTTTGATAAATGGGAAAGGATGGAGGAGGAAATAGGGCAGATAAAAGTGACTCAGGATAACCTAGATAAGAAAGTTTCTGAACTAGTCAACTATAGTAGAGGGACGGTTAAAAACTCAGCCACTACTCTTTATGTGCTGAAAGAGGAGCTGGAAAGAAGGAAAACTGTGACTGAGGGGTCTGCGGGTAAGGTGAAGCTGCAGGTCTAGAAACAGGGGAAGGTAGTGTAGGCCAAGGACAACAGCAGCAAGGGTAGAAGGGTGACTCTCCAGAGCCAAGACATTGAGAGCGAGGTAAAAGGCAATCAGATGATCCAAGCTCGACAGGATCGTGACGAGGAGGAGAACTCTTTCTTAGAGAAGTTGGAGTTTTTGAGCAAAGAATGGCAAACTATAAGCAGCCTTAAGACCATGGCCAGGCAGTAGGCTAGTCAGTTGTTGGTTCTTCTTGGTTTGGCTAGCCTTGCTGGCCCGTCCATCTTTCTTGTTGTTTTGCTATTTTTCTCTTGTTTTACCTATTGTAAAACTCATCTTTCTTGCCTTTTTTGGCCTCTATATATTGGTTCGAGCCCTTCCCAGTTACTTTTATCAAAACAATCAACATATTAAGAAAATAATTAAATAAATTACAATGACCTCTACCCTATAGGACAAGTTTTTCACCAATAGACCAACTCAAGCTATATAATACAAATTACAAAAGGAAAAAAAAACAAAATAAAATTACAAAGGAAGGAGTTAAAACAAGATATTTATTAATGAAAAGTGTAAAGATTCAAATTAAAAAAAAACCAAAATGACAAGAATACAAAATATGAATTTGTAGTTTAATGAAAACAAATCATTATTTTACCAATTATTGTATTTTTCTATATGAATATTAAGTGTTAACAAAAACTATGAAAGAGCCAACACAAAAATAATAAAAACTAAAACATAGTTTTAGATAGATGTATTTAAGATATCTATGCTAGTTTATTTATGAGTTATTTAATTTTATTTAGAATTATTTTATTAAGTTGAGAGACCTACAACAAGAGGTGGATGAGTGTGTTGCCATATTTAAAAATAATCATAAAACATTAAAAAACAAAGGGTGGATAAGGGTGTTGACATATTTAAAAAATAATCATAAAATATTAAAAATATATAGCCAACAAACTCTAATGAAATAAGCATGTTAACAATCAATATATTAAAAAAATAATTAAATAAATTACAATGACCTCTATCCTATAGGACAAGTTTTTCACCAATAGACCAACTCAAGCTATATAATACAAATTACAAAAGGATAAAAAACAAAATAAAATTACAAAGTAAGAAGCACTCCAAAATAAAAATCATGAATTAGAAAAGGAAGGAAATGAAGTTAGAAACAATTTTTAAATTTTTAAAAATAGCTATTCATAAAAAAATTAAATAATCATCTCTTCAAAAGTACTTTGACTAGGTGTTAATGGTGTATGTAAACACTTTGCAATAAAATCTTTGTTGAAACTTAAAAAAAAAAAAAATTAAAATAATAAAACTAAAAATGTGAATATAGGCACCTAACATAGATATGTTCTATGCTAAGAAAATAAATTTTATGAATTATAGAAAGGAAACCCTAGCATCACAATCCATATATTAAAATCCTATGCCTAATTTTCTATGAAGATATACATCTATCTGATATCTATGTATTTTAGTAAATAGTCATTCTAATGGAAGTAATTTATTAATGTAGTAGTAGGGGAAAATGATTTTTTATTTCTTTTTTAAAAATGTTTTATGCAATCCCATTTGAAATTTTCATTTTGTAAATTAGATATTATTTTGCAATATACAAAGAGATATCATATTGGAAAATCATAATGATTCTGAAGATGATGATGAACATGTACCTATTGATCAAAATACAATTGAACATGAGTTCTCAAAGTAAATCATGGATGTAATAAAAATAGATATGTTGGGTAGAAAGATTTTTGATAGACAAACTATATGGAATATTGAATATTGAAGACATTACAAATAAAACAATAAATTTCAACACCATGAAAAAGAATGACTTACTAATACCCAATGATATATGAAACCTTAAACACTAAGAAACCAATTAAATATTAATCACAAACTAATCCTTATTCAAACTTTTACTCTAAAGAAATAAACAAATACTTTGAAATTTTTTAATTCAATTCTTAATAATTTTCAAGAGAAGTCAATTAAGATAATAGTTAAAATTTAAAATTCTTTAGAATAAAAATAGTTTCAATATCTTGACATAATTTTTGTAATACTAAAAAAAAAAGATATACTTCTTTTTAAAATATTATAAAAACTATAATTATTATTAATTATCAACTATAATTATTATTAATTATAAATTATAATTAATATTAATTTATAAATAAAGATATATACCTTTTAAAATATTATAAAAACTATAATTATTATTAATTATAAGAACCATACAAAGAAAATTATATTGAAATTTTATTGATGAATAACACATCTTAAAAAATATATTTTTTAAAATAATCACACAGTTTTTGTTTTAAATACTTACAATTATTTTTGAAAGTCAAATAATTTAATAGTGAAAGGTATGACTAATTTAATAGTGAAAAGTAAATTATTATTAACATTATTGTTTAATATTTAATGGGACAATATTAACTATTATTTGACTACTATTTTAAATTTTAAATTCAATCAAACAAAATTAGTAAAACTCTTGTTCACTTGCAAAACTTGACTACTACAATTTATGTTGTAGTTTTTTAGTCAAACTCATTGACCCATGTTTCATGAGTAGTGGTTTATATGAACCCATATATCATAATAATGAATGGTCCACTTAACACTCATTACATTTAGGGGAAAGGACCCAATACCAACACACCCTAACTTCGTGCACCCTAAGCTCCTAAACGATACATCAAATTTTTATGATTTTTTTTACATGTGACTTAAGAGCTTAAAGCTATTGTTTGGGCTTTTGGTAGTAACAAGGACCATAGGATGAGTCATTATGTGAACATAGGTCCTTAAGTGGTCATTTCAAAGTGCTAATTAAAACTCATGCATCGATGGCCCCAATGATTGTGCACTATGCCACCAATAGACTTTTATAAATCCTCTAATTGACAATTACAAATCCAAAACATGATGCATTAAAACATATACAATAAAATTCAAAAACACTTTTAAACATCTTCAAAGATTACAAAAATCACATCTCCTATTAACACATAAATTTTACAAAATTTTAAATAATAATTATAAATTTGACATCTTGATAATAATAGAAATAATAAATTTAACAATTTAATAACAACAATTACAATCACATATGGTTGCATTATGGAGCTACAAGTTTTTTGGGGGTTTAAGGCATTTTATCTTGTCGAGAGGGTGGTTGTGATTAAAAAAATAGGTGTAAAATGACTAATTCTCTTGTTGACAACCATACCATACTAGAGATCGAACAAGGAAACAATAAGGTCACATGATGGTGAGGGGTTGACTCTCTTGAGTGAGCCATTGTGAAAAGAGAAAACTCGTACAAAAGGAATCGATGTTTTAGTTAGGATTAACATGGCAAGATTTGAATGTAATAGTATGTGTTGGTAGTGGTGAAAACTCATACAAAAGGAATCAATGTTTTAGTTAGGATTAACATGGCAAGATTTGAATGTAATAGTATGTGTTGGTAGTGGTGAAAATCGCATCTACTGTTAACACCCTTAAATTTAAAAATAATAATTATAAGTTTTACATCTTGATAATAATAAATTTTTTTGAAGAGTATGAATATGATTTCACTTAAATATAAAACTATGCTAAATGTTTGTGCAAGTTCCTTTATTAATTGAAAGTTGTAGAAAATGTGCTGTTGACAACCCATATAGATCACATGGACTTTATTTATGGTAGCTTCGACATCAATAATTGATCATGGGGATGTGTAATTGTAACCTATTTGACTTTTGTCCATTCTCCAAGAGGGTAGTTATTGTAAACATTATATCTTGTAATTAATTTAAAAATTGTATATTTTATTTTAAAGGAGTCCCCATTTGGTCCAACTTGTCTTATATTACCAGTACACTGACATGTATTTTGTCCACCTTGAATGATATAACTACATATTACAAGTGAACATGTGTTGGTACTTTAGGGATATTTTACTAGGCTTTTAATTTTCAAGTAATGATTCTTATAATATATTTAATTGGGGGCTATGTGCATTGCACCATAGTGGCTATTGGGGCATAGTTATCTATTGTGTCATCTCCCCTAGGTGAAACTCGCAGAGGTGAAGCATCAAGACTTCCCGTGACCTCCACTACTACTTCGACTCAAGCATGCTTAACCATGAAGTTTCCTCAAGATCAAATCCACTCACTATAATTTAGTCACATAAGAAAATAACTCATCTATTGCATCCTCTCCCCTAGGTGATGCTCATAGAGGTGAAGCATTAGGACTTCCTTTGGCCTCCAGAACTACTCTGGCCCAAGCACCCTTAACCTTGAAGTTTCCCCAAGATCAAACCTACTCACTATAATTTAGTCACATAAGAAAATAACTCATCTATTGCATCCTCTCCCTTAGGTGATGCTCACATAGGTGAAGCATTAGGACTTCTTCTGGCCTCCAGTACTACTCGAGCTCAAGCACCCTTAACCATGAAGTTTCCCAAGATCAAACCCACTCACTATAATTTAGTCACATAAGAAAATAACGAGTAGAAAGATACATTTTGATTTTAAAAATAGCTACTAGTTTAGATTTCAAATTTGGTCAAATAAAACTGTAATAGATTGTTCATGGCAAGCCGTTTAACGTACCCAGTTGCCTGCAAACACGACTGTTAAAACTTGCCCAGTTGCAAGATATGTCTACCATATTTAACGTAATATACTTGTGAAATGCAAGCAACGTAAGGAAGGAGGCCTTCTAATTATTCACTGGCAAAACATGGCTAACTATCCACCTGCTTGCACAGCCTGTGGCTACTGTAACTTACCCACTTTCAAAATTTAGCTAACTGAAAGCAAATAAACATAGTTTACAGAATTTATCTGAAACATAATAATGTGAAATATATCTCTACTATACCACTTAAATCCTAAGTGAAAGCAAGGAAAAACAGTCTAGGGAATTTTGGTGAAAGATAGAACTACTAATAAACTAAAAATCATTTGATCTGTCACAAAAATGGATGGAAGTGGGGTAATAGTGTACATTACTTGAAGCATTTTGGCAATCTGGCTGGTTCCGAATACACTCTTGACGACTGCAAACTTGTCTGGATCATTTGACGGAAAATGAGGAGCAAACACACAATCTTCCAAACATTTTTTACGTTGATTTCTGCAAGCCGCACAACAGCGAGATTCACTCTTTCTTTCTGCCATGGAATGGTCTACAGCGTGAACAAATGATAACAAGACTTGAATAGAATGCAGAGATCCCAAGTAACGAAAAATCACAATAAATTGTTTTTCAGAAAAACAATTGTGTGGCTGAAGGATCCTAGTAGCAACAGAAAGATAAAAGCATTTAACTTTGTGAAAGTTTTAGATTATTTATGATTTTATTTTGTGAAAGTTTATTTAGGGTGATTACTCACTAAAACTTCCAAAATATAAGTAGGGAGCATAAAATTTTATGGAGTATGGGACCACTCAAGATAATGAACAAAAAGGTGTCCTCCGCCCTTTCAATGTCACCCGTGTGACAATAGTACTGTAACGAGGGAATAATTCATCAGTTTTGCTACATATATATTGAAATATTTGAGGTGGAAACTCTTAATTTATTTTAAATTTTTAGCTTTATGTTAGGACTTGAATTTTATAGCTGTATAATTGTATTCTAACTTTTTAAAATTAAAATATTTAATTAATAATAAAGTAGTAAGCTGTGATGCTTTGTTTGTGATTTTTTTAAAATGTAATTTAGGGATATTATTAAATATGATATGTTTCATGTTTACTTGGAGGTTTTTCATTCAATTTTTTTTGCAAGTTCATCAATAAAAGGGTGACCCTAAATTGATCTACAATTGGAGACCTATCACCCTACTTAATGTTACCTTTAATATTATTGTCAAAACCTTGGGCCTCTAATATAATTGTTATCTAAGAAGGCATGGAATGGCCAAATAAGTCAAACTAACAAGCTATTTTCCTTAGAAAATAAATAAAAGGATTGAATGGTGTTTTATTCTTGCTATGTTCTAGGCTCTTGGTTTCAATCCAAATTTTCTCCACTCTATCGAAATGTTTTCTATTAATGGTATTCATTTGGAGCAATTTGGATTCTTCCAATCCATTGGACAAGGATGCCCCTTGGCTCTAGCACCATATGTTCTTGTTGTAGAAGGTTTTGGCTACCACTTGATGAATGTCATTTCTAAGAAGTTTGTTTGTGGTGTTTTTGTTGGTGTGAATGGGGTTCTTTACCTGATTGGTTCCTTGTTTAGGTCCTTTTCACACCTAGTTAAGTTTACTTAGGATAGGATAGCATATATGAGTACAAGTCATTTCCTTCTTTCATGGGATTTTGTCTTTCTTATCCTCTCGAATTTAGAAACTCAAAGGTCATCCGTTGATTTTTAGTTTTTGTCTTTCCTTCATCCTTATCAGATTCATAAACTATGAGGCTAAATATTATACCACTCAAGATAATGGACAAAAAGGTGTCATTGACCCTTTCAATGTCACCCCTATGTCACAATAGTATTCTAACGAGGAAATAATTCATCAGTTTTACTACATATATATTAAAATATTTGAGTTGGAAACTCTTAATTTATTTTAATTTTTTAGTTCAATGTTAGGGCTTGAATTTTATAGTTGTATAATTGTATTCCAACTTTTTAAAATTAAAATATAATCAAAATATTTAATTAATAATAAAGTAGTAAGTTGTGATGCTTTGTTTATGATTTTTCTTAAACATGTAACTTAGGGATATTATTAAATACGATATGCTTCATGTTTACTTGGAGGTTTTTCATTCAATTTTCTTTTTGCAAGTTCGTCAATAAAAAGAAACATTTAATTCATACATAAAAGGGTGACCCTAAATTGATCTACAATTGGAGACCTATTACCCTACTTAATGTTTCCTTTAAGATTATTGTCAAAACCTTGGGTCTCCATTATAATTGTTGTCTAAGAAGGTATGGAATGGCCAAATAAGTCAAACTAACAAAACTATTTTCCTTAGAAAATAAATAAAAGGATTGAATGATGTTTCATTCTTGCTATTTTCTAGGCTCTTGGTTTCAATCCAAATTTTCTCCAATCTATTCAAATGTTTTCTATTAATGACACTCATTTAGAACAATATGGATTATTTCAATCCATTAGACAAGGATGCCCCTTGGCTCTAGCAACATATGTTCTTGTTGTAGAAGGTTTTGGCTAGCCCTCGATGAATGTCATTTCTAAGAAGTTCATTTGTGGTGTTTTTGTTGGTGTGAATGGGGTTCTTTACCTGATTGGTTCCTTGTTTAGGTCCTTTTCACACCTAGTTAAGTTTACTTAGGATAAGATAGCATATATGAGTATAATTCATTTCCTTCTTTCATGTGATTTTGATTTTTTTTTCTTATCCTCTCAAATTTAGAAATTCAAAGGTCATCCATTGATTTTTAGTTTTTGTCTTTCCTTCATCCTTATCAACAGATTCAGAAACTATGAGGCTAAATATTGTATACATCCTATCTCTAATTGTAATCTTTATTTTTATATTCCTATTGAATAGAATACAATTTATTCTATCATATTTAGTTTTTTGTTTATGCTTTCCTTTCACTCATTTGCATTCTTGGGTAGCCTCACAACCAAATTTTACATAATATAAGAGTAGTTGTAAGTTATGAATTAACATTTTTGAAAATCTAGGAGTGTAGAGCTATTATTTTCTGAAGCACATGCGTATGCTCTTCTCTTGCATCTTTGAATGATCTATCTATAAATAGAAAAGTGTGGAAGAAATATTAGTTTATGGGAGCCCAATTCATTTTCTAACTTGCTAGTTGTAGGTACATTTTAAGAGATTCCTAAAGAAAATTTAGGTTCACCATAGAGTCTAAAGAAGTTGAGAAAGTTAGATTTTTCATTTGTTTCATCCTAGTTAGACATCAAAGGTGAAATTTACAAGGGTTTAAAGTGGGAGATTTTTTTTGCCAAATCTAGTAAAAAGACATCACTTCAAATCATTTTGGGTCAAATTTACCTTTCCATCACATCTAAAAGGCTCCAAAACCCATAGATCCATATAAAGCTTGTCAATTCTGAACATAGTAGGTTTCTGGGCAATTTTTTTTGCTTGGTCATACAGCTATATGGGCACACAATTCAAAAAATTGTGTAAAAGTACACAACCATTAGCATCTAATTGTTAGCCATCACATTAACTACTAGTGGCTATAGTAATTTCCATATGTCACCGCTGGTAATACTTATCACAATTTGTTGACCATCACCTAATGACCATTGCATCATTGTTCCTCCACACTGCCACACTGCCCACACCTGGTCTCTATGCCACCACCACTAGTCTACCACTAGTCCATCGCTAAAGCACCACAGGACCCCTACCCCTCTCAATTGAACTTTTTAGTGAAGTAGTTCAAATTCAAATATTTTTTATTGACCATACAAAGGTATGTTTTAGCACATTTTTTTAATTTGGGGTAGAATTTCATGTACTTCATAGTGGTGTAATATTTTTTTTCTCAAGTGTCCATTTTCTCAATTTTTTTCATTATATCTGATAGACAATCATAGTTTTTAAACTTCAAACATTTGTAACTTTCACAAACAAGCTCAAATTTGATTCCTATTTTTCTTAAAAGTGAATTATTTTTTAGTGCTACACATTGGTGTAAGTTTGAAGTTCTATTTCTAAGATTAGAATGTACTTTCTGTATTCTAGTGGTGAGTATAGGATCATGATGGGCCAAACAATATACCTAAGTGACAATGAAAATGTTAAAAATAGACTTAAGTAAATAAATAATATTTTTCATGAGGCAAATGGGGTGGTTGACTATCTTTCCGACTAAGTTGTGACTAGGGAAAACTCTTGCATGTGGTTTGTTAGTGCTCAATCTGACTGGATGTTTCCTAGTTATCCCTACAAGGTAGCCATCATTGATCAATAGGATTTCTGGGCGAGGGGCCAACAATACAGGAGATAGACTCTATAAATATCTCCTCTTCTTCTTTAGGCTCTCCAGAACCAAGGGGGGTATTCCCTACTCAACATCCATGAAATATGCTTATTAACTTGGTGGGATGTTGACACAAAGCAGATAAATCCTCTCTTATGCAGACCAAAACTGTGAAATAAGTGCAAAGGGGCTAGCTTTGGGCCTATGCTCAATTGTGAATCAGAGGATTTTGGTCCTAAAACTACTTCTAAATGTCCTAAAGGTTTGTATTTTGAAGTATGAATTTGATTTTTGGTATTTGGATGCAAAACTAGGACTTTGATTGTAACCTCAATACAAGACTAGACTAGTGCCTATCTTAGGGCTCGGAGTCAATAGACATACACATGTGAATGGTTACCATAAACATATATCAATGACTGGATTTCATGGGGATTTATAGTGTCTGCCTTACAGATACTTCCCAAAACTGAGTATTCAGTTATCTCTGCTTACAAACATCCTTACTGCAATATATTCTTCCCAACACTCAATCTAAAACATTTAATCTACTCCTTGAGCAGAAGTAAAGACTAAGCATTCAACATAGCGAACCCATGTCCTAGAACCTTAAACACCCCTTGGCTGTTTAGATTCAGAAGAAGAAAACATTCAATTTGGAGACAAATAACAGAATACATGCAATGAAGCATTACTCATATAAAACAACATGAAACCAGAAAATTTATGCATAAGACATATAACATGTGATTCATAAACTCACAAGACACCCAAAATAGAGACACCAACGAAGTTGTATCTTATCACAACACCAAAATTTGTCTAGTTTTCAACAACAACTAATGAGTAACACAATTTGCCTTTTATAGCAAGATAGTGTACTCATCAATAATTACAAGGTTTTTTCAAAATTCCTGCCAAAATACAATGCACCAAGAATGGTGCCCAAGTCAATCAATGCAGTAGGCAGAAGGAGAGGTGAGGAGTAGTTGGACTTGAGCCCTATGCCACCGTTTGGGGTTTTTTCTCTTAAAACTGGTAGGTGGCACATCTATCATCAACCCATGCCTCTATAATTCTACAATCAATGGTCGACCTACCGGTGTCTTGCAGAAACGCAGCAAACTGCATGCTCTGGAAACCTTCCTACCACGAATGCCACTGCGATCATGAAGAAAACCTTGCATTCAAACATAGCCGTCGATCCTTCTCTGCATCTCCAAAATCTACAGCTCAAATCAAACAGGCAAGTCATTGGCCAATGAGAATATGCCACGTAGATGCTTTTGCAACTCTAACTTTTCCATCGCAGCATGCATTTTTTACTTTTTTGCCCCTTTGTATATGCAAAAGCATATACAATCACCTTACATACAGGTTGGACCCCAAACCTTTATGAAACAGGTTGAAAACTTATTCGGGTCCAGTTTGTACCTCTCTCCTTTGTATATCTGCGATATACAACACACACATACATACAAGCCGTGGACTTCAAATCATTATGAATCAGAACGTACCTCCTTTTGAAATCTGACTTGTATCTTTTTCATTGCACATCAGCTTGTATATCGGCATATACAAGCACTTTATACAACCTATGGACCTTAAATTTAATTTGCTGCATTTGATTGCTCCTTCGCGTCTGGGCCTTGTATATGCGCGCTTGTACATCACAAACATACAACACGGATATACAAAACAAAATATACAATCCCGACCTATATCTTTTATTAACTAGAATGCAATATCCATCGGGTCTGGGCCTTGCATATTTAGTTGTATGCACTAACATACAATCGCCTTTGAATGCAACTGGTGGACCCCACCCCTTGGTTCCTACTTTGAATGTAACATTTTCTTTGTATGTGCCTCTTGCATATTTTCTATGTACAATTGGCTTTGTATATTATAACATATAATTGCCCTTGTATGTATCCTTTGTATTGGCTCCCTCATACATTACCCAATGTACATTTTGCCTTGCATATCAGCAGGCCCCACTACTTGTATATCGGTCCCTTGCACATTTTCCTTTGCATGTTGCCAATGTATATTTCTTCTTGTACATTGCCGCCGATATACCTTTCACTGTAGCGAATGCATGTTGTCATTGTATCTACCTGTTGCATGTCTAAACATACAAAACAAATATACATGCAAACTTGATATATAAGCAGGGAATATTCCCAAAATCTGTGATAGATTCTTCAATGTATATGCACCTTTTTTAAGCCCGATATGCATTGTGAAATGCATATAACTGATTTTTCACCATTTTTGAAGGCCGATTGAGATCTTTGACCTGCCAATGCACATTTGACCTGCATGTCTATACAAACAACCTTGTATATACAAAGTGACATGCATACAACAGAATCTTTGCACTTTTCAACTGCAAAGGCCAAAAGACTTATAATTTTTTGGATTTTTTGGGAAGGTGCCTGCATATTTAAATGCTTGAAACCCAATTGTTTATGTAGGCACTAACAATGGCTCCGACTGGGGACGTGTAGGTGCAAGGCTGTAGCAAGAACCAAACCACTCCGGGACAGACCAAGCAAAATACAAAACACAAAACACCAGCGACTATACAAGGCACGCACAGACTATTTACACCTAATTTACAATGTGCACATAGGATATTCATTTATGAAAAATAGGGCTTTAGGAACTGACCGTGCATAGGCAGTTCCAGTAATTCACCACTTAGGGCCAGGAGAAAGTAGGAATCTCCTCCATGAATTTTGCTAATTTGATATGGGCCCATCCATAACGGCTCAAATTTATTATGCATACCCTTATCTTGGCCTTTTGCATTCCAAACACGGACCAAGTCACTTATCTGAAACTTTCTTTCTACAACCCTTTTATCAAACAAATACTTTACCTTCTGTTGTATCTTGATATTTGTCTTCTATGCTTCTCTTTTGGTTTCATCTAATGCGATTAGCTGATTTATCCTTTCACTCATTGAGTCTTCAATCTCTTCATCATTTTCTTGTATGAATCTATAGATTGGCAAGAGATTGTTCACAGGTAACCTAGTTGTTGCACCATACACTAGCTCAAAAGGTGACCTTCCAATGCTATCTTCATTGTTATCTGGTCAGCCCATAATGCCATCTTTAATTTGAATCCCATGCCTTTTTGTTCCTATCCACCATCCTTATGATGAATTTCATGAGGCTTTTATTACTTGACTTTGCCTGACCATTTCCCTGTGGATGATATGGTGATGCATATGACAAATTAATCCCATATTTGTTGCAAAAACCAACAAATTCACCAGATATGAAGCACATGGCATTGTTTGTGACCATTATGACTGGCACTCCAAATCTGATAATAATATGTTCCAAAATAAAATCCATCACCACCCTGCTTGTAGCCTTTTTAGTTGGAATTGCTTCAACCCATTTGGTAAAATAATCAGTAGCAACTAGAATCCAACTATGTCCTTCACTTGATTTTTCTGAAATTTCCCCTATAAAATCGATTCCCCATTGTTGAAATGGAGCCTCCACAGTTACAGTTCTAAGGGGTAATGCACCTTCATACTTTAGTTTTCCTAAGAACCTTTGACAGGGATCACACTTTCTTACCATCTTTTGTGCATCTAAGAAAAGGGTAGGCCACCAATAGCCTGCTCTAAGAATTTTGTGGGCTGTTGTCTTGGCAATGTAATGTCCACCACACACTCCCTTGTGCATGCCATTTAAAATATCTGTAGCCTAGTTTTCATCCACACACCTAAGTAGGATACCATCAAGATTCTTCCTATACAATTCTTCTTGAACAATTATGTATTTGATAGCACGTAGTTTTAAAGTCCTCTTCTGACTGTCATTGAGATGGGAAGGACAACTCAAATTCTGCAAGTGATAAATAATGTCCTTGTACCATTCAGATTCTGACATATTAATAATTTCATTTGGAACCACATTCACTTGGCATGCTTCCAGATTTGATTGTGTCATCACCTTAGCCAAACCCTGTCCCCTTACTAGTTTTGTGATTTGTATCTCAATGTTGAACTCTTGCAACTTATTTATCCACCTGCATCTTCTTCTTGTCACCTCTTGCTGAGTGAAAATGTCCTTGACTGCTGCATGGGGTACATATGCAACTATCTGAGAGCCTACTAGATACGGTCTGAAACTCTTGACTACTCTAACTAGTGCATATGCTTGCTTCTCCATGATATCATACTTCAATTCAGCTGCCTGCAATGACATGCTAAAGAAAGCAATAGGTTGCTCAAAACCACCCCCATTTTTCTGCAATAAACATGCAGCAACAGTGTGAAAAGAATAAAATGAGAACAACTGAAGTGGCTTAGAAAAATTAGGAGATCTTAATACAAGAGCCATCTTTATAGCTTCTTTGATGTTCTGAAATGATTTAGTTGCTTCACTTTCCCATTTGACAGTTGCACCTTTCTTCAACATTTTAGAGATATCCTTTGTGACCTCTACAAAATTTGGAATGAACCTTCTAACAAAATTAATTTGTCCAAAGAAAGACTGGATACCTTTGACAGTTTTAGGGATCTAAATTCTGTCAATTGCAGCAACCCATTCAGGATCAATCCTAACTCCATCTTTGGAAACAATGTGTCCCAATAATTTTCCTTCCACTACCCCAAAAGCACATTTCTTTAGGTTAAGTGAAATGCCATATTCCAATGCTCTAATAAAAATTTGTTCAAGATGCATGCAATGTTTCTCCTCCTTTTTTGAATAGGCAGTTAAATCATCTTGATACATAGCCAGAATTGAGTCAATCAATCCTGCAAAAGCAACATCCATAGCTCTTTGAAATGTAGCACCTGCATTTGTTAGTCCAAATGGCATTCTTACATATACATAGGTTCCCCATGGAGTGGTAAAGGCATTCTTGTATTGTTCAGATTCTTTTACCTTTACCTGATTGTATCCTGAGAATCCATCCATCATGGATAAAAGCTCACAACTAGTTACTTTCTGCAGCATAGCCTCCATGTTAGGCAGTGGATAATTATCCTTTAAAGAAGACATATTCAAATTTCTGAAGTCAACACAAAGTCTTATGTCACCATTTTTCTTTCTAACTAGGACAAGATTGGACACCCAGGTTGAATGTCTGATAGGCACAATTATTCCAGCCTCCCTATGCTTCATAAGCTCTTCTTGCATTTTTGGAGCCAGAGTTGGATTAATAGGTCTTTGTTTTTGTCTGAATGGCTTAGCTCCAGGCTTCAATGGGATCTCATGCTAGAATAAATCCTCTCCATAAGCTTTTAGGTCCTCATATGACCTGGCAAAGACATGCTTATATTTCTTCAATAATGCTATCAACATGTTCTTGATGTGTGGCTTGAGTTGTTTGCCAATGTATACCCTTTTGGGGGCATGAGATGTCCCCAAGTTTATCTCCTCCAAATCATTCTTATTTGTAGGAGATGTCTTTGTAACAAACTGGTCCCTATTGTCAAATGCTCTCTCTAAAGCAACCAGTCCTCTAGGGATTTTATTTGTCTTAAGTTGAATCACTTCTTTCCCCAAAAGAGTTTCTTTTCCATTCACAAATTCTACAAAATTCTAAAAATCAATTTCTTGATTCTCATATTCATCTATGCAGTGCAAGAATCTCAACAAATCTTTATCATCATCAAATAAATCTTTATCATCATCAAATACTTGCCAACTGCATATATTTTATGGTACTACAGGTCTAATTTTTACCTCAACATTTGTAACATCAGACAGAGTAATATCATCTAGCCTTATGGCCACATTAGCTAAAAAATATGCCATGACATTTTTTGATCTCTCTATCCAGTTTATTGAAAATGCATCAAACAATTCAATTGTATCCCACACAACATGCTTATACTGTTTTAACCTTTTATTCTTCGAAGCATATCTATCTCTAACCTAGGAAACAATTAATTCTAAATCTCCAAATACTTTTATCATCTTAATTCCATGCTTCAGAGCAACATTCAATCCTAGCAACAGTGCTTCATATTCTGCAACATTATTTGTGCAGGCAAACCTTAACAGGAAAGAGAACTTTAGAAGCTTACCAGCCAGAGATAAAAACACAACTCCAACACCAGAGCCATCCTTTGAACAAGCTCCATCGAAATACATAGTCCATAGACCCTGTTGGTCCAGCTCTTGAATGCAAATATCTTTCCTTTTACCTCCTTGATCACCTGAGACAACTTTGAAGTTCTCGCAATCAGTATCCACAAAATAGACATGTTCCTCTGAATCTTGATCCTCAACTGTTTCTGATGACCTTTCCTCTCTGACCAGTTTGACGTCTTTATCATTCATTGGAATCATGGCATATGATAGATCTAACTGCATATTTCCTCCAATCAATGCTGCCCATCTTCTTGACAACATCATACCATATTGTGGCTTTATGTCAACCACTGTTATGTTCATTCTATATGTTTTTTCTGGATATGCGGCTAACCTAAAATCCACATCTTTCATGATTCCAATAACTGGTACCTCCCTAGCATCCATTGCATAGCACTTTGCACATGCCTTATCTATCTTCAATCTAGCTTGTTGCATGATAGCCAGAGGCATAATATTTGTTGATGGTCCAGAATCAAGCATACAATTCCTGATTGTTTTTCCATTAATAACAAGGGAGACATAAAATGGCTCAACCTGTAAAGGGCATGTTGTCATGGTCACCCCCAGATAACCTTCAGGAACCTCATCCTCTTCAATCTAGGATAAAACTTGAGTTATGTCAAAGGGAGCATAATTTTGTATAATAGTTGTAGCCTGAGTCATGGTTTTACTTTTATCCTGAGCTGATCCAGCTTTAATCTTAGTGGCCCTCTAACTGTTATCCAGGACCTGAGAATCCTTATTTTGATCCTCACTTTGGGCAATTTTATTTTCCGGTCCTTGAGAATCATGACCTAGTTTTTGCTTTGAGTTCTTCTTATTACTGTTCCATTGTGTCCTTTGTGGTTCAACCTTCTTATGATTATGCGCTGGTTGATTTACAAAGGTGCTTTCTGATTGACGTAGGTCACTTACCTAAGCTTTACCCCTAAGATTATAATTGATTTTGACCTGAGCCATCGTTGCGGCTGTGAGAGCTTTAATTTCCTCATCAGAAGGTATCCTCAAGTTATTCAGAAAAATGTGTGAGTCCTAAGCATACACATAATTATCTTCATCATCTTCATCACAAGAAAACTCCTGGCAAACCTGAGTCCCATAGCTCTTATTTTCATCTGCATCATAGGATGAATACTCCCTATTTGTGGACAACATATTTACATTATCATCCTCCATACAATGTGGCTAATTGCATTCATCACAGGCAACGACATTATTATACAGAGACTGAGAAATCATACATTACGACTGTGAGTGAGGCATCTAACATATTATGCACCATGGGGTGTCATCAACAATATTTACAGCCTTTTTCAAAGGATCAGGAGTTTCCCTTGCATTCTGGGCTCTTTGATTGGTGTTGCTGTTATGTGGGAGAATGGGTTTACCATTATGCCAATTAGTGTTATATGGCATATCATGCAATGATGGTCTCTTCTCTTGTCTCTGGTAAACCTGCCTATTAGGACCTATTCCCTTTTCATTTTTAGCAAGTCTATAACTTAAGTCCTTAACAACAGTTGTCAATTTATCTAATTTATCCTCAGAAGTAGATGCATTACCTTGAGTACTTTGAGGCTTATTTGGATTTTGCAAAATCTTCACATCATCCCTTCTATTTATCTTACCAAATGCTTTCCTATTATTTTCAATATTTGTTGCAATCCTGAAAGCATCCCTAAGGCTAGTAGGACCCTTATCTCTTAATCCATAAGCCGTTTTGGCATCAAAAGCATTTATGTACAACACCATGCACATTGGTTCATTAGGTCTCATGTGAGGTGGCAATTTGTTCAACACTTTAGTAAACTTGGCATTAAAATTTGCAACCTGCTCATTTGACCCATTAGTGATACTGGTGAATTCATTTACAAAAAATCTTGGGTCAGTTTTGTCACCATACTGCTCCTTGAAAATCCTTTTGAAATTATCTCATGATGAGATACTTCGGTCAGGTAGACCCTTATACCATTCTCTAGCTTCATCAACTAAGGATTGCATAAACAACTTCATAAACACATCTTCATGTTCAACCTCAAAGTTGTCCATGACATTCTGAAAAGCCTTTAAATGATCTTCACCTGACATAGTATTGTTTCCTGAAAACTTTGGCACCCGCAGCCTCACATGTTTGTTAATGGGATTAGGGTAGCCAGTAATACCATAAAAAAAAGCTACCTGAATCTGTCCAATTGCATAGGCTGTGTACCCTAACATTGTTTACATTCTGTCTTTGATCATTCTGTTGATACTGGACTTCATTTCTATGCTGGTTTCTCAAGACATTTGCATTATCAAGGGTGGGGACTACATCATGTTGAGTAGTTCTCAGAGTTTGCACTTTTTGTCTCATATCATCTGTAATCTTCACAGCTTGTAAATATTCTAATTCAGCTCTTAAGCTTTTGATTTCTTCAACTAATTGTTCATCTTTGGGAATAGAAGAGGATGGTCCCTTTCCATATTGGTCATCATCATCATCCCTTGGGGACTTAGTCTCTTCAAATCTGTCAGAGGGATCTAAGAAAGGGCGTTCCTGAAACACCACTGATCCCACTCTCAAATTAACACCTTGTTGTCTTTCATATACATTCTAGATTTCAGCCATAGTGTTTGAAAAATAAAGTATTGTCCACTCTGAGGATCCTGGATTGTCTTGAATATTATCATTACTTCTGGGAGAACCCTCTTGACTGGCTTGAATAGTCCCCTTTTTCCTGTACATCATTTTTCTGGGTAACTATTTAGACAAGGATTACGCAGGGATCTTCTCTCTTGCATATAAATTTTTACTTTACCGGTTGGGAGATTGTTTGGAGTCGCCACCTACAACTAGGAATTATTTTTGACCAGGGTTCTTATACAAAGGTCCCCAGTAGAGTTGCCAAATCTGTTAGTGTTCAATCCGACTGGATGTTTCCCAGTTATCCCTACAAGGTAGCCATCATTGATCAATAGGATTTCTGGGCCAGGGGCCAACAGTACATGAGATAGACTCTATAAATATCTCCTCTTCTTCTTTAGGCTCTGCAGAACCAAGGGGGGTATTCCCTACTCAACATCCATGAAATATGCTTAACTTGGTGGGATGTTGACACAAAGCAGATAAATCCTCTCTTATGCAGACCAAAATTGTGAAATAAGTGCAAAGGGGATAGCTTTGGGCCTATGATCAGTTGTGAATCAGAGGATTTTGGTCCTAAAACTACTTCTAAATGTCCTAAAGGTTTGCATTTTGAAGTATGAATTTGATTTTTGGTATTTGGATGCAAAACTAGGACTTTGATTGTAACCTCAATACAAGACTGGACTAGTGCCTATCTCAGGGCTCGGAGTCAATAGACATACACATGTGAATGGTTACCATAAACATATATCAATGATTGGATTTCATGGGGATTTATAGTGCCTACCTTACATATACTTCCCAAAACTGAGTATTCAGTTATCTCTGCTTACAAACATCCTTACTGCAATATATTCTTCCCAACACTCAATCCAAAACATTTAATCTACTCCTTGAGCAAAAGTAAAGACTAAGCATTCAACATAGTGAACCCATGTCCTAGAACCTTAAACACCCCTTGGCTATTTAGATTCAGAAGAAGAAAACATTCAATTTGGAGACAAATAACAGAATACATGCAATAAAGCATTATTCATATAAAACAACATGAAACCAAAAAATTTATGCATAAGACATATAACATGTGATTCATAAACTCACAAGACACCCAAAACAGAGCCACCAACGAAGTTGTATCTTATCACAACACCAAAATTTGTCCAGTTTTCAACAACCAATGAGTAACACAGTTTGCCTTTTATAGCAAGATAGTGTACTCAGTAATAATTACAAGGTTTTTTCAAAATTCCTGCCAAAATACAATGCACCAAGAATGGCGCCCAAATCAATCAATGCTGCAGGCAGAAGGAGAGGCGAGGAGTAGTTGGACTCGAGCCCTGTGCTGTTGTTTGAG
Organism: Cunninghamia lanceolata; assembly: GCA_027924645.1. Lineage (NCBI taxonomy): Eukaryota > Viridiplantae > Streptophyta > Pinopsida > Cupressales > Cupressaceae > Cunninghamia > Cunninghamia lanceolata. The sequence continues at coordinate 652,757 of BSBN01000490.1, read as the reverse complement.
GATTTTTCTCTTAAAACTAGTAGGTGGCACGTCCATTATCAACCCATGCCTCTGTAATTCTGCAATCAATGGTCGACCTACCAGTGTTCTGTGGAAACGCAACAAACCGAGCGCTCTGGAAACCTTCTCTCCACGAACGCCATTGCAATCATGAAGAAAACCTTGCATTCAAACATAGCCGTTGATCCTTCTCTGCATCTCCCAAATCTACAGCTCAAATCAAACAGGCAAGTCGTTGGCCAATGAGAATATGCCACGTAGATGCTTTTGCAACTCTAACTTTTCCATCACAGCATGCATTTTTTACTTTTTCACCCCTTTATATATGTAAAAGCATATACAATCACCTTACATACAAGGCAGACCCCAAACCTTTATGAAATAGGTTGAAAACTTATTCGGGTCCAGTTTGTACCTCTCTCCTTTGTAAATTCACAATATACAACACACACATACATACAAGCCGTGGACTTCAAATCATTATGAATCAGAATGCACCTCCTTTTGAAATCCAGCTTGTATCTTTTTCATTGCACATCGGCTTGTATATCGGCATATACAAGCACTTTATAGAACCTACGGACCTCAAATTTCATTCACTGCATTTAATTGCTCCTTTGCGTCTGAGCCTTGAAACATACAATGCGGATATACAAAACAAAATATACAATTCAGACCTGTATCTTTTATTAACTAAAATGCAATATCCATCAGGTCTGGGCCTTGCATATTTAGTTGTATGCGCTAACATACAATCGCCTTTGAATGCAACTGGTGGACCCCACCCCTTGGTTCCTACTTTGAATGTAACCTTTTCTTTGTAAGTGCCTCTTGCATATTTCTGATGTACAATCAGCTTTGTATCTTATAACATACAATTGCCCTTGTATGTATCCTTTGTATCGGCTCCCTCATACATTACCTGATGTACATTTTGCCTTGCATATCAGCGGGCCCCACTACTTGTATATCGACCCCTTGCACATTTTCCTTTGCATGTTGCCAATGTATATTTCTTCTTGTACATTGCTGTCGATATACCTTTCACTATAGCGAATGCATGCTTAAACATACAACACAAATATACATGCAAACCCGATATATAAGTAGGGAATATTCCCAGAATCTGCGATAGATTCCTCAATGTATATGCACCTTTTTTAAGCCCGATATGCATTGCAAAATGCATATAACTGATTTTTCACCATTTTTAAAGGCCGATTGAGATCTTTGACCCGCCAGTGCACATTTGACCTACATGTACATACAAACAACCTTGTATATACAAAGTGACATGCATACAACATAATCTTTGCACTTTTCAACTGCAAAGACCAAAAGACTTAGAATTTTTTGGATTTTTTGGGAAGGTGCCTACATATTTAAATGCTTGAAACCTGATTGTTTATGCAGGCACTAACATGGTTGACACCCCCTTTTCCTAAGGAGGTTGAAACCTTATGTGCTAATGATGTCATTAAGCACTGGAGAACTGTGAAAGAAGGTTGGACATGACATGCTAATAATGAACAATAGAGGTCATAATAGATGGAGTGCCATGATATCATGAGAAGGCATGTCTCCAAAACTAGCAATGATTAAAGGGTTTACAACACAAACTCAAAAGGTTGTAAAGATTTGCCCCTTGTTAAGAAGAATTTGGCAAAGGAGATAGAGATTGCTAGGATTTTGTGGGGTCACAAGTTGGTTAGGACTGGAAGGGATATCAATCACATGAATCAAGTGCCATGGGTGCTGATAGAAACATAGTAGAGCCAATGAGTTGTGCTAAATGGTAGAGAAATGTTAGGGTCCGGGGTATTCTACAAAAAGGTAGGCTCTCAAGCTTTATGGAGAACCTTAGGGGACATGAAATGGCTCTAACGATAAAGTTTGTCAAGAGTTGGAACAAAAAGAGAGTTAAAGTTAGGGGGTTAAAGTTTGAGGTCACTAAAGATTTGATAGCCACTTATATGGGCCTCTCCAAGGAGGGTGCCAAGGTTTCCAAAGATAGACGCATTAGAAATGAAGTCATGGCTACATTTCTGAACAGAGATAAGGAACTTGATAAATTGCATTCCAATCACGCCAGGAGCACACTCAAGTATCCATGGGATGAGGTTGCTATGTGTCTGATGAGGTATGTTACCTTGGAAGGGCAATTCAAATCTATATACTCTTACCACTTTGTCCTATTAAATCATTTTAGGAGAGAGAGACCTGTTTCTTTTCCATATTATTTGCTTTCATCCATGGAAGGGTCCATGAAGGACTACAATAAATCCCCAACAGTTATCCCTTTACACCAAGGGATTATGCCTTTAGTGGTGAGCCACATGAATAAGATTAACCCCCTAACCCCTGGTCAATTCTTAAGAAAGAGAAGAGCAAAAAATTCCTCAGAAGAGATTGAGGAAGATAACAATAGTTGGAACAAGATTGGCTTTGATTTCTAAATTAGAGTTGTCAAACTAGAATCCTTGAGACCTTAATGACATGGATGATAGGAGGGTTAGTCCCAAAACTAGTAAAAGGAAAAGAGGAGGGGAAACTACCACCTAGGTGAGGAAAGAGATCCCTTGTTTTAAAGGAAAAGATAAAGCTTTCCCTGAACTTGCTATGGGAATTTTATTCCTAGGTGTTGATGATCCTTGCCCTAAGGTCACTACTAAGCCTAACATTCTTTACAGTGCCCCATCAACCTTCAAAGAAGTGAATGATGATATATATGCTTTGAGCCAAAACATGTTTACATCCAACATAATTTAATGAAATGGTTCTATATTGAGATCAACAAGATCAACATCAAAATGGAAATCATCACTAAAAAGAGTATTAGGGAAAGCCAAGTGATTTTGGAAGAAGAAAAATATTTCAAAACTAGGAATCCATCCCATTTGTCAATGACCTGTAGATCGACCTATCCAACCAAAAAGAAAAATGAAAAATCTTGGAGGAGGAAATGATCAAAGGTTAGGGTCAACAGAGGAAAGAATTGTGGCCTTGGAACAGGAGCTCAAAAATTGAAAGAGAACTTCAACAGGTTTATGAAGGTAAATGTAGGGGAAATAAAAAAATTAAATGACAAGATCAATAAGGGCAGGTCCAAGGACGTGGAGGAGAAGAAGGCTACTATAACTACAGGCCCCAATACTAGAACAAAAATGCTTAAGAGCTCCATAGCCTGGAGGAAGAGCTTGATGAACTTGAAGCAACCAACACCTTGAAGGACTCGTAATGTGATTTGTGTGTTGTTTTTTTATTTTTTGCTTTAGTCTGTTGTTTTGGGGTTTTGTTGTGGGCCAGTTGTCATTGTATTAATGTTTTGTGGTCGTAAAGGGTTTCCAGGGTCCCTTCAAAACCTATTTTTACCCCTTTTTTAATAAAAAACTTCATGTCAAAAATTGAATGAGTTATCAACACAATCTACAAATAAGGTATTAATAAAAGTTGTAAGAAATTGAATGTAGTTTATGAGCTACTACTTTCTTTAAAAAAAATAATAATAATTTTGTGAAAATTGTATATTTAATGAGGCACTACTAAAATTTTCAAAAAAAACATAAAAAGTAGGTGTCATTCTAGCCAGCCCAAGTATAAGAAGAACATATATTTCTTTGAAGTTTTGAATTTAAGTAAATGATACATGAATAGATGTGACATATATTTTTTTAATAAATAAATAATTATTGATGAATTTTTTATTACCTTTTTTAAAATATTAAAAAATATTTTTTCGGCCGACCTAACGTAGTCAAGAAAATATGAAATTCAAAACTTTTTTTAACCTATAGCCAATAAAGCCTAGAATTTGAGACATCTTTTGAATTTAAAAAAAAAGATAAATAGTTTGAAAGTTATAAATATTTTTCAATATGTATATCTATTAGGAAATCAGACATAGTTTTTGTAAGAAATTAAGAATAATTACCTATTAAAATTATAATGAGACATATATTATATTTTTAGAATCTTGATAGTTTCCTTTGCAAACCTTTTTTATTTTATTAAATTTTATTTACAAATAATTTAGTCAGCTTCAAGGTTGAAGTTGTGGAAATTTTTAGGATAACACCAAATAGGTGGTTTTGTAAGTTTCTTTGGTAAGTTTTAAGACTCCTACTTTCCTAAATCTAAAGTAATCCTAAGGAATTTTTGGAGGTAATCTATATTTGATCTAGAAATATTAAAAAAATTTCCATCCAAATCTAAATATGAGTCTAAATGTTAGCACTTTCTCATCCAACAATTTTTTTTGTCATTGCCACTATTTGGCCCATCATGATATTGCACTCACCCTAGTCCATGTTAGATGTTGTACAAATTTAGAAAATCAACTCCATCTTGTAAATGCAGTAATCTATAATGTGGTATATCATATTTTCTGGGAGGATCTTTGATTGAATGAATTTTGGGGGTCTCTTGGCGTGTTTTATGATTGTGCATATCTTTTCTACATTTGAGCTTCAACTTGTACTTTTCTTTTCCTGCACAAATGGTTAATCCTAAGTTTCCTTCTCTAAATCCATACAACTATGCTACATGGAATCAACAAGCATGGAATTCCTTAATGAATCTAGGCTATACTCCCTATGTTGATAAAAATGTTCTAAAACTCATAGATGTTAAGGAAAAGTTTCTTTGGATGCTTGAAAATACTAAATCACTTGGATGTCTTCATGGTTTTGTTCCCCTTGATCTTTTATTTCATATTGAATCATGTACAAAACTTGATGAGGCTTGGGAAAAACTAAAATTATTGTATAGTAGAACTAATGAGGTTAGGGGCTATCAAATTGACATAGAAATAATGAGTCTCAATCCTAAAATATTTGACAACATCCAAGATTATACCACCAAGGTCAATGAACTAAAAGCACAACTCAAAAATTGTGGTATTAATAAAAAGGACATTTAGTTGGTCTACAATACACTAAACAAATTAGGTCTTGAATATGGAGCTTTTATTTCTAGCTTTCACACTTACAAGTTGACTATGGGATCAACATATATTATGCCTTCTTTCAAGTCTTTTTATAAAATGTTGATGCATGCATAGGGAAAGATACTCTCCATGGGTCTCTTAAATCCATCTTAGTCTCAAGATTTTTTGGATAGTCAACCAAAGGGATATAAAGAGTCAAGTCATCTTGACAAGAAACATAAGCCATCCAAGAATAAGCCACATATAGACCAAGAATAGTCCTCATCTACTTCTAAAGCATACTCTAAATCCTCTTCATCTAAGGGAAATTCTTGAAAGAAGGAAAGACCAATTTGTACCTATTGTAAAAAGATTGGTCATGAATAAACATTAATGCCATGGGAAGCCAATCAATGAGCTAAAACATCTTCTCAAAAAGAACCACATTAGTCTTTCGTCCTCTATTGGACAACAATCTTATGCTCCATCTTCCAAATCGGGTAAAGAAAAAGCTACAACACTTATCGCATCAACAAATTCTTCCAATTAGTAGATTCTTGATTTAGGTGCTTTCCACCATATGGGTTCTGACAAAAAATAGTTTTCTTCATTAGAACCTTGTTTCATGCCTCAGAAATTCTCATTGGTAGGAGAGTTCTCTGTGTGTCTATTTTTTTCCCCAACCTTCTCTCATTCTATTAGGTCACATCTTGAGAATGGTAGGAAAGTTGAATTCACTCTAGACCCCATTGTCATGAGGGATCTTGAAGATAATTCCATCATTGTAGTGGGTAAGAAAAATCATCATACTCATCGTTATGCATTATCTCATTTTTTGTACATGATGCATCTTCTACTGCTTTGCTCACCCATTTAGATTCTATGAAAAAACTATGGCATGAGCAGTTTGGCCATCTCAACTACTACTATCTTCAATAGCTTAACACATAGGACATGGTCACAAGTCTTCCTAGGATTAGTTTTTTAGATGGCATATGTTAGGGTTGTGCCTTGGGCAAGCATCCTAAGGACAAATGTGACAAACAGAAGGCTTTGATGGCTTCTTAAGTCCTTGACCTAGTTCATAGTGACTTGGCAAGTCCATTTCCATCCTCATCTTTCTTGTCTTTCAGTAAGGCTTGCTACTTGTTCACTTTCAATGATGATTATTCTGGATACACATGGGTCTTCTTCCTTTAGTAGAAAGGTGAATTCTTTGATAGGTTTTAGGAGTTCAAGGTTTGTGCAGAAAATAATATGGAAAATGTGTCAAGATTCTCTTCATTGACAATGACAAATAATATGTGAACCATCCCTTTAAGCAATTATGCACTCTTGAAGGGATTGATCGTCAACATTTAGTTCCTTCCACACCTTAGTAGAATGGTGTTGTAAAGATGAAAAATAGATCCTTGAAAGAGATAATTGGTTGCATGATCCGTGCTCATTCCCTTGCACCTGAGTACTGGGCAAAAGCTACCAGTTGTACTGATCACATCTAAAACAAGGTTCCTCATAATGTATTAAAGGGAATCACTCCTTTTGAAGCTTGGTGTAGTAGGAAACGTGTTGTGTGGCACTTCAGAGTTTTTAGCTATCCTGCATGGAATCACATTCCTTTAGAGAACCTTAGGGCTTTGAAAACTCAAATTCAACCCTAAATCTTCATTAGATACCCTAATAGTGTTAAAGGATATCAATCTTGGATCTTGACACTCATGAGATTTTCATTGAAAAGAGCATTCATTTTTAGTAAAACTTTTCCAATTTGTCCTTTCCCATTCTTCCTTCCTCCACAATGCATTTAGATGACAATGACACAAAGGATTTTCCTCTAGCTTTTTCTACTAATAGGGTTGATCATGAGGCTTCACCCCCCTTTATTGAGTTCACATTTAGAGGCTAAGGACTCTCCTCCTGTTGGGAATTAAGGTGTCTCAACCTTTGCAAATTCCTAGCATTATTTATTTATTTGTATATTTATTTATTGCCTAATGTTGTAATTACTTGCACATTCAGTTTGGTCACTTAGTTGAGGTGGCACGGTGACATGTCATCTTACTTGGAATGTGACTTGAATGGTCAAGTCAACCTACATGGATTTGGGCATCCCATTTGAGGTGGAACTAATATGCCATGTGTTGGCATCTTGTGGTATGTGGAAGGCAATATTCCATATGACATAATCTACGACGCGTAAGAGCCAAGTTTGAAGATTCCTATGACAAGTGTGTTGATTTAAGACAGACAATTGAGAGGGGGGTTGAATCAGTTGTCACAAAACTTTCTTTTCTTTAAACACTTAAATCCTTCTTGTCTTTCAACAACATAATAATAATTCAATCATGGAAGCACAATGCAATAATTCAAGAGCAGAAACACATTAACACATATGTCACCAAGATTTTAATGTGGAAAACTTGGTTAAAGGAAAAACCATGGGGTGACTAACCCAAGATTGTATTCTTTGTTCAAAGAATAAGAAGAATAAAATGGTACATGCCAATTAGGGCTTACTATTTGAGCACACTGCTCACAAGAGGCCCACTGCCTACAGGAGACACACTGTCTACAGAATAATAAATATTACATAATTGAACTAGAGATTAACATCTTCACCATGCTTGAGTTAGTTCCATTTAAGCTCAACACTTCTACTCTACTTTTCACTCTTCTCCTCTCTACCACTTTCTCATCTCAAAGGATACTTTGAAATGATTTCACAAATCTTATTTATACAAGACATCAACTTTGGGATAATCATCAAAGTCGGCACAATACATATTTTATTTTATTACAGAGCAAGTACACAAATACAACTTGATTTGTTACAAGAACTTCATGCGTATCACCACACTATTGTCCATACATATCTGGGACTTCAATCTTCTTTTGAGGAACACGCCATGCTTCACAGAATATCTTCAAGATCATCCACAAGATGTGTAAAACATCCAGTCGGCCATGGTTAGGAAGAACACCATTACCTGAAAGTAAATATTCAATTACGAGCTCAATCTTCAATGTGGACCGCCAACACAAACTAGACACAATCTAGAGACCCCCACAAGCTTGCCTGAATCACCAAGAACATCCACACAACTTTTGCTTACTAAAATCATTCGCATCTTCATCTGGAACCTCAAGAACATAGTCTGTCATCACTGTCACATTAGAATAAATGCTTGCGGACCTCCAGACCACGAACCAATTGAGTTGTCAATTCACATTGGCTTCCTAAACATTCCACCAAATATGCAGAACAAGATATTGCATTTTCGGATCTCACCAGACCTATTTGTGTCACTCTGTCACCTCAGAACCAGTTTTACTCATATTGCCATAACTTCTCTAAATCTTCATGCAGACCTCTCAAATCTTGACTGGATCATCTTTAGACACATATCTACAAACCCTTTGATGCACATTCTCTGATCTTCATCTTAGCTTGGATCTTCACTTCATAGAGCTTCATTGTCTTCACTGTTCTTCTCTATTTCTGATAGGACTAATTTTCTCAATATCATTAGCACACAGCTCATCCAATTCTTGGCATCAATGCAACAGAAGTATGTTGACATCAATGACAACACCAGTTAGGCCCATACTTGCAACAATGTCCCCCTTTGTCATTGATGGCAACATATGATGTGAAAAATTATTTTAACCATCAAGACAAGAACTTCTCACTAACTGACATAGCTCCCCCTATCAACAGAAATAATTCATGTCTTTTCTTTCTTTACTGCTCCCCCTTTGATCAACAACCACTTTTATTTTTCACATGTCTTCTCTCCCCCTTTGACATCAATGACAAATGGCACATACTTGCATCAATCAGAATCATACAGATTGCTCCCCTTGAGTGGCATCTTCCTATCATCAATCTAGACCACAAGATATGACTTTGAGATCCACCGAACTGATGCACATCAATGCACCTTAATTCAGAACTAGAGGGGTAATAACCCCTAACTTCTCCTTGAGATACGCAAAAGAGTCCTTAGGTAGAGGTTTAGTAAAAATGTCTGCAATCTAATCCTTTGAGGGCACAAAATCCAATCTGACTTCATTCTTGTTCACCTACTCTCTCAACAAGTGAAACTTGATGGATATATGTTTTGTCTTTGAATGCAACACCAGATTTTTTGATATATTTATTGCACTTGAGTTATCACAGAAGATTGTGATAGGTTCCTCATACTCCACTCTGATGTCTATTAGCATTTGCTTCATCCACAATACTTGAGTGCAACTACCTGCAATATATTTTCCTTTTGCAGTGGACATAGATATTGCCTCTTATTTCTTGCTCAGCCAGGAAACCAATCTTTTCCCCAAAAAGAATGCACCACCACTGGTACTCTTTCGGTCATCCACATGTCCTGCCTAATTTGCATCTGTATATGCATGAAGAGAGAAATCATGATCCCTAGGATACCATAAACCATACTCAACTGTTCCCTTTAGATATCTAAGAATTCTCTTGATTGCCATGACATGAGATTCTCTAGGATCATCTTGGAATTTGGCAACAAGACCAACATCATTCATAATGTCAGGTCTAGTTTGAGTAAGATATAGTAGTCCTCCAATCATTGACCTGTACTTTTTCTGATTAGCCTTAGGAGATTCATCATCTTTGCTTAGTTTACATTTGGTTGCCATGGGAGTATTCATTGGTTTTGAATCTTCCATCCCAAATTTCTTCAGCAATTCTTTCACATGTTTGGTCTGGGATATGAAGATTCCTTTCTTTGTTTGAGTGATTTGTAGACCCAAGAAGAAATTCATTTCCCCAAACATAGACATCTCAAATTTACTTTTCATTTGATTTGCAAAAGTCTTGCACATACTATCTCTTCCTCCAAAAATGATATCATCAACAAATACTTCAACAATCAAGATATTTTCATGATCAATCTTGAAGTACAAGTTACTGTTAGCAGTATCTTTGTTGAAACCAATCTTTAAAAGATGTTTATCCAATCTTTCATACCAGGCTCTTGAGGCTTGTTTAGGTCCATATAGTGCTTTCTTCAACTTGCAGACCATATCACCATGATCAGACAATTGAAATCCACTCAATGTATACTTCTTCTTCCAAGTCACCATTCAAGAAGGCAAACTTGACATCCATCTGATATACTTTGAAATCCTTGAAGGTAGCAAAAGTAAGAAATAATCTAACTACTTCAATTCTTGCCACCAGAGCAAAAGTTTCTTCAAAATCAACTCCTTCTACTTGAGAATAACCCTTGTAGACTAGTCTGGCTTTATTTCTGACTACTTCACGATCTTCATTCAATTTATTCTGGAAGACCCATTTGGTCTCAATCACATTTTTGTTTCTAGGTCTGGGAACAAGATCCCAAGTGTGATTTTTCTCAATCTGCATCAACTCTTCCTCCATTGCTTTAGTCTAGCTTTCATCATTGCATGCCTGACTTACTGTTTTTAGTTCAATCTTTGAAATCAAACAATACTTTTTTGAGTCTTGAGTAATCTTTCTTCTTGTTTGAACACCTTTGCTTCTATCACCTATGATCTGGTCTTCAGAATGATCTAATCTTACATACCTAGGAGTTTTGGGAATTTCTTGCACTACTATATCTTGGATAGATTCATTCAAACTTATCTCTTCTTCTTGTATTTCAGGATTCTTCGGATCAGTCTGGATCTAAATTTCAAAAGGGGCTTGAACTTTTTGGACCAAAACATCATTCTGATCATCTTCTTCATATTCATAAAACCTTGAGGGTTTTTCAATGCCTTCATCAACCTTCACATTTGTACTTTCTACAATCTTTCTCAATCTCTTGTTATAACACCAGTATGCTTTGCTTTGAGTAGAATAACCCAAGAATATTCCTTCATTACTTCTAGCATCAAATTTGCTAAGGTCTTCATCTCTTTTAATGTAACATTTACTACCAAAGACTCTGAAATACTTTAGAGTGGGAGTGATGCCAAATCAGAGTTCAGAAGGGGTCTTACCAATATTGCTTCTGATTTGTACTCGATTAAGAGTATAGACAACAGTTCTTATAGCTTCTCTCCAGTAGATCTAAGGAACATTTGCTTCCATCATCATGGTTCTAGATGCTTTCTGGATGGTCCAGTTTTTTCTCTCCACTACTCCATTATGCTATGGAGTCCTTGGAGCAGATAACTATCTTTTTATCCCATGTTTCTCACATAATTCTATGAACTCTTTGGATGTGAATTCTCCACCTCTATCAAATTTAAGACATTTTATGTTTAACCTGTTTCATTCTCTACCATAGCCCTAAATATTTTGAATTTCTCAAGAGCCTCAGATTTATCTTTCAGGAAAGTCACCCACATCATCCGAGAATGGTCATCAATTAGTAACATGAAATATCTATCTCCTTGCAAACTCCTGATTCTTGTTGGTCCACATAGATTAGTATGTACTAAGTCCAACAATCTGGTAGAAGATTGTTCCTTACTTTTGAATGTGACTCCACTTTGCTTACCCAATTGACATTCTTTGCACAAACTGTTAGTAGGTTTCACCAGTCTTGGAAGATCTCTTACAGCCTGAGTGTTGCTTGTTTTGATGATATTATCAAAATTTACATGACACATTCTCCCATGCCACAACCAACTCTGATCAATTTGAACAAATAAACAACTTTTGCCAGTACCAACCAAGTGGAAGATGTTGCCTTTTGTTTGAGCACTGGATGCAACCTCTATTCTAGAACTTTCAAAGATCTTACATTTTCTATTTTTGAATTGGAGATCATAGCCTTTGTCCACCAACTACCCAACACTGAGAAGATTGTGCTTCAGACCTTCAACATACAGTACATCACTGGTTTTATTCTTTCCATCAAAAGAAATAGTTCCTCTGCCTTTGCTTCTGCCAAGAGAATTATCACCAAATTTTACAACTCCTCCTTCATATCTTTCCAGATCTATGAACTTATTTTTGTCACCAGTCATATGGTGGGAGCATCCATTTTCAATGACCCATTCATCCTTTTCTTCAACTTGAGTAGCCAGAGCTCTTTCTACCTATTTATGATTGCCAGATTTAGTGGGCATTGGATCTTCTTCCTTGATGACAATAAACACCCAGTCACTTCCAGATTTGTTTCCTATCTTTGATTCATCATCTATTACTCCACCATCATCATCTTCATGAACATAGTAACATTTCTTTTGGAATCTTGATCTATTTGGATTTATCCTTGAAAATCTTTCCAGACACCTTGAGGCAAAATGACCAATCTTGTTGCAGTTGAAACTTTTGAAGGGCAATTTTCCTTCATACTTACCAGATCCTCTTGGCAGTCTTTTTGCAATAAGGGCTTCAAGTTGAGCAACTTCTACCTCATCTTCTTCCAAATCTTTTCTTTCTTTTTCATACCATGATAGTTTCTTTGAGGAGTTCTCTCCTGGATCATACCTTTGTTTTCCTTTTATAGAGGCACTAGCTTTGAATGTAGATTCAGTCTTGGGGGGTGCATCTCCAAACTCAACCAATTCAAATGCAGCTAATTTTCCAACCAATTGATCTATTGTGATATTTGATAAAGATCTGAATTCTTCAATAGCAACAACCTTGTGTTTGTAAGTAGGATGTAGGGATATGAGAACTTTGGCAACAATTTCATTTTCATCCAAGGTTCCATTGGCACACCTAATGCCACAAACAAGCTCATTTACTTTTGGCATAAATGTAGTGATATTCTTATCTTCATTCATTTTTAGGTTTTCAAATTTTCCTTTCAGACTTTGTAGCTTGGCACATTTAACATATTTGTCTCCTTCATGCAAAAGTTTCAGTTTTGCCCAAATCTCATATGTAATTTTTAAATCCATAACATTTGTCAGCTCTGAATCAGATAAGGCACTTAGTAGGGCTTCTTTGCTCAAAGATTATCTTCAGCATCTCTGATTTCATCTACAGTTGTTAGACCATTCTTTGGAGGAACATACTTCTTTGAAGTTATGGTCTAATATTGCATTCCCATACATTGCAAGTGACATTCCATGTGGCTTTTCCAAAGAGTGTAATTAGTTCCATCAAACCTCGAACTATCCTTCATGTAGGAAGACATCGTGGATCTCCTCAAGCGATTAAGGTCTTTTAGAGAAACTTAGCTCTGATACCAATTGTTGATTTAAGATAGACAATTGAGAGGGGAGGTGAATCAATTGTCACAAAACTTTCTTTTCTTTAAACAATTAAATCCTTCTTGTATTTCAACAACATAATAATAATTCAATCATGGAAGCACAATGCAATAATTCAAGAGCAGAAACACATTAACACATATAACACCAAGATTTTAATATGGAAAACCCGGTTAAAGGAAAAACCACGGGGTGACCAACCCAAGATTGGATTCTCTATTAAAAGAATAAGAAGAACAAAATGGCACATGCCAATTAGGGCTCACTACCCGAGCACACTGCTCATAAGAGGCCCACTACATATGGGAGACACACTGTCTATAGAATAATAAATATTACATTCTTGAGCTGGAGATTAGTATCTTCACCATGCTTGAGTCAGTTCCATTTAAGCTCAACACTTCTGCTCTGTTTTTCTCTCTTCTCCTCTCTACCACTTTCTCATCTTGAAGGATAATTTGAAATGACTTCACAAATCTTATTTATACAAGACATTGACTTTGGGATAATCATCAAAGTCAGCACAATACATATTTTATTTTATTACAGAGCAAGTACACAAATGCAACTTGATTTGTTACAAAAACTTGATGCGTATCACCACACTGTTAGCCATACATATCTGAGACTTCAATCTTCTTTTGAGGAACACGCCATGCTTCACAGAACATCTTCAAGATCATCCACAAGATGTGTAAAACATTCAGTCGGCCATGGTTAGGAAGAACACCATTAACCGAAATTAAATCTTCAATTACGAGCTCAGTCTTCAATGTGAACTGCCAACATGAACTAGACACAATCTAGAGACCCCCACAAGCTTGCCTGAATCAGCAAGAATATCCACACAACTTTTGCTTACTGAAATCATTCACATCTTCATCTAGAACCTCAAGAACATAGTCTGTCATCACTGTCACATTAGAATAAATGTTTGTGGACCTCCAGACCACGAACCAATTGAGTCGTCAATTCACATTGGCTTCCTAAACATTCCACCAAACATGTAGAACAAGATATTGCATTTACGGATCTCACTGGACCTATTTTTGTCACTCTATCACCTCAGAACTAGTTTTACTCATATGGCCATAACTTCTCCAAATCTTCATGTGGACCTCTCAAATCTTGACTGGATCATCTTTAGACACATTTCTACAAACCCTTTGATGCACATTCTCTGATCTTCATCTTAGCTTAGATCTTCACTTCATAGAGCTTCATTGTCTTCATTATTCTTCTCTATTTCTGATAGGACTAATTTTCTCAATATCCTCAGCACACAACTCATCCAATCCTTGACATCAATGCAACAGAAGTATGTTGACATCAATGACAACACCAGTTAGGCCCATACTTGCAACAAAGTGGTGACAAGTGTCATTGAGTATGTTTGCATTAGAGAAAGGCATCTTTGGGCACCCAAGTTGGGCTATGACATGTTGTAAGAGGAATATGTTATATTTAGTCTTTTTTAACTGATTCTCTTACAACATGCAAGATTGTCATGTTGCATAAATTTATGATAGTTGTAAGATGCGTAAGAACATCCATCATAGTCTATTGTTAGCAATGGAGCGCTCTATCTTGGGAAGTCAAATCTGCCATGTTATAACAGATGTAAGAGGTGTATTTGCATCTTGGACAAGTGTCCTTTGATGCAGGAAAATGGCCATGTGGCCAAGGTGGACGCCTATCCCAAGATGCTTCTAGAATTTGCCTTGTATCTTTATAAAATGTGGAGTTTTGGAGTTGTAGTTGCATAGTGTTTATACAGGTACTGTTATGCTACCAAAATCACTCTAGAAGAAACATTTAAAGACTCTTGGAAGAACATGCATTGCAAGTGTATTGTAAACTGTTATTGTTTTAGATAATACATTGTGCAAGTTTTAGAGTGTGGGGTTTTTTTACCAAAAAAGGTTTTCCCCATGATACATCTTGTGTCATTCTCTTTTGTGTTTGTGTTTGTTGTTGTAATATCTTTGATACATGTTTCATATTACTACAACTGTAAAGATTTAAATGAATTTGCATACTACTTTCCTCAATAGATCAGTGTAGGAAGTGTGTTCCGCATACCTTGCTTCCTTTCAATTGGTATCAAAGCTTGATCACCTTTGGTCCTAGTTATTGGGTAGGGGTTTTTTGAGCTGATCTTAGTTTAAGTGGAAGTTTGTGTAGAGTATTATGTAATCTTGTTGCAGGAAGAAGATGGAAAGCACATCTGGAAGAGTAGAGGTGGAAAAGTTTAATGGAAAAAATTTCAAGCTATGGAAACTTAAGATGGAAGACATGCTTGTTGATAGAGACCTATGGGAAGTAATTTCTAGTGTAAAACCAATGGCAATGTCTCAAGCTGATTGGGATCTCAAGGATTGGAAGGCTAATTGATGCAAGGGCATCTTGCCCTATAATTCTTAGCTTTCTTCTTTTCATTGTTTTTGTTATTTTTTGTTAGTTTTGTTAGGTGGCTTTGTCTTTTGTCCTTATCTCTCAATCCTCTCTATATGCAAAGCAAAAAAAATAAATAAATTGATGAAGTGCTCCTGTCACTGGCTTGGGAATCAAGTTTTTTTCTACATCTCTAGTCACTCTGCATCTAATGAACTTCCTGTCTCCCGAATGCCAGGAATCATTTGGAAAAGGAATTTAAATCTGTCATCCTTGTGTCTGCATAACCGATGGTTTCCATGGCAGTCGAAAATTTTGAATAGTTGCAAGAATCTAACAAATGCAGAGAAACCTATAACTGTCAAAGAAGTTCATGATTTAGCAAATCATTTTGAAGGAACTTGAAAGGTCTGCCAGTGATTGACAGTTGGAAAGTGTTAGGGTTAGCCGGCAGAAGATATCAATTAAATGTAAATAAAGATTAAACAGAGAAATAAAATACACAGAATTAATAACAGCAAGAGACAAGTTTTAACGTGGTTCACCCAAACTCAGGCTACATCCACCAAATAGAGAGTCCAATATTATTATCCAGTAAATCAAACCGATTATAATCAGCAATACCTGCAACTCAATACCATTGCAAATGCTACAATACAATATATCAAAACCCTAACCCTTAGCCGCTTTTATCAAGCTTTTTGTCAGTTACAAAAATAGGGTTTTCTTATGTCAGTTAATGAAAAATAACTCCCAGTGCCTTTATAAAATAAAAAAAACTGTGTCTTGGGGGCGCTGCCCCCAAACCCCCGCAAGGGGCGCTGCCCCTTGACCCCGTAGGAATTTGGGGGGAAACCGTGTCGATAAAAGTGGGGAAAATGTAACCTCCGAGTCTGATTAGGCTCCATATAACAACAATCTCCCACTTGGAGACTAATCAGACTCCACACCATATCATCTCCCACTTGGAGACTGATCATAACACCACTGACCCTATAGATCCCACTGGAAATAAGCACCCTAGACTCTGTTGTTCTATTTTTGTTGTTTTCAGTCGAGAAGACCAACCGAAGCTGAAGAGGAGCTCAGTTTCTCCCTTGTCACAACCTTTGTAAACATATTCACTGGATTATCATCTGTATGTATCTTTTCCAATTGTAATTGTCCATCATCCAACACTGACCGAATGAAGTGATACCTCAACTGTATGTGTTTGGTCTTTGAATGCAAGATAGAATTCTTTGCAAGATGTATGGCACTCTGGCTGTCTGTATACAAATAATAATTAACCTGTTGTTTGCCCAATTCTTCCATGAAAGATTGCAACCATATCATCTCCTTGCTTGCCTCTATTGTAGCTACATATTCTGCCTCTGTGGTGGATAAAGCAACCACCTTTTGCAACCTGGAAATCCAACTCACCATTGTTCCACCTACAGTAAAGACATAACCTGTAGTACTCTGCCTGGTATCAATATCTCCTGCCAAATCTAAGTCTACATAACCTGCTAAATCAGTATTAGAGCCCCCAAAACATAAATGTTTATTAGATGTACCTCTCAAATATCTGAGAATCCATTTTACCACATTCCAATGCTCCAATCTGGGATGACTCATATACCGGCTGACGACTCCTACATCATGTAAAATATCCAGTCTCGTGCATACCATGGCATACATTAAACTTCCTACAGCTGAAGCATATGGTACCTTGGACATTTTCTCTTCCTCCTCTTGTGTCTTAGGACACATCTCCTTAGTCAATTTCAAATGACTAGGCAAAGGTGTACTGACAGCTTTTGCATTCTCCATATGGAATCTCTACAACATCTTTTCAACATAAGCAGCCTGAGATAGAGTCAATTTTCTGTTCTTCCTATCTCTACAAATTTTCATACCAAGGATTTATTTTGCTGCCCCCAAATCCTTCATAGCAAATGACTGTGCTAACTGCTGTTTTAACTCTCTTATGTGATCCATGTTAGACCCAGCTACAAGCATGTCATCAACATATAAACATAAAATAATGTAGCTGTCATTATCCAACCTCTTGAAATAAACACAATGGTTAGAATTACACCTGCTATAGCCTTGCTCAGCCATAAAACTATCAAATTTCAAATACCATTGCCGAGGTGCTTGTTTTAGGCCATACAAACTCTTCTTCAATCTGCACACCTGTTTCTCCTTACCTTTGACCTCAAATCTGTGGGGCTGTTCCATGTATATCTCCTCCTTCAAATTACCATGGAGAAAGGCAGTTTTCACATCTAGTTGTTCCAAAAGTAAATCTTTCGCATCCACAATACTTAAAACAGTATGAATAGAAGTCATCTTGACAACCGGAGAAAATATCTCATCAAAATCAATACCCTTTTTCTGTGCAAATCCTTTTACAACTAACCTGGCCTTAAATCTTTTCTTACCTCCATCTTCCTCTTTCAGCCAGTAAACCCATTTGTTTGGTAAAGCCTTTTTACCTGCAGGTAACTTACATAATTCCCAAGTCTGATTTTTTAGCAAGGAGTCCATTTCTTCTTTCATAGCAAGCTCCCACTGAACCTGTGTATCCACCTACATAGCTTCATCATACCCTTCAGGTTCACCAGCATCTGTTGACAAAATAGAATACAAAGAGGGAGAAAACCTTTCAGGAGGTCTACTTAGCCTTGTTGATTGTCTAACATTCACTAAAGTTTGTGGTATTTCTAGTTGCTGTTGCAGAGCATGAGGAACCACTGGAACATCACTATTTAGAGTATCATCCAACACCACATAATCTTTTGCTTTCTTCTCATGCTGCTACAACTGATCTTTGTACAACACATTCTCATTGAATATGACATCCCTGCTTCTCACAATTTTCTGATTTTCAAAATCCCAAAGCCTATAACCAAATTCATCAATGCCATATCCAACAAAGGTACACTTTTTTGATTTTGCATCCAGCTTGGTTCTATTTTCAGAATCTACATGTGCAAATGCTTCACATCTGAAAGTTTTGAGAAAAGAATAACTCACCTTTTTACCTATCCATGCTTCCTCTGGAATACCACAGCCCAAAGGAACTAAAGGACCTCTATTAATTAAATATACAATAGTGTTGACAACCTCTGCCCACATGTTTAAAGGCAGCCCAACATGCAATCTCATGGTCCTTGCATGCTCCATTATTGTCCTATTCATGCGTTCAGCCACTCCATTTTCCTGTGGAGTCCCTGGAACCATTTTCTACCTACGAATTCCATTAAAGGAACAATAATCCTCAAATTCTTTGCTGCAATACTCACCACCGTTATCAGATCTGAGACATTTTAATCTTTTACCTGTTTCATTCTCAACCAAGCTTCTGCATTTCTTAAATGTTTCAAATACATCATATTTCTGTCTAAGGAAATAAATCTAGACCTTCCTAGTTGCATCATCTATGAATGTAACATAATACCGAGAGCCATTCAGAGAAGATACCTGAGCTGGTCCCCATACATCTGTATGCACAAGCTCCAACTTTTTATTTTTCTTTTGCTTCCCATCTCTGAGAAAACTGACTCTCTTTTATTTTCCATACACACAACTTTCACAAAAATCCATATTAATACATTTCAGACCTGGTAAAACTTTCTTAGAATGAAGTACCTTCATACCTTTTTCACTCATATGCCCAAGTCTGTTATGCCACAGCGTTGTCTCAAAACCTGCAGCAACTGTTTCAGTCTCTTCCTGTGAACCTGCAGCAACTGTACCTGAACCTGTTTGTTTTTTCTCTACAATAGCTAAAGTAGAAGGAACAGTATGACTTGTACAAAGATATAAGGTGCCTACTTTCACACCTTTTGCTACTACTAAGGCACCTTTTGAAACCTTCCAATTTTTATCAGTAAATGTAACAATGCAACCTTGTTCAGCTAGCTGTCCTACTGAAATTAAATTCCTACTGAGCCTTGGAATGTGCCTTACCTCTTGTAGTAGCCAATGATTCCCATTCTGCAACTTAATCTTGATTCTTCCCTTTCCAACAATCTGATAGGGTTCGTTATCTCCCTAATATACTAGCCCAAAATCCCCTTGGACATAATCAAGAAAATAACTTCTATGGGGTGTAGCATGAAATGAGGCCCCTGAATCTAAAACCCATGAATCATCAGCATTATCTAGGGAAAGAATCAAAGCGTCATCTTCAGATTTATTACTTACCACATTTGCTTCCTTATTACCTTCTTGTTTGTCTCCTTTATTTTTCTGAGACCAGCAATCTTTCTTTAGATGACCTGGTTTCCCACAGTACCAGCAATCTTTCTGTCCTTTGGTTTGGGATCTTTTGTCCTTTGATTTTCCTCGTGACTTCCCATGACCTCCAGAACCTTTTCCTCTCTCCTTTGATCTGCCCCTGCTTTCTGCATTCAAAACACTGCCTGATGTGGATCCACCTGAGCTTTTCTTACGAATTTCCTCACTCAGAATAACACCAACAACATCATCAAATTTTAGGGTATTTGAACCTAAAACAGAGTTACTAACTGCCATTACCAAACTATCCCAGCTTTCAGGCAATGAACATAATATCAAGAGAGCTCTAACTTCTTCATCAAATTTTACATTTACAGAAGTCAATTGACTGATAATTGTATTAAATTCATTTAAATGACCTGTCACAGATCCACCTTCAACCATTTTCAAATTAAACAAACGCTTCATGAGAAATACCTTATTTGAGGCTGAAGGTTTTTCATACAATTTAGCCAAAGCTTTCATCAGACCATCTATTGTCTTCACTTCTGTTATATTGAATGCCACTGACAGTGCCAGGCACAACTGAATGGTTCCTAGTGCCTTTCTGTCAAGAAGATTCCAATCCTCATCAGACATTGTTGTCGGTTTCTTGGCTACTCCTTCCAACCACCTCCATAAATCTTTTTGATAAAGGTAATCCTCCATCTGCATCTTCCATAACTGATAGTTCTGCCCATTGAATTTATCGACCTTCAATTTTCCCTCGTCCACCATTGCTCCCACTCAACCGTGAGACTTTCTTGCAAATGATAATCGAACACAACCCGCTCTGATACCACTTGTTAGGGTTAGCCAGCAGAAGATATCAATTAAATACAAATAAAGATTAAACAGAGAAATGGAAATACACAGAATTAATAACAGCGAGAGATAAGTTTTAACATGGTTCACCCAAACTCGGGCTACATCCACCAAACAGAGAGTCCAATATTATTATCCAGTAAATCAAATTGATTACAATCAGCAATCCCTGCAACTCAATACCACTGCAAATGCTACAATACAATATATCAAAACCCTAACCCTTAGCCGCTTTTATCAAGCTTTTTGTCGGTTACAAAAATAGGGTTTTCTTATGTCAGTCAATGAAAAATAACTCCTGGTGCCTTTATAAAATAATAAAAAACCGTGTCTTGGGGGTGCTGCCCCCAAACCCCTGCAAGGGGCGCTGCCCTTTGACCCTGTAGGAATTTGGGGGGAAACTGCACCGATAAAAGTGGGGAAAATGTAACCTCCGAGTCTGATTAGGCTCCATATAACAACAGAAAGAAAAATGTAGAGTCTAAGAAGATAAGAGACGGTTACAAGAGAATGAAATTGAAGAGTCTCTAGTGATTTAATGATAGATGGCACGTGACAGCAAGGAATCCGAGCATGCAATGGTTGGTTGATGGATGTAGAAGATGAATCGATAGAAAGATAGGCTGACAGTTCTCAGAGGAACAGAGAGGTCATAAGATATAGAAAGAAGAGGTTGAATGAGCTGAAAAAGGAGAAGAGAAGGATGGAGGATAGGAATAGTTAGGAAGTTTTGTTTTCTTGCACTCTTGGGCTGACTGTTGGAGGCTAAGTTTTGTATGAAATTGTCATGTTTTATTAACAACAGAGATTAGTAATAGACTATTTGATGGGGAAACCGCAGAACAGGCCCTAATTACCTTATAATCAGCAAGACTTCACATATGAGCCACTGATACATCACCATCGGCTAGACAACTGCCGTCAGAAAGACCTTTCTAAGTCTTACCGTTAATCAAACTTACACCGATAACTAACTTTACCTTATCTTAGGCGAGATAACATAGGACTCACACTGAGTCGTTCACTCTCCATCGTCGGTGAGACTTCTTTTATCAGCTGAGTCTTCCGTCCTTCTGCCAATACCCCGATGGTTGTTAAGTTCCCCCTTGCCTTAACCGTGATGGCTTCAACGCCAGTCAAACGAAATCGCGTCAGTATGACTCTTCTCGACGGTGAGCACTTATAGGCTCTGGCTGATGCGCTGATGAAACAACACCCTCGGCGAGACTTCCGCTATCGGTGGGGCTTTTTTTGGAGCTGCCGATACGCCGATCACTCTAATGCACAGTTTACCTTCTCCGAACCCTAGCACATGGAGATGCTAGGTTAACCTACTATGCAAAACGCCCTATCTAGATCATCTACACTGTGGACACAAAACAAAACAAGAAGCAAAATAAATACTGGTACAATGAAGCCATTCTACTGATTTCGACAGAAATCATACCAGTGGAATGCTTCATGACGACATACGACAATAATGGAAGGCACATAAAGAATGGAAATCTACAGTTACACAATTTGCAGTTATAGGAAATGGAAATTGAATTGACAGAACAGAATAGCTTTATTTCTTTCAAGCACAATACACAATTACAATCACACCCTTCTTTGATCTGATTACAATGATCATTTGGTTCATTCCTTTGAGTATTTATCAACTCGCCTTGAGGAATACCAAACTGACTCCAAGCGGCTGGGAGATCGATCCAAGCGGCTGGGAGACAACCGTCTAAAACAGCCTCCAACTGCCCTACTACCCTATTTTTGGCACTATGTGGTTACAATTTGACAAATGTGCCCTAAGTCACTTGGGACTTACAAAATGAACCTAGACACAAACTGAAATGAAAATGCATTGGTCAAATGGACCTTTTTACAAAAGAAAACATGATTTTCTAGGTGCTCCTACACCATACTGCCCGTATGAAAGTTGTCTCAAGTCCTCTTAGAGACTAACTGCTACAAATCACCGCCCTACTTTTTGATGTCTTCTTCCAGCATCCATGTGGCTTCTAAGTCAGGAAATCCTTGCCATTTGACTAAGTGCTCAAAAGAGGTCTGATTTCAGGTCTTCTTGGCTGTCCTGCTATCCAAGATGCACTCCATCTGCGGTGGTTCCTTAGGTGGTAAATGTTGCACCCACTCTGTATTGTCTTGGATATAATCTGTTGTACCTTCTCCTGTATCAACACTCTTATATAATGTCAGATTAGCAACATTGAATATAGGTGAAATAGCAATATCATCAGAGAGTTCAATTTTGTAAGCATTAGAACCATATTTCTCCAAAATTCAACAAGGTCCAATTTTTCTCATCATCAACTTGCTGTGTTTTCCTGTGGGTAGTCTGTTCTTGTTGAGATGAACCATGACCATATCTCCTATTTGGTACTACACATCCCTTCTTCTTTGATCCACTCTAGCCTTGATCTTCTAACTATTCTGATGTAAAGTATCTCTGACTTGTTGATGGATTTCTTTCATAGCTTCTGCAAATGTATCAGCATGTCCACTCCTTTTGTCCAACCCTTGAACATCTCTTAATTCAAAAATTCCTCTAGGATGACTACCATAGACAAGTTCAAAAGGACTTAGACCTATACTTCTGTTTGTAGAATCATTATAGGCATACTCTGCTTGTGGGAGTACCACATCCCAACTACTACCATGTTCTCTTGTCAAACATCTCAATAGATTGCCTAATGACCTGTTCACAACCTCAGTTTGGCCATTAGTCTGAGGATGATAGGCTGAACTAAAAGAGAAATTTGTACCCAATCTTTTCCACAATGTTCTCTAGAAATGTCCCACAAATTTGTTGTCTCTGTTAGATACAATACTCAAAGGTAACCCATGAATCCTGACAATTTCTTTAAAGAACAAACCTGCAATGTAACTAGCATCATTGGTAGTCTTACAAGGAATAAAGTGAGCCATTTTGCTGAACCTGTCTACCACAACAAACACACTATCATAACCTATCTTTGTCTTGGGCAATCCCATCACAAAATCCATACTCAAACTTTCACAGGGTGTGTTTGGTATGGGCAAAGGTTGGTACAGTCTTGCATTGGTTGAGACCCCCTTTTCTTTCTGGCAAATCATACAACTTTCAACAGACCTTCTGATATCAGATTGCATCCTTGGCTAAAAGTAAAACCTCCTTACAAGATCTAAGGTCTTATTGAGCCCAAAATGTCCTCCTAAACCACCACTATGTTTTTCCTTCACAATATTATCCCTCATTGAACACTTAGGGATACATAGTTGACTTCCTTTAAACAAAAGTCCATCCTGCAATGTATAATCTAAAAATTCACTATGGAAAGCATTGGCAAACTCACTGCATACCTTGTAAATCTCCTTGAAATCTTGGTCCTCTTCATACAATCCTTTGAGTGACTCAACACCCATGCTTTGTAGCTGCACTTGTTGTACTGTCAACACCCTTCTACTTAAAGCATCATCAACCTTATTGGTTATCCCTTTCTTATGTTTGATGATGAAGGTGTATGCTTGAAGACTTTCCACCCATTTCATGTGTCTATGGCTGAGCTTTTCCTATCCATTCAAAAAACTGAGAGCATGATTGTCAGTGTATACAATAAATTCTTTAGGAAGCAAGTAGTGCCTCCATTTTTTCAGAGCTTGTACCATAGCATATAACTCTAAATCATAAGAGGAGTACTTCCTCTTGGCTTTATTTAACTTTTCACTGAAGAAGGCTACTGGTCTACCTTCTTGGCTCAACACTACTTCTATAGCCAACCCACTTGCATCACATTCAATGGTAAAAACCTTATTGAAATCAGGAATTACTAAAATAGGATACTTGGCAACTTTCTATTTTAGACTTTCAAAACTCTGATTTGCCTCTTTTGTCCACACAAACTTCATCTTTCCTCCACCCTTGATGGTCTCTAACATAGGTACACAAATATCACTGTAGTTCTTAATAAATTTTTTTTTAAAATGTGGCCAAGCCATGAAAACTTCTGACCTCTCCTGCTGTCCTAGGTGTAGGCCAATTCAAAATAGCCTCTACCTTGGAAGAATCCATTTTCAAATCACCCTTAGAGATGACAAAACCTAGGTACACCAATTCTTGTTTCATGAAGTCACACTTTTCAAAGTTTATCAGTAACTTCTAATCTTGCAGCCTCTTCAAGACTATCTCCAAATGTTCCAAGTGCTCTTCCTTGCTCTTACTGAACACCGAGATATCATCAAGGTAGACTACCACAAATTTCCCTATGAATTCCTGCAACACCTCATTCATCAGCCTCATAAAGGTACTAGGGGCGTTTGAAAGACCAAATGGCATCACAAGCCACACGTACAACCCTTCATTGGTTTTGAAAGTTGTCTTCCACTCATCCCCTTCTCTTATCCTTATCTGATGGTACCCACTCTTCAAGTCTATCTTAGAGAAATAGGTAGCACCTCCCAAACAATCCATTAGATCTTCTATTCTAGGAATAGGAAACCTATACTTGATGGTTATCCTATTTATGGCCCTAGAATCAGTACAAAGTCTCCATTTCCCATACTTCTTTGGGGCTAAAATAGTAGGTACTGCACATGGGCTAAGGCTCTTCCTTATCAGCCCTTTGTTTAGGAGTTCTTGAATCTAGTTTTCTATCTCTTCATTCTGCTAAGGGGTCATTTTATATGCTGCCTTATTAGGAAGTACTGCTCCTGGTATGAGATCTATCTGATGGCTAATGTCTCTAACTGGTGGTAGGGAATCAGGTATATCTTTTACAATCACTCCTTTGTAACTTTCAAGCAAATCTCTGACCTCCTTAGGTCCTACTTCTCTCACACTTTTCTTCTTTTCCCCCTTAGGCTTCACAATCAAAGAAAAACCTACTCCATCACCTTCCTTTAGTGTATCCATGAATTCTTTTTCTCCTACCATCATTACACTAGACCCTACATGCTGTGGATCCTCTTCTACCAATGACTGTATCCTATAAATCACACCATCCTTTTGGAACGAGTAAGCATTCTTTTCTCCATCATGATGAGCCTTTCTGTCAGACTACCATGGTTTGCCTTACAAAAGATGGAAAGCATCCATTGGAAGGATGTCACACAAGATTTTATCTCTATACCCCCCAATACTGAATTCTACCCATGCCTGTTCATTGATGAGTATGTGCTACCCCTTATTCAACTAACTGACTTTATATGGACTGCTATGGGGTATCCTTTCTAACTTCAACTTATTCACTGCTTCCAAAGATATAATATTATCAGTAGAACCAAAGTCAACAATAACTTTACAAACCTTACCTTGGATCTTGCAATTGATTATAAACAAAGCCCTTCTTTGCGATGGTTTAGTTTGCACTGGTTCCTTGAGCAACGTCCTCTTGATCATTAGATTTTCTCTCATTTCTGATGATAGATTCACTTCAAGAGATGTCACACTCCTTGCATCTTCTTGAATCAAAGTGGTTCTCTTCTCACCACCATAAGAAGTTGAGGCCTTCTTTGGACACTTGTATGTTGGGTGCCCTATCTGATTGCAATTATAACATCTCATATTTGAGAACTTGGATCCTCTACCTGATCCACTTGCCCCACCTCTTCCATTAGGCCTTCTTCCTTAGTAGCCTCCTCTGCTACTGGAGTCTCCAACTTGCTCTTCTTGGCTAGACTCACCACTAGGCCTCTGGTTAGGACTTCTTCGTCCAAAACTGCCTCTGCCTTTGAAATTGCTTCCACCTCTACCTCTATTATTCTGCTCACTCTTTCTCTTTATCTTCTCTTCAGCCCTTAATGCCATTTGGAAACACTTGTTCACTATTTCTGGTGCTAAGATGCTGATCTCATCTTGGATGTTCATCCTTAGGCCATTCAAGTACCTGGCCACCTTCTCTGACTCTTTTTCTTATCTCTTTGATCTGAGATCGAGTTTATGAAACTCTTGTGTGTATGCATTCACATCAAGGTCTCTCTGTCTAAGGTTCTGCAATTTCTTATACATCTACACATTATAGTCTAGAGATAAGAATTGTCCCTTGATTTTGGTCTTCATCCTTTCCCAGGAGGTTATCATATTCTTCCCCTCCTTGACTCTCTCTCCTTGCTCATAATTCCACCATGCAAGAGTAGATCCCTTCAATCTTGCCTTTGCCAACTTAACCCTCTTATCATCAGGGACTTCTTTGTATTTGAAATGATTGCTCAATGCCTCAATCCAGTTAATCACCTCTTCAGCTTCCATACTTCCACTATACATAGGTAACCTATCTATGGTGTCCCTATTGACTAACTTCAATGCATTTACAAATGGCCTCTGGTCTGCTAGTATCTCCTCTATCTTTTTATTGGTTTCCTCAACTTCTGTATCACCTTCATCGCTATCACTTTCATCTTCCCTATCTTTTCTTTTGGACTGCTTGAACTCACAATTGGAAAGACTTCACATATGAGCCACCGATACATCACCATCGGCCAAACAACCGCCATCGGAAAGACATTTCTAAGTCTTACCATTGATGAAACTTACACCGATAACTGACTTTACCTTATCTTCGGCGAGATAACATAGGACTCACGCCAAGTCATTCACTCTCCATCATCGGTGAGACTTCTTTTATCGGTCGAGTCTTCCGTCCTTCTGTCGATACCCTGATGGTTGTTAAGTTCCCCCTTTCCTTAACTATGACGGCTTCAACGCCGGTCAAATGAAACCACGTCGATATGACTCTTCTCGTCAGTGAGCACTTATAGGCTCTGACCGATACATCGATGAAACAACACCCTCGGTGAGACTTCTGCTATCGATGGGGCTTTCCCCAGAGCTGCCGATATGCCAATCACTCTGATGCACAGTTTACCTTCTCCAAACCCTAGCACATGGAGATGCTAGGTTAACCTACTGTGTGAAACACCCTGTCTGGATCATCTGCACTATCGACACAAAACAAAACAAGAAGCAAAATGAATACTGGTACAATGAGGCCATTCCACTGATTTTGACAAAAATCATACCAGCAAAATGCTTCACAATGACATACAAAAACAATGGAAGGCATAGAAAGAATGGAAATCTACAGTTGCACAATTTGCAGTTATAGGAAACAAAAATCAAATTGACAGAATAGAATAGCTTTATTTCTTTTGAGCACAATACACAATTACATTCACACCCTTCTTCAATCTGATTACAATGATCATTTGGTTCATTCCTCTGGGTATTTATCAACTCGCCTTGAGGAATACCAAACTGACTCCAAGCGGCTGGGAGACAACCGTCTAAAACAACCTCCAACTGCCCTCCTGCCCTATTTTTGGCATTATGCGGTTACAATTTGACAAATGTGCCCTAAGTCACTTGGGACTTACAAAATGAACCTAGACACAAACTAAAATGAAAATGCATTGGTCAAATGGACCTTATTACAAAAGAAAACATGATTTTCTAGGTGCTCCTGCACCACTATTTAAGATTGCATAATTTCCTTTCCCTCCTATCTTTTTGTATTTAGTTTGTTGAAAGAAAATACTTTGAATTTCTGATCATTCTCTCTGCATATTTCTTTGTTTGAGTTTTCTGAAAGTGGTTTAGTTTTAATTGTGACTAGAAAGGCTCCATTAGATTGGTATCAGAGCCTGAGGTTGAGATTGGGCATTGGTAAGTGGTCAATATGCCTCGAAGAAGATTGGGCAGAGGAGGAGGAGGTCGAGGTAGAGGCCGAAGAGACAATGGTGACCCTAAGTTGTTGCATAATTTAGTTGCAAGCATGGAAGCTCTTGAGAGGGCATAGAGGATAGGAAACCCTGATGTTGTGGACATGAGTGATGAGGAAGAAGAGCAACAGAGAGAAGAGAATGAGGCAGGACAGGTAGATTCAAATGAAGAATCTGGGGAAAGACTGGTGAAGTTAGTCATGAGTTTGGGTTCCAAACCCAAGATAGAGGTGCCAACTTATGCCAGAAGCCTGAATGGTGAAGATTTGATCGATTGGATCAATGACTTGGAATATTTTGAATATGAGGGTGTAGCAAAGGAGAAAAGGGTAAAGTTTGCCTACACCAGATTGAAGGGCCATGCTACCATGTGGTGGGACTTTGTCCAAGCTGAGAGTAGAAGAAGAAATAAGGAGAAGATTAACTCCTGGGATCGAATGGTGGCTAAGTTGAAGGCAAAATTTCTGCCTAGTGACTATCAAGATAATCTCTTTAAGAGATTGCATAATTTGAAGCAAAAGGATATGTCTGTAAAAGATTATACTGAGAAATTTTACAAGTTGATAATCTAATCTGGGAATGCTGAAGAAGATGTGGAGAAGATAGCCCGATATGTGAATGGTCTCAAGTATAGTTTGCAAGACGAAATGAGTCTTTTGTCCCCAAGGAGCCTAGAAGAGGCTTATCATCTTGCTCTTAAGGAAGAAGAGAAGCTGCAAAGGAAGCAAAGTCAGCAAGACAAGAAGAGAGGAAGAGGTTTTAGAGGAAGGGGACAACAAACAAGTAGGGGACAGCAACATCATCAAGGTGAAGATGCTGGAAGTTCCAGTGGAATAGCCAACAATGATATAGGTGGTTATCCAAATACAGGAGGAAGGTCTTATGGAAGAGGTGGTTCACAAGGTAGAGGAAGAGGATTTACCAGAAAATGTTTCAAGTGCAATCAATTTGGACACAAGAGTTGGGAATGCTCTGAATCATCACAAGGAGGACATTCAAAATTTGAGAGAAGAAATCAAGTTGTTCATGCTAATCAAGAGAGTGTGGGATCTCTAGTGTAACACAAGGATGGAGCATAATCAAGAAAATCTTTAATGCTTCAAAGGGTGTTGTTGAAGCCACAAAACAAGAGTCAAGAGCCAGTTCAAAGGAAAGCATTGTTTAAAACCAAGTGTAAGTCACAAGGTAAATGTTGTAAGCTGATTATAGATAGTGGTAGCACTGATAATATTGTTGCAACTGAGATGGTAGAAAAGTTGACTCTCAAAAGGATTAAACACCCTACTCCATATAAAGTGACTTGGTTACAAAAAGGCCATCAAATACTAGTTAGTGAGCAGGCCTATGTTGATTTTCAGATTGGCATTTATAAGGATTGTGTTTTGTGTGATATAATGCCTATGGATGTGTGCCATGTTTTGATTGGAAGACTGTGGCAATTTGACAAGAAATCTGTGCATGATGGAAAGGAGAATACTTATACCATTGAGAAGGATGGAGAGAAGCATACCTTGTTGCCCATAAAGGAGAAAGAAGAGGGCAACAGCAACAACCGTAGTAAGGTAATGTTGGTAAGTGGTAAAGAGTTCTTGAGTGATTTGAAAAATGAAGAAATTGGTTATGCTTTGGTTCCTAAGCCTAGATGTGTAATGACTTCTACAAAGTTGGAGGATTTGCCTGTTGATATACAAGATATTTTGAATGAGAATATGGACATTGTTTCAAATGATTTGCCTCCTATTAGAAGTATTAGCCATCACATGGATTTGATTCCGGGTGCTAGCCTACCAAACAAGGCTACATATAAATTAACACCTCTGGAAAATGAGGAGATAAGGAAGCAAGTAGAGGACCTTTTGAAGAAAGGATTGATGAGGGAAAGTTTAAGCCCTTGTGATGTTCCTACAGTATTGGTTCCAAAGAAAGGTGGGGAATGGCGCATGTGTACTGATTAAAGGGCAATTAATAAAATTACCATAAGATATAGGTTTCCCATACCTAGAATTGAAGATTTAATGGATTGTTTGAGTGGTTCTATGTATTTTTATAAGATAGATTTGAAAAGTGGTTATCACCAAATAAGAATCAGACCGGGGGATGAATGGAAGACAACCTTTAAAACTAGTGATGGGCTATATGAGTGGCTAGTTATCCCCTTTGGGTTGTCTAATGCTCCTAGTACTTTTATGCAGTTAATGAATGAGATTTGAAACCATTTATAGGTAAATTTGTGGTTGTATATTTGGATGACATTTTGGTGTTTAGCAGGTCTAAAGAAGAGCATATAGAGCATTTGAGGCAGGTTATGCGGAAGCTACATGAAGAAAAGTTACGATTAATTTGAAGAAGTGTGTGTTTATGCAGACCGGGCTTGTTTACTTGGGTTTTGTGGTGTCAAATAAAGGGCTAAAAATGGGTAAGGAGACGATTCGGGCCATACTTGATTGGCCATCACCAAGAAGTGTCATGGAGGTAAGGAGTTTTCATGGTCTTTCTAGTTTTTATAGAAAGTTTATAAGAAATTTTAGTCATGTTGTAGCACCTATTTTGGAGACTATTAAAGGACATAAAAGACTATTTGTGTGGACCAAGGAGGTTGAAGAAAATTTCAGATTTCTCAAGAAGAAGGTGAGTGAACAACCCATACTTGCTTTGCTTGATTTTGATAAAGTGTTTCAAGTTAAGTGTGATGCTAGTGGTTTGGCTATTGGGGTAGTCCTAAGTCAAGAGGGAAAACCAGTTGCATATTTTAGTGAGAAATTAAATGAGGCAAAGAGAAAGTATTCTTCTTATGATTTGGAGTTTTATGCTTTGGTTCAGTCCCTCAAGAAATGGAGACATTATCTTTTGCCCAAAGAGCTCATTCTGTATATAGATAATCATGCTTTGCAATTCATTAACAGTCAACACAAATTGAATCAAAGGCATGCTAAATGGGTTGAGTACATTTAGAGTTTTAATTTTGTTTTGAAGCATAAGAGTAGTCAAATGAATAGAGTTGTTGATGCTTTAAGTAGGAATAGTTTATTGTTAAGTGAAATACAAACTAACAATGTGGGGTTTGAAAGTTTGAAAGAGTTGTATGTAGAGGATGCAGTTATTGGAGAAGCATTTGCATCCTGCAATGATCCTATTTGCAAAATAGAGAGCCATGGACTGATTACATGATTCAAGAAGGTTTTTTGTTTAAGGAAAATAAGCTGTGTATCCCTAGAGGCTCCATGAGAGATAATTTGTTGAAGGAAAAACATAGTGGTAGTCTTGCTGGTCACTTTGGATAGGATAAAACTTTTCTACAACTGAGCACTCATTATTATTGGCCAAAGATGAAGCAAGATGTGAAAAGATATGTGGAAAGGTGCATAATTTTTCAACATGCTAAGGGAAGAAGTCAAAATGCGGGGCTTTATCAGCCATTACCAGTTCCAACTAGGCCCTAGGATTCGGTGAGTATGGATTTTGTTTTGGGTTTGCCTCATACACAAGAGGTAATGATTCAATCTTTGTTGTGGTAGATTGATTTTAAAAAATGGTGCATTTTATACCATGTAAGAAGACTAGTGATGCCAATAACATTGCCAATTTGTTCTTTAAAGAAGTTGTAAGGTTGCATAGTATACCAAGAAGTATAATTTCTGACAGAGATAGTAAGTTTGTGGGTCATTTTTGGAGGACTCTATGGATGAAATTGGGCACAAATCTGAATTTTAGTTCTGCTTATCATCCACAAATGGATGGACAGACCAAGGTTGTTGATAGAAGCCTTGATAATTTGTTAAGATGTCTTGTTGGTAGTTCACCTGGAAGTTGGGATCTCATGTTAGCACAAGCTGAATTTACATATAATGATTCCCCAAATAAAAGCATGGGTTTCAGTCCTTTCTATGTGATGTATGGTATACATCTAAGAGGTGTATTTGAACTTCATGATCTTGCTAGAATGGAAAAGAGGAGTGTAGATGGGGAAGAATTTTCTCAAGTCATTCATGACATTCAAGAAAAGGTGAAGCATAACATTGAGGACAATAATCTGCAGTATAAAAAGCATGCTAATCAGAAGAAAAGAGAGTTACAGTTTCAGGTTGGAGACCTTGTATTGGCACATCTTCGAAAGGAGAGATTTCCTATAGGAACATACAACAAACTTCAAATGAAAAAGATTGGTCCTTGCTAAATCCTTACGAATTTTTTTGTAAATGCATATGAGATATCACTGCCTGCAGAGTTGAATATATCTCCCATTTTTAATGTAGCATATTTATATCCATACAAAGGGGATAAAGAGGCAGATGATACTAAAGTAGCTGAGTCAACACATGAAGAACAATCTGAGACAATTGCTGCTCCACCACAAATTGAAAGCATTCTGGATAAACAATTGCTGAAGAAGACTCGGAAGATGAGTACTTCAAGTATCTCATCAAATGGAACATTCATCCAGTTGAAGATGCTTCATGGCTCACCGAGGAGGAGATTAGCAAGTAGGTTCATTTAGTTGCAGAACTCATGAGCAGAAGCTCATGATTTCTTTCCGCTTGGGGAGTTTGATGTAGGGGCATCTTGCCCTATAGTTCTTAGCTTTCTTCTTTTCATTGTTTTTGTTCTTTTTTGTTAGTTTTGTTAGGTGGATTTGTCTTTTGTCCTTATCTCTCAATCCTCTCTATATGCAAAGCAAAAAAAGAAATAAATTGATGAAGTGCTCTTGTCGCTGGCTTGTGAATCAAGTTTTGTTTTGTAGCTCTAGTCACTCTGCATCTAATGAACTTCTTGTCACCCAAGCGCTAGAAATCATTTGGCAAAGGAATTTAAATCTGTCGTCCTTGTGTCTGCATAACCGACAGTTTCCATGGTGGTTGAAGAATTTGAACAGTCACAAGAATCTAACAAATGTAGAGCAACTTATAATCGTCGAAGAAGTTCATGATTCAACAAATCGTTTTGAAGGAACTTGAAAGGTCTACTGGTGATCGACAGTTGGAAAGAAAAATGTAGAGTCTAAGAAGATAAGAGATGGTTACAGGAGAACAAAATTGAAGAGTCTCTAGTGATTTTATGATATATGACATGTGACAGCACGGAATCCAAGCATGCAATGGTCGGTTGATGGATGCAGAAGACGAATTGATAGCAAGATAGGCCAACGGTTCTAAGAGGAACAGAGAGGTCATAAGATATAGAAAGAAGAGGTTGAATGAGCTAAGAAAGGATAAGAGAAGGATGGAGGATAGGAATAGTTAGGAAGTTTTGTTTTCCTGCACTCTTGGGCTGACTATTGGAGGCCAATTTTTGTACGAACTTGTCATGTTTTATTAACATTAGAGATTAGTAATAGACTATTTAAGACTGTGCAGAATTTCTCTTTCCCTTTTGTCTTTTTGTATTTGGTTTGTTGAAAGAAAATACTTTGAATTTCCTGTCATTCTCTCTACATATTTCTTTGTTTGAGTTTTTTGAAAGTGGTTTAGTTTTAACTATGACTAGCAAGGCTCCATCACTAAGGGTCTTGTGAGACTCTATTTGGTTGACTCTATCTTGCTAAATGTCCATGAAAAGTAGACCGTAAAAGACCTATGGAAGAAGCTAGGAGATAATTATCAAGCTAAATCTCTGGCGAACAAGTTATTCATGAGGAAGAAGCTTTATTCTCTGAGGATGGAGGATCCATTGCAGACCACCTAAATGCTTTTAACATGCTAGTTGCACACTTAACATCCATTGGTGTGAAGATGGAGGAGGAGGATCATTGCATGACCCTACTTTGTTCTTTGCCAGAATCATGGGATCATCTTGTTATGACCATTGGGAGTACCACATCCACTTTCTAAATGCATGATGTGGCGTCTTCGCTATTATCTGAAGAGGTGTGGAGAAAGTCTTCTGAATTGGCCAAAGAAGCTCTTGTGGTTTGTGGAAGACTCAAGGAGAAAGGGAAGAAAAAGAAGGACAAGAAAGATGAAAATGATAGATCCAAATCACATGGGAGATCCAAATCTCTTGGAAAGTACAAGGCTCTTTGTTGGAATTGTGGCAGAACTGGGCACTTCCGAAAGGAGTGCAAAGAAGAGAAAAAGAAAAAGAAGAATTCCTTAGATTTAGATTTTAAAAGTCACAAGATGATGGTGATGCTTTCATTGCAGCCTTGGCCACCCATGCATCAGATGATGTGTGGTTGATTGATTCTAGTGCTTCCTTCCACATGACCTTGCATTGAGACTGGTTTACAAAGTATGAAGAGTTTGATGGTGGAAGAGTGTACCTGGGTGATGATTCTCATCTGAAGATAGTTAGCCGTGGAAGAGTCACAATCTGATTCCTTGATGGACGAGTGAAGGGGATCTTTGGGGTTATGCACATCCCAGGCTTAGAATGGAACCTACTCTTTGTAAGTAAATTGTATGATGCAGGTGTGCAGGTTGTCTTCTCAGGTGGAGGATGCAAGATGACAAGAGGTGCTATGGTGCTTGCGAAGGGTACTTAGAGAGGTACTCTGGTTCAGCTAGATGCATGCATTACTCAACACAATAGTGCTTCTATTTCAAAGAAAAGAGCTTTAGTCACTTCATCTCCACCATTAGAACCTGTAGAGAAAAGATCTATTGTATCAAATTCTAATGGTAGTGCATTTTGGGTACCTAAGGGTGCTCATGGTTTGGAAGTTAAGCTTCCTGCTAAGAAGATAATGTTATGGCATAAGAGACTTGACCACATTAGTGTGAAGGGTCTTAGAGCCTTGAAAAATAAAAACCTCATCGAGGAGTTAAATGATTGTAATCTTGAGTTCAACTTTTGCGAACATTATATATATGGAAAACAAAACCATATTCAGTTTTACTTGAGTTCTCATAAGTCTTCTGGTGTGTTGGATCTTATTCATTCTGATATGTTTGGTCTTGTAAATGTTCCTTCAATCTCTAAATCTATATATTTTATTTCATTCATTGATGACTACAGTAGGACATGGGTTTATTTTCTCAGAAGCAAATCTAAAGTCTTTAGTTCGTTCAAAGAGTTTAAAGCTTTTGTTGAGAATCAGATTGTTAAAAAGATTAAGTGTTTGAGAACTAACACTGGTGGTGCATTTTGTTCCGTAGAGTTCGACAACTTCTGTAAAGAACATGGGATTGAAAGACATAAGACAAATCCTTATAGCCCACAACAAAATAGAGTTACAGAGAGAATGAATAGAACATTGATGGAGAGGGCTAGGAGTATACTTAGTGGTACGAGCCTCGAATAAAATTTTTGGGTTGAAGCTGTAGCCATTGCTTGCTATCTGGTTAATAGATCTCCTACCTCAGCACTCATTGATAAGACACCCATGGAAGTGTGGTCTAGTAAAAATCCCTCATTGAGATTGTTAGATTCAGGACAGACAATTGAGAGGGAGGGTGAATCAGTTGTCCAAAAATTTTCTTCCAATTAAACACTTAAATCCACTTTGTAATTCAGTAGCATAATAATAAATCAATCATGGAAACATAATGCATTAAATCAAGAGCAACAACACATCAACACATAAGACACCAAGATTTTGACGTGGAAAACCCAGTTAAGGGAAAAACCACGGGGTGATTAACCCAAGATTGTATTCTCTGTTAGAAGAATAGAAAGAACAAAATGGCACATGCCAATTAGGGCTCACTGCCTGAGCACACTGCTCACAAGAGGCCCACTGCCTACAAGAGACTCATTGTCTACAAAATAATAAGTATCACATACTTGAACTGGAGAATAGCATCTTCACCATGCTTGAGTCAGTTCCATTTAATCCCAATACTTTTGCTCTACCTTTTGCTCTCCTTCTTTCTACCACATTCTCATCTCCACAAGATACAATTGAAATGACTTTATAATCCCTTATTTATACAAGACATCAACTTAGGAATAATCATCTAAGTCAGCAAATATTATAGAGCAAATACATCATGACCAATTAAAAAGACTTCACGTGGATCAACACACTATCAGCCACATATATCTGAGACTTCAATCTTCTTCTAGGAACACTCCAATCTTCACATAACATCTTCAAGATCATCCACAGGATGTGTAACTCATCCGGTCGGCCAAACTTAGGAAGAACACCATCATCTAGAAGTTATTCTTCAATTGCGAGCTCAAACTCCAATGCGGACCACCAACATGAATTAGACATGATCCAAAGACCTCAACAAGCTTGCTTGAATCATCAAGAACATCCACACTACATCTGCTTACTGGAATCCTTACCTCCTTCATCTAGAACCTCAAGAACATAGTCTGTCATCACTGTCACAATGGAATAGATGCTTGCGGACCTTTAGACCATGAACCAATTGAGTTGTCAATTCACATTGACTTCCTAAACACTCCCTCAAATCCACAGAATAGGATATTTCATTTCCAGATCTCACCAGACCTATTTGTGTCACTTTGTCACCTTTGAACACTTGCCGAAACTAGTTTTACTTGAGTGGCCACAACTTGTTCAGATCTTCATGCAGACCTCTGAAATCTTTACTGGATCACCTTAAGACACATATCTACAAACCCTTTGAACCACATCTTCTGATCTTTATCTTAGCTAGGATTTTTAGCTCACTGTCTTCACTGTTCTTCTCTGTTCCTAATTAGAACTAATTTTCTCAATATCCTCAGCATACAGCTCATCCAATCCTTATCATCAATGCAACAAGAGTATGTTGACATCAATGACAACACTGGTTAGGCCCATACTTGCAGCAATATCCTCCTTTGTCATTGATGGCAACATATGATGTGAAAAACTATTTTAACCATCAAGACAAGAACTTTCCTTTACTGACACAACTCCCCCTATCACCAACAACCATTCACATGTCTTCTCTTCCTTTACTACTCTCCCTTTGATCAGCAACCACCTATTTTTCACATGTCTTCTCTCCCCCTTTGACATCAATGGCAAAGGGCACATACTTGCAACTCCAACACTTCAGAATCATGCCAGTTGCTTCCCCTGAGGAGCAGCTTCCCATCATCAATTTGGACCACAAGATATGACTGTGATATCCACCAGACTGATGCACATTAGTGCACCTTAGTTCATCACCGGAGGGGTAATAACCCCTAACTTCTCCCTAAGATACTCAAAAGAGTCCTTAGGTAGAGGTTTAGTAAAGATATCTGCAATCTGATCCTTAGAAGGCACAAACTCCAATCTGACTTCATTCTTGTTCACTTGCTCTCCCAAAAAGTGAAACTTGATGGATATATGCTTAGTCTTTGAATGCAACACCAGATTCTTAGATATATTTATTGTACTTGAATTATTACAGAAGATTGTGATAGGTTCCTCATACTCCACTCTGATGTCTCTTAGCATCTGCTTCATCCACAAAACTTGAGTGCAACTACCTACTGTTACAATGTATTCTACTTCAGCTGTAGACAAAGATATTACCTCTTGTTTCTTGCTTAGCCAAGAAACCAATCTCTTCCCTAAAAAGAATGCTCCACGACTGGTACGCTTCCGGTCATCCACATCTCCTGCCCAATCTGCATCTGTATATGCATGAAGAGAAAAATCATGATCTCTGGGATACCACAATCCATACTCAACTATCCCTTTTAGATATCTAAAAATCCTCTTGATTGCCATGACATGAGATTCTCTAGGATCAGCTTGAAATCTAGCAACAAGACCAACATGATTCATAATGTCAAGTCTAGTTTGAGTGAGATACAACAATCCTCTAATCATTGACCTGTACTTTTTCTGATCAGCCTTACGAGAGTCATCATCTTTGCTCAATTTACATCCGGTTGCCATGGGAGTACTCATTGGTTTTAGTCTTCCATCCCAAATTTCTTCAACAATTCTTTCACATATTTGGTCTGAGAAATGAAGATTCCTTTCTTAGTTTGAATGATTTGCAGACCCAAGAAGAAATTCATTTCCCCAAGCATGGACATCTCAAATTCATCTTTCATTTGATTTGCAAAAGTTTTGCACATACTATCTCTTCCTCCAAAAATGATATCATCAACAAATACTTCAACAATCAAGATGTTTTCATGATCAATTTTGAAATACAAATTACTATTAGCAATACCTTTGTTGAAACCAATCTTCAAAAGATTCTTATCCAATCTTTCATACCAAGCTCTTGGGGCTTGCTTCAGTACATAGAATGCTTTCTTCAACTTGCAGACCATATCACCATGATCAGACAATTGAAATCCATCTAGTTGCTCAATGTATACTTCTTCTTCCAAGTCATCATTCAGGAAGGCAGACTTGACATCCATCTGATATACTTTGAAATCCTTGAAGGCAGCAAAATCAAGAAATAATCTGACTACTTCAATTCTTGCCACCAGAGCAAAGGTTTCTTCAAAATCAACTCCTTCTATTTGAGAGTAACCCTTGCAGACCAATCTAGCTTTATTTCTGATTACTTCACCAACTTCATTCAGTTTGTTCCGAAAGACCCATTTGGTTCCAGTCACATTCTTGTTTCTAGGTCTAGGAACAAGATCCCAAGTGTGATTTTTCTCAATTTGCATCAGCTCTTCCTCCATTGCTTTGGTCCAGTTTTCATCATTGCAGGCTTCATTCACTGTCTTAGGTTCAATCTTTAAAATTAGACAATACTCATCTAAATCTTGAGCAATCCTCCTTCTTGTTTGGACACCTTTGCTTTTATCACCTATGATCTAATCTTCAGAGTGGTTCAATCTTACATACCTGGGAACTTTGGGAGTTTCTTGCACTTCTGATTCTTGATCAGGCTTATTAAAACTCATCTCTTCTTCCTGATTTACCAGATTAGTTTGAATCTGAATTTTAGAAGGGGTTTGGGTTCATTGAATCAGAACACCATTCTGATCATCTTCATCATATTCATAAAACCTTGAGGGTTTTTCAATTCTTTCATCAACCTTCACATTTTTACTTTCTCTAATCTTTCTCAGTCTCTTGTTATAACACCGGTATGCTTTGCTTTGAGTAGAGTAACCCAAAAATATTCCTTCATCACTTCTAGCATCAAACTTCCCTAGATCTTCATCTCTTTTAATGTAACATTTGTTACCAAAGACTATGAAATACCTCACAGTAGGAGTGATTCCAAACCAAAGTTCATAAGGAGTCTTACCAGTATTGCTTTTGATTTGTACTCGATTGAGAGTATAGACTGCAGTGCTGACAACTTCTCTCCAATAGATCTGAGGAATATTTGCTTCCATCATCATGGTCCTAGATGCTTCCTGGATGGTCCAGTTCTTTCTCTCCACTACTCCATTCTGCTGTGGAGTCCTAGGAGCAGACAACTGTCTCTTTATACCATGTTTCCCACAAAACTATATGAACTCATCGGATGTGAATTCTCCACCTCTATCAGACCTCAGACATTTTAATTTTAATCAGGTTTCATTCTCTACCATAGCCTTGAATATTTTGAATTTCTCAAGAGATTTTGATTTCTTTTTCAGAAAAGTAACCCACATCATCTGGGAGCAGTCATCAATTAATAACATGAAGTATCTATCACCTTGCACACTCCTGATTCTTGCTGGACCACATAGGTCAGTATGAACTAGGTCCAATAATCTGGTAGAAGATTGTTCTTTGCTTCTGAATGAGATTCTACTTTGTTTACCTAACTGACATTCTTTGCACAAGCTATTTGTAGGTTTCACCAATTTTGGAAG
Source organism: Cunninghamia lanceolata (assembly GCA_027924645.1). NCBI lineage: Eukaryota > Viridiplantae > Streptophyta > Pinopsida > Cupressales > Cupressaceae > Cunninghamia > Cunninghamia lanceolata. The sequence goes on along the minus strand of BSBN01000490.1, from coordinate 612,802 downwards.
ATCTCTTATAGCCTGAGTGTCGCTTATCTTGATGATGTTATCAAAATTCACATGACACATTCTCCTATGCCATAACTAACTCTGATCAATTTGAACAAATAGACAACTTTTGCCAGTACCAACTAATGGAAGATATTACCTTTTGTTTGGGTACCAGATGTAATCTCTGTTCTGGAACTTTCAAAGATCTTGTATTTTTCATTCTTGAATCAGAGATCATAGCCTTTGTCCACCAACTGTCCAACACTAAGAAGATTGTGCTTCAATCCTTCAACATACAGTACATTACCGGTTTTGTTCTTTCCATCAAAGAAATAGTTCCTCTACCTCTGATTCTACTAGCATAATTATCACCAAATTTTACCACTCCTCCTTCATACCTTTCCAAATCTATGAACTTATTTTTGTCACCTGTCATATGGTGAGAGAATCCACTGTCAATGACCCAATCATCCTTTTCTTCAACTTGGACAGCCAAAGCTCTTTCTACAACTTTATGATTGACAGATTTAGAGGACATTGAATCTTCTTCCTTGATGGCAATAAACACCCAATCACTTCTAGATTTGTTTCCTATCTCTGATTCATCATCTGCTACTCCATTATCATCATCTTCATGAACATAGTAACAATTCTTTTGGAGCCTTGATTTGTTAGGATTTGGCCTTGAAAATCTTTCCGGACACCTTGAGGCAAAATGACTAATCTTATTGCAGTTAAAACAATTAAAAGGCAATTTCCCTTCATACTTATTGGATCCTCTTGGAAGTCTTTTTGCAATAAGGGCATCAAGTTGAGCAGTTTCTACTTCCTCTTCTTCTAGGTCTTTTCTTGCTTTTTCATACCATGATGGTTTCCTTGAAGAGTTCTCTCCTAGATCAAACCTTTGTTTACCTTTTACAGAGGCACTAGCATTGAATGTAGATTTAGTCTTGGGGGGGCATCTCCAAATTTGGTCATTTCAAATGTAGCCAATTTACCAACCAATTGATCTCTTGTGACACTTGAATGGGCTCTAAATCTGTCAATGGCAGCAACCTTGTATTTGTAAGAAGCAAGAAGAGATCTGAGAACTTTGCCAACAATCTCATCTTCATCCAAGACTCCGCCAGCACATCTAATGCCACAAACAAGCTCATTTACTCTTGGCATAAAAGTAGTGATATTTTCATCTTCTCTCATCTTTAGATTTTCAAATTTTCCTTTCAGACTCTGTAGCCTTGCACATTTAACATACTTGTCTCCTTAATGTAGAAGTTCCAGTTTTTCCCAAATCTCAAAAGTAGTTTGTAAGTCAACAACATTTGTCAGCTCTGAATCAGAAAAGACACTTAGAAGAGCTTCTTTAGTCTGCAGATTATTTTCAGCATTTGTGATTTCAGTTGCAGTTTTTGGGCCATTTTATGGAGGAGTATACTTCGTTGTAGCCATGGTCCAGTACTGCATTCCCATACATTGCAAGTGATATTTCATGTGACTTTTCCAAAGATTAAAATTAGTTCCATCAAACTTTGGACTATCCTTCTTGTAGGACGACATCCTGGATCTCCTCAAGTGGTTAAGCTCTTTTAGAGGAACTTAGATCTGATCCCAATTATTAGATTCAAGACAGACAACTGAGAGGGGGGGTGAATCAGTTGTCCAAAACTTTTCTTCCAATTAAACACTTAAATCCACTTTGTAATTTAGTAGCATAATAATAAATCAATCATGGAAACATAATGCATTAAATCAAGAGCAACAACACATCAACACATAAGACACCAAGATTTTGATGTGGAAAACCCGGTTAAGGGGAAAACCATGGGGTGATTAACCCAAGATTGTATTCTCTATTAGAAGAATAGAAAGAACAAAATGGTACATGCCAATTAGGGCTCACTGCCTAAGCACATTGCTCACAAGAGGCCCACTGCCTACAAGAGACTCACTGTCTACAAAATAATAAGTATCACATACTTGAACTGGAGAATAGCATCTTCACCATGCTTGAGTCAGTTCCATTTAATCCCAATACTTCTGCTCTACCTTTCACTCTCCTTACTACCACACTCTCATCTCCACAAGATACAATTGAAATGACTTTACAATCCCTTATTTATACAAGACATCAACTTAGGAATAATCATCTAAGTCAGCAAACATTACAGAGCAAATACATCATGACTAATTACAAAAGACTTCACATGGATCAACACACTGTCGGCCACATAGATCTGAGACTTCAATCTTCTTCTAGGAACACTCCAATCTTCACATAACATCTTCAAGATCATCCACAGGATGTGTAACTCATCTGGTTGGCCAAACTTAGGAAGAACACCATCATCCAGAAGTTATTCTTCAATTGCAATCTCAAACTCCAATGCGGACCACCAACATGAACTGGACATGATCCAAAGACCTCCACAAGCTTGCCTAAATCATCAGGAACATCCACACTACATCTGCTTACTAGAATCCTTATCTCCTTCATCTGGAACCTCAAGAACACAGTTTGTCATCACTGTCAAAATGGAATAGATGCTTGCAGACCTTCAGACCATGAACCAATTGAGTTGTCAATTCATGTTGACTTTCTAAACACTCCCTCAAATCCATAGAATTGGATATTACATTTTCGGATCTCACTGGACCTATCTGTGTCAATCTGTCACCTTTGAACACTTGTCGGAACTAGTTTTACTTGAGTGGCCACAACTTCTTCAGATCTTCATGCAGACCTCTGAAATCTTTACTGGATCACCTTAAGACACATATCTGCAAACCCTTTGAACCGCATCTTCTGATCTTTATCTTAGCTAGGATTTTTAGCTCACTATCTTCACTGTTCTTCTCTGTTCCTAATTAGAACTAATTTTCTCAATATCCTCAGCATACAGCTCATCCAATCCTTATCATCAATGCAATAGGAGTATGTTGACATCAATGACAACACCTATTAGGCCCATACTTGCAACAAATACATCTCTGTGTTTTTGTTTGGGAGGCATATGCACATGTGCCTAAGGAGAAGAGGTCAAAATTAGAGAACAAGGCAGTTAAATGTATCTTCATTGGCTATGGTGTCAGTGTGAAAGGGTACAAGCTTTGGGATCCTATGGATGAAAAAGTGTTGTATAGAAGAAGTTTTATCTTCAGAGAGCTAACACCTTCTCATGTTGTTCTACAGCCAGAAGAAAAAGAAAAGAAAGAGGATGTGGTTTAGTTTCCTTCTACCCCTGAGAAGACTGAACTGACAAACCCTATGAGACCTAATGATGAGGAGAGCTCTAGCAGCTTTGTAATCTCAGAAGAAGAAGCAAAACCTCAACCTCAGCCTTTAAGGAGGTCTACACGAACAACGAAGCAACCTGATAGGTTTGGTTATTCATTGCTTGATTCTAGTTGTGCTTATGCCTTGATTACTAACACTGATGAGCCTAGAACTATGATAGAGGCCATGAACATGAAAGATGCAAGTTCCTAGAAGGACGCCATGGAAGGTGAGATGGCTTCTTTGGAAAAGAATAAAACTTGGGACTTGGTACCTTTGCCTGATGGACGAAAACCTGTTGGATGCAAATGGGTGTTCAAGAAGAAATTTGGAGTAGATGGCAGTGTTGAAAGGTATAAGGCCAAATTAGTTGCGAAGGGGTATTCACAAGTGGAGGGAATTGATTATGGTGAAATTTTCTCTCCCATTGCAAAGCTGACATCTATTCAGTTCCTGTTATCTCTTGCAGTAGCTTATGACTTAGAAGTGGAACAAATGGATGTGAAGACAACTTTCCTTCATGGTGACTTGGAGGAAGAAATCTATATGTCAGAACTTGAGCACTACGTGGTGAAAGGTAAAGGAAATTTGGTTTGTAAGTTAAAGAAGTCTTTGTATGGTTTGAAGCAATCTCCTAGGATGTGGTACTTGAAGTTTGATGCCTTTGTGTTGTCCATTGGATTTCTAAGATCGAAATCAAATCATTGTGTGTATTACAAGTTTGACAATGATCGTATTCTCATTATTGCACTGTATGTTGATGATATATTGCTGATTGGGAAGGGTAAGAATATGATTTCAGATTTGAAGTCTCAATTGTCAACATAGTTTGAAATGAAAGACTTAGGGGTAGCCAGGTACATTCTGGGGATGGAGATCAAAAGAGACAAAGCAAACAAAAAACTTTAGTTAAGCCAGAGTAAGTATGTGAAGACCGTGTTAGATAGATTCAGCATGGTAGATTGCAAACCATTATGTGTTCCTATTTCATTAGGGACAAAGTTATCTGTGAATGATTGTCCAAAGTCTCATTCTAAGATGGAGGATATGAGTAGAGTACCTTATGCTAGTGCAGTTGGTAGTTTGATGTATGCTATGGCCTGTACAAGACCAAAACTTGCCCAAGCAGTAGAAGTCCTTAGTCAGTTTATGGCTAATCCTAGACAGGTACATTGGGATGGGGTGAAAAGAGTGTTCAGATATTTGAGGGGTACTTCCGAGTATTCCATATGTTATCATGGTTTTCCTATAGGACCTCTGCATTCTATGAGTATTCATGGATTTGTGGATTATGATTGGGCAGGTGACATTGACAGCAGGAGATCCACCAGTGCTTATGTGTTTACCATGTTCGGTGGTGCTATTAGTTGGATGAGTAAGCGACAACCTGTGGTTGGTTTGTCCACAACATAAGCTAAGTACATGGAAGAAACTCATGCTTGTAAGGAAGCCATTTGGCTTAAAAGATTGTGTTCAGATATTGGTGTTGATGCAGGACAAATTACTATTTGTTGTGATAGTCAGAGTGCGATTTGCTTGGCAAAGAATCCTACCTTCCATGCCATAACAAAGCATATTGATGTTCAGTTTCATTTTGTTCGAGCTATGGTAGAGGATGGGAAGGTGATATTGGAGAAAGTAGGCACTTTGAAGAATGTTGCAGATGCATTGATGAAACTAGTGGGCATAGAGAAGTTCAGATGGTGTTCCGAGTCTATGGGCCTCTTGGTCCAGGTAGTAGTTAAAATCTTGTCATTTCTTTTGGCTCTTGCAAGGTGCTTGACAAGTGGGAGAATTTTGGGAATTAAGGTGTCTCAACCTTTACAAATTCCTAGTATTATTTATTTATTTGTATATTTATTTATTGCCTAATGTTGGAATTATTTGCACATTTAGTTTGGTCACTTAGTTGAGGTGGCATGGTGACATGTCATCTTACTTGGAATGTGACTTGAATGGTCAAGTCAAACCTACATGGATTTAGGCATCCCATTTGAGGTGGCACTAATATGCCATGTATCGGCACCTTGTGGTATGTGGAAGGCAATATTCCATATGACATAATCTATGATGCATAAGAGCCAAGTTTGAAGATTCCTATGACAAGTGGTGACAAGTGTCATTGCGTATCTTTGCATGAGAGAAAGGAATCTTTGGGTGCCCAAGTTGGGCTATGACATGTTGTAAGAGGAATATACTATATTTATTCTTGTTTGACCGATTCTCTTACAACATGCAAGATTGTCATGTTGAAGAAATTTATGACAGTTGTAAGATGCGTAAGAGCATCCGTCATAGTCATTTTTTAGCTATGGAGCACTCTATCTTGGGAAGTCAAATCTGCCATGTTATGACAGATGTAAGAGGTGTATTTGCAACTTGGACAAGTGTCCTTTGATGCAGGAAAATGGCCATGTGGCCAAGGAGGACGCCTATCCCAAGATGCTTCTAGAATTTGCCTTGTATCTCTATAAAATCTGGAGTTTTGGAGTTGTAGTTGCATAGTGTTTATACAGGTACTGTTATGCTACCAGAATCACTCTAGAAATGACATTTGAAGACTCTTCAAAGAACTTTCATTGTAAGTGTATTGTAAATTGTTATTGTTTCAGATAATACATTGTGTAGGTTTTAGATTATGAGGTTTTTTACCTGAAAAGGTTTTCCCCATGATACTATTGCAAATATGTGTCTATGATGTGTTGTCATTGATGTCAACATATCCCTTTGTTAGAAACTGGGGAAATAGTGCAGATCAGTGAAATAGATTACTCTGCATTTCCAGAGGAATGAAGATCAAAGTATGTGGACCATATGGTGGTTTAGAGGATTGTCTGAAGTGGCTCCAGTTAAGATTTGAAGAAGCTATGGCCATCTGAGTAGAACTAGGTCTTTGAATGTTCAAAAGAGACAGAGTGACAAGAAATTGGTTTGAATTGCTCCGCAATGAAAAATTATGATCTACAGATCTAGAGGCATGTTTGGGAAGTCAGTGTGTATCCTCAACTCAAGTGGTTCATGGTTTGGAGGTCCACAAGCAATCCTTTTAGTGTGACAGTCATGTCAGATAGTGTTCTTGAGGTTTTGAATGAAGATGCAAGTGATTCTAATGTTTTGGAGTAGTGTGGATGATATTGTTGAATTCAATGTGCTTGTAAAGGTCTCTAGATCATGTGCTTGCTATGTTGGAGGTCTGCATTGATATTTGATCTTATGGCTGAAGATTTATTCTTGAGTGTTGTTGTTCATTCCAGTTTTGGCTGACCGGATGCTTTGTGCATGTTGCGGATGATCTAAGAGAGGTTCTATGAAGCATGGCATGATGTTTAAGGAAGATTCAAGTCCCAGCTATGTTTGGTCAGTTGTACAGTGATCTGCATTCAGTCAAGCCAACCTTGATGTTCATTCCAAGGTTGATGAAGCATATAAATACTTGTGGATGAGTTGTGGAAAGTTGTCCTTGTGCAAAAATGATAAAATCCTAAGAAAGGTATAGAGGCAGAGCAGAGAAGAGGAGGAGCAGAGGAACAAGAGAAGTAAGGTATGAAGAGATAGTGAAGAAGTGTTTGGGGGCAGAGAAGAAGTTTTGTGAGCTTTCAATGGAACTGAACCAGGCATGAAGAAGATGCTATTTCTCAGTTCATTCTTTCTGTATTTGTTATCACTGGGAATTGCACCCGTATACAAAGTTGGTGAAGCACTGCAATTCAATGTAACATGGGACTAATTTTAGGTTGTGGGTGCCCTATGATGAAATTAGACCTCCAGATTGTGGGTTGGTTCCCTTCAAACGCTCTATTGAGATGTATGTTTTTACTATTTTGGAAAAGAGAAGAAGGAACTAAAAGAATGCTTAAAGGTAAAAATTGGTGATGCACCTGATTTGGATAAAAATAATGCAATCTGATCCACAATGTTTGCTCAGAAATTTAACTTTTACACAATCCAGACTTGGCATAAATATCACAAAAGTGATTCTAAGGAAGGTTTGAAAACAAGTTTTTATGAAGGAAATAGTTTTTTCACAACACAAAAAGACTATTTCTGGTTAACACAACCTAAGACCTGTGATGAATATATGCTTAATGCTACAAGCAAGGAAGTGAGACAATGATTTTAAAGGTTTAATAATAAAACACATCAAAATTTCATCAAAATCACTTTAATAATCAGCACTAAAGGAAAGGTAATTCAACTGATCTAAAATAACAAAGGAAAGCTCTACAAAGCAGACAAAAATAACCTATAATTTGCCAATCTCTCAATAAAATTGTAAAAAAGTGAGATACAAGAATTCTCCAATTCTGTCTGAATCAGAATGAGAATCAAGAACTAACTCCATAATGAATGAAGTTTTACAATATATAGAAAAGATAGGTCAAAAGATTGACCTATAGACAACTAGAATTCAAACCTCAGTTATCTCAAAATAGCACATGCAAAAATAATAACTGATTCCTGCACAAGCCCTAAAATCATGCAAAAAAATACCTCCAAATTGATGAAAAAGATCTGAAAAGATGGTGAAACTGCCACTGACCCATGCACTAATGAGATGAAGTGTTCAACTGTATAAAAGTATTAAACATAAAATCCTGTAGGCAGTGAGCCTCTTTAAACAGTGAGCTCTGGGCAGTGCACTCGAAGGCAAGTGCCTTCCCATTTCTTTTAAGTACTTTTAACAGGGTACAAATCTTGTGGGTTAACCCCCACCATGGTTTTTCCTTAACTGGGTTTCTACGTAAAAATTCTGGTGTTATGTGTGTTCATTTTGTTTTTGCTCGTGTTGTTGATTCATACTTTAATGTTTACAACATTAATCTATTTGTAAGTTGTGAAAGAAGATTAAAAGCAAAAAAAAAAAATTGTGGGACAATTGATTCACCCCCCCTCTCAGTTGTTCGACCTAATTCCAACAATTGGTATTAGAGCCAGTTCCTCTGAAAGAAGCTTGTTCGCTTGAAGAGATCCATGATGTCAACTTACAAGAAGGACAGTCCAAGATTTGATGGAACAAATTACTCTCTTTGGAAGATGTGCATGCAATGTCATTTGCAATGTATGGGTGATCCTTATTGGTTGATAACTAAGAATGAGTATAAGATTCTAGAGAAAGGTCCTTCAACTCTAGATGAACTCAATGATGTTGAAAACAACATTCGAGCTAAAGAAACCTTGTTGAGTGCCATACTTGATACATAAATGACAAATGTACTGGAATTGAAAACTACACATGAAATATGGGAGAAGTTGGAAACCCTGTATGAAGGTGATGAACATGTCAAATGTGCTAAGCTACAGAGCCTGAAGGGTAGATACGAAAGCTTAAGGATGAGTGAAGATTAAAATATTACCTCCTACATGTAGAAGGTGAATGAACTTGTGAGTGGTATCAGGTGTGCTGGTGGAAAATTGGAAGAATCAGAAATTGTTGCCAAAGTGCTCAGATCCTTACCTGCGGCATACAAGCACAAAGTTGTTGCCATTCAAGAGATCAGGAATGTGACAACTGTTACAAGGGATTAGTTGGTTGGTAAGCTCTCAACATTTGAAATGAGTGAGTTTTGTGATTCTCTTCCTAAATATGAAACTGCATTTAAGGCCAGTATTTCTGGAAAGCAAAGATATGATCCAGGTGAAATCTCTTCAAGAAAGTTAACCATATATCAGAAGGCAAAGAAGGAACTTGATGAGGATGAAACTGAGTTTGATGAACTTGAAGACCTTATTGCCAAAATATTGCCACGAGGATCCGGTAAGTATGAAGGAAAGTTGCCTTTCAAATGTTTTTCTTGTAATAAGATTGGTCATTTTGCCTCAAGCTATCCAGAGAGGGTTTCAAAGACAAACCCAAATAGATCAAGAGCTCAGAAGAAATGTTACTATGTCTAAGAAGCTGAAGAAGGTGTCACCAATGATGAATCTGATATGGGAAGTAACTCAGGAAATGAATGGGTGTTCATTGCCATCAAAGAAGAAGATCCAGTGTCTACTGAATCTACTCGTTGTGTAAATGTGGAAAGTACCTTGGTTGCTCAGATTGAAGAAAAGGATGAATGGGTGATTGACAGTGGATGTTCTCATCATATGACTGGTGATAAAAGCAAGTTCATAAGTTTGGAAAGATATGAAGGTGGAATTGTGAAGTTTGGAGACAATTCAGCTGGTAGAATTCATTGCAGAGGATCCATCTCTTTTAATGGTAAGAATAACACTAATGATGTTCTGTGTGTAGAAGGATTGAAGCATAATCTTTTTAGTGTTGGATAGTTGGTTGACAAAGGGTATGATCTTTGATTCAAGGATGGAAAATGCAAAATCTTAGCAAGCTCTGGAATTGTGATTGCATCAGGTACACAAACTAAAGGTAACATATTTCATTTAAGTGGTACTGGCAAAAGTTGTTTGATTGCTCAAATTGATTAGAGCTGGCTATGGCATAGAAGAATGTGTCATGTAAACTTTGATAACATTATCAAGATAAGTACTACTTAGGCTGTGAGAGATCTTCCAAATCTTATGAAACCTGCAAATAGCATGTGCAAGGAATGTCAGTTGGGCAAACAAATCAGAACTTCATTCAAAAGTAAGGAACATTCTTCAAGTGGATTATTGGAACTTGTGCATACTGATTTGTGTGGTCCTTCCAGAGTTAGGAGTCTACAAGGAGATAGGTACTTTATGTTGCTGATTGATGACTACTCTCGGATGATATGGGTCAATTTCTTAAGAGAGAAATTAGAGGCTCTTGACAGATTCAAGGTGTTCAAGGCTATGGTGGAGAATGAGATTGGTGTGAAGATAAAATGTCTGAGATTTGATAGAGGTGAAGAGTTTACCTCTGATGAGTTCAATGCATTTTGTGAAAAGCATGGAATAAGAAGACAGTTATCTGTCCCTAGGACTCCTCAGCATAATGGAGTTGTTGAAAGGAAGAACCAGACTATTCAAGAGGCTTCTAGAACCATGGTGATGTAGGTAAATCTACCACATGTCTATTGGAAAGAGGTTGTGAGTACTGCTATCTACACTCTCAACTAGGTGCAGATCAAAGGTAATACTGGTAAAACAACTTATGAATTATGGTTTGGCAATGCTCCTACTGTGAAATACTTTAGAGTTTTTAGTAGTAAATGCTATATCAAAAGAGATGAGGATCTAGGCAAGTTTGATGCAAGAAGTGATGAAGGAATATTTCTAGGTTATTCTAACCATAGCAAGGCATACCAATGCTTTAATAAGAGATTGAAAAGGATTGTTGAAAGTACTAATGTCAGAGTTGATAAAAACAAGAAGAGACCTTCCAGGTCTTGTGGATATGAATCTAATGATGATAATCCAATTGAAGTCCAAACTCAACATCAGATCCAGACCGGTTTGGAGAACCTAACGACTCAAGAAGTTAGTAAAAATGTTGAGGAACAAAATCAAGAATCAAAAATTCAAGAAACTCTCAGAACCCCCAGGTATGTAAGGTTGAATCATTCTGAAGATCAAATCATAAGAGATAAGAATAAAAGTGTTCAAACTAGAAGAAGAATTGCTGAAGATCAAGTGGAGTATTGTTTGATTTCAAAGATTGAACCAAAAACAATGAATGAAGCTTGTAATGATGAAAATTGGGTAAAAGCAATGGAAGAAGAATTAATGCAAATTGAAAAGAATCATACTTGGGATCTTGTTCCTAGACCTGAAAACAAAAATGTGATTGGAACTAAATGGGTCTTTCAAAATAAACTGAATGAAGATGGTGAAGTTGTGAGAAACAAAGCAAAATTGGTGTGTAAGGGACATTCTCAAGTAGAAGGAATTGATTTTGAAGAAACATTTGCTCCAGTGGCAAGAATTGAAGTAGTCAAATTGTTTCTTGCATTTGTTGCTTTGAAAGATTTCAAAGTTTACCAGATGGATGTCAAGTCAACATTCTTGAATGGAGAGTTAGAGGAAGAAGTCTACATTGAGCAACCAAAATGATTCCAGTTGTCTGATCAAGGAGATATTGTTTGCATATTGAGGAAAGCATTGTATGGACTCAAACAAGCCCTAAGAGCCTGGTATGCAAGATTAGATAAGTATCTGCTAAAGCTAGGATTTAGCAAAGGCACGACTGACAACAATCTTTATTTCAAGATTGATCATGAACACATCTTGATTGTTGAGGTATTTGTTGATGATATCATTTTTGGTGGAAATGGAAGCATGTGTAAGAAATTTGTTGATCAGATGCAAAGTGAATTTGAGATGTCCATGTTTGGTGAAATGAATTTCTTCTTAGGTCTGCAAATCACTCAGTTAGATAAAGGTATCTTCATATCTTAGTCTAAGTATGTGAGAGAATTGTTGAAAAAGTTTGGAATGGAAGATTCTAAACTAGTAAGTACACCTATGGTAACCAAATGCAAGTTGAGTAAAGATGATGATTCACCTAAGGTAGATTAGAAAAGATATAGATCAATGATTAGAGGACTGCTTTATTTGACTCAGACCAGACTTGATATTATGAATGCACTTGGACTTGTTGCTAGATTTCAAGTTGATCCTAGAGAATCCCATGTTGTAGCAGTCAAAAGAATTTTTAGATATCTAAAGGGGACATCTAATTATGGCTTATAGTATCCAAAGGATAATGAATTGACTCTTCATGCATATACAGATGCTGATTGGGCAGGAGATGTGGATGGTATGAAAAGTACTAGTGGTGTTGCATTCTTCTTGGGAAGGAGATTGGTTTCTTGGTTGAGCAAAAAGGAGGCAATATCTGTATCTACTGTAGAGGTAGAGTATATAGCAGCAGCAAGCAATTGTACTCAAGTCTTATGGATGAAGCAAATGTTGAAGGATATCAGAATTGTGTTTGAAAAGCCTGTTACAATCTTCTATGATAATTCAAGTGCAATAAACATCTCCAAGAATCTGGTGTTGCATTCAAAGACAAAGCACATATCCATCAAGTTTCACTTCTTGAGAGAGAAGGTAAATGAGAATGAAGTCAGATTGGAGTTTATTTCTTCAAAGGATCAGATTGTGGATATATTCACCAAGCCTCTGCCTAGGGATACTTTTGAGTATCTCAGAGGGAAGCTAGGGGTTATTACCCCTCCTGTTCAGAACTAAGATGCACTAGTGTACATCAGTCCAGTGGAATTCACAATCATATCTTGTGATCCGGATTGATGTTAAGGAGATACTACTCAAGGGGAGTAGTCAGTATGCAAATTTTGGAGATCAGTCTAAAACAAAAAGGGGGAGAAAAGATTGTAAATATGTGCCCTTTGCCATTGATGTTAAACGGGGAGAGAAGTCATGTGAAAAAATAGTTGCTGATGAAAGGGGGAGCAGTGAAGAAAGTGGTCGCAGAAGTGATAAGAGAAAGGGGGAGAAATCCTTGTCTTGATGGTTGAATCAATTTTTCACATCATATGTTGCCATCAATGACAAAGGGGGAGATTTTTGCAAATATGTGTCTATGATGTGTTGTCATTGATGTCAACATATCCATTTGTCAGAAACAGGGGAAACAATGTAGATCAATGAAATAGATTACTCCGCATTTCCAGAGGAATGAAGATCAAAGTACGTGGACCATATGGCTATGTAGAGGATTGTCTGAAGTAGCTCCAGTTAAGATTTGAGAGGTCTGCATGAAGATTTGAAGAAGCTATGGCCATCTAAGTAGAACCGAGTCTTGTAGTGTTCAAAAGAGATAGAGTGACAGGAAATTTGTTTGGATTGCTCCACAATGAAAAATTATGATCTGTGGATCTAGAGCCTTGTTTGGGAAGTTAGTGTATATCCTCAACTCAAGTGGTTCATGGTTTGGAGGTTCGAAAGCAATCTTTTTAGTGTGACAATCATGATAGATAATGTTCTTGAGGTTCCAGATGAAGATGCAAGTGATTCTGATGTTTTGGAGTAGTGCAAATGATATTGTTGAATTCAATGTTCTTGTGAAGGTCTCTAGATCGTGTGCCTACTGTGTTGGAGGTCTGCATTGATATTTGAGCTTGTGGATGAAGATTTATTCTTGAGTGTTGCAGTTCATTCTAGTTTTGGCTAACCGAATGCTTTGTACATGTTGTGGATGATCTAAGAGAGGTTCTATGAAGTGTGGCATGATGTTTAGGGAAGATTCAAGTCCCAACTATGTTTGGCTAATTATACAGTGATCTGCATTGAGTCAAGCTGACCTTGATGTTCATTCCAAGGTTGATGAAGTGTATAAATACTTGTGGATGAGTTGTGGAAAGTTGTCCTTGTGCAAAAATGATAAAATCCTAAGAAAGGTATAGAGGTAGAGTAGAGAAGAGGAGTAGCAGAGGAACAAGAGCAGTAAGGTATGAAGAGATAGTGAAGAAGTGTTTGGGGGTAGAGCAGAAGTTTTGTGAGCTTTCAAAGGGACTGAACCAGGCATGAAGAAGATGCTATTTCTTAATTCATTCTTTCTGTATTAAACATAAAATCCTGAAGGCAGTGAGCTCTGGGCAGTGCACCCGAAGGCAAGTGCCTTCCCATTTCTTTTAAGTACTTTTAACATCGTACAAATCTTATGGGTTAACCCCCATTGTGGTTTTCCCTTAATCAGGTTTCCACGTAAAATTTTTGGTGTTATCTATGTTCATTTTGTTTCTGCTCATGTGTTGTTAATTCATGCTTTAATGTTTACATCATTAATCTATTTGTAAGTTGTGAAAGAAGATTAAAATAAGAAAACGATAAAATTGTGGGACAACTGATTCACCCCCCCTCTCAGTTGTTCGACCTAATTCCAACAGATACATCTTGTGTCATTCTCTTGTGTTTGTGTTTGTTGCTATAATATCTCTGATACATGTTTCATATTGCTGTAAGTGTAAAGATTTAAATGAATTTGCATACTACTTTCCTCAATAGATCAATGTAGGAAGTGTGTTCCACATACCTTTCTTCCTTTCACCTCCAACCCCTTCTCCTAGTAGACCTTGATGGGCTTGACAGACTCTCTAGTCTACAGGCACTCTTGCTGGGGATTCTTCAAATACTCAAAAGACTTGATCCAACACATGGGTACTCACATTCCTTCATTGCCACATCTTTAGATCCATAGTCCTTTCATGAAGCATTAGATATATCTAAGTGGGATTCAACCATAGAGGAACCGTACAACTCCTTGATCAGAAACAACACATGGGAGCTTGTTTCACTTGCTAAGAGAAGAAAACTAGTTCAATGTAAGTAGATCTATCAAACCAAATTTGTAGTAGATGGACTAGTTGACAAGTATAAAGCATGGCTTGTGGCCAAAGGTTTCTCATAGGTTCCTAGTGTTGACTACATTAAGACCTTTACCCACATTGCTAAGATGAACTCCATTTGTCTAGCTCTCACCATTGTTGTAGCTCATGGTTGGGTTGTACATTAGATAGAATTGAAGAGTACATTTCTTCATGAGGATCTACATGAGGAGATTTACATGGAATATCCATAGGGATTCATTCAAGATTTTTCATTAGTTTGCAAGCTAAGTAAGTCTCTCTATGGCCTCAAGTAGGTCCCACATGATTGGTATACCAAGATGGACTCCTTTCTTTTCCCAGTTGGGTTCTCTAGATGCCACTTGGATCCAAATGTCTACATTTTAAGATAGGAGGATGCTCTTCTCTTTTTGGTTCTCTATATTGATGATTTGATTATCACAAGGAGCACCTCATCCATCATTCACAGTGTTAAGACTGCTTTGCTAATAGATTTGTCATGACTAACTTGGGTCTCCTATGTACTACTTTATTAGAATTGAGATCATTCAATCCTCTTTTGGGATCACTCTTGCATAGCTCAAGTATGCTCTTGAGCTCCTTGCTCGGTTTCACATGAGTGACTATAAGCCTACAATGAATCCCTTTTTGTTAGGAGTCAAAATTGAGGTGCTTCATATCATCAACTTCGTAGATAAGACTCTTTGTCACAATCTATAAAAAATTAAGGTCCAACATGATTCCATGTAAGCACAAGGTCACAAGTTAACTTGCCCAACCATTAGCTTCTCTCCCCTAAAGAAGATAATTTTTATTGAAAGGGTATAACTTATCTTTATTTATGATAAATAGTTAAGACATAAAATGGAGGCCTATCAAAACTATTACATTTTTATTACACTTGACTTTAAATATCTATTGAAATTAAATTATTTTTCCATGCACTAAAGATTAAAGGGAACTAAATAGAAAACAATCAAGGAAACAATTAAATTTAGTATATTAAAAGTGGAGGCCTATTGACCTCATTTTCTAAACTCTTTTTTAGCAATTAAATTATAGTGTCAATTTTATTAAAAAACTATATCCAAATAATTAAAAAAATTACAAACATAAACTACAATAAAAGTTCTACATTTCATTATTTTATACCATTTTCAAAATTTTAAAACATATGTGTCACTTTTAGGTGCTTCAAGTCAAAAAGTTAGACTTGTATTGGTCATTTCCTTTATAAAAAGGTGATACGATTTTTTATTTTCACCCCATGTGCTTATCTTACACCTAGTCAAGGCTCCTATGCTCATTGCCCATATCTTATGTTGCCATATTGTGCTTTCATTTCCATGTCACACTATTACATTAGGAGCACCATGCTATATTGTGCTTCTATTGTCATATATTGCTTCTAGAGCTATCCTACTAGATTGGAAGCATTTTTCCTTCTCCATTCTCTATTATGCTATAATTGCTTTAAAACCTTTTACATTGGGAACATTGTGCTTTCCCCATATTAGTTTGTGCTTACATGGATGATTTGACACCTAGATCTATGTTATCATGAGGGACTTAAAAATGCCTTATGTTGACCATTGTGTGCTTATGCTCTTGGATGCTACAATGGGGGCATATGCCTAGCCTAGTGCTCTATGTACTTACATGGGTGTCTCTAGCCATTAAGAGTCTCACCGCCATTCTCATTTACCTATACTAGGGGAATTTAGTCAATACTCTTTCATTCTTATCTCCAACCCATGTTATTCTCATGCCTATTATTTGACATATTTTATCTGATTATCACATATATATTCACAACATTATTTTACTTTACATGATACATGTGCCCATATGCTTATATTATTATTATACTTCTTGTACTATTTTTCCCTCTCTTCCAATTCCTTGCATTCAATAGATGCAAAAAAATGAAAGGTAGCATATCCTATCACTAACAATCCTTTGCTAATTTTGTAGGAAATTACATGTACCAATATAAAGATTCATGATCATGATGTCTAAATGAATCATGATCATCTAGCATGGTAGCATCCAATATTTCATGTCATCCTATAACCACTAGTGGGTAGGGCATTACCATTACCACTTTCCACATAGGGAAAATATTTCTAACCATACTCTCTCCTTGCTCTCATTACCATTGAAAGTAAATTTTTCTTGCAATTGTTTCATTTATACTTGTGTGATAGAAGCTACCTATTGCACACATTTTCTTTGTTAAATTGTAGGTTCCCATGAAGCACACATGCTAAAAGATGAACACACATGATGAGATCTAATGCATTCCATTACTTTAGATGGACCTCAATATCCTTGTATGTCTAAATATTTACTGTGCATGCATGTTTGTGAGTGTTCATTTACTTTGAAATACATGCTCATGTTGGGATTCACATGCCCTCAAAGTGGGGGCAAAATGTAATTGTGATTTTTTTTGGAATATTACATCTTAATATAGTATATAAGGTTCTAGATAAAAATAAATGTTAGTTTATAATAAGTGTTAGTAAATAAATAAATAAATGAATTGTTAGTGAAGTTGGAGTTACCTTCCCATAAGTAAGTTGGGGTAGTTAGTATATGAAAATAAAGACTTTATAAGCCATTGCAATGTGATGTAAAAAAATTGAATGGATGAAATCACTAATAAATCAACATATCATACAACATTTTATTGTCCACAACAATGGTGTAGTTTGAATTTTATGGTCTACTTTTAGTATTAGAGTGACAATAATCCTACCCTATGATGTAAAGGACATGATGGTTTGGGAGTGGAAACCATCACCACTAGAAAGCTTTTTGCAAGTCACACCCAACAATTCCCTAGCAAGTTTGCACAACAACATTGCGTACAAGACAGTGGAGGGAATTGTTGTAGTCACATAGGTGACCTAAATTAAAGAACAATAGTGGAAGATTTTTGTAGTGCCCGAGGGAAAGTGAAAGCATTTAGTTTTAGTAGAAACTTGAGAGATAAAACATTATCAAGGACCGAGTGGTTACTTCGAAGGAGATGAAGGCATGGGCTAGTTAGTTAATATCTCATTAATTAAAATCTTTAAATTCAATTTTAGTATCATCTAGCACCTATTTGAAGACATTAAATATGCCAACACAAAGTTTTAAGGGCATTCCAACAAAGCTTCATACTATGAATTCAAATTGACTGAGTCATTAACGTTCATACAAAGGTACATATATCAAGTTAAATAGACTGGTTTAAACTTGGCAAATTTATCTGATATAAACAAGAGAACTCTATGAACTAAATGGTGTGAGAGATAGAAAGTTTGATGTGGAGAGGAACATATATGTTTTTGCTAACTTGGAGGTCTCAAGTTCAAATTAAATTAAATTTTATTCATGTATTTTGTGAAAAAAAGGTTGCAGAGTAAGTATGTTATTTTCATGATATGCTCTAATTAATAGGAGTGTAAAGTTAATTATGTGGTAGGTTAGTTGGCAGCAATTTGAATTCATTTTGTTTATGATTCCAATCTCACGAGACGTTTTGGTAATTAATTTTTTGGTATATGTTGGTTTGGTAAAGCTTGTGTTGTTGAACTACATTTGTATCATAATATGTACTTGAGATTCAATGGCAATGTTTTCAAGAATAAATGTGGGTATTGAAAGTATTCACAAGACTAAGGAAGAAAGCCAAAGAAAAGGGACAATGTTGGTCACATTTTAAAAGGTGCAGAATAAAAAATACAAATGCATGTGTATCGTAATTGGTGAAAGTGTTATTTTTTTGGTGGAAAGGTAATAAGATCAAGTCATATACATTAATTTTTTCTTTATGCATACAATAAGAATATTGGTATCTTGTCATTGAGTTTATGGGTAGCATTTGCAAGGTTAAGTTTTAGAGTGAAGAAGTGAAAACATAGAAGTTTTGTCATTTTTTTATTTTGTGCATGAAGAATTTTTTTTTTAAGGAAGTCTCAAGTTATAAGTATTTTTGTATTCACATAATTTGGTTACATTGTAAAAGGGTGCATTATTGGTTGAATCTAACACTCAATTTATTTCTTTTAATTATGGCTACACACGTATCAAATATTTCTTGTATTCTCAAGGCCATATGTGCTACACTTGACAAGATTTTTAAGGCCTTTGACAACTGACATTCTACTTCTATTGACTAGATTGTAAAGCAAGTCCATTAGAGGTTGGATGCACTAGAGGATAGAGGTATATTATAATCTTGAGCTAGCTTCTTTCTCAAAGATGATACTTTGAATTAGAAGCACCAGTTTCATTTTGAGTCTCTTCATGAAGCAAGGGGTATAGTAGTTTTTGTTGGTTTGTGGATAGCTGAGTATGTCTCAATCCATAAACTTGGTGAATTGTACCTATGGATAGTTGAGTATGTCTTGATCCATAGATTTGAATGTTTGTATTTATGGATAATTGAGTATGTCTCAATCCACAAAGGGAGGAGTGAATAGTTGAGTAAGTGTTGATTGACAATTGGTTGGTGTTTTTCTTGTGGATAATTGAGTGTGCCTTGATTCACAAGAGGGGTGGTGTACTTGTGAATAATTGAGTATGTTTCAATTCGTAGGTATTGTTAGATAAATAGGACATTTGCCTAAACATGAGAAGTTTTGGGTGTTCTAAGGAGGATTTGTAGGTTTGACAATTAGGACATCTATTGATGGGTTCAATTTGGTGTGTCTTGGGTGAGTGAGGAGATTTGGTGGAGGCACTTGATTAAGTTTCCAAATGGGCTAATGTGTTCAGTCCATGCAGTGTTATGTCCTTTGTTCAGATTGATGTAATAAGGGGGAATGTTGGAATAATACATCTTGTTATAGTATATAAGGTTAGATTAAAAATAAATGTTAGTTTATGTTCGGTGATAGTAAATAAATAAATAAATCAATTGTTAGTTAAGTGGGAGTTACTTTCCCATAGTAAGTTGGGGTAGTTAGTATGGGAAAATAAAGGCTTTATAATCCATTGCAATGTAATGTAAAAAAACTAAATGAATGGAATCACTAAGAAATCAAATATCATACAACATTTTATTATCTACAACAATGGTGTAGTTTCAATTTAATGCTCTACCAATTTTAATTAAATTTACATATCCATGTCAATTTTGAATTAGTTTTGGGCCAAGGTTGATGGAATAGCTTAATATAATTACATATTGATAAATAATGTAATCTTGTTCAAAATTGGGCCCATTCCCCTATCTGACACCTCCTTCTATTTACTAATTCCCATTCCCACAAATTTGATTCTATATCACAAGTATTTTCACATATTCCTAGAGTTTATTCATTTATAACACCTATGAATGCATGTATGCCCATACAACAATTACCCACCTAGATATTTGCACCTTTTTCTCCTAGATTAATCCTATGACATGCAAGATCGATTCTAGACCATGTAGAATTGATAAAAAATTGAAAAAAAAAAACTAAATTTCAAATATTTGTTGACTCCCCCTTGTTCCACTAGCTATATGAGCCAACTTGGTGCAAGAATAATTAATTCCTATGTCTTTGTATTTAAAGGAATTCAATGTGTGTTTATTCATCATTGATTATTCATTTAAAATTCTATGCATTACAAGGAGCACTATTCTAGGAACACTTCACTTTAGAGCACTCAAAGGAATCTAATCCTACATCATCCTTCTAAAGAATTTGCATGACTAAAGAGTATTGTATTCACTCATTTTTATGATCATAAAGCTAGTGTAAACAAAGGGGTTGGCCTAAGAGAACACGACCCTTGTGATTTGACAATCTCCCAAAAGTATTTTTAAATATTGTCACTCCTTAATAATCAACATAAGGTAGCCTTTGGAGTGAAATAATTAGCTCACACTTTAATTGGATCAAATTCATGGATTACAAATTAGATTTGTGCTTTGTAGAAGTGACCTATAGTCCTAAGATCAACCTACAATGAGCTATTATTATGTATAGAATTCCAAACAACAAACATGTCCAAATTACCTATTTTTGTATACAAGCAAGAGAAATGTGCATTATATTAAGTTTACATTCATCATTATTCTAATAAACTAAATTTCTAAATCACTTGCATTTAATTTCCTATTTTAAAACTATTTTACACTAATTTATCATACCCAACTTTTATCTAGATTGATTGGGCCTAATTATATGCATTTAAATAGATTAAACTTAAGGGAAAAGAGTGAAAGGGGTTGTGCTTAAATGGCAAGGTCATATGGTTCTCAAGATGGAGATCCAAGTTTGAATCCCCCAAGTAACATCAGTGGCTTATGTGGCTTCTAAGTTGATTATGTGGTTTCTATGTTGGATATGTTGATGGGGAGGAGGTCCCCCTTGTGACCTCCACGCTTACGAATAAAAAAAAAGGGAAAAGAATTTTTTCAAAAAATATTATAAATAATAAAAATATTATAAATAATTTATCGTTTGATGTTTTTTATTGTAACTAGCATGAAACATTCCAAAATGTCAGATAATCTTCCAAAAAAAATTTCTTGGCAGGTGAAGAAGAAACTCTCACCATAGATTACTAGGCTCAAAAAGTACTCAAAATTAATGTGATCTTATCGATTTGAAGAATTCTTCATATAGCTGACATCTACATGTTGTAGAATGTGTAAAATAAATTTAGCAGGGACAAAGTACAATACAAATTTATTAATTAGCCTTACCATTTTTATTGTATATACAAATTCATTAATTAGCCTTACCATTTTTATTGTATATTATTATTAGTTCTTGTCATAGGTAGGATTACTAATGCATCGGTTCGATGCAATTATTTTAACTTATTCAGCCAATAGTCATGCAGAATTTAAAATATCAACAAAATACTATAGTCTTTAATTTACTTTTTCTATTTAATAACTGGGAAAATGTGATTTATTTTTTTTTCTATTGGGTGATACTACAAACAGTCAGTGCAAAAAATAATATTTTTGCTTTTTCAAATTTCAAATAAGAAAATAAATATCTCAATGAAGACAATAAATGCCATGGCAGGAACTACCGGTCATTCTTTTTTCCATCAGTTTTGTTTTTTGTCAGTTCACATTTGCCAGCATACAAACAACCTGTGCTAAAATGGGAGTTTTGGAAGAGGGTTTGGACATCCATCAAAGCATAAACAAGAGGAATTTTGACAGATTTTGTAGATGCAACAACCCTGGTAGACATGTATGCATAATGTGGAAGCATAGAGAAGACCTATGAACTATTTGACAAAATGCCTCAAAGAACTGTGGTTTCATGGAATGCAATAGCTGTAGGATATGCACAAAATGGATTTGTTGAAAAAGATTTAGAAATTTTCAAGCAAATGCAAATGACAGGTGTAAAGCTAGACTCCGCAAACCTTTGCCAACATCCTCTTTCCCTGTGCCAAAATGGGAACATTGGAACATGGTATGGACCTCTATCAAAGCATAATGAAATGGAGATTTTTGTCTGATACTATAGTTGGAAATACTCTATTGGACATGTATGCAAAATGTGGAAGCATAGAAAAAGCTTGTGAATTGTATAACAAAATGCCTCAAAGAGATGTAATCTCATGGAATGCAATGATTGTAGGATATTCACAAAATCGATTTGTTGAAAGGGCTTTCAAAACTTTCAAGCAAATGCAATTGGCAGGTCTAAAGCCAAATTCTACAACCTTTGCCATCATCCTCCCAACCTGTGCCAAAATGGGATCTTTGCAATAGGGTATAGAAATCTA
The DNA here is from genome assembly GCA_027924645.1 of Cunninghamia lanceolata. Taxonomy (NCBI): domain Eukaryota; kingdom Viridiplantae; phylum Streptophyta; class Pinopsida; order Cupressales; family Cupressaceae; genus Cunninghamia; species Cunninghamia lanceolata. The sequence goes on along the minus strand of BSBN01000490.1, from coordinate 590,572 downwards.
TCAAAGCATAAAGGATAGATAAATTTTTTTAGATGTTGTAGTGGCATCTACCTTGGTAGACATGAATGCAAAATGTGGGAACATTGACAAAGCACGTGAACTATTTGACAAAATGCCTCAAAGAAATGTGGTCTCATGGACTGCAATGATTGTAGGATATGCACAAATTAAACTTTTTGAGAAGACTTTAGAAACTTTCAAGCAAATACAATTGGTAGGTGTAAAGCCATACTCCACAACTTTTGCCAACACCCTCCCTGCCTGTGCCAAAATGGGAGCTTTGGAACAGGGTATGGACATCCATCAAAGCATGAAGGATAGAGGAATTTTGTCAGATGTTGTGGTTACAACTTCCCTGGTAGACATGTATGCAAAATGTGGAACCATGGACAAGGTGAAAAAGATCATAGTAAATCATAGTAAAATTTAACAATTTCCAGGATTTATTGAACAAGCCTTTGATCTACTTCGAGTTATCATGACTTGATGTATCATTCTGCCAAAATGGAGTACCTTAAGAGCTCTCCCAAAAAGTAGTAGGAACCCCATATTGTAGAGTATGAAATGTGCAAACTGTATAGCCTAGGTTATATAGTGCATTTTCTTCCCTGCATGGTAAATAATATACAATCCCACCACTGCCAGTTTTGCAAAAAATAGCATACAATTCTAAGTGTTCCAAAATCATTGAAGGAAGCTGGTTAAATATGAAGTTCATCTTATGAAATTACAATAGCATTTATTATGTGTTCAAATACTATTATTGGAAAAAATGTTTAGATAGTTAAGATAGATAATTCACATGATACTCAACTGCATTGGAATCATAAATTTACCAAGTCCCATTAGGCTGAGCTTAAACAAATGATTTATAAAATTTATCTCAATTTTTTCAATCAGTTGCAGAGGAAACAAGTCACATAGTTCTGTATATAATCTATATTACAAGGGTGAGTGTTTAAGTGCTCACCAAATGCATGACCAACTAAATATCTATATTTGATAAGGCATTGGCCATCTATAATATACAGATTTGCAAGCAGCAAATTGTCATAGAGTGAGAAAGCACCTAAAACAACCATGCCAATAATCCCCCAGACCAATCCTAGAAGCACTACAATGAGGTTTGAATATCCCAAAATGTACACACAATTGAAAATTGTAACTAACATCAGTTCCACTTTTTACCATGAATCTGAAAACCATCACAACAACAAAAAAAATTGAAAATTTCTACCTACAAAACACATAACATATACCATATATATATGATAATAGTTATCCACACATTTAACAGTCTATAAAAGGCAAGGCAACTTAGTGAAATGTGAGTAGAAATAAAATGGAAAAATTATATACCATTGTCAATTTTGTGCACACAGACTTGTGGGTAGAAAAGCTGGTTTCTTCCTGTTCTGTGGCCATAATGTCTGCAGTTGATTTTTTCATTAAATATTTCTGCTCTTTCATTCTCTATCACAATTTAGAATAGCCTTACTTGACACCTCAATGGATTCTTCTCCATCACTGAATAGATGTCACTTAAATAGAATCAATGCTTTATAGTGTTTACACGCTTGCATATGTAGAATTAGATTTCGCAAAAACTAGAGAGAGAAATGAATATTTTTTAAAGATGTGTCATCATATATACAACTACCACCACCACTAAGATCATGCAAAACCTATGTTGCACAATCATTTAACCAACCTGCTGTAAAAGTTGTCAAAGTTGCTCTCACCCATAGCTTTTTATTTGATATTTGTTTCTAGCTACCATTACATATCAGGCCTCAATGTTTATAGTTGTAGTAGAAATGCTAATAATTGAAGTATTATAAGCTGTTTTAACAATTTTATTTGAGAACTAATCAAACTGCCTTCCTTATAATTTGCTTGTTTGATGGACAATGACATGTTCAACTTAAAAAGATTGAATATACTATGGCGTGCATGGCTAAATTTGACATTAAAGATGGATTGTTTGCTTTTAAATTAACAGAACTTTGCTACATATCAAACAATAAAGCATGGGCACCCTTGGCATGCACTTAGCTTCATAATGTAAAGTGTAGTGTGTGAGTGCCTTGTTTAGAAAAGCATATAATAATGGGTTCAAATTATTTTATTATATCTCCAAAAAGTAAATGGTCAAAGTGGTCAAGAACGACCGATGGGACTCAAAAATAGTGTTGGCACAATGAATAAATATGGTGTGTGAGTGTACAAGTGTTTTTTTTCTACAAACTACTTTAATCTCAAGAGATTCAATTTAGTTTTAAATTTGCAATACTTTTTAACAATAGTAGAGGATACCCAATGTACTAGCACAAAGGGACACCTCCTCTCCATATAATTCAAATTTTGCATATTATAATTATATTTAAATAAAAAATATTTTATTATATTAAACAATAATAAAAAAATTTTGATATATATTTTGATTATTATTTTTATATCTATTATTTTAAGTTAAAATGGCTTTCAAGTAGAACATGATTTAATTTCTAAAAATTATATAAAAATTTTAAAATAATTTCAATATTGAACAATTGTATATTACATTTCATTATTTGTGAGAAAGTTATAACTACTAACTAGTTTTAATCTCCAAACACATCCACATTTTGTGCAAGTGCAAGTGTTGTTTTTGTTGGGATAAGTTGCCATTAACTTGCAATCCTAACCAATTCATGTGTCTCCAAAGTTCTTGGAATGTGTTCCCCAACACATAAGGACTTTGAGATATTAATTATTTATTAATTATATCACTTTGACTTTTGCAATCAATTCCTAATTGATAAGGTCAAACTTGGGCGTCCATTTTTAGAGTGGGGGCCATGAAGACTTCGTTGACTTCTCCTAAGTCTATTTTGAGAGTTTGATAACTCCTAGTAAGTGAGAGTTAAAATTGGGCATCCCCTTTTGATGGGGACTTATATTTAGACTTGGAGTTGTGCTTTTTTATATATGTGAGTGGATAATGTTGAGACACCTTGCATGGATATAATGTTGGAGTTAACTAAAGTGTTTGATGCAAGGACATCAGGAGCATCATAGCATAAATGTTGTCACCTTTTGATTTTTAGGTTGTTTTTGTGTTTTTGGGTCTAATAATGTCATTGTAGACCATTTTTTATCATTTTGATCCATTTGGGAAAGATTAAGGTTAAGTTGTTAAAAATTGTCAAAATTGCCTTAAAAGTTGTTAAGCAACTTTGTACAAGTTGTCAAGCAACTTTGTACAAGTTGTCAAGTTAATGTAATGGCTAATTAAAAGATTAGTGGTCAGTTACAATGGTGGAAAATGGTTGGAAAAGCATAAATACATGTTGTAAATATGAATCCCAAGGTTGGGAAGGCTGGAAAAAGATTAGAATGAAGAAATTTCAATTTTTACACTTTAAAAACTATATTTTTCTTACAAATCTGACTATTCTTTTACATTTATATTATCTGTACGGCCTGTGTACAACCTACACATGGTATGGTTGGAAATATAATTGAATCACCTTCCAAATTCAATTGGTTTGGTAGATTTTCATCCACGTTTGAATAAGTTACAAGCATTTTTGTAAAAACTACTTGAAATCCTATTTTCTATTATTCTTTTGCATAGTACGGATTTGTACGGATGTTTTAGAGTCTAAAACTAGTTGGAGATGAAAGGGCATTGAATCCTCTTTCTTTTTCAGGTGGTTTGATCAATTTTCATTGGGTTTTATAGAAGTTATAACATTTTTTGTAACAATAGGTCTGAATCTGCCCTAGGGTTTCCAGCAAATGTAATTAATTGATATCTTGAGGCTTAGAGATTTGTTATAAAGGTTAATGGAGAATAATCCTTGTGGTAGGAATAGTTGTTTGAGATCACATGTGATGTGTTTGATGTGTTAGAATAGGAGTAAAGGACCATTGGAGTCAAAAACCCAATTGTATCATGCCTAAATGCTTAATTAGGCCTAGTTAAGGAATATGACAGTCAAAATTTGAAGCTTTCCGTACAAAGAACCCTACCCTAGATTTGAGATATGTTAAATAATGGCCAAATGAGTATCTGAAACAAGTCTTCTTTCTTGGAGATCAGTTTTGGTTGGAAAGTTATGTCTAAAATTGCCTTTTTGAAAGGCTACAAGGAAGAACAAGGGTATGTGAAACAAAACCCATCATTTGATGTTTGAGGGTTTGGATGAGTGATTGTTTGTGAGTCTTTTAAGATTGATAACCCCTGCTCTGCATCAAATTGGTATCAGCACCCAAAGATCTTTGCATGGAAGTTGTAGGAGTTTGTGTATTTCTTTTTGTAGGTTGAAGGAAGAACCTAGATACCAAAAGACTAGGCCAAGGGAAAAGAAGGGGAGCCTAAGGTGAGGTATCACAAAGACAAGAAGCATTGAGAAGAAGCAAGGTGAAAGAGACTTGCTTGATAAAGAAGAATGGAAATGTTGAGAAGATTAGTCCGTGGAGACTTGAAGAGTGAGAAGTTGCCAAGCAAGCAACAAGAGAGAAAAAGAGAGCGAAGGGAGATAAAGAAGAAGGATGAGAAGGTAAAACAAATTAATATTGAGCAAGAGATAACAGAGCTGAGACAAGCCTTGGAACAAATAAAAAAGTTTGAAGAGAGAATGGATCTTGAGATGCAGTAGTGTCTTAAGAAGGTAGAACAAGAAAGTGGTTGGAATTTACCAGTAAGAAAGAGGATAAAGTGGCCTATCAAGAAGATTATTCATAAGAGAAGAAGGCAAGAGAGGACAATAGAACTAACCATTGGAAAGTCTTTGTTAATGATGGAAGAGAAAAAGTCATCTGAGGAAGAGGAAAAATGTGGAGGAAATGGGTCCATTGAGACTCAAGATTTTATTTCTAACAATATTTGTATGTGTTTATAGGTGTAGTAGATGAAAATGAAGATGGAAAAGGATATAAAGACAAAGGAGAAGTGAATGCAGCATATGCAGATTGTTATGCACAATATGGTGAAGAATGTGTTACAACAACAACAAAGGTATTGGTTGCATTTTCTAATTTATGGATGATGAATATGCTAACAAATTATATTTAAATGATGAAGATGAAGGCATGGATGGTGGAAATGTAGCATATGAACAAAAACTAGAGTTTTGAAACATTGAAGTTGAGAAGGTGCTGAGTAAGAGATGGTGCGAGAAGAAGAAGAAAGACCCAGGGAAAGTTAGGAATATAGAACATACAACAGGGTGTAAGAAGCATCAAATTTTACAAATGAATTCCTAGTTGAATTACAAGTGGCATAAGAATTGGAAGACCAGAAAGAAAAGTAGCCCTGCACTCAAGTGGACTTGAGTTTTTTCTTCCCCTTGGGTGTATGATGTAGGGGTATCAGGACTATCATAACATAAATGTTGTCACCTTTTGATTTTTAGGTTGTTTATGGGTTTTTGGATCTAATAAGGTCATTGTAGACCATTTTTTATCATTTTGATCCATTTGGGAAAGATTAAGGTCAAGTTAAAAATTGTCAAAATTACCTTAAAAGTTGTTAAGCAACTTTGTTCAAGTTGTCAAGTTGATGTACTGGCTAATTAAAAGATTAGTGGTCAATTACAATAGTGGAAAATAGTTGGGAAAGCATAAATACATGTTGTAAACATGAATCCCAAGGTTGGGAAGGCTAGGAAGAGATTGGAATGAAGAAATTTCAATTTTTGCACTTTAAAAACTATATTTTTCTTACAATTCTAACTGTTCTTTTACATTTATATGATCTGTATAGCTGTGTACAACCTACACATAGTATGGTTGGAAAGATATATGAATCACCTTACAAATGGAATTTGTTTGGTAGATTTCCATCCACGTTTGAATAAGTTACAAGCATTTTTTGTAAAAACTGCTTGAAACCCTATTTTCTAATCTTCTTTTGCAATTTGTACAGACGTTTTAGAGTCTGAAGCTAGTTGGAGATAAAATGGCATTGAATCTAATTTCTTTTTCAAGTGGTTTGATCAATTTTTATTTGGATTTGTAGAAGTTATAGCATTTTTTGTAATAGCAGGTCTGAATCTACCTTAGGGTTTCCAACAAATGTAATTAACTGATATCTTGAGGCTTAGAGATTTGTTATAACTTGGTTAATGGAGAATGATCCTTGTGGTAGGAATAGTTTTTTGAGATCACATGTGATGTGTTTGATGTGTTAGAATAGGAGTAAAGGACCATTGGAGTCAAAAACCCAATTGTATCATGCCTAAATGCCTAATTAGGCCTAGTCAAGGAATAGAACAGTCAAAATTTGAAACTTTCCATACAAAAAACCCTACCCTAGTTTTGAGATATGTTAAATAATGGCCAAATGGGTATCTGAAACAAGTCTTCTTTCTTGGAGATCAGTTCTAGTTGGAAATTTATGTCTAAAATTACCTTTTTGAAATGCTATAAGGAAGAACAAGGGTATGTGAAACAAAACCCATCATTTGATGTTTGAGGGTTTGGATGAGTGATTGTTACAAGGAAAAACAAGCATATGTAAAACAAAACCCATCATTTGATATTTGAAGATTTGGATGAGTGATTGTTTGTGAGTTTTTTGAGATTGTTAACCCTTGCTCTGCATCAATGTTAGAGATGCATGAATTAGATATTGCTTGCATGAGTTCATAAAAGCTTGCATGGACTTACATATTTTTGCATGTCACTTACATGTACTTTCATGTTGTTGCATGTTACTTGCATGTTGTTGCATGTTGTGTGCATGTACTTGCATGTTGTTGCATGTTATTGCATGTTACTTGCATGTGCTTGCATCTTGTTGCATGTTACTCCTATGGACTTGCATGTGCTTGCATATTGTTGCATGTCACTCCTATGGACTTGTATGAATTTGCATGTTGTTGCATGTCACTTGTATGTGCTTGCATGTTGTTGTATGTCACTTGCATGTGTTTGCATGTTGTTGCATGTCACTCCTATGGACTTGTATAACCTTGCATGTTGTTGCATGTCAGTTTTGTGAGATTGATTGCAGAACACTCCAAATCCATAAACTTGTATGATGGTACATCTCAATGTTTTGAGTAATGGGTATCAGTTGCATGTTGTTGCAAATGCTTGCATACCAATTGTATGTCAGCTTTAAGATATTACTTGCAGAACACTCCAACACCAGAAAGTTGCAGGATGGTACTTCTCAGTGTTTTAAGAAACGGGTATCAGTTGCATGTTGAATCTGGTGTTTGTATGTCACTTGCATGTATAGAACAAAGTAATTCAGAATAACCTTGGGGACATCAATCTTGCATGTTATTTGCATGAAATTGATGTGTATTGATCACTTTAGTCAACATAAAGTAATTGGCCAAATATGGACACCCATTTGAAAGACTTTCTGTTGTTGCTTTTATTTGGAAACATGTTTGATGTTGGCAAAGCTAATTTTAGCATACTTGTGTGCACACATCATGAAGAGGTAGTTAACTGAAAGTTTGGACATTGTTTGAGTTCAGTCTTCTCAATTTAAAGTGCTTGGTTTTTGCATGAGCTTTGGAAGCTATGGTATCAACTACAATTTATTGTATTTTGAGTTTCAATCTTTTGAATTAAGAAGCTCTTGAATTATGAAGCTTCATATTAATTAATTAAGAGCCCTGTACATTTTCAAGAGTTGAATTGTGAAAAGGACTTAGAAGAAAAAATCAAGAAGTTTCTGTAAAAGACTTAGAATAAGCTTTTTTGACTTGGAAGAAAAAAAAAAGCAAGAAGCTTTTTTTTGTTGAAATTTTTACAAGTTTGAAGATTGAAGAAACTTTTGAAGTGCATCAAGGAATCAAAGGATTTCAGTATTGAATGTAATCTTTCACAAGAGATTTAATACAAGCATAAACACCTTTGGTATGGAGTTTTTTTCCCTTAGGGGTTTCTCCACGTAAATACTTGTCTTCTTCTTGCAAGCTATTTTCTTCTACTATATGATTAAATTAGAGAAATAGTATTACATCTAAATTGATAGTAATTTTTAGATTTACACATGCTATTAATTATAGATTTGAAAACATTTTAAAGCCACATAGCTGCAACTTTACCTTGTTCTCTCTCCCTTTTTCCAACAGTTTTGTATGTATTGTATTTACGATTTTGCTGGGAAAGTATATAATTATAATAATAATAAAATAATATAATTTCTGACAAATACATAGCACCTACCCACCTGCCATTTCTGATGGTGGGACCCAATTTGATAGCGTATGGCCATATTTTTGCCTTGAAATACAAGTGAAATTTTAGGATTAAAAAAATTGAAATATTTAATTTATGATATTTTTTATTTTAAATAAATTATAATTTGAATATTATATGAGATTTTAAATAATGCATTATTATATATATAAAATTTGGTATTTCACCCTAGAAATTATTGGTAGATGCAATTTTTTTTTTGATAGGTAAAGATGCTAAGCATCATAAGTATTTTATATTAATATATATAGTTTTTTTATAAAAAAGGTCCAATGACCAGATAGGACATATACAATGCTAGCCTTCACAAAAAGAGGCAAAGAGGGGCCTCCAAAAATGACGAGAAGGAGAAAACAAAATTATTGGTAGATGCAAAATTGTATCCACATTAAAAGTCAATTTATAAGAATGTGCTTGAAACCATTTTTGTAATCGATAACATTTTTAACTTTGTAATTCTTCACCAATAATAGGGTGCTATTGTCATCATTCTTCTTTCTATTCATTTCTTTGTTGTGTAAATTTCAATAATAGAAAAACTTGCACTTCAATTATTTAGTTTAATCGAATCCACTTTCACAAGCTTCATAAGGTCATTTCAATAGATGATATGTAGAGGAAAACTTAGGTGTAGACTATGGGCAGAGCCATATTGTATAAACCTTATACTATTTTAGAGCTCCCTCTCCACTTGATTACCTTATTGGTTGCACATAGCACCAGATCTCAATCGTTTAGACATCTGGGGTTATAACAACTATATTGAAACATTTAAATACATGTATTGATGGTTTTGATAAAGTATGTGGTTTAGCTTGTTTACACACCAGCATGTATTTTGAGTGTTGTGCACTAATATGCTATGCAACATGTCTAAGTTTGTTTTCAATCATGATACATATTAATCGTAGATGTAGGAATCATTTTAACATTTATAGGTTGCTTTATTTTCCCTAAGAATTAAAATTATAGAATGTCTACACTTACATCCTTAAAGCTTTATGTTATTTTACTAAAAAATATGTAAAAATTACTAAAGTAAATAGGCTAATAAGACATTGTTGACAAGAATCAAAGAAGTCAACACCTAACCTTGATTCCCACAAAGGTGAAACATCTAGATAGACAACAAGATATAGAGGTGTCAGGTTACATACTTGGGTTATTATGTTGTCAAAATTAGAGGTCCTAAGTCCAAGGAAAGTCAATGGCTTGGGGCATTTGATAGAGTAGAAATTAATTGTTTATCCTTATGATATGATAGCTAGATCCATGACGAGCATCAATGCCAAAATGAATTTCTTCTACATAAATTCAAATCCATACAACTTCTAATCAAAGCAATATGCTCTTTGATCTAACTCCAAAATAGATGCAATTTTGGTTCAATCTATCATCTAATTATACATTGACATATTCAACAAATACAATCTAGAACAATGATGAATTGCTTGTAGGTCATAGCTTCAGAAATTTGCATTCCTCTTATGAAAGGTTGCTAAATACTGGCTTATAATACCTACAGTTTGAAATTCAGTGGCATGAACTCTCGAAGTTATTGATCAAGCACATTGTGAGATGCTAAAGAGATCAATCTCATGTTTTCTATTACCTTGCTGATTTTTCAAGGGAGAACAACCACACATGTACTGGAAACTAGGTGACAAATAAACTAATGGATCTAGTATGAACTCATAAGAGCACAATAATGTCAGAACGAAATCATATGGACAAAATTGTTGACAAAATCATTTACCATCCAGATCAATTGATTAGCTAAGTGAATCATATGAAGAAAATTGTTGATAGAGTACAGGCTGCAAGCCACAACTTAATATGCATTCTCCGTCTACATAATATTATTCTTTGATCCCCATATATTATTCTTCTACTCCCATATCTGACAATTTTTCATCCATAATTCAACTTCTATTTCGGTAGACGCAATGTGTCTCTTGTTAGTACATGTCTACTAGTACAATGAAAATTACTTAACTAGTTATTAGTAGTCGTACCTATTAACCAATTAAATGTTATAATTTTTTTCACTTACTTTTTAATTAAAAAAAATAAAATAATTGTGTACATTCTTATTAGTTAATAGATAAAAATATTGAATTCCTATTGACTTAGAGTTTCCCTGTTAAAGTAATACTTTCTTGGCTCCTCCATTTTACTTGTGCATAGGATATAATTAAGATGGGTACTCAAAATCAGCATAGAATATAATTAAGATTGTAATGTTTGGCATAAATTTTATATTGCATTGAGTAGAATGAGAGAGAAGTTTTGACTTGCTAAGCTAGTTTCTCTCTATTATTTATTTGCATGTCCTTGGAAGGACAAAACAAATATCATGTCTTGCCTTGAAGGGCATTAAAACTGAAGTTGAAAGGGCCGAATTAAAGGTGTAAAAATAAAAAATACTTTTCTTGGAGTGTCTCGATCCCTCTTACTGTTAAACTTGTTGCTTCAATCCACTTTGTAAAAGCAATTTTCTTTGTGCTTGTTGAGCTCAAACGAAATATAGGTAATGTTCTATAAACCAAGGAAGAGATGAATTTCATTTATAATTTATATTTCTTATGGTGATTAGAAGAGACTTTTGCACTAACTAAATAAGGTCAATGCACTCACTTTCTCTCAAAATCTTAGCCATCTCGTTTTGGTGTATGTGTTGATAGATATCATATTTTAAGTGCTTAGAATTAGGTAGAGATGAAAATTATAAGATAACGTTGGTGAACAATGGTTGAGGAGCCACGAAAATGTTACCTCATCTTTTTACAATTTTAATTGTAAGAGTATCTAAATATGTACCCCATTTTTATTGGGTCATAAAGTGAGCTTAGTATAAATGTGAGAGAAGAAAATGGAAGAATTAGATATAATTGGGCATGTACAAGCCAAATACCATCACCAATAGGTTGATATGGAAGGAGGACTATTCGTGTTTCAGCTTTGAAAGATTAAATGGCACCTTATTTTTCAGCTATAACTATTTAATAGCAATTTAATAGCAATGTAATTAAGATTGGACTATCAAAACTCGTACAATATATTTTATAAGATATTTATGTAAGAAAATTATATGATTTGATTTTATAAGATATTTATTTAAAAAAAAATTATATGACTTTTTTTTAATAAAAAAATTTGTTGCGATTTGAGGGACTTTTACTCAAATTCATCAATGTAATAGTTGAATATATTTAGTTTAGTTTATTGGTGAAAATCATAAAGAAGGTTGGACTCTTAAACATTATCCATTTTTGTAGTTAATATAATGTCTAATTTTATTTATAAAACATTTAGATAAATTCTATTATTACAATATTTTAAAGCCAAGGTTATATAATTAATATTTAATAATAAACATAAATTTAAAAAAGGAATATGTAAGTATATAATATTTACTACAAAGTAAGAACAAATAAAAGAATTGCCAAAATAATGAAATGGTTTTGCATATATAATTCTTAAAATAAAAATAAAGTAAACAATGTAATAAAATAAAATAATTTTTAAATTAAATTAAAATTTATGTGTCCATTTAGTAAATAAAATAATTCTAAAGTAAAATTTTATAACTCTTAAGTAAATAAAATAGCTCCATACTTTTTTTAGATAGATATATTTAAGATATTTATACTAATTTATTAAAAAAAAAACTAATTTAAAATAGATGTAGGGTGATGTAGGGTGTATAAAAACCAAAACACAATCTATATAATAAAAAAAACTAAAATTATAAATAAAAAACTATTAAAAAGTAACACATAGCTATATAAATTTACTACAATTTTCAAAGTAAAAACAAAATGTGAGTAATTTAAAGCCAAAACTTAAGCTTTTTGGTAATAGGTACTTAGCTAGATTTTAAAACAAAAGCAAATGTAGAGTAAAGGTTCCTACAACTTAAGGTTTAAAATCATATTTCTAATTGTTCAAAGCTTTGTGACTATGTTCTTTGTATTTGACTTCAACATTCACCCAAGAATACAACAGCCTAATAGGAAATACCTAAAATCTCAAAACAATATATAAGAGACTATGAATTTTAACGTGATTATAATGCATACTACTTGAGTTCCTTCTAGGGCCTACTTGAGTTCCTTCTAGGGCCTAAATTTGATGGTCAATACTACCTATCAAGCAATTTTTTTTGTCCCCTAGAATTTTGATTGTGTTTAAGGCAAAAATGATTAGACATAGTCATGCAACCATAAAATTTAGGGCTCAGTCCCATCTATGTTAAATTTTTCTATTATAAAACAAATTTTATAATCACAATATCTCATATATTACATATTGAAAATATAATAGTAACTAGTATAGATATCTTAAATACATCTTTTGTTATCACATTATAAAAGAATGGCCCTATCAATTTTGAAGAACTACAAATAATTATAATATGAGACAATATTTCTTCAAAGTCAAGATTAACAAAGCTATTAACAAAAAAAACTCTTCAAAATTAAAATAAAATAGTCTCAAACTTGACCAAAGTTTATGTTCAGGTGTAAATTTTCTCTTGTAATTGATTATTTTTTGTCCAACTTACTTCATAATTGGACATTTATAAGAGTTCACAGTTTATTACCAACTATACTTCCAACCACTCATAAATCAACTAATCAATCTATGAAGCTGCTTGTTAAATAACTAGACTTTATTTATCTTATCTTATATTTGTTTTTTATTATAATTAGTATATAATTATTTTTTATTTATATTGTATTATATTTATTTTATATTACAATTAGTACAATAATATAACAAACATGGGAGAAATGCATTAAAATTGAGTTATGATTAGCCAAAAGACATTGAACTCAAACCATGAGGTGCCCTATCATCCTTTTTCTATCTAAGCATTAAATTTTATTATTGCATGGGATGATAGGTGATACCTTAGTATAGGTTAATTTAACGATGAGTGTGAAGACCCACCAAGATCAACGAAAAGGGGAGCAGTTGCTCTAATGAAGAGCACACCATCTAAATTAGCCACTAAAGCCTTTTGATCTACTACCAATGAGCAACAAACATATCGATGCAATGGGGTTGTGCCTCATCCTTATTCTAGAGGATTTGGACAAAAATAAGCTCTTCATTCTATATTATCATGATTTGTTGATGCCATGTATAGATAGAATAAATGATCTGAATGCTACCAAGACATATGCCACTCATACAATTATGTCCTTCAAGGAGGATGGTACATTGAAACTAATTGTGTCACAATAAAGCTTAGTCTACCTCCAACTTTGAGAAAAGTATTCATGCCTACAAAGGAAGGAGTGCAAGGAGCCCTATGGAAACTCGCCAAAGCTTATGTGGTCATCAATGATTTTGGCATCCATGATTTGATTAATCCTTGATATGCTCTCTTGGTTACTTTAAATGATCTTTATGTTTTGATATGATTTGGACATACAAAATTAATCCTAAAAACTTGTTCTTTATAAGATTGAGAACACACACAAGAATAGAGTCATATATCATCCTAGAAAATAAGTTGTTTAGCCTAATGCATCCAATTTATAAGTTGCTAAGCTCCCATTTCTAAGACATAATAAATGTCAATGCTCTGGCTCACCAAATCCTCGTAAATGCGTAAGGAATACTTGAAAAATCAATCTTTTATAACAAGTATTCCATGGAATTGTCTCTTGTAGTTTACAAACACTTGATATTTGATGAGGAAAGGCTACTCACAAATCCCCTCAAAAGGTATGCAAACAGAATAACAAAATATCAATAGTAATGTAGTGTTAAGTGAGGAGTGGATCAATGTTGCACAAGGAGGCATAGAAATTGAATAGTTGAGCACATAGCAGGGGAACAAAGTTGACTGCTACCTTGCATTAGCTGTTAGGGCTTGCCTATGTGCAATCAATTATTGAAACACACATAGAGCTGTCACTAAATACATGACTAACACATTGGTAGTTAATTCTAGTTGTAACACAAGGTGGAGAAAAAAATAACTATTAGGAAAATTGGCCACAAGTGCACTATAGTATGTTGCATGGTCAATGGTATTTAAATTTTGCTTAAAAGTTATTTTATTTTATTTACATTGTTTAATTACACCATAGGCATTCTACAATGGTAGCAAGGGGTGGAGCCTAATGATGTGAGTGTGTTAACAAAAACAAAAACAAAAATATAGCCTACATATATTTTAAAAAACTAAAACTACAAAATAATACTTAAATAGTTCTAAAGTAAAATAACATAAACTAAATAAAATAAAATAAATCTGAGTAAATAAAATAAGTCTTAAGTAAATAAAAATAGCTCTTAAATTTTATGATTTTATTAATTATATTTATATATTTTTAAATTTTATTAATTTATATTTATATATTTTAATTTTTTTTAAAAGAAAAGAGGATGAACCTTAGACTGATATATATATATATATATATAAAACAGTTTTAAGAGTACAAAAGAGGGGTACAAAGAACCCCTAGAAACAACGAGCCACCAAAACCAAAATAGCCAACAAGGGACATAATTCAATAGAAAAAACCAGTCCTTGTCCTTAAAACAAAAAACAAAAAAGCTAGATGTGAGCATGGCTCCATTTGAAACACTTATACCACTTATACCAAACCGCTGAGTAAAGCCATACATAACACAAACTGACTAGAGAGAAATTAACATAGAAAACATTAAAAAGGATTAACGTGCACATCATCACCCAACGAACTAGCCACCCCACTTGCACACCATTAAGGGATCCGCTAGATAATCAAGAGAGGAGCCGGGCTGTCAAAAGAAATCAAAGAGTCTAACATGGCCAGTTGTGGAAGAGAGCTGTTGTCAAAGGAAGTTTCCAGATCTTCTTGATCTATGGCTAAATTTGCTAACCAATCTCCCACTTTGTTCCCTTCCCTGTAACAATGGGAGATTTTGAAAGATTTGAAACACTGTAAACACATCCAGGCTTGTTTGAGGATGTATCTAATGGACCAATTTGCTGCTTTCCAATTTTGCAAAGCTGAAACAATGATAAGAGAATCTCCTTCTATGGATAAAGACTTATAGCCTTTCTCTATTGCTAATTGGAGCACTTGAAGTAGGGCATAAGCCTCTGCCATGTTGTTTGTTCCTTCAAGAATTTTTTTGGCTTTTGCTGCTAGGAGTTCCCCTTGGGCATTTCTAATTGTTAAGGGAAAATTGGAGTAAACATGAATAATCAATATATCAATATCAATAATACCCAAAACTCAATGAAAAGGGAAATAATCAAGATCAAACAAACAAAGATGAAACCTTCAAGCAAACCTCAATACTTCATAGCTTCTGTTGATTGCCTATCTCAATCGATCTTGCATGTATGAATAAGGCCCTCAGAGAGTGCACTTCTTTTCTATTCCAATATTGTCAATGGAGAATGGCCATGATAGTGCTTTGTAATGAAGATGAGCTTCACAACAATGGTAGTGATATAGTAATAAGTTGATCGCAAGAAAATGGAATGATGTGGGTACCAAAGGCGTGCTGTAATTCCTACAGAGTAACAATACTAAAAGCTTGGATGATAGAAATGGAAGAAGAAGGTTCAATTTATAGACTTGTGAGAGGGAAGATCAACGGTATAGAAAGAATGAGAAGATCAACGGTATAGAAACCTTGAGAGAATGTGCGTGAATAGAAAGAAGACAAGTGTCACACAAAAGCTATTTTGTTTGAGTTAACTGCTTTTCTTTTATAAAGATAAGATATGCTTTCATAAATTAGAAGGCTTTTTTCTAATTTAAGAGATATTGATAAAAACAAGATTGATTGAGTTAGTTAACTCAACTTGTGATTTGCTTTTGCATGATTTGAAAGAAATTAAATAATAAATTATTTAATTTTGTGTGCATGAAGAAGAAGACTTATTTTTAGAAGATTTGGAAGATATTTAGAAGAATTAGAAGATAAGAAAGCAAATTAAATGAATAAATTTATTTAATTCTTTGTGCATGCTTTGGAAGAATATATAAAATATTTGATTGTATTTTATTTTTAGAGATTGAGAGAATTTAAATAAATTTGATTGATTTATTTAAATTTGGAAGAAGAAATGATTTAAATTAAATAATTAATAATTATTTAATTGTATGGAAGAATTAAATTAAATAAAGGATTTTATTTAATTTTGACTTTAGAAGAGGTAATTAAATGTTTTGATATTTAATTAACTTAGAGGAATATGAATCAAATAAATAAACTTGTTTATTTATTTATTGATAGAAGAATTAAATGGAATAAATATTAATAATATTTATTTAGACAGAGTCGTGTCATTTTTAGGCATATACATTTTGCCCCTCTTTGATGTGATGTTCGAGATGATGAGATTTGTGTCGAGTAACATCATTTCAAAGAAGCTAAGGTATGTATAGAAGAAAAAGATGGTAATGGAAAGATATGATGAGGATGCCCCTTGGGAGATTGGATGAGGAGAGAGTTTCAAAGGCGTGAGATGGACAATCTCACGGTGAAGAAGGTGGAAGAACAAGATTAGGGTGAAGAAAATGGTTGAAGAAAGAGCTGAATGATACGTGATGCAAGATAAAATGATAACACACACAAGCAAGTAAGCAAGTATGCACAAATGATATAAGAACAAACAAGGTATTGCTCCTATCAAGTGGTAAACCAATAATTAATCGATATTGATTAACGATAGTGTTGTCATGGTGGGGAACGATAGATCCCTAGAGCAACACAAAGGATAGTGTCTAGTTTTAGGAAATGAAACATGTTGTATAAGATGCGTGTGTTGGTCTGATTTCGACAATGCAACATCCTGTATAAGACAATTGATTGATTATAATTGATTGAGTTGGTTTACAACCAGACAAGGATCAAGACCACTGAGTGTGATTAGATAATTTGACAAGATTGACTTGACTTGATTGGTATGGATTAAGGATGGACCTGCATTTGGATCATTGCTCAGATTGACTAGACAAGGATGAAAGATATGATGAGAGATAGAAATTTGATTGATAGAAGAATGACTCGAGAGGACTCACAAGCTTTTGTAAACATGGATACTCTACATAGAATTTTTATTGCATGGTATATAGATGCTTTTATGGATGTATAATGGATATGAATGGTTTTTTGACATCTTGATATTGCAAGTATTTTGAAGTGCTTATTTCATCATCGGGCACTTTTTTTAGTACTTTTTTCCAAATGTTGTAGGTTAATATAAGCATCTAGGTATAATTGAACCAAGATGACCTGAGTATTGCTTACATGGATTTTGATTTAGCAAGTTAATACAAGCATCTAGGTATGACTGAACCGAGATGACCTGAGTATTTCTTGCATATCAACAGACAAGGATTGCCCCCTTTCATGTTAGACCTTTGATGTCCTCGATGATCTTTTACCTATCATGTCGTTAGACAAGGCGTCACATTACTAAGGTTTAATCCACAAACAGAAAACAAAAAAAAGAATCATGCCCCCATCATAGCATTTCTAGCTTTTGGCATCCTCGAGTAGCATAGAAAGACATGATAACAAAAATCAAGACGTTGTAAAATAACTTGATCACAACTACAAAATATTTTTGCATTTAGATGTGTTTGTTTCTTGCCATAATTTCGGTAAAATCATTTAGAGTGCTTAAGGTACTTGCTTGCTTTGCTTTGGATAGGTTGATGTTTTGCGAAAAAATTTTGCTTTGGAAGCGAGCCTTGCATGTACTTGCATGCCTTGTGAGAGGTTTCCACAATCCTTACTAGTGAGATGGACCCTAAGGGACTGACCTAGTGCCTCGGGGCCTCATTGCTAAATGGCCTTGCCTACGTGACGATGCAGAGGCAATGTAGTTCGGGGTGAACCCTAATGGACCTAAGACCTAGGTGATAGAAAGTGGTGCAGACTCAGATAGATGGAAGGACCAAATATGGGATGGATGGGCAAGTGGAGCCTCGAGGGCGCATTGAAAAATGGCCTTGCCTATGTGACGACGTAGAGGCAACGTAGTTCATACTTGGACCATGTGGATATTGACGACAAACACTATGCTAGGCTGACACTATGGATAGGATACTGGATAAGACCTTGGTTGACAAGGTGACAAAAGAGATAGAGTATCAAGCCATGATAGGTTATCGTTAGGTTTTGATGGAGATTGATTATCATTGATGTCAAAAAGGTCTTGCAGGTTTGCAATGTGTTGGTTTTGACAGGAGTTGTTCATGTTCATATTCATGGTTTGATTTGATTAGGATATCTTCAAAGTTGTCTCAGGATGGATTCTCATGTTTAGTGTTTATATTGGTTCATATTTGATCTTGTTTATGATAGGATCTTGGGTTGATATTAATAAACATCTAAAGGTCACTAATCAGGAGGTAAGTGCAAGAAGTTGATGCAAGTTAAGGTTATACTTCAAAAGATAAGGACTTGCTTCATATGTGTGTTCAGATTTATCAAGAGTTGTATACATTCACATGATGTTGCTCATCAGGTGTCAGGTCTATCAAGGCTGTGTTTGTTTAGGATATCTTCAAATGATTTCTCATGATCTTGATGTGTAGTGTTCATATTGGTCCTTGGAGTTATCAGTTTTGGTTTATGATGGTAATCATTAATCATCATCTTCTTTCATGATCACATGACTTATTTGATTAGGCTGATCACATAAGATATTGATGCTAATTTGTTTGTGTTGATGGTTGAGGAAATTCCCATACTTTATGATTCCAATAGTGAGCTCACCTTACTTCAATCATTCATGCTAGATGATGGCTATATGTTATGACAGGATGCTTCAATAATCTTGCAAGATTGTTTGATAACTCAGAACTTGATGCTATTAGATCTTCTTCGTGATACTCATTTTTATAGGAGTTCATGTAGTGATATGAGTGCTACATAGAGGTAGTATGTTGGTTTGATATTGGTGGCTTAAGATGGAGTTGATTAAAAAGATATATAAAGTCCTAGTAATCTCTTCAATCATAAAAGTTTCTTTTGAACTTAGATTGATCTAAGGGGTTGAGTCATCTAAGGTTTTGTTTACTCAAACCTACATTATCTAAATCCCTAATCCTTGTTATTAAGTTATAACTCTAGCCCATCAACTAAACATGCACTTTATGTTTTAAAACATAGGTGACTTGGGATAGCGGGTTTATAACTTAAAAGTCACCGCTTGAAGGGTCCTTAAGTCATGATTAATGACTAGCCCTTAACCTTTGTTACCAATTGCAGAGGTTATATCTATGAGTGCATTGAGCGCTAAAAGGTGATCAACAGTCCTGGTTTAAAGTTGATGAGCGCGAAAAGGATTAATCAACGACTAAGTTTAAAAATTGAAATTTTCTCATAGACATTATTTTTGACGTGCTTTTAGCCGTCTATTTCTTAAAGACTGCAGATATAGCTATATTTAGTCATTAAAAAATAAGGCAGATCTATGTGCTATTTTTTAGAGATTTGTTTCCATTCTTTCTAAATCATCTCGTGGCAGAGAAATAAATAAG
Organism: Cunninghamia lanceolata; assembly: GCA_027924645.1. Lineage (NCBI taxonomy): Eukaryota > Viridiplantae > Streptophyta > Pinopsida > Cupressales > Cupressaceae > Cunninghamia > Cunninghamia lanceolata. The sequence goes on along the minus strand of BSBN01000490.1, from coordinate 570,845 downwards.
GAGAAGTTTTTTTTGGAAAGAGGATTTTGTGAGGATATTATTATGTTTAAGAGTATCTTTTAACTTCCTTATGAAGGCTTCTGGATCTGAGTGAACATATAAAGAATTTTTGTTTGAAGATCTATTTTTTTAAAAGAAGATGCAGAGGAAGATGAAGGTTAAAAAGACAGATTGGAAGAAAATTTTGAAGATTGATTTGAAGTTTTTATTGTAAAAGAATATCAAAGAATTTGAGGAGTTTCTAAAGACAAAAATGACATATATTTGCATATTTTTTTATTCTTGCAGGAATATCAAGAGATGAATATATTAAAGATTTCTAGAGAGATTTTTTTATAGGGGCAAATCTTTGAACATGTTATTTTGCATATGATATTTTTACAAGGGTAGATTGATTATGTTTGAAGAATTTTTTTTGAAGGAGAAGAAGTTGAAAGGTTTTTTTTGCAAATTGAAGAAGCTGAAAGAGTCATTGAAGTGCATAGAAAAAGATGAAAAGTGCATACAAAAATGAAGGATATGAATTAGAAGAATGTGAAAGGGCATTTGTATTTTATATAATGGGTTTTCAGGTGCATTGATGTAACTTCTTTTGCAGACAGAGATAAAACATGCAGACGATGGGTTCATAGAGGTCGAATATATATAGTGTGTGTTGTAAAGAAGATAGAGATGGAATATTTTGTAGAGATTTATTTGCAAGCAAAGATGAGAGGCTTTGTGTGTATCAGGAGTATATATAGAGATGATTGTTTTGTAGAGATGTGTTAATATTTGCAGAAACACATGTTTATGCAAAGAAGCCAAATAAATTTGCAAAGATATTATTAAATTTGTGCAGAGATTTTGTGTAAGAATAAAAAGCAGAAATGATGACCTCCTTGTACAACAAATTTATGAAGACAATATGCAGTTGATTGAGTATCAGGTGAATTGGTAATGGGATTGATATTTAGATTGAAATTGAATAGAGATATGCAAAAGAAAAGAAAAGTTATATACAAATCAAATTGAGTGGCAATCATTTCTTGCACACTTTGCAGTTTGTTCTGTATGTATTAGGGGTTGGTGCTCCTTGAAGTTGGTGCTTCTAAATGTATTAGAGGTTGGTGCTCCTTGAAGTTGGTGCTTCTAAACATTGTAACCAGTGAGGTTTTTGATAAAGCCAGTGAGGCAGTTTTGGAGTGGGTTTTCTACCCCTGGAGGGTTTTCCAATCGTGCAAATCTTGTGTCATGATTCATATTTATCTTCTCTCTATGTGTGTATGATTTACTCATGAGGTGTTGTTTATATTCTCTTTTACCAGTAGTCTTATGTATATGTGTTTAACAATGTCTGCCTTTTTTGTCTTGTAAACAAAATTTGCAAAAAGGTTAAAATTTATACAACACTGATTCGCCCCCCCCCTCTTAGTGTTGTCCTAGACTCCTACAATTGGTATCAAAGCCCGGTTCCCTTTTGAAACTTAATCAGCTTGTGTAGGTCCTGTGTGTGGAGTTCAATGGGTAAGTGTAGAAGAAATAAGAACATGAGAAATGTCAAGCTTCATTCTGGTCAAAAGACACAAAAGACATCATCCATATCAAATTTAGGTGTTAATGTTCAATCAGTTGATAAAGATGCTTCACAAGTTGAATTAGTGAAAGAGTTTTCTGGAGTTCCTCTGTTTAATGGTTCAAACTTTTCAGTTTGGTGTATGACAATGCAAGTCTATTTATCCTCTTTAGGATATGATGTATGGATGTCTGTTGAGAATGGATATTCTAACTCTACAAATAACAAAGAGGTTCTTGAATGCAATCATGTAGCCAAGAAGGTTATTTTATCTAGTTTATCTAATGATGTTTCTTGTAAAGTTGTGTAGTGTGAAACAACTTAGGATGTCTGGAAAGAATTGATAAGAATTTATCAAGGTAATGATAAAGAAGAGGACAATTTGGTGTCTAATGAAAGTGACCATGAAAGAAGGCAATCACATGAAGAAGTTGAAACCCAATTAGATTCAGAAGAAGCTAACATCATAAGTAATGATGATCAAGAATATGATGAATAAGATTGTGAGATTGATATAGAAGGAGAGCTCATATATGCTCTGAGTGAACTCAAGAATTATAAGAAGGAGAACAAGAAATTAATGTTGCAGTTGCAACAAGAAAGAGAATCTAAAGACAAAGCACTTTTAGACTTTGAAAGTGTATCTATAGATCTTGAAGAGGCCACATGTTAGATTATAAGTTTAAAGACATATATTGATGATTCAGACAAATTAATTGCTAGATTAAAGACTAAAATTGAGGAAGCCAAGAGGATAGCAGATGTTTCAAAATTTGACCTTGAAGTTAGAAGGATTGAGAATATGAAATTAGAGGGTGATATTATCAATCTGAGAAAAGAGTATGATGGTCTCAAGGCTTTATCTAAGAAATATCAACTGTTTGAAGATAGCTCAAACAAGTTGCATGAGATGTTGAGCAAATAGAAGCATCATAAGGACACTACTAGTTTAGGATTTGAAGAAGGGGAATGTTCCAAAGCTAGAGAGACTCCTAGAAGGAAAATTGATTTAAGTCATCATGTTGCTGCCATAGAAGGTAAAAGGAAGAGTGAAGCTGAACAGAAAACTAGAGATGAATTTGTGCACAATCAAAGAAGGAATTTTAGAAAACCTACTACTATAAGACAAGCATACATGTACATGTATAACTATTCATTTAATGGTTATTGTTATACTTGTAATCAATTTGGACACAAATCAGTTAATTGCAGAAGGAATACTAATATTATTTGTTACAAGTGCAATAATGTTGGACACATACAAAGAAATTGTAAAGTGCATAGAAGGTATGATCCTGCATGGAGGCTTAACATGAGTGCTCAAAGGTACTATCATTCATTTGATTATGATTTTGACATAGTTTGTTATAATTGCAACACTCTTGGACACAAAGTATAGAGTTGCAGAATGTATGCTTCACCTGATTTGAAAAAGTTGAAAAGAAAAGAAGGTATAAAGGTTTGGAGGAAGAAAGAACCTACGAAAGTGTGGAAGAAAAAACAAAGTCAAGACAAGAAGGATCCTAAACTTATGCATCTTGCACAAGTTACATCATTAGTTGGATAATTGAGAGCATGAAGTATGGGGGAGTTATTCATGTTCTATCATTTATTCCCAAGAAGTTTCAGGAGGAGATGGTGATCTCGTCATGTTTACTCTTACCAATCTTATGAAATTAAATTCATATAGCTAATGGTGGTATTGCTGACAATGTTGATGTTTAGTATGTGACAGTGATTCAGGTGTTCTTTGGCTCATTATGCTTTCAAGATATTGAAAAGGTGTTTCAGGAGTTCAAATGCACAAATTGTTAGACAAATGATCTTGATCATGTTGATGATTACAAAGATTGAATTGTCATGGTATTTCAATCCAATGTGTTTTTGGAAAGTGTTGTTGCAAGAAGATATTGGTTGGCTGATTTGTATTATAGAGTCAAGAGGAATTAATTCTTGTTGATTGCACTATATATCAGATTTGACATTGTGTTGCAAAAAGGTATCTTGTGCAGGAGGATGATCTTCATTCTTGGTTGCAGAATGAATGTTCATTTAGAAGCGATCAATGGTGTAATAATTTGACATGTTCTTTGTTGGTCTTCCTCATTAATATGGTTCAGGAAGGTATGTGCAAATTGTGTGCCTCTAGTTTTGAAGTGGTATCAGGTATATGCTTCAAGCTATAACAATCTAGAGTTGCTTATGACATTGATGGTGAGTCTTGTATTAGAGGTAGTTAAAGGAAATTTTTGGGAAGGTTTTCTCAAGAGTTGTCTTCATGTGTTGTGATGTGTTTATGACATCCTTGCACATAGTTTAAGTTCTTCAAAGGAGTTGGTATTTGAGTGCAGAGATATGTCAAGTTTTCATCATCATATTTGTGTCAAGAAGTGGTATTATGTTGAGATTGACATACTTGTTTCAGTGATTTGTTTGTGGACTTCAACACAGGGGAAGCAAATAGGTTTGAGCCTTTGTCATCAGATGTCAAAAAGGGGGAGAAAGAGAAAATGTTTCATGAAGTTTTGCCATCAATGAGAAAGGGGGAGATTGATGGAGATTGATTGGCACTAATGTCAAAAAGGTCTTGCAGGTTTGCAATGTGTTGGTTTTGATAGGAGTTGTTCATGTTCATATTCATGGTTTGATTTGATCAGGATATCTTCAAAGTTGTCTCAGGATGGATTCTCATGTTTAGTGTTTATATTGGTTCATATTTGATCTTGTTTATGACAGGATCTTGGGTTGATATTAGTAAACATCTGAAGGTCACTGATCAGGAGGTAAGTGCAAGAGGTTGATGCAAGTTGAGGTTATACTTCAAAAGATAAGGACTTGCTTCATATGTGTGTTTAAATTTATCAAGAGTTGTATACATTCACATGATGTTGTTGCTCATCAGGTGTCAGGTCTATCAAGGCTGTGTTTGTTTAGGATATCTTCAAATGGTTTCTCACGATCTTGATGTGTAGTGTTCATATTGGTCCTTGGAGTTATCAGTTTTGGTTTGTGATGGTAATCATTAATCATCATCTTCTTTCATGATCACATGACTTATTTGATCAGGCTGATCACATCAATTGTTGATCACATAAGATATTGATCCTAATTTGTTTGTGTTGATGGTTGAGGAAATTCCCATACTTTATACTTCCAATAGTGAGCTCACCTTACTTCAATCATTCATGCTAGATGATGGCTTTATGTTATGACAATATGCTTCAATGATCTTGCAAGATTGTTTGATAACTCAGAACTTGATGCTATTAGATCTTCTTCGTGATACTCATTTTTACAAGAGTTCATGTAGTGATATGAGTGCTACATAGCTCAGGTAGTATGTTGGTTTGATATTGGTGGCTTAAGATGGAGTTGATTAAAAAGATATCTAAAGTCCTAGTAATCTCTTCAATCATAAAAGTTTCTTTTGAACTTAGATTGATCTAAGGGGTTGATTCATCTAATGTTTTGTTTACTCAAACCTACATTATCTAAATCCCTAATCCTTGTTATTAAGTTATAACTCTAGCCCATTAACTAAACATGCACTTTATGTTTTAAAACATAGGTGACTTGGGATAGCGAGTTTATAACTTAAAAGTCACTGCTTGAAGGGTCCTTAAGTCATGATTAATGACCGGCCCTTAACCTTTGTTACCAATTTCAGAGGTTATATCTATGAGCGCATTGAGCGCTAAAAGGTGATCAACAGTCCTGGTTTAAAGTTGATGAGTGCGAAAAGGATTAATCAACGACTAAGTTTAAAACTTGAAATTCCTCATAGACATTATTTTTGACATGCTTTTAGCCGTCTATTTCTTAAAGACTGCAGATAAAGCTATATTTAATCATTCAAAAATAAGGCAGATCTATGTGCTATTTTTTAGAGATTTGTTTCCATTCTTTCTAAATCATCTCGTGGCAGAGAAATAAATAAGAAGTTTTTTTTGGAAAGAGATTTTTATGAGGATATTATTATGTTTAAGAGTATCTTTTAACTTCCTTATGAAGGCTTCTGAATTTGAGTGAACATATAAAGAATTTTTGTTTGAAGATCTATTTTTTTAAAAGAAGATGCAGAGGAAGATGAACGTTAAAAAGGCAGATTGGAAGAAAATTTTGAAGATTTATTTGGAGTTTTTATTGTAAAAGAATATCAAAGAATTTGAGGAGTTTTTGAAGACAAAAATGACATATATATTTGCATATTTTTTATTCTTGCAGGGATATCAAGAGATGAATATATTAAAGATTTCTAGAGAGATTTTTTTTATAGGGGCAAATCTTTGAACATGTTATTTTGCATATGATATTCTTGCAATGGTAGATTGATTATGTTTGAAGAATTTTTTTTGAAGGAGAAGAAGTTGAAAGGTTTTTTTTGCAGATTGAAGAAACTGAAAGAGTCATTGAAGTGCACAGAAAAAGATGAAAAGTGCATACAAAAATGAAGAATATGAATTAGAAGAATGTGAAAGGGCATTTGTATTTTATATAATGGTTTTTTAGGTGCATTGATGTAACTTGTTTTGCAGACAGAGATAAAACATACAGACGATGAGTTCATAGAGGTTGAATATATATAGTGTGTGTTGTAAAGAAGATAGAGATGGAATATTTTGCAGAGATTTATTTGCAAGAAAAGATGAGAGGCTTTGTGTGTGTCAGGAGTATATACAGAGATGATTGTTTTGTAGAGATGTGTTAATATTTGTAGAAACACATGTTTGTGCAAAGAAGCCAAATAAATTTGCAGAGGTATTATTGAATTTGTACAGAGATTTTGTGTAAGGATAAAAAGTAGAAATGATGACCTCCTTGTACAACAAATTTATGAAGACAATATGTAGTTGATTGAGTATCAGGTGAATTGGTAATGAGATTGATATTCAGATTGAAATTGAATAGAGATATGCAAAAGAAAAGACAAGTTATATAATGGTGCAAATCAGATTGAGTGGCAATCATTTCTTGCACACTTTGCAGTTTATTTTGTATGTATTAGGGGTTGGTGCTCCTTGAAGTTGGTGCTTCTAAACATTGTAACCAGTGAGGTTTTTGATAAAGTCAATGAGGCAGTTTTGGAGTGGTTTTTCTACCCCTAGAGGGTTTTCCACTTGTGCAAATCTTGTGTCATGATTCATATTGATCTTCTCTATGTGTGTGTATGATTTACTCATGAGGTGTTGTTTATATTCTCTTTTACCAGTAGTTTTATGTATATGTGTTTAACAATGTCTTCCTTTTTGTCTTGTAAACAAAATTTGCAAAAAGGTTAAAATTTATACAACACTGATTCACCCCCCCTCTCAGTGTTGTCCTGGACTCCTACAGGTTTTTATTATGGAATAGATATGGATCGAATGGGACACGATTGAAGGAAGAATGGACAGAAGGGCGGTTTATCACAAGTAACGCCTATTTACCAGGTTTTCACCACTTGCTTTTATTTGCATGAAAGCTAAGAGTATACATGACGCCTGTTTGCTTGGTTTTCATCATGATACCTATCTAAGGTGCCTGTTTGCCAGGTTTTCACCAAAGGATGATTTTTTTGTTGTTTTTTTCCTTTTTTTTGCTTTTTCTAATTTTTTCTTTTGATTTTTTTTAATTTTTTTTTACTTTTTATATTTTATGCCCCCCTTACATTGGGGTTCTCTTAGGTATAGAACCGGAGAAGATGCATACTATCGATTGGGTTGTCGAACAACTCACCTTCTAATGTTTCCAACTGATATGCCCCCAATCCATAGGCAACAACGATCACATAAGGCCCAAGCCAGTTGGGTTTGAACTTGCCTTTATTTTCTTGATCCTGTTGATTGCAAGGATTTTCCTTAAGTACCAAATCTCCAACCTTAAAGACTCTTGGACGGACTCTGTGGTTGTAGCTTTGTGACATCATTTGCTGATGTGCTTTGAGATGATTGAAGGCCTTCTGTCTCTTTTCCTCTAGCATCTCTAGCTCTTGCAATCTAGAAGCTCTATACTCTTCATCAGTTATGAGACCTTTTAATGGCACCCTTAGAGATGGTAACTCGACCTCAATGGGAAAAATGGCTTCTGAGCCATAGACAAGGGCATAAGGGATAGCACCTGTGGGAGTGCGTATACTGGTTCGATAGGCCCACAGAGCAGGATTGAGTTGGATGTGCCAATCACGGCCAGCCTCGTTGGCTGTCTTCTTGAGGAGTTTCAAGATTGTTTTGTTGGATGCTTCTGCTTGGTCATTGCCTTGTGAATAGTATGGGGTGGAAAACGGTGTTGGATTTTGAATTTGTCACATAGCTCTTGTACATCCTAGTTCTTGAAAGGTCTTCTGTTATCCATGATAATGGATGAGGGAATTCTGTATCTACAGATGAGGTAATTGAGGATGAATGAGGAAATCTGTTTACCTGTGACGGTGGTGAGGGGAATGGCTTCAATCCACTTAGTAAAGTATTTAGTGGCAGTTATTATGAACTTGTGGCCATTGGATGAGGGCGGGTGGATCTTGCCTACAAGATTGAGTCCCCATTGACAAAAGGGCCAAGGTGTCATTAAAGGTCTCAGCTCTTGAACTAGCGCATGTATTAGGTTTCCATGTATCTAGCACTGCTTGCACTTTTTCACAAACTGATATGAATCTATTTCCATGTTCGGCCAATAATAACCCAAACACATGAGTTTCTTAGCTAAGGAAGGACCGCTAGAGTGTGTTCCGCAAATCCCTTTGTGCATGTCTCATAAGGTGGTTTGAGATTCTTCTCATTCTAAACAATAGAGTAAAGTACCATCTAGACCACGTCAATATAGGGTGTCAGCAATAATGGTATAATGAGAGGTTTGCAAGATGAAGTTTTGACATTGGTTTGAAGACAAGTCAGGTGGGAGGGTGTCATCCTTGAGGTAGGTGTAAATCTTACCATACCAAGGTGAATCAGATCTGACTAATAGGCATATGGAATGTTTTTTAGGAAGATCATAAGCTGGTTGTTGAATTGACTCCACCAAGAACTCATATCGTGACTCATTCTCTAGGATCTCGAGGAGTGAGGCAATGGTTTCCATGGCATTTGCCACTTTGTTTTCAATGCAAGATATTTGCTCAAAGGAGATGATCACAAAGTGCTCTTTAAAGTCATTGACCATGTGCTTGTATGGGATAAGCTTCTCATCTTTGGTTTGATAGTCATCATTGGCTTGATTGATCACCAGTTGAGAGTCACCATAGACATGTAGCTCTTTGATTTTCCATTTTGTTGCCATTTTGAGACCAATGACCAAGGCCTCATACCCTGCTATATTGTTTGTGCATGGGAATAACAAACAATAAGACTTAGGTATGGTATGACCGTGAGGAGTGACCAACAAGATTCCTACCCCCAATCCATGGTTTATATAGGATCCATCAAAGTAGAGCTTCCATGAGTTTGTTGTGATATTGAATAAGGATTCATCTGGAAACTCAAATGTCATTGGTGTGGTATCTTGTAATAGTTCTTCTGCTAACTGACCAGTAATGATTTGTCCTTTGATAGCCTTTCTGTCTACATACTCAATGTCATATTCACTTAGGAGCGTTACCTACTTGGCTAGGCGACCTGTTAGAGCTGCTTTGCTTAGTAGGTATTTTAGTGGATCTATCTTTGCAATAAGCTTGACTGGATGTGCTAGCATGTAATGTCATAGTTTTTGGGAAGCAAAAACCACAGCAAGACACGATCTTTCTATTTGAGAGTACTGCAGTTCATAGCCCACCAATGTAGGACTGGTGTAGTAGACAACTCTTTCTTTACCTTCGTAATCTTGTTGTGCTAAGAGGGCCCCAAGAGTTGTTGGCATAGTAGATATGTAAAGTAATAGTGGTTTTCCTTGGATAGGAGGAATCAAGATAGGCGGGTTCATAAAATATTCCTTCAGTTTACCAAATGCCTCTTCGCATTTCTCATCCCCTCTAAATGGAATGTTCTTATGTAGGAGATGATCGAAAGGTTGGCACTTGTCTGCCAGTTGTGATATGAACGAATAGATTGCTTACAACTTGCCCTGTAGTGACCACAGTTGAGTAATATTCTTTGGCAGTGGCATTTCCATGATGGCTTGGACTTTGGTAGGATCCACTTCAATCCCATTAGCTGATACAATGAAGCCTAAAAGATTGCCCGAGGTGGCTCCAAACACACATTTCTTTGGGTTCAACCTGACTTTGAATTGTTCTAGTCTCTGGAAGACCTTCTCTAGCACATCCAAGTGTGATTCTCTTGTGAGTGACTTTGCAAGGATGTCATCTACATAGTCCTCCATTGTGATGTGCATCATATCATGGAAGATGGTGGTCATAGCACGTTGATATGTTGTTCCTGCATTTTTTAGCCCAAATGGCATGACATTCCAGCAGAAAGTGCCCCATGGACAAGTGAAAGTTGTCTTATGTTGGTCTTCTAGACCTATCCTGATTTGATTGTATCCAGAGAAGCCATCCATGAGAGATAACATGGTATGTCCTGCTGTTAAGTCGACTATGATATCTATATTTGTCAATGGAAAGTCATCCTTGTGGCAAGCTTTGTTTAGATCTCAGAAATCATTACATAATCTAACTTAGCCATCAGGTTTGGATACTGGCACTATGTTGGAGACCCACTCTAGATAGTCTATTGCCCTGATGAACCCTACATCCAGTAGTTTCTTGAGTTCTTCTTTCACTAGTAGTGTAATGTGTGGATGCATCTTTCTAAGTTTCTGTTTGACTGGTTTCACCCCCAGATCTAGTGGAAGATGATGCAGAATCAAATCTAGATCCAATCCTGGCATATCTACGTATGACCAAGCAAAGTTGACTTGCTTCTTCTTGAAGAATGGTATAAACTTAGTCTTTTCTGGTGGAGTTAGAGACTTAGCAAAGTGAATGATCTTAGGTTGTTCCTCTATTCCAATGTTAACAGGTTCTGTAGGTTCCACAACAATCTGAGACTTCTCCTAGTGCATGTCGTCGGGGAGAGTGTCAAGCCTTCCATCATCAGGTGCCACAGTTGGGTTTTCACCATCGGATGTGTCCTTTCTTTTTACTATTTTGGGATCTGATACTGTTGTAGAATAGTTTTCACCATCAGATCTAGTTTTTATTTTGATATTTTTGTGACTGGAAGGCTTGACACCCTCTCCAAAATAAGCCACGGTATTGAGCTCAATGGAAAAGCTAGCTTTATGATCTCCTGTAGGTAGGTGGTCCCTAAGTTCCATGTAGTCAATGTAGGCATCATCATTTTGGAACATGTCTAGTTGCAGGGTTCCTTGTAGATCTCAGTAGATAAGTTCAGGATGCACAAGGGGGAGGGAGTCAGAGGATAGATCTAATTCGTTGATAGTTTGAATGGATATGCGAGGGGTATTAGTAGGGATAGGGTTGGGGATGGTACTTTCGTCTAAATTATTTATTGTGATAGAACTCAAACCTTCTGTTGACGCCTGAATTGACTGGTAGTTTTTTGAAAAATTTTCATTCAGGCACTCTCCCTAAGTATCCAAAAAATGCTCTAAGTAACGGACCTCCTCAGTATTTTTCAGCTGCATCATCATATTTTCTTGAGGAGGAGGTCATCATCATCATGTTTGTTTCCATGAAGGTCAGCATCATCATGTTCTCCTTCGACCGGTTTCTCATCGTCATCATCATATTTCGCTGTCGGGTGATGTTCGGGTTTTATCCTGATGATGCTGACGAGCTACAGTGCGCCCTTATCTGCTTGCGAGGGTGATTCTTCAAAGTCTCCGGTGATCTTCCATTTATCACCTTGCGCAGGCATGATGATGATGTTGCTTATTCTTTGAGTTGCTCGACCTAACTTGTTTTATCCTAAGGGTCGTCATCATCATCATTTTTCGGTTGTCATCCTTCTGCTTGCGGTGGTCATCATATTTTCTGCCTTCATGATATTTCGCCGGGGTGATATTTCTATCATCGGGTGATCTTGGTTATGATCATCCTGATGATGATGTTGAAGAGTTCTAAGTGCGACCCGATATTCACTAGGGTCATCATATTTTGGAACGTCAGGATGATCTTAGTCAATATCATCCTGATGATGTTGTATCACTTCTTGTTCTTTGTTTCTCATCCTGATGATGCTGACGTCATCCGTATATCAGGGTGATATTTTTCTTTCTGCCTAACTGCATCATGATATTCTGAAGGAAGGGGTGATATTTTCATATCACCCGGATATATGTTTGCTCGAGCATCATGATGATGCTGATATCAGGGAGATATCCGCCTGCTGGCTTCGCGCATTATCTACTGGGGGTGATCTTTTCAAGCAGCATCATCATATTCAGTTTTCGCCCCGATCTTATAGAGGAGCTACAGTGCAACCTGATATTTGAACATCAGGAGGATATTTCCAAATATCCGGTTGTCTTCCGAATATCATGATGATGTTAATATGATGATGACGTCATCAAGGTCCGGGGGGGTCGTATTTCTAACATTGATCATCTTGAAGAGACCTCCTGATATTTGCAAACATGATGATGACGTCATCCGAATATGAGGAGGTGCGCAGTAGGCAGATATCATGATGACGTCAGCAGGATATGATGATGACATCATCAGGATGTCCATCGGCCAGACTTTTGTTATAAGCTCAGCAGGAGGACGTTCCTCCGAAGGATCAGGTTGTGCCGATTATCATGAAGGTTATGTTTCAAATATCATGATGACGTCAGGGTGATATTTCGAACAACAGGATATCATGCTGCTGGAGGATGATGATGATGAAGTCTATACTAGTGTCGTCAGGAGCAAAAGCGCCGACATGATATATGCTCATGACCTAGTATATAAAGTGCAAAGGAGGTTGCTGCGGGGTGCATGTGGGATAATGTTATCCTGCATATTCGAAATATCATGATGATGAATCTCGGCGGGAAGCGGTTGCGACTGTCTGTTTGATGCTCTTCCCGAGGCCGCGGGTTGGTGCGCCATCAATGGCGATTGTTGCAGAGGTATGGGCGATGGCGTGGACGAATGTTGTACCTGATTGAAGATCTGAATCCCTAGGCGGCGGCGCAAGGCTCGAAAAATCTTCCTGTCTCCTCCCCTACCTGCTGCATTCAAGTTTGGGCGCCAATCTGGTGATGAGTTTGAGCGCCATTTTCCTGGTACTGTGTATCTGGCGGGACTTTTTGGTCAACAATGTAATTAAGGCTGAGTACGCCCTCCTGCTATATGATGCAGATGGTGTTGCTCATTTGAAGGTTGTTGAAAGTTGTGGATTTTTGGCTCTGTAATCCAAAACCAGCTGATCTGGTTGCTTTGTACAGTTTTTCTTGTGAGTTTATGTATCTCCTGTTGTAGGACTTGGCATGAATCCACTGGTTTCGTGGTTGATCTTATATGAGTAATGCTGTTTAGCATGTGTTGTGTTAATTCTGTCTCCAGTATTGCATGTATCCTTCTTCTGGATCTGGATGTTTGCCTATGTTTAGATTCTAGAGCATAGAATTCCTATGTTGAATGTCTGATCTTTTAACCTCTGCTCAAGGGGCAGATTAAACTGTTTTCAGGTTGAACATTGGGAAGGGTATACTGCAGTAGGGATACCATAAGTAGAGATAGCTCAACATTCAATATTGGGAGATATCTGTAAGGCAGATATCATGTGTATCCCCCTGAAACCCAGTTTTAGCTATTTATGCTGATCATTCACAGGTGTATGTCTACCGACTCCAAGCCCTGGATAGGCACCAATCATGCTGTGTTCTTGTGTTATACACCATGTCCAGCTTTGCATCCAAATTCATATCAAACCATTTCACACCTCCACCTGTTAGTTGTAGGAGTAGGATTAGGAACCCCCTGCATGCTCTCATACCCAACCAGACATCATGTCCAAGAATGTTGCCAGCCTTGTGATCTATCATGCAGATCTTGGTCCATACATGAGAGTATTCTGCCTGTTGTTGTCAAGTTAGATCCTTCTATCTTTGAGCTAGTCAAGGTTACATCTTGAGTTATAGGGATACCCCCCTTGGTGCGGCAGAACCAGAAGTGAAGGGGAGGAGCTCACGCAACCTCCTGTATTCAGTTGGCCTGAATCTGCCTGTGCATTAGAAGTGGCAAACCCTAATGCTGATTCAGAAGAAACGTCAACAAAATGGCGACTCTACTGGGAAGAAAATTGATGAAAAAGTGTTATATCTTGTGGCCCATCCGAGTCACCAACAAAATGGCGACTCCGCTGGGGAAGGATTGATAAAATAAAGAATAATACTTGTGACCCATCCGAGTCACTAACAAAATGATGCTCTGCTGGTGGAATGAACCTGGAAAAGTAGCTTTCAGCTGCTGTAAATTTTGTCCTCTCTGGAGAGGTGGCGACTCTGCAAAAAAGATCTAAATGCACATGAAAGATAGATGTGTGTTATTGGCTGAAAGATGTACATATTTCTGCATCTGTATGAGAAAAGGTACTTTGTTACTTCCCCTTTTATTTGCTGTTTTACTGCATAAGTTAGATGCCAGGGGAAGCCTTAGGTCTTAGACAGACAAAGGATGTCTAAGAGTAAGATTTTTGTGAATCCAAGTATGAGTTATCCCACACTCAGTGGTGAAATGTTGGATAAAGGGATAGAGGAGATAAAAAATAGGTTGATATTCTTAGAGGCTGAGCAGGCCCAGTTAAGAAGCAGTAACCCTGTTGTGTCTGCCTGTCAGAAAGCTAAACCTCCTGTCAGCCCTTTTGATCCTTTGTATGACCAACTGGATTTGTCATGGGTGGATTATAAAGTAGAAACTATGCCTGCTAGGATATACTGTCAGATGCCTAGATTTAGTGGTCACAATGTATGTGATGGGCATGCACATATCCAAAATTTTCAAAGTTTTATGGGAAAATATTCATTCAGAGATGAGGATATGTGGATGAGGTTTTTTGTTAGGTCCTTTGATGCAAAAGCAAAAGACTGGTATTTGAGCTTTCCAAAGAGATCCTTTGCCTGTTGGGATGAGCTTGCTGACTGTTTCAAGGAAGAATTTGCAAAAGAACCGGCTGATCTTGTTGCAGAATTGATGAGAATCAGAAAACAAGATGAAGAGCCATGTATTGATTTCAGTCATAGGTTTGCAGTAGTCCTTTCACATGTCCCTGAAAGTTTCAGACCTGATATTTCAGCCTGTGTTGGCATATTCTTTGAAGCTTTTGAGGAGGGCTCTAGTGCATTACTGAGGGATTTCAAGGTGACAAGTATGCAGATGGCATACAAATTTTTAGAGAATGTAGAGGAAATGAGAAATGTGCACCTGCTGAAACCCCTCTCCCCAGGCCTTGGTGTGAAAAATGGTTATGAAGCTGCAAATGACCAAGTCATGAAGGCATCATGTGAAGATGAAAAGATGAATGTTGAGGATGCCAGTGAAAGGACTAATGAGGATTCCCATTGCAATCATGAGGCATCTGACCATGAAGACAACAATGAGGTTGTGGACAGCAATGAGCAATTTTTGGAATGGACCTGTGGAGATAATTGTGAGTATTGTACTCAAGACAGAGAAGATATAAGCAAACAGAGAAGCAGTCCTATGTGTGACCCATTGCCTACCTTTCAAACACATGGAGATCATGAAGAGCAGTCAGAAATTGAAATAAGCGCTAGTTCAGAGCATGATTGTTTTTCATTTGATGGCTGTTTTGCTTATGACACACAGGCTGATACTCCTCCACAGAATGAATCCATTGATGATGAAGAGATGTGCTCTGCTGCCCATGAACAAATGGCATACTCTGATGAAAATGATGCACCTGGGTCACCCATTTATGACACATATGGTGATGAGGATCTGTCTGAGTGTGGTGAAGATCTAGACACTATTTTTGGCTTGGATTCTGTTTCTCATCATGATGAAAGAGGAAATAACATACATCAGGTAAGTGACTGTGAAGATGTGCCTGATTTGAAAGAGATGCTAGAGCCTGATCTTTTCCAGCCTGGTGTACCAGATGGTTGTGTACATGATGTACACAATTGTGATTTTGAAAGCTTTTCTTTTGATGAGCCAGCATGTAATACAATGAGCCCTGATCTTCCTAGTTGTGTGGTGGACTCTGAGTGTTTCCTATTTGCAGTACAACTAGGAGATCATTTTACAATGCATACTGCTGATGCAGATGATGATAAGTGTTACATGCCATATGAACATGCATTGTTTGATATATTCTGCACCCACATGTCACATGATGCTGAGGGTTATCTGCACAAGGATGATGACAAGCCAAATCAGAGGGTTGAATATGCAGATGACAAGATTTGTTTGTGGGTGGATCTTTGTAGTATCTCCAAGCTTGACCCAGTGCATGCAGATGAAAACAAGATATTTGACAAAGGGAGATACATGTTTTTCTTTTCTTGGTGGCCTTAGGCCATCAAGTGTGTTGGGTGATGCAGGTCAGTGCAGTATTTGACTCTGTGCCCAATGGATAAGGGACTGGTCTGCATCCCAGAGATCTGGGGTTCTCGCTGCAGGTTTTCACCTGCACGTCCCCAGACAGAGCCACTGTTGACGCCTGAATTGACTGGTAGTTTTTTGAAAAATTTTCATTCAGGCACTCTCCCTAAGTATCCAAAAAATGCTCTAAGTAACGGACCTCCTCAGTATTTTTCAGCTGCATCATCATATTTTCTTGAGGAGGAGGTCATCATCATCATGTTTGTTTCCATGAAGGTCAGCATCATCATGTTCTCCTTCGACCGGTTTCTCATCGTCATCATCATATTTCGCTGTCGGGTGATGTTCGGGTTTTATCCTGATGATGCTGACGAGCTACAGTGCGCCCTTATCTGCTTGCGAGGGTGATTCTTCAAAGTCTCCGGTGATCTTCCATTTATCACCTTGCGCAGGCATGATGATGATGTTGCTTATTCTTTGAGTTGCTCGACCTAACTTGTTTTATCCTAAGGGTCGTCATCATCATCATTTTTCGGTTGTCATCCTGCTGCTTGCGGTGGTCATCATATTTTCTGCCTTCATGATATTTCGCCGGGGTGATATTTCTATCATCGGGTGATCTTGGTTATGATCATCCTGATGATGATGTTGAAGAGTTCTAAGTGCGACCCGATATTCACTAGGGTCATCATATTTTGGAACGTCAGGATGATCTTAGTCAATATCATCCTGATGATGTTGTATCACTTCTTGTTCTTTGTTTCTCATCCTGATGATGCTGACGTCATCCGTATATCAGGGTGATATTTTTCTTTCTGCCTAACTGCATCATGATATTCCGAAGGAAGGGGTGATATTTTCATATCACCCGGATATATGTTTGCTCGAGCATCATGATGATGCTGATATCAGGGAGATATCCGCCTGCTGGCTTCGCGCATTATCTACTGGGGGTGATCTTTTCAAGCAGCATCATCATATTCAGTTTTCGCCCCGATCTTATAGAGGAGCTACAGTGCAACCTGATATTTGAACATCAGGAGGATATTTCCAAATATCCGGTTGTCTTCCGAATATCATGATGATGTTAATATGATGATGACGTCATCAAGGTCCGGGGGGGTCGTATTTCTAACATTGATCATCTTGAAGAGACCTCCTGATATTTGCAAACATGATGATGACGTCATCCGGATATGAGGAGGTGCGCAGTAGGCAGATATCATGATGACGTCAGCAGGATATGATGATGACGTCATCAGGATGTCCATCGGCCAGACTTTTGTTATAAGCTCAGCAGGAGGACGTTCCTCCGAAGGATCAGGTTGTGCCGATTATCATGAAGGTTATGTTTCAAATATCATGATGACGTCAGGGTGATATTTCGAACAACAGGATATCATGCTGCTGGAGGATGATGATGATGAAGTCTATACTAGTGTCGTCAGGAGCAAAAGCGCCGACATGATATATGCTCATGACCTAGTATATAAAGTGCAAAGGAGGTTGCTGCGGGGTGCATGTGGGATAATGTTATCCTGCATATTCGAAATATCATGATGATGAATCTCGGCGGGAAGCGGTTGCGACTGTCTGTTTGATGCTCTTCCCGAGGCCGCGGGTTGGTGCGCCATCAATGGCGATTGTTGCAGAGGTATGGGCGATGGCATGGACGAATGTTGTACCTGATTGAAGATCTGAATCCCTAGGCGGCGGTGCAAGGCTCGAAAAATCTTCCTGTCTCCTCCCCTACCTGCTGCATTCAAGTTTGGGCGCCAATCTGGTGATGAGTTTGAGCGCCATTTTCCTGGTACTGTGTATCTGGCGGGACTTTTTGGTCAACAATGTAATTAAGGCTGAGTACGCCCTCCTGCTATATGATGCAGATGGTGTTGCTCATTTGAAGGTTGTTGAAAGTTGTGGATTTTTGGCTCTGTAATCCAAAACCAGCTGATCTGGTTGCTTTGTACAGTTTTTCTTGTGAGTTTATGTATCTCCTGTTGTAGGACTTGGCATGAATCCACTGGTTTCGTGGTTGATCTTATATGAGTAATGCTGTTTAGCATGTGTTGTGTTAATTCTGTCTCCAGTATTGCATGTATCCTTCTTCTGGATCTGGATGTTTGCCTATGTTTAGATTCTAGAGCATAGAATTCCTATGTTGAATGTCTGATCTTTTAACCTCTGCTCAAGGGGCAGATTAAACTGTTTTCAGGTTGAACATTGGGAAGGGTATACTGCAGTAGGGATACCATAAGTAGAGATAGCTCAACATTCAATATTGGGAGATATCTGTAAGGCAGATATCATGTGTATCCCCCTGAAACCCAGTTTTAGCTATTTATGCTGATCATTCACAAGTGTATGTCTACCGACTCCAAGCCCTGGATAGGCACCAATCATGCTGTGTTCTTGTGTTATACACCATGTCCAGCTTTGCATCCAAATTCATATCAAACCATTTCACACCTCCACCTGTTAGTTGTAGGAGTAGGATTAGGAACCCCCTGCATGCTCTCATACCCAACCAGACATCATGTCCAAGAATGTTGCCAGCCTTGTGATCTATCATGCAGATCTTGGTCCATACATGAGAGTATTCTGCCTGTTGTTGTCAAGTTAGATCCTTCTATCTTTGAGCTAGTCAAGGTTACATCTTGAGTTATAGGGATACCCCCCTTGGTGCGGCAGAACCAGAAGTGAAGGGGAGGAGCTCACGTAACCTCCTGTATTCAGTTGGCCTGAATCTGCCTGTGCATTAGAAGTGGCAAACCCTAATGCTGATTCAGAAGAAACGTCAACACCTTCCTCGAAAGTCATATTCTCAGGAATTGGTGAATCACACTCTAATGGTCTATGTGTTAGCATTTGTCCCTCATGGTAGGGGCTATAAGTTTGAATGGTGTCAACTTCGTTGTCATCATAAGAGTGCTTTGTTAGCTCATCCCACTCATATTCATTGGAATTTGTGTCATTGTCTTCTTGAAGGTTATGGATCATTTCCACAAGACGAGCATTTGCTTTTGCTTTGCCCTTGTCCTTGTATCCTAGACCTTTTGTATTTCTTGCCAATGAGGATGAAGAAGGTTGAATGGGTTCTATTATTCCTTCTTTTCTTAGGCTAATGGGACCTTGTCCTTCATAACCCATTCTGTGTAAGATAGACTCACCCTGCCCATAGATTTTTGTTGGTAGCTTAGGTGGTTCTTGTTGTGTGTTCCCTTATTCTTCTGTGTAGAGCCATTGTAAAATATCTCATTCCTCTATTTCATCTGATAGGGTCCCCCATTTTACAAAAGGAGTTGTAGGAGGTGTAGGAGGAGTAGATGGCTTTGGAAAGTGTTTGGGTCGCCCAAAGGATCTAGGAGATAGAGGCATTTTGGCTAAGTTGAGGCTATGCTTGATGGAGTATTCCTCTACTCCTGTTTCTTTGATGGTAATTTTCTTCTCTTTGGGCTTGGATGAGGAAGCTTCAGAGGTAGAATCATGCTATGAGGTAGGGGATGTAGAAGCTCTATTGTTGCGTATGATGTAATCAGGCTTTGAGCAGACAAAGTTGCAATGCTAAAAGGGGTCGGGATCACCTTGGATGGTGACCTATTTTCCGTTATGAGGAAATTTTATGCATTGGTGGTAGGTAGAAGGCACAAATTTCATGGCATGAATCCATGGTCTACCTAGGAGAATGTTATAGGCTAGCTCCTTGTCTAGGACTTGGCAAACAACGTCTTTTATCACCGGTCCCACTTGTATTGGTAACACCATTGTTCCTTTAGTAGTTCTTTCCTCTTCATCATAGGCCTTGATAGTAATCTTTTTCCTTGGATCCACCACATTTTTAGAGAACCCCAATGTAAGGACTAGCTTGAGCGTGCAAATATTTAAACCGGCTCCTCCATCAATGAGAACCCTTTTGATATGGTGTTTATGGATGAAGGCGATGATATGCAAGGGGGTGTTATGAGGTTGAGACACTGAGAGGTCATCCTATTTGGTAAATGATATGGTGCTAGAGGAGGTTAGATTTCCCACCATGGCTTGAAACTTCTCTTGGGCCAAGATCGTGGGCACAGTTGTTTCCACTAGGGCTTTTTCAAGAATCTCTTTGTGGGAAGGAGACAGATGCAACAACTCTAAGATAGAAATGTGGGTAGGAGTTTTTTGTAGTTGGTCTATGACACTATACTGATGGGAGGTGGACTGAGAAGGCGACGACCTTGGAGGGAGGGTGTTCAACGTGACCTTACCACTGCGGGTGATGATGCTACAATCAATTTTGTTGGGTCTCGTTTGTTGGTTAGACGTGACCACATTGATTTGTGGGATGTGCTCTGATATGTAGTTGATGGTATAATCAAATGGCACACTCACATAGTTAGCATTATTATTCCTACTATTCTAATTTTGCCTGTTGTGGTTGTTATTGTTGTTGTTGCTGTTGTTGTTGTTGTTGTAAGGGGGTGTTATGAGGTTGAGACACTAAGAGGTCATCCTATTCGGTAAATGATATGGTGCTAGAGGAGGTTAGATTTCCTACCATGGCTTGAAACTTCTCTTGGGCCAAGTTCGTGGGCACAGTTGTTTCCACTAGGGCTTTTTTGAGAATCTCTTTATGGGAAGGAGATAGATGCAACAACTCTAAGATAGAAATGTGGGCAGGAGTTTTTTGTAGTTGGTCTATGACACTATACTGATGGGAGGTGGACTGAGAAGGTGACGACCTTGGAGGGAGGGTGTTCAACGTGACCTTACCACTGCGGGTGATGATGCTACAATCAATTTTGTTGGGTCTTGTTTGTTGGTTGGACATGACCACATTGATTTGTGGGATGTGCTCCGATATACAGTTGATGGTATAATCAAATAGCACACTCACATAGTTAGCATTATTATTCCTGCTATTCTAATTTTTCCTGTTGTAGTTGTTATTGTTGTTGCCGTTGTTGTTGTATGGCCTGTTGTGTTTGAGAAGCGGATCCTTGTATGCCACATGCGTCTCGTTAGAGGTATGTTGTTGAGAACCTACTTGATTTTGGTCAAGTATGTCTTGGATGACATGTTTGAGATGGATACAATTGTTGGTCGTATGGCCTCTTCCTCTATGGTACTCACAGAAATTGGTGTCTTTCCAATAGTGAGGTTTTATTTGAGGCTCATAGTCGCTAGTTGGTGGGAGAGTGATCTCATTGTTGGCCAATAGCTTTCTTAATGTAGACTCTTGGGACTCTCCCAACAGTGTGAACTTTCACCTAGGATTGGAGTTGTACCATGACTTTGACTCCCAAGAGAATGTTTTGTTGAAGTAGCATTGCTTGCCTCTCCTTTGAGAGTGAATATTGGTTGCTGTTTGGGAGCCACCACTTTGGCATCAACCACTCCGTCATTGACAACATTTTTATTCTTTGTCCAAAATTTTGACTTGTTCGTAGTGTAGTTAGAGTTAGGGGTGTCCTTGTACAACTTTATTTGCCCCTTGGCGATCATAGCTTTCTCGATAAACAATCCCATCTCAAGGACCTCCGAAAATGAGGTAGGGCATTGAATTTGGATTTGGTAGCTTAGATCAGAGTTAAGGTTGTGGACAAACATCTTCGTCAATTGATTCTTAGGTACATCATATAAGTATTTGCTCATGAGTTGTCTCCACCTTTGTAAGAAGGAGGCAAAGGATTCGCCACTCTTTTGCTTTGTATTGCATAGGTCGAGCATGGAGACTTCGTGTTCAATGTTATACAAGAAGTGCGTGATGAACTTGTTTACTAACTCATCAAAAGTTTTGATACCCGGTGGAAGTTGTGAGAACCACTCCATGGATTGACTACCTAGAGATCTAGGGAATAGTCTCATTAAGAAAGTTTTAGTGTGAGCTACTTCCATGCACGTGGCGTTAAATTCCCTAATGTGATCTCTTGGGTCTCCTTTCCCTTTGTACTTGTCAAACTTAGGAACTTCGAACTGAAAGGGGAAGGGCACCATGTTCAAACTTTTGTCAAAGGGGTATGGTGCGATGTCTTCCAATGAGTAAGTTTTAGTGTTCGTTCCTATTTTGAGATCTATCATTTGTTGCATTAGGCCCTCAATTTGTTTCCTCATTTCTTCCATAGGTATGTTCGGGTCTATGACTTTCTTTCATTTGTCCTCACCAATGTGGTTTTCAGGAGTTTCCTGTATGGTCTCTTTCAGTTTGTTGAGATCAAAGTCAGTGGGGAGTTTAAGTCCCAGATTTACAAGATGAATAAAGTACTTGTGAGGGTCCTCGTGGAGCACTTTTTCTAGTAGGCGTTGAAATTTTTGATCTTGGAGGGTTCCTTGGTACTCTTCATGTGAGATTTCCTCATCACTATCGTGAGGGGTGATAATGCAGTTGGATGATCTGGCCATTTCAAGTTGTTTTTTGTATTGACATCTAGTTAAAACCATGCAAGGCGATGTGGGAAGCGGTGGGATGAAACAAGAGACTTTGATAAGGTGCTAGTGGAGATTGCTGAGAAGAGGATACTTATGATGAGATTTGAACAAGGGACTCTTTTGATCAATGATTCCAAGTAAGATGGCCGATACAAGATGATAGCCACAAGTAAGGGTACTCGATACCTGCTTTACTATGTAGAGACTAGTCGTGCACCAAGACTACTAGCGAAGTTTTGTGACCTACTAGGGTTACTTGAATCCAAAATGATCTAAAAAAAGTTTTGTGCTAATCTGATATAGAATACTTTGACTTTGCTTTAGGGAGACTTGGTAGAAGGTGGATGAGATGACTAACTAAAGAGAGGTTTTGACACGAAATGGATGGGAAAGCGACTACAAGGTAAAATCTGATCTCAGAGTTTGGAACTAGGCTAAAATGGGTATGGAAAAAGGTGAATAATTTTTTCTCCAAATGTGTGGAAGTACTCACTATCACAGATGCGTAGAAACAGAGGTGCAACAGCAGAGGATATAAGTGTAGAAAGTCGATACAAATGCGCAGTACTAGTAAAAAGTAGATGCACAGTAACAGGTGATAAAAGCACAGGAAGTCAATACATATGCGCAGCAGGTTGGTTTAAATGGAAAGCCTTGCAGAATAGATGCACAGCTCTAGTTTTTCTGATTGTTTTTGCAATTTTTGACACATTTTTTTCTGTTTTTGGTTTCTTGGTTGCATGTTGGTCTTTTTGATCTGATTTTCTTAATTATGGCAAGAAGACACAACAAACACAAAGAATGTTTTCATGGTTTTTAAGTTTTTTTTTGTAATTTTTTTTGGACTCTTTTTGACTCAAAAAAGAAAGTACAAATCCTAGGTTAGAAAAGGCAATATTTGTCAGATCCCCTAACTATGCATATTCAAAGTAGATAGCTTTAGGATCTTGGTGGTACCGGCTCCTCTCCACGGTACACACTTCTCATGCATACCAAGATCTGAGTTTCCCAAAGCTCGTACCCCCACCAAACCTTAGGATTGTCTCTGCTATCTCTACTAAGAACCACATGAATCGGGGTGGATTCAAAGGTCCCACCTTTTACACCAACAAATAGAAGGATTTTGGTCTACTAAAACAAGGATGACTAGTAAGTGCAACCATTTGAGTGGTTATACATGCGGCAGCACTACTCTCCGTTATGGAGTCTCCTAGCCTGCAAGGGTTGTACCTTGGAGGGTTTTGGGGGAGGTTGGCTATCGGTATAACACAACTTCACTCGTTGTTTGAAGCTTTCACTCCAAACATAATTTATTATATAGTGGCTTGGTAGAGCTTAGTTGTAGCTTGTTACCACTTAAGGTTGTTCCCCAAGGACAGACGGGTATCCAAGGGTAGGCCTCTCTAAAGGTTAAACACATGAGAAAATGATATGTCTGGCATTTTGGTCACCCAAGATAGGGGAGAGCATAGGCTTGGTATCATTCCCCAAAGCACAAAAGATAGTGGTTCTTTTCCCCTAATTAAAATGAAAAAGACTAAATGAGCTAGCTACTTGGTCACACACGCCAGTTGTTAACTTTGAAAGCAAGATAGCAATGGTTCAATTTTATCCTCCTAGCATTGGGACTAGATTCAAGTTGTTGATGCAACAAGATTCAAGTTACTCCTTTCCTAATTAGATCTAGATGTGAATTTGCATGAACATTTGATTACTATCCTTTAAAAAAATGATGTGTTAACAATGCAACTAGAATGACTAAACCAACCCCTAATCCTGTAAGTAGATGAGAGAATATTCCTACAAAAAAGGTGTCAGCGTTAGCAAAACCACAAGAAATACCCTAAAAAAACCACTGTTCAGAACATATGCATAGCTTCAGAGCCTGAATGCGTAGAAATAGAGCTCAGAAGCACAGGAGTATAAATGTGTTGAGATAGAGGTCAAAAGCGCAGGAATACAGAGTATATGTGTAGAATTAGTAGATGCACTGTATCAGAGGTTATATGTGCTGAAATAGAGACTATATGCGTTGAAAGATTGGATGCGCTGGAATAGACAGCAGATGCGTGTTAGGATGTGTCAAATGCACAGATTTCTCCTGTGTATGGCTTCCTAATGCACAAAAACTTAGTTTTTGGGTTAAATTGGGGCTAGGTCCCACAGTGGGCACCAAAAATGTTAAGGGAAAATTGGAGTAAACATGAATAATCAATATATCAATATCAGTAATACCCAAAACTCAACGAAAGGGAAATAATCAAGATCAAACAAACAAAGATGAAACCTTTGCAAACCTCAATACTTCATAGCTTTTGTTGGTTGCCTATCTCAATTGATCTTGCATATATGAATAAGGCCCTCAGAGAGTGCACTTCTTTGCTATTCCAAGATTGTGAATGGAGAATGACCATGATAGTGCTTTGTAATGAAGATGAGCTTCACAACAATGGTAGTGATATAGTAACAAGTTGATTGCAAGCAAATGGAATGATGTGGGTGCCAAAGGCGCGCTGTAATTCCTACAAAGTAACAATACTAAAAGTTTGAATGATAGAAATGGAAGAAGAAGGTTCAATTTATAGACTTGTGAGAGGGAAGATCAATGGTATAGAAATAATGAGAAGATCAACGGTATAGAAACCTTGAGAGAATGTGCATGAATAGAAAGAAGACAAGTGTTACACAAAAGTTGTTTTGTTTGAGTTAACTGCTTTTCTTTTATAAAGATAAGATATGCTTTCATAAATTAGAAGGCTTTTTTCTAATTTAAGAGATATTGATAAAAATAAGATTGATTGAGTTAGTTAACTCAACTTGTGATTTGTTTTTGCATGATTTGAGAGAAATTAAATAATAAATTATTTAATTTTGTGTGCATGAAGAAGAAGACTTATTTTTAGAAGATTTGGAAGATATTTAGAAGAATTAGAAGATAAGAAAGCAAATTAAATAAATAAATTTATTTAATTCTTTGTGCATGCTTTGGAAGAATAAATAAAATATTTGATTGTATTTTATTTTTAGAGATTGAGAGAATTTAAATAAATTTGATTTATTTATTTAAATTTGGAAGAAGAACTGATTTAAATTAAATAATTAAGAATTATTTAATTGTTTGGAAGAATTAAATTAAGTAAAGGATTTTATTTATGGGTGGTTGGGTGGGCACCCAATCCACGTTTTTCAGGATGGGTCGACTCCTTATGCCATCATAATGGCATTTCATCCCTGACGAGTAAGGTTTCAGGGTGACGGATAGGTCTCATGCTCCATCTCTGGCAGATTCATTCCTTGCTTCGGAATGAGTGCAGACATCAGTTTGTGATTCGCATAGAAGCCTCCAGAAGGCTTCCCTCTCTTCCATTTAAGACAGCCCGAGCAGGTAAAGTGACAGAGATGATGTTTGCATAGTCAATATGGAAGGAGGCTCTGGCTACATAGCGAAGATCTCGAGTCATGGCTTGCTAAACATGGGCCTATCGACTCCTCTCCAGCTGGAGAGCTCTGTCAGATAGATGGCCTTTAAAGGTGTCATAATCGACCAACGGCTTAAGCGCATACTGCGGAGGCACAAAGGGCTGCTTCTCCCGGCGGTGAAGATTATATTGGGGAAGGATTTCCTAGTGGCCGACGAATTCTACAAGGTCGACACTCACGTCTCTTCCCATTTCTTAGCCTCCATTTTGGATGCAGGAGTGTCAAAGGAGGCAGCAAAAGGTCTAATGTTGAAGCTCTTTAAGCCTAAACTCCTTGGCGGCATGGGCCACATTCTCAGTGCAGTTATCCCTGGGGCAGGAATCCTGCGCCCAATGGACATCATGGCCCCTTAGGATCCTCTGGCGGTGCTGAAGGTTTTTCCTCTCCTGCTCGACTTGAAGGGAATGGCAGTGATAGAGCACCAGAATCGAGTTCTTCAGGTATGTGGCATTCTTCACGATCTGCTGACTGAGGACGGGGACACTGGGGTGAAGGATTGGGTAGGCAAGCTCCAGTCAATGGCAAGGGAGCTTGACCTACTCTAAGAGCTCGATCATTCCTATCCATGGCCCTGTATAGTTAGTTTAAGAAGGTAGGCAACCTATAGTTATGCCTATGTTTGCAGTTAGTTGTTTTGGCTTTGGATATAGTTCATACTTGGCATATTAGATTGGGCTTGGATAGTCAATTTTTTGAAATCCACAGGTAAATGGCTTATAGGCACCTGTGTGTATATTCCCATACCATATCAATATAAATAAAACAAGTTTATGAATCAAAAAAAAAAGTAAAGGATTTTATTTAATTTTGACTTTAGAAGAGGTAATTAAATGTTTTGATATTTAATTAACTTAGAGGAATATGAATCAAATAAATAAATTTGTTTATTTATTTATTAATAGAAGAATTAAATGGAATAAATATTAATAATATTTATTTAGATAGAGTCATGTCATTTTTAGGCGTATACACTGATAATACAACCTAAACCCGATGGCTCTAGATTCCCTCTACATGCTCCATCAAAGTTAATTTTCACCACGGGGTTAGAGGGGGGAAGCCATTTAATGGTGGTTCTATCAACGTTTGGCAGGTGTGACAATGCTCCATTATTGATGCTAGATTTTTGAAGCTCTTTCCAATGGCTTGAAATAAGGAAATCCCAACTAGTCCACTTAGATTCTCTGGTTGAAGTTCTTTGGAGATTAGCATTGACTATCTTTGAAATTAGTGTTTCCATATCTACCCATAGATCTTCCAAACTCTTTGAGGAGTTTCAAAAAATTCTTGCATTCTTTTCTTTCCACAATAACCACATGACAATAGAAGGGTTGACAACCCAAATAGTATGAAAAAATGCCTGTTTAAAGAGGAGAGGCCAACTTTCCAACCATTGTAAAAGAGTAGAGGGAACTGGAGCACACCAATTGAGCTTTGCCATGAGATGCTCCCAGCAGGCATGACTGAACTTACATTGTAGGAGGAGGTGATCTACTGATTCCTTCTCTTCCTGACAAAAGACACAATCAAAATTTGATCCTAGAGATAGTTTTTCTAGTTTGTCTCCTGTGAGAATCTTTTTGTTAATCGCCAACCATGTAAAAATGCCCGCCTTAGGAAGAATTGGGTCCCCCCAGCAAAGGGAAATTGGCCACACCACCCTGGGTTTCATGGACAGGAAGTTGTAGCCAAATTTTTCTTTGTAGTTGCTTGAACCATCACCTGTCCAAATCAATTCATCATCCTTAGGAGAGAAGAAAAGAATTCTCTCGTCTAAAATCTTTTTGAGAGCAATTTTCTGATCTTGAGGGAAATTGCAGTTGTCAAAACATTTCCAGGAGACTCTTGCTAGAATAGAACTCGAGTCAATAGTGAAATAGTGATAGACCTTTTCTCCCCAAAAGGTTTTGAGAAAAGTAGTTGCCTCCTTGAAGTTTCCTAGAGAAGAGACTTTCGGCCAGCTGTTCATTGAATCATCCCAAAAGGAAGCTTTTTTCCCATTGAAGATTGTCCATGATAATCTTGGGAGGATGACTTCCCTACATTTTACAATGAAGTTCAGATCGATGAGCCTGTTGGGGGATCAGTAACTGTAAAGATTCGCTCCAATTTTTGGGAATCTAAGTATTTTTTTTTCATTAGTTGACCCCATTTGGCCTGTGGGTTTTTATACATTTTCCATGCTAACTTTGCCCCTAAAGCCATATTATGGAGCTCTATGTTGATAACTCTAGCTCCACCTTGTTTAGGTGTGTAGATCTTATCTCATGCAACTAAATGAATTTTCTTAGTGTCTGCAAACCCTTGCCAAAGGAATTTTCTAAAAATCTTACCCACATCTTTGATGACACCTCTCAACATTTGTAAAGAGGAAAGCATGTAGATTGGAACAGCTGTGAACACTGATTTAACTAAGGTGATCCTTCTTGCTAAGGACAACCAGTTCCCCCTCCATGCACATGTCTTGTGAGAAAGGTTATTTAATACTCCATTCTAGAGGTCATTCTTGTGCCTTCCATTAAAGAGGGGGACACCTAGATATTTACTTGGGAGTGATTCCATTTTAAAGTTGAAGATAGAAATCAGCTCCAATTGTTTTTGCAGCGGTGTGTTGAAGAGGTACATTTTAGACTTGTTCATGTTCACCAATTGACCTGATGCCTCACAGTAGAGTGAGGGAATTTCTTTGATAGTAGTCGCTTCTTTCTTGTTGACCCTACAAAAGAGGATCGTATCATCCACGAATAGAGCGTGAGTCAATGGGTCTTTCAATGCCTTCAAGATGATCCCCTTCCATCGCCTAATATGGGTGGCTTCTTTGATTGACCATGTGAGAGCTTCAGTCATCAGAATGAAGAGATATGGGGACAAGGGATCATCTTCTCTTAATCCTCTTGAGATCTTAAAGGATGGAGACTCCATTCCATTAATGAGAACTGAACAAGTTACACCTGTTATGCCAGAGAAGATCCATTTGATCCATCTTGGGGAGAAGCCCAAGGAGAGTAGGACATGATACAAAAAATCCCAATTTACTCTGTCATATGCTTTACTCATGTCCAGTTTTAGCACCATACTTGAATTTTTTTCCTTTTTAAGAGAATGGAGGATTTCATGAGTTAAAATAGCTCCCTCTGTTGTCTCTTTACCATGCACAAAACCCCCTTGTTCTTGTGAAATGATCAAAGGGAGAATAGGGGCTAGTCTTAATGCGGCAACCTTTGAGATAATTTTATAAACAAAGTTGCAAAGAGAAATAGGTTTGAACTCTTCAAAAGAAGAGGGAGAGCTTACCTTAGGAATCAAAACTAAGTTGGTCTTGTTGAATTCTTTAAGAACACTGCAGAATTTCCTTGACTCCTTGACTGCTAGGAGAATGTCTCTCCCCACGAAGTCCCAACATTTTTGAAAAAAAGAGCCAGTCCATCTGTTTGGTCTTGGAGCTTTACTTCCATCCAAAGCGAACACAGCTGCTTTCACCTCTTCTAGTGTGAATTCTTTGAGTAGATCTCTGTTATGAGCCTCTGAAACTTTTTTTGGGAGGTTGAAATTGTTAAGAAGTCGTGAGCTAATTCCATTGTTGTTAGACAACAATTTTTGAAAAAAGAATTGGGCTTCTGATTTGATGGACTCAGAGTCGAGAAGGAACAATCCATCCTCTCTTTTAATGCAATGAATTGTGGAACTGTCTATGGATCTTTGTAGAGAGATGGAAGAAGGAAGTGTTGCGGTCCCCCTCTTTTAACCAAGTCTCCCTCGACTTCTGTCGCCAAAATATTTCTTCACGAAGGAGGATTTCTTCCAGTTGATTTTTTAGAGATTTCTCTTTGAAGAAAGCCGAGATTTTTAAATTTTATTAATTTATTAGTTTGATAAAAGGATGAAAAAATATAGAGTGAGGTGGAAAAAAAAAGAAGGTTGTTGTGAGTAAAATGATAGTATTTTCTTTGTTACAATTACAAGTTGGAGTTTAAATTGAAATATGATGTTTTTATACAAAGTGTGTTAGTTGACAAATAAATTAGTTCACTTTAAATTAATAAATCTCTTATGTAAAAACATATGAAGTAAATAATTTGTTTTGTTTTCATTACAAATTATGTTATTTTATTTTTTATTTTCATCTCTATCATATTTTGAAACACAAATTTTAAAAAAATAAAATAAGATAGTTC
Organism: Cunninghamia lanceolata; assembly: GCA_027924645.1. Taxonomy (NCBI): domain Eukaryota; kingdom Viridiplantae; phylum Streptophyta; class Pinopsida; order Cupressales; family Cupressaceae; genus Cunninghamia; species Cunninghamia lanceolata. Next base: position 540,799 of record BSBN01000490.1, on the reverse strand, counting down.
TAAAGTAAAATAAACTAGCATACCTATCTTAAGGAAAATTTATGTAAAAGATGTCTAATTAAAGTGGAAATGAATAGGAGCCTCATTTTTACATAGATTTTTTTAAATTTAGGTATGCTAGTTTATTTTTATTTTTATTTAAAGAGCTAACTTTGTTTGTTTAAAAGTTGTTTTATTTTACTTTGGACTTTTAAAAAAAGTATTTTATATTATTTTTTATTTGAAGAGCTATTTTTATTTTTATTTTTTTAGATTTGTTTTTAAATAGAACAATGAAAATTATAGTTGTCGTAGACACATCATTATTGAAGTTAAATTTATTCTTTAAAATAAATATTTGTTAAATATAGATAAGCAAATGATTTGATTGTTTAGCTTGCAAGAATCTGTATCGGATCTACTTATGAATCTCTATACCATAACTCATCTAATGACTAAATGACAAATACTATTATTACAATACTACAAAAGTAGATATTGAATGTTCTAAATCAATAAAATATTGAAGTACAATGTTGCAATCCACCGAACAAAAGAGCCACTTGGACGGTATATAGTTTCACTAACAAATCATTTGCTTATCTATATTTAACAAATATTTATTTTAAAGAATAAATTTAACTTCAATAATGATGTGTCTACAACAACTATAATTTTCATTGTTTAGCTTGCAAGAATCTGTATCGGATCTACTTATGAATCTCTATACCATAACTCATCTAAAGACTAAATGACAAATACTATTATTACAATACTACAAAAGTAGATATTGAATGTTCTAAATTAATAAAATATTGAAGTACAATGTTGCAATCCACCGAACAAAAGAGCCACTTGGACGGAGAGTGCAACAAAAATAATATGGACATAGAGTGCAACAAAAGTAGGTACTTGCCATTAGGTGGCACTTGTTAAATAGAATCATTTAAATCAGAATTTACAAAAGTAGGTACTTACCACTAGGCGACACTTATTAGGTAGAGAATTCTAAATTAATAAAATATTTGCAATACACTGTATCAATCCACATAACAAAAGAGAGAGCCACTTGGACGGAGAGTGCAACAAAACTTATACAACGTCAAGATATTTGAACAACGTAAGGCAGAGAATGATATTTGAAAAGCGTGAAGGCTGAGTTCTATTTACGTTTGTTTTCAGAACTCTAATATTCTGGCCACCTGTCCCATTCAAAGCATGCCCCGCCACTGTCCATGGAGAGAGAAATGAACAATTGTGATGTAAAATCAATCTATTGTGGAATTGTGTTTTCGATGTTTTTGTGTGGCTCTCTTTTAAGGATTATGTGTTTTTTTAAGTTTCCTAGCTTTGCCATACTTTTTTAAAATTATGACTGTACATTTGAACTATTGATTTCAATTAGTATTTTCATTAAAAAAAATCTTTATAAAGTTAACGGGAAGGATGAATAATTGAGTTCAATAATTCTTAGACTAGCACTTGCACATAGGAGGTTCAAGGAATATGCTGATAGGAACAACCGACGAGTTTAGAAAATTTTCCGGCCTGAATTTTTACGGCGTGAGACAATTCCAAGCACTATAATGCTCACATATAAAAGCCTATCGGCTAACTATTGATATTAAAAGTATTTGTTTTAAAAAAAAAAAAAAGATTTGATAAAAGTTTATTTAAATAAAAATATTATTTTAAACATGTCATATAAAAAATAATTAGTCATGTCATAATATATAGGTATATTAAAAAGACCCAACATTTTTATTCTATATTTATGACACTTTCTATATAAATATGTTATAGAGATACATAAAAAAATTAATTTCTTAATAATTATTGGCCCCTTTTCCGATCAATACAAGAATTAAATAATTTATATTCATATCAACATTACTTGTCAAAGGGGTTGTGCTCAAGCGATTAAGCCATTCAAATCTCACCATGGAGACCTAGATTTGAATCCCCAAAATCACATCTTAGCATCGGAGCATGTGGTGCAAGTTGTAGTCCCATAGTTGGTCCTTCATAGACAATGTATAAGATCATGAGTCTAATAGTAGACATGTTGGTCCTTAGTAGGTGAATTGTATGGTGCATGGGTAGGCAATGTATAAGATTGTGAGTCCAATAGTAGACATGTTGGTCCTTAGTAGGTGAATTGTATGGTGCATGGGTCTCAAAATCAAATCCTCACTAATTAATCTAATTTTTATACATATTAGTACAATAGGATGAAACTAACATTTCAGTAAATCTAGATAAAATGCCTCAAATCTAGACTCTAATACTGTTGTTTTGAGGTAGGAGCAATTTAGAGGTCGGGCAATCTTGCATCACCTATAAATATTTCTTTATTTTCTTTATTTTGAAATATTTTGGAGTTATACGTGCATATTAGCCTTGCTGCAAATACACATTAGCCTTGGCTGACATCACAATTTTGGTAGTCAATAATCTTCATTACAAGTTACCACAATTGGACATCTTACTTCTATATTTGAATCATGAGATTATGGAAAGTTGACACTCCTTTCCACATGATATCCTGATGATACATTTCCTTGTGAGAAGTTATGACACTCTACTATGTCTAGAGAGACCTCTTTTTGAGCTTTCATGCCAAAATTTGAATAATGTACTATGTATAATATTATATTTTTGTCCTAGAAATAGTTGTAGAAGAAGGATCATGACCTTTGATCAGTAGTAGCCTATTACTTGAACTTTGTCCACTTTAAATTAGAGAACATGTTCTTTGGAGAAGAGGTAGAGTAAGAGTGTAATGCCTCGTGCTTATGCTCAAGACATTAACAGACAAAAACTAGATGATTTTTTTTTGTGATACAAAAGTTGCATTAAGCAAGACACACACCACTCCTACGTGCCCAAGGTGTCTTAATAACTAATAATGACACACTTGGCATGCAAACCAATGCATGATGCAAGGTGACACAAGCATAAGACTTAAAAAAACCATTGATGGCATGTAAAATGAGACAAGGGGGAGAGTAAGGATTCCCAAGGTCACTAAAAGACCCCTACAACATCCCTACTAGATTGCTCCTCTCATATCTCCAAGTTATGGGAAGCACAAAGTCAAAATTGCTAGAGGTTTAGACTTTAGGGAAGAACTTGCATTGGGTTAGGTTTTCCCTTTAGCTTTGCAACTTGACCTTGCAGTCTAGACTTGCATTTTAGGTTTCTTTCTTGAGTTACAACTAGGCCTAACACTACCTCAAACTTTGTCATCGAGTTGCAAATCGTAACTTGCAATACTCACTTGGGTTTTAGATTTCAAGATACAATTACATTCTACACCTTCTTAGGTTTTAGGATATAATTATAGTCTGCACAACTACAAAGTGTGAAGAGACTCTAATTCTTAGTCTCAAGTTGACTTTAGACTTCAAGATCCATTTGCAACATGCATTTCAGACTTTAGGTCCAGAAATCAATTCACACTATGCAAAGGCTAGACAAAAGTCTAGAACAAGTCACCTTCAATGGTTCGAGCTTCGAGGTCTCACTTGCATTTGTAACTTGCAAAGTATCGGGTCAACTCCAAACCCCAAACCCCTTGACAACTCAAACTTTAGAGACTATTTACAACTTGCACCTTACAATGTGCAATGAAACTCCAAACTCCAAACCTCCTACACTCTCAAGTTTTAGAGACTAATTGCAACATGCAACTTCAGACTAGTAAACCTATTTTGCATGCATCTTTGGACTATTTTTCTAACTTGCAAAAAAGGAGCACAAAAAACACTAAAGTCATAAAAATAGAAAGGTACACTTTTCTCACTCAACAAGGCAAGACAAGACTCTCACAAGAATCGAAAGGAAAGCATAACATAATTCATGAACATTAGCATTCTAACTTTCCTTGCAATAGGACTAAGCAACAACATGATATAATAAAGAATTCTATTTCATTATAACAACATCCTACAAACAATCATAAAATCAAATATTACTTAAGCACTTACAAAATCATTAATAGTAACATCTAAGATGCTCAAAGGAAAAACTACCACCTACACACACATATTATAACAAATTACATAACACAATAATTATTAAAATTATAAGCCTACATCCACATGATACAAGGATGGGCATAAATTGAGATCAAATACTTGACATAATTACTATGATTCATGATTATGACTTTACATAACTCAAGGCACCATCCAAGAAGGCAAAGTGAACCAAACCAAGAACTCTTCATGCTCCCAAGAAATCTTGACAAAGGTGACCAATGGGGAATGTTACCCACATCCCAACCATATTACCATCATTGAGCACAATAGATGTTTATGCCAGTCTAGGTAACCTGTTTTGCCTTGCACACACATGGGGCACTTTGCATGAGCAAAATGGGGAGCCCCTCTTTTCACTTGATTTATTATGTAGTTTCCTAGTTTCTCTTGGTTTTCTATTTGGTCTAATGAGATTGAGTTTTGGTTTTTTAGATTGGCCTAGTCCTATGGAGACCAGATTGAATTGCATAATTTGAGTGCAATTATCACTTGTTTCGGTGACTAGCCCTTTAACAGTGAGCTCTTGATGGTTTTGGTTGGGTTTTCATTATGTCCTGTCATGTATTGGTGTGATCATTCTGGTGAGAGTATTAACCTCTCTTATGGTGAGTTTTGGGACTCTTGGTTTCTCTATGGTATCCTTGTCATTATGTTAATGGATATTAGATCTTAGGACCACTAGGTAATTGTACCTCTCTATGCTTGTGTCTTAGCTTCTTAGTGCCCATTTTTGTGATAGTTAGACATGTTCAAATGCATGTAGTCCTTGGTGCCATGAGGAGTGCTTCAATTTGAGATCGTCCATCTACATGACATAATGATGAAAAATGCTTAATTTGTATCCATTAAGGTTTTAGTCCATACCTTTTGTCTTAAGATGCTATTAAATGCCTTTTAATTATACATATTTTGAAAATAAGTTTGTTTTAGGCATAGATTCAATTTAGAGGTCTCACCAATGGTTAAATAAGGTCTAGTTATCTTTGTTGGGATGCCCAAGCCCTTTGATCCCCATGAAATTTTCAAAATCACCTTGCAAACCCTCCAAACAAACTAATAACAATGTCAATAGTCTTGAAAAATAATTCAAAACTATTTTGGCACCCAAAATTCAAAATCTAATGGAGGAAAAAGGCTTTTAAATATAATTTTACATTACTTTTAATCTTAAATTTGATGACTAGCATTTAAAGACTAAACCCTCCTTTACCCATCCAACCCTCATAATAGCTATCTCTTTGTCTTTTGTCTAATGAAAAACTACAAAGTAAGTTACTTTTGGTGCATACATCTTGCAATAAAGCCCCACATGTGTGTTGTATGGGCTTGAGGCCTAAGACACCTAGTTTACCATTCAAAAGTGTGATTTATTGGTTAACTAAAGGTATTATTTCTCTATAAATAATTATCCTTTTGATTCCCCCCCTCAAAAAACTATATAAAAAGGGAAAATTTGTAACTTGACATCTTTTATATGACCCCACACATGTGGTTGTATAGATAAGAGGCTCCTAAAATGTGTTTAGACATTTTGAATATTATTAGTAAAGACCCTAGATTTTCTAGTTTTTTGGCCTCTTTTTACTCCCTAACATATGTTTCTTTGATTTTGTAATGCGTAGGGTATGTAATGGAAGCATATTTTCATTGATCTTCATCAAATCAGATCAGCCATGGATGGAATCATGAGCCTTTCTTCAAAATTCTTCCTCAAAACAAGGGTTTGGTGTTGAGAATAGATAATTTATTCTTTATTGTTTTATAAGAATTTTCATATCAAAATCTAATGCCTTATTTTGGTGGATAGTAGGGTTGTTACTCATTGTTGGAGGGTTCTTATTGTTGTTTCAAGGAGTTAAAGGGCCTTGTTTTCTTGAAAGTTTTATGGTTGTGTAGTAATGATTTCAAGGTTTAGAGAGGTGACAACCTATAAGGTATCCTTGAGGGCTATAAGACAAAGATTTACAAGCATTAAGGTGTCTAGTTGACAACATTAAGGCATCTAGTTGACATTTGCAATAGTCATATGCTCTCAAACTATCACATCCTTGCCCAAAAGGACTATTCTCAAGTTGCAATTCTATCATTCACATTGAAGTACATCTAGTAAGCATTAATTTTGTTGAAAACCTTTGAGACCCCTCCTCAAAACCTAATAAATATTTAAAAGATACTATTGATGAGGCAAACTCCATATAAATGTTTTCATAGTTTACCTTATAGATGACATTTGAGACTGTTGCTTGCATAAGGATTGTCATAACCTATTAATTGAAGTCTTGATATCTAGGTAGCTCTGTCATAGTCAGGTACAATCAAGTTAGCCATATGAGGTCTATCATAGGGCTATGGGGTATTTAATGATCTCATGTAAAAATTATGTTGGCTGTCATATCAAGATTGAGCTTAAGACTCCCATCTTCCCAATCACCTGACTATTTGAACCTTTCAAGAAGGAGAGTGTGAAGATCTAGGGCTTATTTGGAGTTTCCACTTGAAGAATGATGGTTTTATGAGGGATTCCAATGTTAATAACCTAGGAGTTTTCCCTAAAGGTAATGGTGCATAAGCAAAGGCATGTTTCTCATCATTCTATGGAGGCTTTGAGTATGTATATATTGTGAGTTATTTGTATGCTTTTAGTCTTCTACATTTTTTGACATTTGATATGTGTTTATTTATTTATTTATTTTGATGAATAAGGATGCATAGCATCATAACATTATATTAATTATAAAGTGGTTTTAAAAAAGATGGGACCAAAGCCTAAGAGCTACAAAAAACATAACAAAATAGCTCAAGATATGACAGAAATATAATTGAGCCAACTACAAAAACTAGAATCCATAGCATACATAATTTAAGGATTCATGGCATTTAAATTATCTACTTTAAAACCATGAAAATCCATAGAATCTTCATTACCAACATTAAGATTGACACCATTTGGAGCATAGGGTGCAGGAGGCTGAAAATGAAGTAAGAAACTCCATGAATTGAAAGCATCATCAATCTTTTCCTTGCGGGCATTGCCAAGTTGTTTTTTATGTGCAAGGATAGAACACTCAAGGGATTCGTAACTATTGTTTTGAATACTAAGAATAAAAGCCTAGTAAACACAGTTAAAAAAAGGCTTTTCCATGATTTCCAATCTATTAAAGAGGCCACCAACATCTACTATTCCGAAATGAAATTCGTAAGCAACAAAGGCCATGTGCAATTTATCAGCAAGAACAAGAAAGTCATGTATGAAATTGGTTGCTAAACCCTTGACTAAATCCACATTTTGAATTAAATTGAAGGCATTCGAGAGGAAATGAGAAGCAAGCTGTGAATCAAAACATACTTTGGACTATGAAAGAAATTCCTTGCCATAGACCTCAATGATAGCTTCTTCAACATCTCCAATGTGTAATTTGAAATCTCTAGAAAGCCCTTCTGCATCAACCCAACCATGAAGAGGTTTCTCCCATATTTGCATCAGTAGAAGAACCCTTGAGTTCTATGGAGGTGAAGCCATAAAAATCTCTAGAGTGTAAAGAGAATGAACTTGAAATCAAACCAAATGAGGAATGCCAAGACAAACAACCACCACTTTAGAGATAAACAATAGCCTCACTCGAGCCAGCATTGATAGAATAGGCCTTGCCAAGTGTGTGAAATAAAATATGCACATATTCTGAGATTCGCAACAGGATTTCATAAAATATCAATCAATTGACATGATTGAAATAAATGATGATGCCATAACACCCATGCCAATAGATGTAAGGCCATGAACTAAAAATCAAGAAAAATCCCACAAAGATGCCAAAAGGCAATATGACATCAGCCTTGTGCAAATAAGGACTGGTGCTAAAAACAATCTCCTACCAAAGAAAAAAAGGAATAATCCCTTGTTAAGACACAAAAACAAAACAAGTTAGGAGAATCTCTCTCAAGAAGAGAGAAAAATAAAAAAATTTCTTCAGCTTTCAATAGTTCCATCAACTTTGGGAAATTGGTGCAAGAATCTCTGTCGAAGTGAATAGATCCTGAAGAGAGAGAACATGCCACATTCGCAATGTAATCAACAACTTTATTGCCTTCTCTTAGGGTATGCATAATTTGGAAATCTTCAAGCTTTTCCATTAACCTCCAAGCTTGTTGAAGGATATAACTGAATTTCTAATTGCTATCAGTTTTGTTTTGAAAAATCTAAATAATAACTTTTGAATCTCCTTCAACAACTAAATTTTTTATTCACAATGAGATTGCTATTCTAGTACCAAGCAAAAGAGCATGAGCTTCTGCTTCATTATTGGAGCCATTGATATGTGTTTATTGTTTTGTGTTTGTAGGGAATTCAAGAGGATATCTTGATGCTAAAAGGTTATCATAGGCGTATCTAGGCCATTTTATTCATAAATTAATCCATGATACTCCAAACATTGTCATTGATTTTCCATTCCTTGAAATTATCATGCCTAAATGCTGCCATAGGGGTCTTGAATGGATATTTTATCATTCCAGTATTTTCAAGAAGGGTTTTGGTATTCAAGGGTCATTGAAAAAACATTGCTAAGGATGGATAGTTTAAATGACTATCATAAAATGTCAAGGAGGATTGCTATCGATTAAAATGTCACAACAATCATAGAAAGAGTAGTGAGATACATTTGTCATCAAAGATTCATTGGGTTCAATGGTTGCATGAAGTGTGCATGATGTCAATATAGTAGGGTGGAATGAAAATGATGTCATAAGGTAAGAATCAAACCAAGATATTGACAAAGTAGTCAGAAGACTATTATGACAATCATACTTCTTGTAAACCCTATCATGCATGCCAGAATGGTCTCCTAATGCCTAATATGCCATTGTATGCAACCAGACAGTCACCAATAGTTGTCATGGGCATGTATAAATGATCATTGCACAAGCAATTCAACCATGTTAATGAGTATGATAGCCCTAGATCTATTTCTAAGGTCTTGAAAGAATTGTCATCCATGCACATGCTAAGATAAATTACCTTTTAAGTTGGACAATCAACCATTGTTGCAATAAGGACAATGTTAATTAAAAAATAATAGTCATAAAACTAAGACACTCATATCATAAATAATCATCCCAAATCTATGAGGGACTATCAAAATCAAGGGAGAAACTTAAAGCAAGGTTTAAATTCTCAACATTGTCATGTCTTCAAGGAATATTTATGTGAAGATAGTGACTACATATTCAACACTATCATGTTAGAAGGGATAGTCATCTATCTATTTTCTTATGGCTATCATGAGTAGGTCAAAAGATCACTAAAACCCTAGGGTTATTGTTAGAATGAAGTGATGTAAATTCACATATGTAGAGATCTGTCATTGATTCTAACAGCTACCCTACCATGCCCAAAATGCTAATGTTGAGTTTTAAGCCACTCCATACACATTTTTAACTATTGTTGTTTTTATGAGGAGGGGTATGTGGGACCAAGATCTTGAGGTTACTAGCCAAAGAAAGAAGTTTTACACATATGGTTCATAGGGTTGTCATTGATGTCCACACTATCATGGTGGTGTGATGGTGTTCATGGTTGGATGTCATGTCCTATCAAACAAGAAGAAGATACAATTCATGGTTTGTTGATGCTTCCAATGGCCTATAGTATGTATGATCCAAGTTCCATGATGATTGCATTACCAGAAGAGTGTTTTGTTGTTGATTGTTTGAAAACAATCACTTCTATGAAGATGTTCTGTATAAAGCAATGGAATACTTCACATTCCTCCACATTTGTAGATGTGGCCATTGGTTTTGGAATTGTGTTTAGGATGTAGTGAAGGTGATAATTCCAAGTTTTCAAATCATTTGTCCTTCTGTTGTGAAAGTTATGCATGATAGAGTACCGACATGTGTTATGACAGAGTATGCTAGTGTTGAAGGCCTATTGGAATGCTCCACAATCCCTTGGAAATGAATGATTACCCTTGTGGTTTTGAGGACATGTTTATGGATGTGTATTACATGCTTCTTGCAGTTTCAAGGTTCTTGGTGGTCCAGAACTCAATTTTTTCAAATGATAGCATGTTGCAGTGTGTTCCCGATGACAGATTATTCTCAGAGTTAATGATTGAATCTATGCAACATAATTCTTTGATGTGCAGTGGTAAAGGAGTGTTTGGGGATGTTGTATGAGTCATGTGGACTCGTTTGGAAAAGTTTCACGAAGATCTTTCTTGTTTCCAGTATAACATAAGGTTTTCAAGTTGATGTGGCCATTATACTTCAAGTCTTCCTGTGTTTTGCTTAAAGCTATCCTATTTCCAAATGAGTAGAGTGTATAGATGTAATTCCTTGGTGTTTGAATCTATGAAGGATATTTTGGACCTGGTTAAGAAAGTGTTGGTGTCTGCAAGGCATGAATCTTCTACTGGTGTAACGTGTGGTTTCACTGAGGACCTATCTTCTACACGTTTCATATTGTGTGTTGTCTGCTGACTTGTAAATGTATTTTTCATGTTGTATCTAGCCTACAAGCAATGTAATCAATGTAATATCATGTATAAATAGTGAATCAAATTAAGTGAGGAGAAGTGTGATTGCAATTTGATGAAAAGGGTTGTAAGCAGACAAAAGGCGAAATAAATGCATTGTTGATGTGCGACTAAAGGAGAAAGAGCAAAAAATATTGATGCTGTCTAGATTCATCTTGAAGACTTATATGTGATAGTGATCAAGTATAGAGTGTGCCTAACTGATCATATCATCAAAAGAAAGTGTGAAGAGGTAGAAGTTCAATCATCAAAAGTGTGAGTTTCAATGTCAGTTTTCAAATAGTAGAAAGACTGTCATACTGTAATCTTTTGTAAGTGTGTTCTCATTTCAAGGAGTAGTAGCTTCCTTGGGAGTGACCCTAAAACAAAGTCATCAGGTAGTAGAATCTTCCTTGGGAGTGACCCTAAATCAAAGTTACTTAGGGAGTAGTAGCTTCCTTGGGTTGTAGCCCTAAAACAAAGTTATTATTTGAGCTTCATATATTGTGAGTTAATCCTCATCATGGTTTTTCTCTTCTAGGGTTTTCCACATATATCTAGTGTTATGTGTTGATGTGCATTGTGTTAATCTTTGATGTTCATGTTTATGCTATGATGATTAAGTTTTGATCTGCTCCAGATAAGTTGAAATTGTTAAAAGTGAAAATTGCTTAGATACTGATTCACCCCCCCTCAGTGTCTTAGTGTGTTCAACAATTGGTATCAAAGATAAGTTCCCCTGAGGGAAGGTTAACCACTTGAGGAAGGTCCCAAATGGAACATAATGGAACCAGCAAGATTCCTAGGTTTGAAGTGTTGGCATTATAAAATTTTGCAAAATTTTAAGTGCCCATGATAAAAAATTGACTGGAACACTCAGAAATGCCCCTGAAAAATCTGCCCCAGTGACCTACTTTAGAGGGTCATAATTTGATGCCTCTTTGTTTTCATGCCAAATACTTTGGTGAACATACTCATTTGACATATGTAAGCATGTATGTTTGATTTCAGACTCCCAAGATGTGATTTGATAGGGTTTTGAAGCGACAAGTTGGAGGGTTCTGGGACTCTTTTGTTGTTTGCATATTCAGAGGCCTGCGAAGTAGCCTCTTGTTCAAATCGATACTTCATAGGTAGATGATCATCATGGCAAGTGGATTGGTATTCTATATTCCTCTCACATTCATATGCTCTCTGGTTCAATTTTAGAGCCTCAGGATCAAGTTTGATATTTTTTCAAGGCCAAAAGCAAATGTAGTTTGTCATATTTTGATAGTTGCATTTCCAAAATGTTTCAGAGGTCAACTTTGACCTTTAATATCTTGTGAAGGAATTGAATTGGTGAAAGATCCCTCTTGCACACATGCTCAATGGACCTAAATGAATCATTTCCCCAAGTGGCAGTCTCCCAAGAGGAGATTCAGTATTTTTTTGGGGTGGTGACTTGGTAAGCCCTAGTTGGTTTTTAACAAGTGTAGTTGCAGGAAAAGCTAAGTGGGCTACTTTGAATGTTAATATCTCACACCTCGAGATGTGTTTTGCCAAGTTGTTTTCTTCACTAAATTCTTCGTTCAATTGTCTACATGCTTGTGCATTTTCATGGCTCCAGAAGATGGTTTGACCAGTTTTCTAGACCAGTTTTCTAGGGCAATTTTGGAGGCTACTTGGCTTGTTTTGGTCACTATATAAATATGTCAGAACGAAAATTCTAGTGACAACCCATTTCAATTTTTCACTTTAGGAGCATATTGAAGTAGTCCCAACTCAATTCAGGACAAAAACTTATTTCAAGACAATTTTTTTTTAGTCAGGCCCACAAGGGGACCCAACATGTGTCATGCAATTATTGTTGTTAGTGAGGCTTATAACAGAATTCAGAAACACTCTTCTCATTTCAATTCTCTTGAGATGATGAGAGCAATTCAGTCAAGGATCCAATAAAAGGGAATATTTATTATGAAAAGGAACAAAGAGATGTGGGTAAAAATAGTGATGCTCTTATTGAAGTAGATAATGTTATAGAAAAAAAAATTGTTGGAATCTATTGGGACTTAAGGCATCTCAACCTTTGAAAATTCCTAGCATTGTTTATTTAATTGTGTATTTATTTCTTACCTAATTTTGTATTTACTTGCACATTCAGTTTGGTCACTTAGTTGAGGTGGCATTGTGACATGTCATCCTACTTGGAATGTGACTTGGATGGTCAAGTCAAACTCACATGGATTTGGGCATCCCATTTGAGGTGGCACTAATATGCCATGTGTCAGCATCTTGTGGTATGTGGAAGAGGATATTCCATATGATAGAATATATGACGCGTAAGAGCCAAGTATAGAGATTCCTATGACAAGTGGGGACAAGTGTCGGAGAGTATCTTTGCATGAGAGAAAGGCATCTTTGGGCTCCCAAGTTGGGCTATGACATGTTTTAAGAGGAATATGCTATTTTTAGTCGTGTATGATGGATTCTCTTACAACATTAAGGGTTGTCATGTTGCAGATTTTTATGACAGTTGTAAGATGCGTAAGAGCATCTATCATTGCCCTATTTTAGCATGGATCACTCTATCCTTGGGAAGTCAAATCTGCCATGTTATGAAAAATGTAAGAAAGGTATATTCATGTTGGACAAGTGTCCTTGGGTGTTGGAAAATGGCCATGTGGCCAAGATGGATGCCCATCTCTAGAAGCTTCTCGTTTATGCCTTGTATCTCTATATATTGTTATGTTGCTGGAATCACTCCAGAAACAACATTTGAAGACTCTTGGAAGAAATTGCATTGCAAGTGTATTGTAAACTATTATTGTTTCGATAATACATTGTGTAGGTTTTAGAGTGTGGGGTTTTCACCTGAAAAGGTTTTCCCCACGATATATCGTGTGTCTCTCTTTGTCTACATTCTTGTGTTGTGTTTGTTGTTGTAATATCTCTATAATATATTTAACATTGCTGTAATTGTAAGGATTAAAAAGAATTTGCATACATCTCCCCTTATTAGATCAGTGTAGGAAGTGTTTCTGCGTACCTTGCTTCCTTTTAGTTGGTATCAGAGCTTGATTACCTTTGATCCTAATTGTTGGGTAGGGTTTTTTTTTACTGATCTTCGATTGAGTGGGAGTCTGTGCAGAGTATTCTACAATCTTGTTGCAGGAAGGAGATGGTAGGCACATTCGGAAGGATAGATTTGGAAAAGTTTTATGGTAGCAATTTTGAGTTGTGGAAACTCAAAATGGAAGACATGCTTGTTGATAGAGACCTATGGGAAACAATTTCTGACACAAAACCAATGACAATGGCACAGGTAGATTGGGATCTCAAAGATCATAAAGCTAAGGGTCTTGTGAGACTTTGTTTAGCTAATTCCATCTTGTTGAATGTTCATGAGGAGAAGACCGTGAAGGAGCTATGGAAGAAACTTGGTGTTGTTTATTAGGCTAAATCCCTGGTAAACAAGTTATTCCTATAGAAGGAGCTTTATTCTCTAAGGATGGAAGATGGAGGATCGGTTGCAGATCATCTTAATGCTTTTAACATGCTAGTTGCACAGTTGACATCCATTGGTGTGAAGATGGAGGAAGATCGTTGTATGACCTTGCTTTGTTCTTTGCCAGATTCATGGGACCACGTTGTCATGGCCATTTGGAGCACTACAACCACCATCAAGATGGATGAAGTGGTGTCTTCACTGTTATCTGAAGAAATGCAAAGAAAGTCTTCTGAGTTTGCTAAGGAGGCTCTTGTGGTTAGTGGTAGACCCAAGGAAAAAGGGAAAAAGGACAAGAAAAATGAAAAGGGCAAATCCAAATCTCATGGGAGATCCAAATCTCCTAAAAAGTCCAAGGCACTGTATTCGAACTGTAGAAAAACTGGGTATTTCTAAAAGGAATGCAAGGAGGAGAAGAAGAAAAAGAAGAAGAACACCTCCAATTCAGATTCTGACAAATCTCATGATGATAGTGATGCTTTTATTGCTTCCTTGGCCACCCATGCATCGAATGAGGTGTGGCTAATTGACTCTAGTGCTTCCTTCTGCATGAGCTCACATCAAGGTTGGTTCACAAAGTATGAAGAGTTCAATGGTGGGAAGGTGTACTTGGGTGATGACTCTCATGTAAAGATAGTTGGCTGTGGAAGAGTCTTGATCCAATTCCTTGATGGACGAGTGAAGAGGATCAATGGGATTATGCACATCCCTGGTTCAGCACAAAACCTACTCTCTGCAAGTAAGTTGAATGATGTAGGTGTACAGGTTGTCTTCTTGAATGGAGGATGCAAGATGACAAGAGGATCTATGGTCCTTGCTAAGGGTACTTGGAGAGGTACTCTATTTCAGCTGGATGCATGCACTACTCAATGCAATTGTTGATAACTGAGAGGGGGGTGAATCAGTTATCCAAATTCTTTCTTCTTTCTGAACTTTCTTATTAATTAATGTAGCATTAATTCAAACAAGCAAACATAACCATGAAATGGAGATACACATGACACAATATTTTTGACGTGGAAACCCTATTAAGGGAGAAAACCACGGGGTGATTAACCCAAAGATTATTCTTTGTTAGAAGAATAAGGAATTACAAAATGGCACTTGCCAATTAGGGCTCAATGCCCGAGCACACTGCTCACAAGGAGGCACACTGCCTACAAGAGACACACTGTCTACAAAAGAGTGTTATACAATACTTGAACTGATTGGAGGCATTACATATGCTAGAGTTCAGTTCTGGTTAGGCTCAGTACACTGATCTGCTGCACTTCATCTTTCCTCTTCTCTTATGCTGCTTTCCTTTCACATACCGGACCTTCCTTACTGCTTCTTCTTTGCTCTGCTTTTATTCGCATATCACATATCACCACAACAACTCTCACAACTAAATCCATCCTATATATATATCCGCACAAGTGATTTCATTATCTTTCTAGTCAGCACCTGGAACAGTCAATCTTTTCACAAACTCTGTTCTTTCGGCTGAATCCTTGCACATCAAGTAATGCGGATCAAGCATATACTTGTAGAAATCATTAATCATGTTGGCCAAACATAATTCATGTCTTCATAACCTTTACCACCATCAGAAACACATCCAGAAAGTAGTCTGATGTTCTGTCAGTCAGTTCTTCCTCTGTTCACACTGTCACTCAGGAATCCGGTACTCAACTATTCATATCTTTTTCCTTGTCCATCACCGGAGGTTAAATCCTTGGAATCTATTACTCAAGGTAGTCCTCTTGACTTTCCCAAATCCGCACTTCACCAAGATACTTCCTCTGAGAGATCTGGACCTGTCTGTCGCACCTTGCCATATGCTCTATTCTTGTTTACCGAACCACAACAATCTTCATTCTGACTTCCGGTAGAGACACACCATGTCCTGCGGATGTGTGGGATGAACTTTGTTGCCATCAATGACAACAATCATGAATCCATATAGTGTCTCTTGCCAACAATCTCCCCCTTTGGCATTGATGGCAACACTTAGTGAAAAATGACCAAGTGTTTACACTATGCTCCCCCTTGGTTGATGCTCTATCTTTATATACATTTTTTGGAGCTTCCCCTTAGTTGGATTCCTCATTTTTCACTGCTCCTCACTCCCCCTTTGACATCAATGGCAAAGGGTAGGGTCCGCACACCAAAATTTTAAAAAACATTTTACTATACTTAGCCGCATAAGTATATATATATGGAATACTTATATTGCAGTATGTCTACAAAAGTTGTTTTCAGTTGGATGAGTTCTGCAGCCCAACTTTGCTTCATTCTATCCAAAATTGAGATGTGACCACTCAACAAAAATGCAAAAGCTTCTTCCCTCTTAAGATCTGTCGGATCATTTGTTTGGGCTGTGATTTGAGCTTCACTTATGGCCTCATGCATGGCCTCTAACTTAGGGATAATAATCCTTCTAAGTTCACCCATCCGGTTAATTATATTCTTTCTTTCCTTCTCAAAATTCTTTATTGCATTTGTGATTGCAATAGTCTGACATTCTTGATTTATTATGGAGGATGAAAGAGGATCAAAACTTTGAGACAAGCTTAGTAGTTTGTCCTCTTGCTCTTTTATTTTCTTCTCAATCTCTACTGTTACCTTGGACCAGGAGATACAAAATTTGTATATTTCACCGCCATCCTTAAGAGCATTTTCTAAGCTCTTTATCCCGATGTTCATGTTTCTCCTATCATTAATGATCAAACCCTATACCTCGGAGAACCTTTTATCCAAAAACTCCTTCCAGACCTTTTCTTAACTAATTTTTCTAGAGAATCAAAATGTGTACTAACACTGCTGACTAAGGTTTTGAGATTACTAGAAGAGGAGGCTGTGGGATCTTTTTGAAATGATGGCATAATCTTTTCCAGCACTCCGAAAGCAGCTTCTATTAACTCACAGTCTTCCATATGAGACTTTAGGAGTTTTTCGTTGGCCTTAGCATTAGCAAATGAAGCTATCTTCATTGTCTATACCGGAGAAAGAGAATCAAAATTGAATGGACCTTGTAGAAGCTCTGGTTCATCAATCTCCATTGTTTCTTTGTTCAGGAATTCTTGGACAGTTTGTGCAATGTCTCTTTCCGGAGACAAATTTTTCTTTTCTTCTGTAGTCTTAGGGCTGTCCCTTGGAGCTTTCTCTCCTTCTACATCCTTACCACTATCAGTTGTGGTTTTCTCTATTGGGGTCTTCTCTTTCTCTGCAGCCTTGGTACTGTCAGCTTCTTTTTCCTTCACTCCTGCTTCTTTCTCCTGTATTGTGTCTTCTCCTTTAGATCTGGAAGCTGTAGGGGAAACCGGAGGAGAGATATTTGTTTGTCCATGAGCCACTTCTTCCAGAATAGGGGATTCAGAGCTCTTACCAGAGTCCTCTGTGATAGGAATGTTGAACTTTTTAAGAGTATTCTGGAGAATCTCTTCAGTCTTTTTTGCCACCTTGTCAATTTCACCAAGCATGAGCTGATTCATCCTTGCTTTGCTCTTGAATTCATCCTTGCAATCTTTGAATATCATATTCATTATTTTGGGATCGATTGCAGGATATAGCTGAATAGCTATCTGTTCTCGGATCTCAATGTCTTTTGCCATGGCATTGTTCTTTCTTATTTCTAACTCCTTTTCTAGGCTCTTAGGAATTAGAGATATAATCTCAATGAAAGCCTTATTGTATATGTTCAGATACCTGATTGTAGCTTCCTACAGGATCTTTTGGTCAGCCTCATTGTAATCATCATAGAATTCGGCCATTGGTTGAAGGTTTCCATCCACAGTGACTAATTTGATTACACTTTTTAGAGACAGGGTGGGCTTTTCAACAAATTCCTTTACCATTTCTTCTTTGTCTTGGCCTGTGGAGGGTTTACCGGATCCTTTCTTCTTCTGCTTATTTATTTCCTTTACCCCCTCATCTGATTTGGTTTCCTCTTCATCTCTTTGACTTGCATAAGCCCTTGTGGCTTTTGTCTTGGATCTTTTCTCTCTTTTTCCGGATGCCTGGACTTTCGGTTTTGAGCTTTTGGCTGTGACAGGTGCAGATCTTTTTGATGATCTGGTCAGAATTGAGGTTTCTACCAGAGCACTTTCCTTTCTTTTCTTTTCTACCTCAGCCCTTTCCATCCTTTTCTTGTGAGCATCAAGTGCCTCCTTTGAGATGCCAAGGCCTTGGGCAATATTTTCTACTTCTTTTCTCACCTTCCTCTTGATCTCAGGTTCTCTGAGTTCCACATGAATCATTACACTCAGTTCTTCAAAGGTTCCAAACCTTTCTTCCTTTGGATCCTTAGGCTGACTTAGCATGTGTTGAACATGCAGCTCCACAATCTATTCATCAACTTCATACCCCATGGGCATGATCCAGACTGTCCTTAGCTCTACTGCCTCCATTAGGCATTGGTCAGTGTCTACCATGAAGCACACTGTATCCTTGTATTTCTCAACCACTGATTTAGGGATTCTTTCTCTAATTTGCATTGTATTCTAAAATTACTTAAAGTAACCCCACAGAGCTGTATTCCTTGCCTTTGCGTTCCCAAGATCATGCAAGTAATCCCTGATCTGAATTGCTATAGGTTTGTCATTTTGCCATGCCCATCCATTTGATCCAGGCAGCTCATTCATGAAGTAGAAAAATAAACATAGTATGAGTCCACCATATTTAAAGGAGTTTTTCTTGTCCTTTTTAATCTTCTGTATGTTTTCCATTAGTTGGCTCAACAGAAGTTCACAGAGATCATAATCTGCATTCTTTCTCAGCATCTCATATGCTGTGTATACTGCAGTTTCGGATACTGAATTCTCCGTATTGGAATGATATATCTTGTATCCTATTATCATAGATGCATACTTGATATCTGGGTCAGTAATATCTTCAATGCTCATTGCCCTCTTATCAAATTTTGATCCGGTGGCCTCAGTTACAATGTTGTTTTTGACAGATTTGAGGACAGGTATTCCTCCGGAGGAGTGTAAACCAGTTACTGCCCTAATTGCTTCCTTGGTGATTTTGCAAGGTCTGTTCAGCCATAGAAAGTTGTCATGTACCCTACTCAATACATACCAGACCCATTCATCTTCTTCAAAGTAGGGGAAATGAATGAACTAATCAAAGTGTTTTTCCTGGATGTCCTTATACTGAGGTTTGATCTCAAAAGAATCGTCTATTAACTGCTTGTGGTATATGTCTCTTAGTTTGAATTCCCCAAACTCTTCAATGTTTTCATGTATATAAACCCTAATATCTTCAGTGTGCAAAACGCCATGCGAAACACTAGAGAAGGCTCCTAGGGGATCTACCTCCAAGGATTTGTATGGATGTTTCTTGAATGTGAGGCGAGGTCTTTCAGAGATCTTTACAATATTTGGAGTACCCATTATCAAGAAATCTTACTGAGAGATGTCAA
Organism: Cunninghamia lanceolata; assembly: GCA_027924645.1. Taxonomy (NCBI): domain Eukaryota; kingdom Viridiplantae; phylum Streptophyta; class Pinopsida; order Cupressales; family Cupressaceae; genus Cunninghamia; species Cunninghamia lanceolata. The sequence continues at coordinate 521,371 of BSBN01000490.1, read as the reverse complement.
GAACAAAGAATACCTTTTGTGCTGATTAGGGCACACACGATGAAATCCAGATTGAGCTGTATGAAGAATCACCTTGGTCTTTGCGAGAAGTAGTTGCAGAGCTCCTTTTCTCTTTTCTTCGAATGTGCAAATGTGTGAATGACAAACGAGTGAACTCTTTTATTTCCAAAAAGCCCTAATTCTTACCCTGCAATAAATGCACAACCTAATTTATTCTAGTTTGCCTTGTTTTCCTTGTTCAAGGAGGAAGAAACTCATCTGGATCATTATGATTCCCTTGTGATCAATGTTAGTGATAAATCATCATATCCACTTGTCCTTCTGATCATCTTATGTATCCGCAGATCAAGCTGTATCAATTTGGATTCATATCGGGCCAATCTTGTGAGAAACCTATTTTACCGGAAGACTTGCTTAACTGGACTAATTTTGAAGGAATTGAACTTTTTAAATTTTCTTGTGGATCTCTTAGATCTTTACCTGACCTTCTTTACATGTTTCTCTAGAAACCATTTGATCTGCAGCTTCTCGTGTGCCAATTTCAGGCACTAATTGACTGGCTGGGGGAACAAGGTTTTCTTTGTGTCTCCCCCTGAGCCAGAGCTCACTTCTTAATTTTTGGAAGGAATATCAGCACCAAAGTCTGGTGCAGATCCAACCTCTACATTCTCTGTACTTTTCTTCACCCAAATCTTGTTCATCTCACTTTTCACTCCATCTGCATTCACCTTTTGTTTACCCTTATCTTGATGATTATGATATACCGGACCTCTTTTGTCCTAATTCTTGCTTCTACAAAATTTTGCACTATGACCGGATCTATTGTAGATTTGGCAAACAAAATTTCTTTGCATATTTGACTGATATCCTCTTGATCTACATTGATTAGCCATATGACCTATTCTATTGCATGCAAAGCATCTACCATTGAATGATTTGTTCATTTGCATATTTCTGCATTCATGAGATTTGTGACCATACCTTTTGCAGTTAAAACACTGTCCGGAGAAGGATGAATTAGTCTAATTCATTCTCTTTCTGCACTGATTGGCTTTGTGACCAAAGTGATTGCAGTTGTGGCAGTATCCATTGAAGGATGGATATCTTTGAGCATTAGGCTGTCTTACCAGAGGTCTTTTAGGCCTGATCCTTAGATTTTCTGATCCAAAATTCTTCTGACCGGATCCGGAGCTTTCTCCTTTCTCATATCCCAAACCACACTTGTCATCTACTTTCTTTTGACTTCCAAGAAGAACTTCAAGTTGAGCAGAACTTATCTTGAATTTCTCTTTATACTCATTTGTTGTTTGAAGATCCCTTTTTAGAGAGACAATTTGATCCTCAAGTTTTTCGTCATTATCTTTAGCATCTTCAAGATCAGATTCAAGATGTCTGATAATTCTATCCATCTGGTGGCAATTTTCTGATTTCTCCTTGAGAGATTGTCTTAGATTATCTTTAGTTTTTCTTTTCTCTTCAACTTCTTGGGTAAACTTCATGACTCCTGATTCCATTTCATGTCTTACCATAATGATCTCTTTTGATAACTTTTCACACAACTTAGTTTTTTCCTTCAGCTCTTCATTTGCATTATTTGCTTCACCTTGTCTTGCGAATTGCTGAAGTAGCTCCTTTCTCTTCTTCATAGAAAGACTTAATTTGTCTTTTAGTTCTCTCATGAAATCATCAGCCTGTTTGAGTCTTTCCTTTAATTCATTGACTTTAGAGTTTGACTGTTCAAGATCATCAAGGGCAATCTTGAGTTGCTCCCTTAAACCATATGCATCCATTTGAACTCCTAGATCTTCCTCAAGCTGTTAGGCTCTGTTAGGAGGAACTTAGCTTTGATACCAATTGTTGATAACTGAGAGGGGGGGTGAATCAGTTATCCAAATTCTTTCTTCTTTCTGAACTTTCTTATTAATTAATGTAGCATTAATTCAAACAAGCAAACATAACCATGAAATGGAGATACACATGACACAATATTTTGACGTGGAAACCCTGTTAAGGGAGAAAACCATGGGGTGATTAACCCAAAGATTATTCTCTATTAGAAGAATAAGGAATTACAAAATGGCACTTGCCAATTAGGGCTCACTGCCTGAGCACACTGCTCACAAGGAGGCACATTGCCGACAAGAGACACACTGTCTACAAAAGAGTGTTCTACAATACTTGAACTGATTGGAGGCATCACATATGCTGGAGTTCAGTTCTGGTTAGGCTCAGTACACTGATCTGCTGCACTTCATCTTTCCTCTTCTCTTATGCTGCTTTCCTTTCACATACCAGACCTTCCTTACTGCTTCTGCTCTACTCTGCTTTTATTCGCATATCACATATCACCACAACAACTCTCACAACTAAATCCATCCTATATATATCCGCACAAGTGATTTCATTATCTTTCTAGTCGGCACCCAGAATAGTCAATCTTTTCACAAACTCTGTTCTGTCGGCTGAATCCTTGCACATCAAGTAATGCGGATCAAGCATATACTTGTAGAAATCATTAATCATGTTGGCCAAACATAATTCATGTCTTCATAACCTTTACCACCATCAGAAACACATCCAGAAAGTAGTCTGGTGTTCTGTCAGTCAATTCTTCCTCTGTTCACACTGTCACTCAGGAATCCAGTACTCAACTATTCATATCTTTTTCCTTGTCCATCACCAGAGGCTAAATCCTTGGAATCTATTACTCAAGGTAGTCCTCTTAACTTTCCCAAATCCACACTTCACCAAGATACTTCCTCTGAGAGATCCAGACCTGTCTGTCGGACCTTGCCATATGCTCTGTTCTTGTTTACCGGACCACAACAATCTTCATTCTAACTTCCGGTAGAGACACACCATGTCCTGCGGATGTGTGGGATGAACTTTGTTGCCATCAATGACAATAATCATGAATCCATATAGTGTCTCTTGCCAACAAAGCTCACATCGAGGTTGGTTCACAAAGTATGAAGAGTTCGATGGTGGGAAGGTGTACTTGGGTGATGACTCACGTAAAGATAGTTGGCTGTGGAAGAGTATTGATCCAATTCCTTGATGGATGAGTGAAGAGGATCAATGGGATTATGCACATCCCTGGTTCAGTACAAAACCTACTCTCTGCAAGTAAGTTGAATGATGTAGGTGTATAGGTTGTCTTCTTGAATGGAGGATGCAAGATGACAAGAGGATCTATGGTCCTTGCTAAGGGTACTCGAAGAGGTACTCTATTTCAGCTGGATGCATGCACTACTCAATGCAATAGTTCTTCTAATTTGAAGAAAAGAGCTTCAGTCACTTCATCCTCACCATTGGAACTAGTAGCAAAGAAATGTGTTGCTTCAACTTCTGATGGTAGTGCATTTTGGGTACCTAAGGGTGCTCATGCTTTGGAAATGAAACTTCTTATTGAGAAGACAATGTTGTGGCATGAGAGACTTGGTCACATTGGTGAGAAGGGTCTTAGAGCCCTAAAAAATAAAAACCTCATTGAGGGGTTAAATGATTGTAATCTTGAGTTGAATTTTGTGAACATTGTATATATGGAAAGCAAAACCATGTTTGGTTTTACTTGAATTCTCATAATTCTTCTGGTGTGTTCGATCTCATTCATTTTGATGTGTTTGGTCCTATGAATGTTCCTTCGATTTCTAAATCTTTATATTTTGTATCATTCATAGATGATTATAGTAGAAGGGCATGGATTTATTTTCTTAGAAGCAAATCTAAAGTCTTTAGTTGGTTCAAAAAGTTTAAAGATTTTGTAGAGAATTAGACTGGTAAAAAGATTAAGTGTTTGAGAACTGATAACGGTGGATAGTTTTGTTCGACATAGTTTGACAAGTTCTGTAAAGAACATGGGACTGAAAGACATAAGACAATTCCTTACACCCCACAACAAAATGGAGTTGCGGAGAGGATGAATAGAATGTTGATGGAGAGGGCTTAGAGTATGCTTAGTGGTTCTAGCCTCAAACAAAAGTTTTGGGCTAAATCTATAGCCATTGCTTTCTACCTGGTTAACAGGTCTCCTACTTCAACGATTGTTGATAAGACACCCATGGAGGTGTGGTCTAGTAAGAAGCCCCCATTCATCTTTGTGTTTTTGGTTGTGAGGCATATGCAAATGCGCCTAAGGAGAAGAGGTCAAAATTAGAGAACAAGGCAGTCAAGTGTATCTTCATTGGCTATGGTGTCAGTGTGAAAGGGTACAAGCTTTGGGATCTTGTGGCCGAGAAAGTGTTGTATAGAAGAAGTGTTATTTTTAGAGAGGTATCTCATTCTCCTATTATTTTACAGCTAGAAGAAAAAGAAAATAAAGAGGATGTGGTTCAGGTTCCCACTACCCCTGAGAAGACTGAACCAAAAGACCCTGTTGGACCTGATGATGAGGAGAGCTCTAGTAGCCTTGAAAGTTCAGAAGAGGAAGAACAACCTCCACCTCAGCCTTTGAGGATGTCTACATGAAATAGGAAGCAACCTGACAGGTTTGGATATTCATTGCTTGATTCTAGTTGTGCTTTTGCCTTGATTTCTAACACTGATGAGCCTAGAATTGTGAAAGAGGCTATGGACATGAAAGATGTAGGTTCATAGAAGGAGGCCATGGAAGATGAGATGGCTTCTTTGGAAAAGAATAAAACTTGGGACTTGGTGCCTTTGCCTGATGGATGGAAACCTATTGGATGTAAATGGGTGTTCAAGAAGAAATTTGGTGCAGATGGCAGTGTTGAGAAATATAAGGCTAGATTGGTTGCAAAGGGGTATTCACAAGTGGAGGGAATTGATTATGGTGAGATTTTCTCTCCCATTGCAAAGATGACATCTATTAGGTTCCTATTATCTCCTGCAGTAGATTATGACTTAGAAGTGGAACAAATTAATGTGAAGACAACTTTCCTTCATGGTGACTTAGAGGAAGAAATTTTGTATGTCACATCTTGAGCACTACGTGGTGAAAGGTAAAGAAAATTTGGTTTGTAAGTTAAAGAAGTATTTGTATGGTTTGAAGCAATCTCCTAGGATGTAGTACTTGAAGTTTGATGCCTTTGTGTTTTCCATTAGATTTCTAAGATCAAAATCAGATCATTGTGTGTATTACAAGTTTGATAATGATCACATTCTCATTATTGCAATGTATGTTGATGATATGTTGCTGATTGGGAATGGTAAGAATATGATTTTTGATTTGAAGTCTCAATTGTCAGCACAGTTTGAAATAGAAAACTTAGTGGCAGCCAGGTACATTCTAGGGATGGAGATCAGAAGAGACAGAGAAAACATAAAACTTTGGTTAAGCTAGAGTAAGTATGTGAAGACTGTGTTGGAGAGATTCAACATGCAAATTGCAAACCATTGTGTGTTCCTATTTCATTGGGGACAAAGTTATCTGTTAGTGATTGTCCAAAGTCTCCTTCTAAGATGGAGGATATGAGCAGAGTGCCTTATGCTAGTGCGGTTGGCAGTTTGATGTATGCTATGGTCTGTACAAGATTAGACATTGCCCAAGCAGTGGGAGTCCTTACTCGATTTATGGCTAATCCTGGATGGGTACATTGGGATGTGGTGAAGAGAGTGTTCAGATATTTGAGGGGTACTTCTGAGTATTTCCTACGTTATCATGGTTATCCTACATGACCTTTGCATTTTGTGAGTATTTGTGGATTTGCAGATTCTGATTGGGTAGTGACATTGACAGCAAGAGATCCACCAGTGCTTATGTGTTTACCATGTTTGGTGGTGCTATTAGTTGGATGGGTAAGTGACAACCTGTGGTTGCTCTGTCCAAAATAGAAGCAGAGTACATGGCAGCAACTCATGCTTGTAAGGAATCCATTTGGCTTAAGAGGTTGTGTTTAGATATTGGTGTTGATGCAGGACAAATTTCTATCCGTTGTGAAAGTTAGAGTGCATTTTGCTTAGCAAAGAATCCTACTTTCCATGCCAGAAAAAAGCATATTGATGTTCAATTTCATTTAGTTAGAGATATGGTAGAAGATGGGAAGTTGATACTAGAGAAGGTAGACACTTTGAAGAATGTTGCAGATGCATTGACGAAACCAGTGGGCATAGAGAAGTTTAGATGGTGTTCAGAGTCTATGGGCCTCTTGGCCCCTAGCAGTTAAATCTTATCATTCTTTTGGCTCTTGAAAGGTGTTCGAAAAGTGGGAGAATGTTGAGAATTAAGGTCTCTCAACCTTTGCTAATTCCTAGCATTGTTTATTTAATTGTGTATTTATTTATTGCCTATTTTTGTATTTACTTGCACATTCAGTTTGGTCACTTAGTTGAGGTGGCATTGTGACATGTCATCCTACCTGGAATGTGACTTGGATGGTTAAGTCAAACTCCCATGGATTTGGGCATCCCATTTGAGATGGCACTAATATGCCATGTGTTGGCATCTTGTAGTATGTGGAAGAGGATATTCCATATGATAGAATCTATGACGCATAAGAGCCAAGTATAGAGATTGCTATGACAAGTGGGGACAAGTGTCAGAGAGTATCTTTGCATGAGAGAAAGGCATATTTGGGCACCCAAGTTGGGCTATGACATGTTTTAAGAGGAATATGCTATTTTTAGTCATGTATGATGCATTCTCTTACAACATTAAGTGTTGTCATGTTGTAGATTTTTATGACAACTGTAAGATGCGTAAGAGCATCTGTCATTGCCTATTTTTAGCATGGAGCACTCTATCCTTGGGAAGTCAAATCTACCATGTTATGATAGATGTAAGAAAGGTATATTCATGTTGGACAAGTGTCCTTGGGTGTTGGAAATTGGCCATGTGGCCAAGATGGACACCCATCTCTACAAGCTTCCCGTTTATGCCTTGTATCTCTATATATTGCATAGTTTTGGAGTTGTAGTTGCATAGTTTATGTACAGGTACTGTTATGCTGCTAGAATCACTCCAGAAATGACATTTGAAGACTCTTGGAAGAACTTGCATTGCAAGTGTATTGTAAAGTGTTATTGTTTCGATAATACATTGTGCAGGTTTTAGAGTGTGGGGTCTTTCACCTGAAAAGGTTTTCCCCACGATATATCTTGTGTCTCTCTCTCTATCTACATTCTTGTGTTGTGTTTGCTGCTGTAATATCTTTGTTATTTTTTTAACATTTCTTCAATTGTAAGGATTAAAAAGAATTCACATACATCTCCCCTTATTAGATCGGTGTAGGAAGCATTTCCGTGTACCTTGCTTCCTTTCAGAATCAACTCCTAAGTCTTGTTGTGGGCATAAAGAGAATTTACCACCAAAACATGTATCAAAGCATACAACCACAGAGGATTTACCACATGTGCAATTTGAATATGCATATCATTCTCCTTCAGGATTACATGATTTTTCCACATATCTTTTACATAATAGTGACATATGCCATTGTCATTTTTGTAACAAAAGTTACCCATGTTGTATCCACTTTCATTTAAGCCATGAGTACTGTGCAGAATGTGGTACATATATTTGTCATGTGGTTGGTAAAGCTCATTATTATTATAGCCAAGTGGTGATATGCACTAGATGTTGATCAGTGTGTGGGGAGTTAGCTGCTAGGTCATTAGATTGTATTGGAAATGACAATGATTATTTGGAATCATTAAAAGATGAATTTACTTATTACAATGAACAAAGTAAACCTAGTAGTCACACTAGAAATTTAAATCTCTCCATTCACCAACCATTAAAGTCAAGGAAAAAATTGCATTTTGAGGGTATAATAATTATTAATAACAAAGCTAAATGCAATATCTTAGAGCGGGCTGTGGGACAATTTTTTATGAATGTTACTTGTCGACCTGAAAGAGAAGAAGAGTTACAGGACCAGCACAAGTTATTTTCTTCCTCACGTGTTATCTTGCTAAAGAATTTGGATAAAGTGTGAACCCATCAGATGTATTGAGTATCATTTGCCAAGCAGGTGTGGATTTTGTAACGATATATGTCTTACCACGTCAAAGTTTCCAAAAGTTTACGAGGGGTGTCATTTGCTTTGAAGATTAGGAAAGCTTCCAAAGGGTGTCCGCATATTTGTAGAATGAAAATATTATAGTTACATCTTTAAAGGGCAAGGGAAAGGTAGATGAACAGAGAATGGTGACTACTTTTTCCCTGAAAATGATGAAGTCTCCAATGTGGACGTCATAATAACATGAGTTGGGGATGACTACACAAGAATGGAATCATTTGGAACTATTGATGCATTTGTGGAGACACTGGTTAATACTTTGGATAGAAGATGGAAAGACCACTTGGGCAAGTGGAGAAGCTTCTTAATGCAAAGTCTAAATATGGCTTTATACTATTACTGGAGAGTGTTTGGAGGAGGACGTAGACAAGTATAAAGCAAAGATTGAAAAGTTCATCTCATCTTTTAAGATAATTTAAGGAATGTTTCACCATTGAGGCACCGAGTATCCAAGCGAGGAAGAGTTGACAGTTTGGGTTTATTGGATATTGAACTAAGAAGGAAGTAGTGGCCTTCCCGTGCCCCCGCAGTGTCAATGAAAACCATGTGCGGGATGGTGGGCTCTTCTTGTAGTCCTGTAAGTAAAACCTAAGACCAGGTGCAGAATGGCCAGGTCGATAAATCTCAAAGTGTGTTTGATTGGATGCCAGAAAGGAATCTGGCTTCATGGAATCAATTGATTGCAGTATATGCTCAAAATCAACATGTTGATGATGCCTAGAAACTCTTTGATAATATGCCTAGATAAGACTTGGTTTCATTGAACGCAGTGATTGCTAGATATGCACAGTGTGGACAACTTGATGAGACCTTGATGCTTTTTGAAGAATTACCTCAAAGAAACATTGTCTCTTGGCTTGAAATGATTTTGGGATATCAACTGAATGGGTGTGTTGAAAGGATTTAGAAACTTTCAAGCCAACCGAGCAATCGTCATTGGAAAGAAGAGTTGAACAAGAGGCTTCTTGCTCGCAGGGTTTTGATTGAGAGACACAAGGAGTAGGAGCACCATGGAGGCAAAGGAGGTATACAAAGGAACTAGACAAGCATTCTTTGTATCATCACGGGGACAAAGTTTTAAGTATGCAGGATTACAAGATGAAATCCAATGATCTTTGCATCCTCGCACATGAGCCCTGGAGAGCCTGTGGTGCTGCGGGAGATGAAGGCATGAGAAATGAAATATTATTTAAACTTTATAACTAAAGACTCCCACATTCCTACAAGGGGAAAATGGAAAGTATGCGGTAATGCGGTGATGGAAAATAATAAAGTAGAAACTAATTAATTGAAAATAGATATGTGCGAGGTAACATATTTTTGAAGGGTGTAAATATAAACTTTGTAAAATATTTTCACCAAATGAATTAGGGAGTGGGTAATTGCTTTACCCGAGACATATGGGTGATATGTAAATGTAAAAGGGGATATTAATAGTCATAATGACTATTATTGCAACATTGTATGGGAAAAATATTTGTTCACTGAGATGACTAAACAAAAGGTGACAAATAAATATTTTTGATGGCAAAGAATGTGAAAGGTTGCTCCAGAAGGTACGTGAAGGGTCACAAGGCAATGTATATATGGTGAAATGAAAAACATAAAGAGAGGGGGGAATCTGATTTTGGAAGAGCAAAACATTGTAAGGCCTAATCCTTGAAGCATATCAATAAAAGAAGACTACATTTCTCTGGTGTTGAACTTCTAGTTCTCAACTACTTGTTGAATGTTTTTGATATTTTATCTAGTTGTGTCCATATTGCATTTTCCTTGTTATTTGAATTAACATATCAAGGGTATGCTTAATTCTTCGAAACACATTTGTTGTTTTATGTGATTTATTTGATTGGGTTTCCTCAAGGAGGAATTAAATTCCATTAAGTAAATCTCAGTAATTTGGAGAATTAAATCTGGATTTAGAAGTAGAGCTAGGTGAAGACAATCTTGCATGTTTATGCCAGCCATAAACTGAATTATGCCAAGTAGTTTGAGTTGTAGCTAGAAGGAAGGCACATATCTGTTTGTGAATAGACTCTGATACCCATGAGAAGGCACTGATCAATTTCTTTCCAGAATCATCTCCTTGTGAAATATTTCAAAACACAAGTTTGGTGTTTTGTTTATAGGAGTAGGAGTAGAGTAATTGAATAAAATCATTTTCAGATTCCATGCCAATTTGAATTTGGATAAAGAAGAAGATCTAATTGATAAAATTGTACATAATCTACTTAATCATCACCATTCAATTTTGAAGTGTTCACAATCATTGGTAATAAGAAGGTACACCCACCTAGGTGAAACAGAGCTTGAAGCGTGGGCAATTCCAATCATTTTGATTGATTCTATTAGTTGGCCAAATTAGTTACCAGACCTGATCATAAAGTTTGGCATCCTTTTAGGGTTTGGTAAACTGCAGATTTGAGAACCAACAAATTTGTGACTCCGTTGGGGAGTTGAAGTGAAAATACTACCTTGGAGTCTCTGGTGAAATTTTCTACCCATCCGAGTCCCAACAAATTGGTGACTCTGCTGGGGAGGAGAAGTGAAAGTATTGTCAAAACATACCTTGGAATCTCTAGTGAAGGTTTGCCCATCTGAGTCACAACAAATTGGTGACTCAGCTAGGGACAAATTGAATAAAGAGATATGAGAATGACTCTGCTGCTGGAGAAGACCCAGAAAATAAAATTTGTTCCTCTTTGAAAGAGGTGGCGACTCTATCAATAAACACCTGATAAGAAAATGGAACAAAGTGAGAGGCAAAAATTGCTGAGGCGATACCATGAATTGGAGCAAGAATTGCTTCAGTTGAGGGCCATGAAGCAATGTAGATCTGATTGTATCCAACCTATTAGAGGTGCATATCCTATTCCCCCTAGTCAAGGAGGTGTAAAAATTCAAAGTCAGGAATATGATCAGCATGTGGGGAAATATCAGTATCAGTATCATGCACCATTTCAAAATATACAAGGTAATATGTATTACTATGGAGATGTTTACCAGAATATGCATCAACAATATGCATCCCAATATCATCATCATCAACAATATCAAGTTCATCAAGGAGATAATCCATTTGCAAGAGGATATCTTGAAAATGAAACATTTCCAGGTGTGCAAATTGATTGGTATCATAGAGAGGATCAACCAATAGAGGAGACATATGCAAGTGAAGTTGTCAATGATAACATTCAAGATTTGAATGAAGACAAACCTGTGGAAAGTCAACTCTTCACCTTGGAGGAGTATTGCAACATTGAAGGTGCTTTTGAAGACACACTGCATGAGGAGTGCATCAACAATGAGGAAAATGAAGGAGCATGTTCACCTGGCAATGAATATGAAGCACATCTATTGGCAAACACAATTGGTGAAGAAGAGGTATGTACATCTGAGAATGATTTTCAAAGTTTTCCAAACCCATTGTATGACAAGATGATAGAAGAAAATCAAATGATACTTTGTCAAGGTGTGTCAAAATGTGATTCTCATGTATATTCAAATCCATTATAAAATGAGGATAAAGCATTGTCAGATGACCAGGACGTTGTTTGTGAAGAGAATAATTATGTTGATAAAAAGAATGCATCTCATTTGTCATTTTCTGAGTGCTATAAAGTGAATGAAGAGGTATGTTCACTTAGTTGTGAACAAATTTTAGATTTGTTGATTGTTGAATACCAAAGACACACATAAAAATGATTCTAAAATTTCATGCCCAACACACATTTGCTTTGATGGTGAAGGGATGTCTGGTGGTTGTGAAGTTCAATGCAACAGTGCTTAAAAAATGAATTCTTCTATTGAATCTTTGGGTGTTGATGATTCAAGCATGTCAAATCTACTAATTGTTGAGACAGCTGATGATGGAGTTTCAAGTTCAACATTATTGCATAATGATTTATTTTTCTTCCAGTTTAATTAGAGAGCTATCATTTGGTGGGTGACAATAAATATGATGAAGTGGAGTATCACACACATTCTGGGAATGACTTGTGTGGTGGTTGTGACTTCATCTTGGACCACATGATGATGAAATCTTTTAGATTATGCCTAACTTTCAAACACAAAATGAGGGAGAATGCATTGGCATGAAAGATATTGAAGTCCTCCATCAACCAGATTTCAATGATATTTCCAGATTGGATTCAATGCAATCAGATGAGAATAAAGTGTATGATAGAGGCAAGTAGAGGATTTTATTTTTTTGGTGGCCTTATGCCATCAGCTGTGGTGTGATTTTTCAAATCATACCAGTTCAGGGCAGAGAAAGAGAAGATAGACTCTATTGCCCAATGGACAAGGCACTTGGTCTGCTCCCCAGAGATCTAAATTCTTGCTATGCCTGTCACATCCCCAAGCAAGATCCACTATTGGCACTGTAAAATTTTACAAAATTTTAAGTGCCCATGATGAAAAATTTGACTGGAACACTCAGAAATGCCCTGAAAAATCTGCCCTAGTGACCTACTTTGGAGGGTCATAATTTGATGCATATTTGTTTTCATGCCAAATCCTTTGGTGAACGCACTCATTTGACATATGTAAGCATATATGTTTGATTTCATACTCCCAAGATGTGATTTGACAGGGTTTTAAAGGGACAAGTTGGAGGGTTCTGGGACTATTTTGATGTTTGCATATTCTCAGACTTGCGAAGTAGCCTCCTGTTCAGATTGATATTTCATGGCTGGGTGATCATCATGGAAATCGGATTGGTATTTTGGTTTCCCCTCACATTCATATGCTCTCTGGTCCAATTTCAGAGCCTTAGGATCAAGTTTGATATTTTTTCAAGTTCAAAAGCAAATATAGTTTGTCATATTTTGATAGTTGCATTTCCAAAATGTTTCAGAGAGGTCAACTTTGACCCTTAATATTTTTTGAAGGAATTGAACCGATGAAAGATCCCTCTTGCACACATGATAAATGGACCTAAATGAATCACTTCCCCAAGTGGCAGTCTCCTAGGAGGAGATTCGGTATTTTTTCTTAATAAGTGCAGTTGTAGGAAATGCTAAGTGGGCTACTTTGATTGTTAATATCTCACACCTCGATATGTTTTTTGCCAAGCCATTTGCTGCATTGAATTCTTGGTTCAAATGTCTACATGCATGTGCATTTTCATGGCTCTAAGAGATGGTTTGACCAGTTTTCCAGGGCGATTCTGGAGGCTACTTGGCTTGTTTTGGTCACTGTATAAATATGTCAGAAAGCAAATTCTAGTGACAACCCATTCCAATTTTTCACTTCAAGAGCATCCTTCAGCAAACTGAACTCAAATTGGGACAAAAACTTGTTTCAAAACATTTTTTTAGTCGGGCCCACAAAGGGGACCTGACATGTGTCATGTAATTGTTGTTGTTGGTGAGACTTATAACAAAATTCAGAAACACTCCTCTCATTCCAATTCTCTTCAAATGATGAGAGAAATTCAGTTAAGGATCCAATAAAAGGGAATATTTCTTGTGAAAAGGAACAAAGAGATGTGGGTAAAAATAGTGATGCTTTTGTTGAAGCAGATAATGTTATAGTAGAAAACAAATAATTGGAATCAACTCCTAAGTCTTGTTATGGGCATAGAGAGAATTTAACACCAAAACATGTATTAAAGCATACAACCACAAAGGATTTACCACATATGCAATGTGATAATGCATATCATTCTCCTTTAGGATTACATGATTTTTCCACATATCTTTTACATAATGGTGACATATGTTGTTGTCATTTTTGTAGAAAAAGTTGTGCATGTTGTATCCACTTTCATTTAATCCATGAGTACCATACAAAATTTGGTACATATATTTGTGGTGTGGTTGGTAAAGCTCATTATTATTATAGCCAAGTGTAGATATGACTAGATGTTGCTCAGTGTGTGGGGAGTAAGCTACTAGGTCATTAGATTGTACTGGAGATGGCAATGATTGTTTGGAATCATTAAAAGATGAATTTACTGATTACAATGAACAAAGTAAACCTAGCAGTCACACTGGAAATTTGTCATGCCCACATTTCCCATGCGGTCATGACACATAACACACATGTCATGTCCACATTTGTCATGTGGTCATGACATGAAATATCAAAAACTTTTCCACGCATCCCTAGAAACCCCCTCATAAGCATCAGTGTGCTCGATGGCAATATGCATAAGGCATAAACATGTCAATCAAATCTTAGGGTAGTGCGATCACAGGTGCAATCCCCTACGTGATGATAGCTGACTAGGGGGTTATGCGACGTGATGAGCGTCGCCATTAGGGTTACGATCGATTTGACCCGAACCCTAAGTGTCCTAGATGTGTGATGCGATTTCAACACGAGGTGAAATCAAAACCTAGGAACTAAAGCATAATTTAAATAATCTAATCACATAAATAATCACTACGGTAACAATAATTCATTTATAAAACTCTGCTAAGATTCTGAAAAAATTCAGTAGCATAACACCTCTAGTGCATGCATAGAAATATATTTAAAAATAATCTGCCCACCAAGAGTTTACTAAAACTAATTAAAATTGATAAAATTAATATTCTCTAGGTTGACCTACTAGCCGCAATAAGTTTCTCAAAGTGGGTTAACTAGGTTAAATTAAATAATTAAATAACCTCATCTCAAAGATGCTCATGATTAAAAATTATTAAATCCAAGGTTTAGTAGTTAATCCTCTTACTATCATTTAATAAAAAATGTCACCCATAATTATTTGATTTTCATTAATTTAAATCCCCACACTAAAATTACTCACCCTAGTTAAATTAATGGCAAGGTATAATTAATTTCCCTAAGGTAGATAAAATAAAGATAAAAGTCAAAAGTCCCCACTCCAAATAGAAAATCCTACCCATAGGATAAAAATTAAAGAAACTAATTATTAAACAATGGAGGGGAGAAAAAGGGCACATGGGCTCACGTGCACCCATGCCGAACAAATTAAAATTTGAATTAAATCTCCCCTCCCAAAAGAAAGAAATAATAAAAATTTACACAACCCCAAAAGCCCTAAAAGTTGACCCAATAAAATAATAATTTCTTTATGAAAGAAAGAAAACCCTAACCCTATCCCTAACTTAATTCTATTCCATTTTCCCCTTCTCATATTTTCTTCTTCTCTCAATCTCTCTTGTTTTATCTCTTTCCCTTTTTTTTGTGTTGCCTTGCAGGTAGGGTTTTGGGTAGCCATGATTGGAAGCTCAAAGGAGGTATATATATATTATTTTAGCTTTCTGGTTAAATACCCATTATGTTTTTTGCACATATATATAATGCCAGACAACATACGATGGCACAACAATATATTGGTGGCCGAAGCCAAGTGAACAAAGCAGATCACATAAGATAAAAGGAATGGGGTGGGGGGGGGGGTCGAACCCTCCCCACCCTTTACGTTTTATACACTGTTTGGTTGTTTTTTTTTAAAATATGTGGGGGCTGGGGCGGACGCCCCACCCACCATTCAATGGTGCATGGGGGGTCCGGTCCCCCCCGCCCCCACCTATGTTACATTAAAATGGGGGCGGTGGTTGTGTGGCCATCACCCCAAAATTTGCATTCGTTAATTTTTTTTTGTTTAAAACTTTTAAAACCTAAATAAAAATGCAGTCATGGCTGCATACAACTCGTAGTTGGATTTTTTATTCTTTTCCACTAAGTTGAAAATTTTGTCTATACAGTTCATTGATATATGTAATGAATTGCTAAGATATTAAATGTATAATATATATATATATGTGTGTGTGTATATATATATGTATATATATACATATATACATATATACATATATATATACATATATACATATATATATATACATACACACACACACACACACACACACACACACATATATATACATATATTTTTCCCTCATCCTCAGAGCAACTTGGTAAAATGAAACTATAGTTATATGAACGTTTGTATCTATCTATCTATGTGTATATGTCTATATATTCATATATATATATATATATATATAATTATTGCAGAAATTGAAATGTTCCCACATATATATTTTCCTACTAACAGTATAAACACAATATATTTCTAATCCTTCTACTTGCTATCATAAACAATCTAAATGGGCATAAATAAATCAACCTTTCCTTTTTGCATAATAAGGAAATATGTTAACTATTTTTTTTGAAGAGTAAAATGACTCCTATCTACTTTTTTGTTCTTTGAGAAAAAAAATTATTTTTTTTTTGTGCAACAACCATTTAGAGAATCAACAACATATCATACACATATTTTTTTTGAAACAAATCAGCAACTCCTACAAGAGAGAGTATAATACTAAATAGGCCATTTTTATTTTCTCTCTTTACATTTTATCCAACTACAAATAGGCCATTTTTGGCTAAGGCTCTCAAGTAGCCAAAACAATAATGAAGACATAAACTTAATGCACTCCCACCAAGCTCCAAAAGCCACTAATATAACCTGCAAGACTAAAACAAGGAGGGACAACCAAGCCACAAAAATTTCTCTCCTCCCTACCATAGACCCACAAGTGGGTCACTCCCGAGCTGGGAGATCAATCTTCACACGGGTTTAACACTCCACAACACAACAATAAGAAAACCAACAACACGTGAAGAACACCCATAGATTTAACACAACACAAAACTAATGGAAATGAGTTTGAAGGGGTAGGGGAGTGAACATCACTTGACTCAAGAGGGTCACTCCACAAAATCTCAAGATCTCAACACAAAAATAAGGCCTCAAGCCAAAAATGATAACTCCATGAAAATGTAGATTTCACCATGACACTCATGCCAACCAAAATTATCCCATACTCAATAGCTTGCCCTCAAGGCCATAAAAATACCAACACTAGGAGGGTGACCTCAAGGAGGTTCACTCCTCCCCCACCCCACACATGGATGGACACACATAAAGTTGGTTGTCTCATCCCAACACACCCAAAAACCTCAAGAACAAAGAAGAACAACACCAAAATTATTTCAAACACAACCAAAATTTAACAAACATAAGGAATGGCTAAAATGCCATGAGGCTTATCTTAATAGCCCAACAATGGATGCAAGTTGAAGAAGAGCCCACAAGCTTTCTCCAAGCCTTTAAATCCTCCAAAAAATCTTTCTAACTCCCAAAAATCCTCTAAAGATAGAAAAAAAAATAAAAAACAAGAATGCCATTCCCCTC
Source organism: Cunninghamia lanceolata (assembly GCA_027924645.1). Classification (NCBI taxonomy): domain Eukaryota; kingdom Viridiplantae; phylum Streptophyta; class Pinopsida; order Cupressales; family Cupressaceae; genus Cunninghamia; species Cunninghamia lanceolata. Next base: position 504,214 of record BSBN01000490.1, on the reverse strand, counting down.
TCAAAGAGGAATTAAAATAGGCCTCATTCTAAGGCCTTAAAGAATGAGACGGTGACACATGTCACCTTCTCCTTCCTCATCCCAAGCCACTTGCAAGGGAGAAGGAATGTGAGGGTGACATGTGTCACTCTCTTATCCATTCAAACCTCACCCTCTCCACTTGTGCTCCCACACATGTGTGAGAGCAAAGGTGGAGAGGTGACATCTCTCCCCATGGCTCCAAGAGGATAAGGGATGACACATGTCATCACCTTATTCTCTAAAGGGAGCCCCTTCACTCCAAGATGCTCTCACACATGTATGAGAGCCTTGGAGGAAGGTTCCACACCCTTGGGGGGTCTTGAAGACTCCCCAAGTCTTCAAGGTGGTGGAATCCCAAGCCTTGGGAAGGGAGATGGGCCTTCCCTCAAGGCATGACTCATCTCCCTCACTTAACCAATTTGAATTTTCGTCACTTTTATTTAACCCAAGTTTAAGGTGACTAGACGGGGGTAACCCTAGAGTTTGGCATGCTCAAATGGGCCCCAAACCCTAGGGGCACCACCTAGAGTTAATTTTAGCCCCTAGAAAACACCTAAGGAGGTAAAAATTCACAATAAATGGCCACAAAAATTAAAAGAGACCAATTGGTGTAAATTAAAACACATATTTTACAACACATCATTTAAATAATATAAAAAAGTGAACTAGGCCAAATAATAAAATATAGGCATTTACGAAAACATCATTCAATCACACATGATCCTTGTCCCTCTTGGGAATGGATCGATATAACACGGGAAACACATAAGTGTGAGATCGATCTCCAATTTTTTGTGGCCTAAAAAATCACTTGCGCACTTGAACAAACAGATTAATCCAACACACACACACACACACACACATATCATAGCCGAAGCAAGGAAATGCAACACTCATGTCATCACATAATTCATTTAAAACATTAAATAATCACATCATAAATAAGATTCATAATTGCATTTCTATATACTATCTCAGAATCAAAATCACATAGCAAATCCATATAATGATTTCACAACTAAAATCTCTAATATCATCAAAGTGCATATCACATGTCTAAATGTCATCAATGAATCAAAATTAGAATATAGTCAAATCACCACATAGTAAGCATGACTAATCCAAAATAAAGGAATATAGTCTAGAGAATCTATATATTAGGATCAACAGTCCTCAAATGTCAAAATGTCATCAACTGTAAATGTGAAATAAGCAAAATAAGGGAGTGAAATAATGAGGCCTCACATCCTCCCCCCTAAGACTAAACTTCCACCTAGAATTCATCAAAGAGGTGAGGATAAAGTGTCCTCAATCTCGCTGCATCCTCCAATGTCGCTGTGACCTCATCATACCTGTCCCACTGAACCCTAACTTGGTCTAGCTCTCAACCTCGAAGGCCTAGCGTTTGACGAGCCAATATGCGAATTAGCTTCAAAGCCAACTGCCCATCTGCCTCTACCTATAGAGCACTCTAGTCCAATACATGAGATAAATCAGATATATATTGCCATAAAATAGACACATAAAAAACATCGTGGATGCACGACAGGCTAGGTTGCAAGGCTAGATGGTAGGCTACATGTCCTATCAGCTCCAAGATCTTAAAAGGCCCAATAAACCATGGTGTGAGCTTAGAGCCCTTTCTATAATGGATTAGACTCTTATGTGGCCACACTCTCAAGAAAACTCTGTCACCCACTGAGAAGCTCTGATCTAGCCTCTTAGCATCAGCATACTTTTTCTGTCGATCCTAGACCTCTTGAAGTCTCTATCTAACCAAGGTCACCTATTGCTCCATATCCTGCACCAGCTCGAGCCCAATAGCAACCCTGTCCTCTATCTGGTCCCATCTCAACGATGTCCTACAAGGTCTGCCATACAAGGCTTGATAAGGAGGCATACCCAATGAGCTGTGATGCCCATTATTGTAGGCAAACTCAACCAAATATAGATACTCCTCCCATCTAGACTGGTGGTCCATAACGTACATGCGGAGTATATCCTCTAACACCTGATTCAACCTCTCCATCTGACCATCTGTCTTGGGGTGATAAACGGAATTGAAGTTGAGTTGTGTGCCCAACGCCTACTGTAATGATCTCCAAAAGGCTGATGTGAACACTGATTCCCTATCAAAAATGATGTGGCAAGGTACCCCATGTAATCTCACAATGTCATCCACGAATACTCTCGCCACAAATGTGCCACCTTGGTTAACTTGTCAACCGTCACCATGATAGCATCATGGCGATGAGATGACATAGGAAGACTGACAATGAAATCCATGGAAATGGTGTCCTATTTCCACTCTAGTATCTCATGAGGGTATAAAAGACCTACTGGATGCTGATGCTCGGCCTTGACCCTCTGGCACTCAAGGCATTGAGCAACAAACTCTGCAATATCCCGTCTCATACCTGCCCAATGGTACAGCTGTTGCAAGTCGGCATGCATCTTCTTCACCCCCGGGTGTGCTGCATAAGTTGCTTTGTGAGCCTCTGAAAGAAATACTGCACATAGGTCACTTGCACGAGGTACATTGATGCACTGTCAATGTCTAAGTAGCCCATCTACCTCAAGAGAGTATCCTGCAAACTTGCCCACAAGGGCCCTCTGTGACTGGATCTCCTGCTGCAGCTCAAGAAACCACTCATCCTCAGGCAGATGTTGAATAATGTGTCCCCTCAAGTCCACACTTAGAGTCAAGGTCAGGATCATGTGGCACCTCTGACTCAATGCGTCGGCAACCACATTCTCCTTCCCTTTGATGTAGTGGACATCAAAGTCATACTGGCAAAGAAACTCCATCTAATGCCACTAGCGGGCATTCAGATTCGGTTGCATGAATATGTATTGAAGACTGTGATGATCTGAATGAAGCTCAAAGTGATGACCTAGTAGAAAGTGTCTCCAATGATCTAGAGCATGAACCACTACTGCGAGCTCTAAATCATGAGTGGGGTAGTTCAGCTTATGAGTCTTGAGCTTTCACGACTCATACTCGATCACTCTACCACCCTGCATAAGTACGACTCCTAATCCCTCTAGTGATGCATCAGCACAAACCATGAAATCTATTGCTGGATCAGGAATTGCTAAGATGGGAGCATTGGTAAGGTACTCCTTGAGGACCCCAAAGGCCCTCTCACACTGCTCAGTCTAAGTAAAACTCTTCCCTTTCCGTTGAAGGGAAGTGATGGGGTGTGCTATCCTAGAGAAGCCCTCAATGAATCTATAGTAATACCAAGCTAACCCCATAAAACTCTTGACCTCTATCACACTGGTGGGTGCTAGCCAATCCATGATAGCCCTAATCTTTGATAGATATATGGAGATACCATCGCCAGATAGGATTTGCCCTAGATACTACACCTCTGTCATGAAGAATGCACACTTCACCAAGTTGCCATAAAGATTCTGCTCCTTCAAGCACTACAAAACTTGATGTAAGTGCTCCTCATGCTCCTCCTCGGTCCACAAATAGATCAAAATATCATCAAGGAATATAATCATGAACTAATCCAAGTAAGTACGGAATACCCCATCCATGAGACTCATGAACACTACAGGGGCGTTCGTTAAGCCAAAGGGTACCACAGTGAACTCATAATGACCATATCAAGTCCAGAAGGTGATCTTGTGGATGTCCGCCTCTGTGATGCGCAATTGGTGATAACCGGACTTTAGGTCTATCTTAGAGAACACTCTGGCTCCCTGCATTTGGTTGAAAAGATCATCAATCCTAGGCAGAGGATAATGGTTCTTCACCATCACCTTATTAAGCTGCCTATAATCCATGCACAAATGAAGAGACCCATCCTTCTTCTTCACAAAGATGACTAGTGCATCCCAAGGTGAAATGCTAGGTCAGATGTGCCCCTTCTCGAGCAACTCCTCTAACTACAACTTGAGCTCCATGAGCTCATGAGTGGTCATCTTGTAGGGTGCACGAGACACTGGCTCGGTACTTGGCACTAGATCAATATGAAAGTCTACCTCTCTACAAGGTGGCATCCCTAGTAACTCTGGTGGGAAAACATCAGAAAACTCTCTCAAGATAAGATGATCATTTAATGAAGCCTCTGGCTCATCCTCTGACCTATCACTAATAGTGATAGCAAACATGTGACATCCCTTCCACATGCAACACTTAAGCTATTGAGCGGATATCATATGAACTATTGTGGGCTTTTGAATGCCCACTATCTTGACTAATGTGCCATGATCATCTAAGTAGCTAATCATCTTTTGGCGACAATCTAGCTTGGCTCTATGAGCTGCAAGCCAATCCATGCCTAAAACCACACCATAAGATCCTAAAGGTGTAACCCTAAGGTCGCATAATGTAGTGAAGGCCCCCAAAGATATCTCACAGTCGTGAACCAAAGCATCCACTGCCATCTTGGCCCTCGTGGCCAGCTCAACCTCCCACCTATCGCCCTACTTAGAGGCCACCAGCCTACAATGCTCCACTAATGATGGAGATATAAATGAATCGGTAGCACCAGAATCAAATAAAATAACAATGGGGACATCCCCAATCATACATGTGGTCTTGATCATTGAGACCTGGAAATTGACTTGGTGGTTATCAACCACTGCAAACATACGGTGAGACCTACCCACATAACCAACTATTTGCTCTGACCCTCCTACATGAGGCTGTCCCCCTGCCGTAAAGCCCTATGGGCACTCTCTAGCTAAATGCCCTACTCCACCATAAACATAACATGGCCCTTGAGCCTGCATCTATCTAGACTATGTCCTACCCAACTGCTGTTGTCTAGATTGACCCATGGACCCCTGTGAACCTTTGTATGACTGTTGTGATCTAGCAGGCCTCGTAGATGGTCCTTGCCAACCATGATTATGACCCCCATGTGGCCTCTACTATGGCCTGGACCTCTGTTGATGCTGCTACTGCTACTACTATTGTGGAGGTCTAGGAGGTAGCAATGCAGAACTAAATCCTCCTCTCTGAGGTGGTGGTGGTGGTCAGCGGAAACCTTGATGCTACTGCTGGCTACGGTCCTGAAACTGGGGCCATGAACTCTGACCCCTACCCTAAATCTCCTTTGCTATGTACACCTTCTTGACAACCTCACTCATGGTCTAGGGGTCTTCCATGTGCACTGGTCCTGATATCCCATAATTCAAACCTCTGATAGATTTGTGAACTAGAAATTTTTCATCATGGAGGTACTCTGCATCCTATGACAACTCAATGAACCTGCTCTCATACTGTGCTATAGTAGAACCTTGCTGCTACAAGTCATGGAACTCATCAATTCGACGCTGTCTATAGTGATTCGAAAGATAACACGCGTTAAAGTGCTTAATGAAGGTGTCCCATGTAAGAGTATCTAGTGATAGGTGACACTTGCACTCCTCAGTGCGCCACCATGTCACCGCTGCTTCTCTCAAAAGATGAACTGCCATGCATGCCTTTATGTTTCTTCCATATGGACGCAACGCAAAGCACCTATCCAAGCTGATGAGCCAAGCCTCAGCCTCGGCTCCCTCTATGGTCCCTACGAAGGTGGGTGGATTCAGCCTAAGTAAATCCCTAATGGGGTCCCCTCTGTCTCTATGTCCTCTGAAAGGCTCATCCACCTCCTCTCGCCATCCATAATCATAAGGTCCATGATAAACCTGCTCTATCCTCACAACCTCCTCTTGCCATGGATGATGCAGAGGGCTCCTACTACGAGCTCTATGTACTGAACCAACCTCCTCTACTGTGGTGTCAGGTACCTCTACATACGGCTCAATACATGGCTCCATGTGCAGCTCAACATGTGGCTCCACTTGTGGCTCTACATGGGGCTCGACACATGGCTCTACACGACTCAGCACACGGCTCATCACGTGGCACCTCTCACGGCTCAAGACGAGGCTCGACACACGGCTCTATATGCAACTCGACGCATGGATCTGCTATGGCCGGTGGTAGCCTTGATGAGTGCCAGATAGCACCCATGAAATACATCTCTTTACCTTTTTTTTTCCTTTCTGATTCCATCTTCTTGATGACTGCACCCGAATAGGCTAGCAAGATTATTCTAAATAATGATTAATAGGAGATGAATTACTTAAGATCATGATTTTCGATTAAAGGACTAATGTGCATGGAATTAATGGAAATATGAAGAAAAAATTCTCTTTTTAAATCAACAGGTGTAGATGTTTGGGATGGCAATTTTGTGCATCTTCGGAGGTAGTCCTAATGATCTCCAGAGACAATACCTGAATACCACGACATCAAAAGTTTTGAAGTAAAGAGGAAAAGCATCTCTGGAGCTGGATTGAAGTCTGGAGCATCTCCAGAGCTGAGCAAGAAGGCCACAATTATATCTCCAAAGCTACAGACAATATATCTTTGGAGCTACAGACAGAGACATACATTTATGGCGCCTCTTTAGAGCGGAGTAGATTTCTAGCACTGTTGGCGGTCATACACTTTCAGTAGTGATCGTGATACCCCTGATATTACTCAAATAATCACCTGAGTAATTAAGGGCAATCTATAGTTAATTGCTAAGAGTTTTTTTTATCTCTTTTTAGTTTTTGCATGAGTTACTAATGAAACTAATTTAATATCCATATTTTCAGGGCCTCACTGCCCAAATGTATTAAGACTAAAACTTAGATTTAGAGTGGACTTCTGTTCCACTCAATCTATTTTTATTGCATGGTTATTTTCCATAGTTAGACATCAAGTATAATAAAGAGATGGATGTCATCTCATAGAAGAAGTGGTAGATAAGATAAGTGATATGTCATCACTAATTTTATATATACTTACAAAAGCAACAGAAAAGCAAGTGATTTTATTATTCTTATTTCTGTAATCTCATTTTTGGATATCAATATTTCTCTAAATACAAAGTGAATGGAATTGGATCGAATTAAGTTGTGATCTTATTCTTTTGTGCTAATTCCTTACTGTAGTCTTCATCCCTAAGGGTGTGGAGCAAGGGCCCACTCTCACCACCAAGGCAGAAGGCTAGTACCACTATTTTGTCGTTTCAAATTTTGCTTTATAGAATACTTATTGATTTTGATAGATAGATGCATGTTACAATTTATAGATTTTCTTTAAGTGATTTACTGTTCAATTATGTTTCTAGCATTCTTTGAATTCATTTAGTAAGCAGATAGATCAATCTCTTTAAATTAGTAAAAGTCATTAGAATTAGCTAGAGAAAACTGATAACTGTAGAATCCCTAATTACAGATAGCTAAGGACACAACATTGGATTTTGACATCTGAAATATGATTAAATGATGAGGTACAATGACCCTTGTCAAGCTTCTCTAAGACTACCTGTAAAGCCTGAAGAATCTGAGGGCCTAAATCATGTACGGGTGGTGCCTGTGGTCCCTGCGGTGTTGGTAGTCCTTAACCCTCTGCTGATGAATTGCTATGAATCTCCATGGATGCAATGGTGCGTGAACATGCTAGCATCATTCTGGGAGATATCCTACAAGAACAAGATATTCATGAATTAGATGAAAATGTAGAACAATAATGTGTCCAAACAAGCCCAGTGTTTAAACTTGGGCTTTGATACCAAATGTCATGCCCACATTTCCCATGCAGTCACGACATGTAACACATGTGTCATGTCCACATTTGTCATGTGGTCATGACACAAAATATCAAAAAAATTTCCATGCATCCCTAGAAACCCCCTTGCACATGTCAGCATGCTCGATGGCAATACGTATAAGGCGTAAGCATGTTAATCAAATCTCAGGGTAGTGCGATCACAGGTGCATTCCCCTACATGATGATAGCTGACTAGGGGGTTATGCAAAGCAATGAGTGTCACCATTAGGGTTAGGATCGATTTGACCTGAACCCTAAGTGTCCTAGATGTGTGATGCGATTTCGACATGAGGCGAAATCAAAACCTAGGAACTAAAGCATAAATTAAATAATCTAATCACATAAATAATCACTAAGGTAAAAATAATTCATTTATAAAACTCTACTAAGATTCTGGGAAAATCTGGCAGCATAACGCCTCTAGGGCATGCATAGAAATATATTTAAAAATAATCTACCCACCAAGAGTTTACTAAAACTAATTAAAATTGATAAAATTAATATTCGCTAGGTTGACCTACTAGCCGCACTAAGGTTCTCAAAGTGGGTTAACTAGGTTAAATTAAATAATTAAATAACCTCATCTCAAAGATGCTCATGATTAAAAATTATTAAATCCAAGGTTTAGTAGTTTTTGATTACAACAGGCGGCAAAACAAGGGGCTGAACCCTTAACAAAGATTACATTAGAAAAAGCACAGGCTCAGGAAACAAAAAGAGCTTGGAACCAGAACCTAGGAAACACCAGCAAACAAATAGTAGCAAGTAAGTAACAACAAAAAACCAGCAACCAGATAGCAGAAGGCACACTAGGACATAGAGTCCTCCCAATCTTTAGCAAGAACTTCAAAAACTTCAAAAACTTTTTCCAGCTCTTGAGTTTTGTCATTGTCGGCTCCCTGGGAGAGAAGTTGAATATCCTGCAAAAGGGTTAAGTTGATCATGGAAGACCTGCATAGCATGTGGGTAATGAACTTGTAAAGAGTAGACATCTTAAGCTACAGAGCCACCATCTTGTCCTTTAACTGAGTCACTTCAACAACAAGAGAGTTGCTGTCCTTATCCTCATTCACATTGCCATCCTCAGCAATAGCCCTGACATCATCATCTTCAGGGATAGACTGACTGTTCGCTTCCACCTCTTTAGCATCGGTAGGATTTTGCTCAGTCATGTTCCCCTCTCCTTTGCTAGTATCAAACTGGGCCTTTGCAGGGCTCTGATGGTCAAACTCATTTTCATCACCAATCACATTCTCAGGGCTGTCCCTATAATCACTCTGCAGAGAGTCGTGGCCATCAAACTGCTCCCCAGAAACAAGATTTTCCATGTAAATTTCCTTCAAATCATCACTCTCGGCCTCCTCATCATGAGAAGAAGCCTCAGAGTTGCTTTTTGAGTAGTTTATAAGTTTAACCATGGGGGTTGGCTTTCCAGCAATTTTGGTAGAGCGTCTAACAGCAGGGGTTATGCTTTTCCCTTTGCCCTTTCTAGCCTTTTTAGCAGGGTTCTCAGCAGACATGTTTTTACCTTTAGGGGTCTCATGACTATCTTTGAGGGAGCTAAGAATAGCCGCTTCCTTAGCCAGCTCAGAGAGGTGATGAAGCCGCTTCCTGGACTTAACAGAGTCCTTCAAATTGGAGGTAGAGGTAGACCCAAGAGTGGGGGTATTAGTTTTCACAGAGGCCGAAGTCGGGCCAACATGGCTATTATTCACAGGGGTGTGAAGGGAATCACAATTGAGAGAAGCCGATGGAGTATTGGGGGAGGGTTCCACAGCCGGGAGATGGAGAGTGGCAGGGGGCATCAGGGCCAAGTGAAACTGGTAAAGTCTGTGTATGAGGCCTTGGTGGAGGGGCACGGGCTTCTCCAAAGGCCTAGCGGTTAAATTCTTATGAACCCTTTTAACCGAGTGTTCTAAAGAACAAAACAGGTAGTAAGGGAAACACATAGCCAAGTTTCTATGAAAATGATTGAGTAGGGGAAGATGGTAGTAATAGAACCTGGCATAACGGCCTTCCAATGTGAAGTACTTCATGCTTAAGAAGCACATGTCTGCCCATGGCTGAGGAAGCTGCGCCCTTTCAAACCCTCCCTAGTAGGGTACTAGCTCTTCGCCGTCACCCAAGAAAAGATTTTGGTTCTGTGCATCAGAAACCCTTGACTTTCTCAGCAACTTAATGCCTTTAAGGGATAAGCCCGTCGCCTCAGCAATACTTTTCTCTGAGATCTCAAAGCTGACACTGCCAATGGTGACCTGTCTGTTAACCCATGAAGAAGCACACTGGATGGATAACGACTCATCATGCCCGTTAAGGCATTCCAGGAATGGAATAATGCCCCCTCCTTGCAGTAATGCCAGACAATGGCATTATCTTTGAATTCATTGCAGGTGTTAGGTTCAGTGTGAATTCTTTGACCACCCATAATAGCCCATGCCGCAATACCCAGCAGGAGAAGACAAATAAAATTTAGAATACCCTTCTGAGGAAACCAAGCGGTATTCATGTGAACAAGAGCCAGCCAACGCCAATCATGACACTTTAAGTTCCAAAACGCAACCTAAATAATAAGTATTAATTTCACATGAAGGGAGTACAGACGCCATTGCCAATTCACATGGGGGTCGTGCATAAGCCTAGACAGGGTGGAAAAACACGCCACCTCATCACTCGACACTTGGGTAGACATCATGTGATGATAGAGTTCTTCTCCTTATGAATAAGCATTCCAATGTGACCAGGAATGCTGCTAATTTGGCCCCAAACCTACCAAAATTAAAATTCCTGACCAAGGTTGGCAAGACCATCAGCAATCGAGTTGCCTTCCCTATAAGTATGGGAGAAAGAGACATTCGGGATGCCATGGAGAATGGTTTGAATATCAGATCTAATGTCACTCAGTTTCCACCCACAAGTAGAGAGACCGGTAACTGCATCCAGAATGATTTTAGAATCACCTTGTATGTCGAGATGACTAATCCCCAAAGAGATCGCCACTTTGAGACCCTAGAGGAGGGCCATAGCCTCAGTAATGTTGTTAGAATGCTTTCTAAGTCCTCCAGCATAAGCCGTAACAAGATCACCATGTTCATCCCTTATTATACCCCCTCTGCTGGCACAACCATCAGCTTTAGTAGCACCATCAAAATTAAGTTTCAACCACCCTGGCTCAGGCTGGGCCCAAATAGTATTAAGTCTTTTCCAAAGTTTTGTATCATCAAAAGCTGGGATTTGGTTCAGCAAACCCCAGTTAGAAGCCACCCAAGATTCCTGTTTGGTCAAAGGTTGATCTGCAGGTTTAATGTTAGCATTAGAGACATTTTCAACAATAGCCTTAGATAAGGAGATCCAAACCTGCATCGGAGACCTATGAGTGTCCCAAAAAATCCTACTGTTTCTTTCTTTCCACAGGGCCCACCCAAGTGAAGGAAGGGTCTACTTCCACAATTCCCGCAGCTAAGGGTGTTTAAGGGGAACATTCCATCTAGCGATACAATCACGAATATCTCTGTTAAAAACCCATTGTATACCAAAATTTTCCAGAATTCTACTCCAAACTTCATGGGCATAATCACAATGAATGAGGAGATGTGCCACAGTTTCTCCTTGATTGCAGCAAAGAACACATCTGTTGACAAGCTGCAACCCTCTACGTTGGAGGTTATCCTACGTCAAAATTTTATTATGGGTGGCAGTCCACCAAAAGAAGTTGATTTTAGGAAGACTTTTACAATTCCAGACTTTCTCCCATATCTCATCTTTGTTGACATCCTCCACCAGTAGAAGGTAAGCAGATTTTATCAAGAACCTCCCTTTTTTGTCAGCATACCACATGAGTTCATCCTTCTGAGGGAATAAAGGAAGTCTGGTGTCCATCATTAATTGTTGAACCATATTCAGTTTCTAATGAAACTCTAGGTTATTCATGGTGCATTGTACCAGATTCTTCCACCTTTTAAGCCCCTGGCTTTGGGTAAGGTAGTTACTAACTTTAGAGCCAAAAAATTACTTGGCCAAGGCAACAATATCTTTGTTATCAATTTGGGCTGAGAGAGCCTGATTAGTTAACCAGGGGTCTTCCCAGAAGTTGATGAGAGAACCGTCCCCTAATTTCCATCTCATACCTTTTCTAATGATGCTCCTAGTTTTAAGCATTTTATTCCAGATGGCAGAACCTGGCGGAATACCTTCTTGAACAAGTACCGACTAGCTATCAGAATCTTTGAGATATTTAGCCTTCATTATATCTCCCCAATCTTTATTTTTGTTGATGAAGTTCCACATTACCTTGGACAGCAGGGCTTTATTCATGCTTTGGATAGTCTTGATGTTAAGACCCCCATGAGATTTAGGATAGCAGACCTGCTCCCACTTGACCAAAGAAATCCTTTTCTTTTCCTCCATTCTAGTCCATAAAAAAGTCCTTTGTATCTGTTCCAGTTTTTCAGCTAGGTATGTAGGCATCTTAAAAAGAGATAGGAAGTACATGGGAATGCCTTGAAGGGAAGCTCATAAAAGTTGAAGTTTCCCAGCATTGCTCAGAAGTTTGCCTTTCTAGCCCATGAGCTTTCTCTGAGTTCTTTCAATAATGCTATGCCAAAAGGCAGGGGTGACATCTTTAACAGTGAGGGGTAGGTCTAAATAAATAGAAGGGAGATTAGCAGCAGCACAACTAAGAATCTTAACAATTTTTCTTTGAAGATCATCAGGGGTATTGAAGAAAAAAACATTGCTCTTCTGAAAATTGATATGTTGCCCAGAAGCCTGAGCATACTCATTCAGTAACCTTTTCCAAGTAGAAGCCTCCACCACGGAAGAAATGCCAAATAGAATAGTATCATCCACAAACTGTTGGATCATCAAAGGAGTAAGGGAGGTGGCAGGTTTAATCCCAGTGATAACTTTAGAAGAGACTTTGTTTAAAAATGATCTACCCAGCGCCTCAACAATAATAATAAAAAGGTAGGGAGAGAGAGGGTCTCCCTGTCAAATTCCCCTAGAAGGGGAGAAAAACCCTTTGGGATACCATTCACAAGAACCAAATATTTAGCAGTAGTAACAACTTCCTTGACAAGAAGGAGGAGTTTATCATTAAAGCTAAATTTGTAAAGAATTTTGAACAGAAACTGCCAAGAAACCTGGTCGTAAGCTTTAGAGATGTCGAGTTTAAGAGCCATGCTAGGTATCCAACTTTTTTCCATGGAATGAATAGTCTCATGAGTAGCCAGAACAACATCCAAGATCTGCCTGCTGGGACAAAACCTTTTTGCGTGGGAGAAATGAACTTATCCAGATAAGGTTGCAATCTGAAAACCAATAACTTAGTGTAAATTTTATAAAAGGTGTTATAGAGGCTTATGGGTTGGAAATCCTGGAACATATCAGGGTTGGGTTTTTTAGGAATCAAAGCAATATAGGTGTTATTAAATTGTCTGAGGAGCTTACCAGTCCTGAAAAAGTCTTTAACAGCAGCAGTGACATCAAACCCAATGATTTCCCAGAATTCTTGAAAAAACACCAGAGGAAATCCATCGCGACCAGGAGCTTTATAAGGGCCCATAGAAAAGACAATAGCCCTGACTTCTTTCTCAGTAATAGTTTTCAAAATGTCAACATTATTATCCACAGTCAAAATAGAAGGTCTCTCTTCTAACAGAGAAACAGACAGCGAATTGTCAGCAATTGGCCCAGACTCCGACAACAGGTTGTGAAAGAACCTAATAGCATTATCTCCAATCTCCTCATCTTCAGTAATAAGATTACCATCTTCTAATTTAATAGAAGATAAAGTATTGGATTTTCTATGTTTAAGGGCAGACTTATGAAAGAAGGCCGTGTTCCGATCCCCTTCTTTGAGCCATTGGATGCGGGACTTTTGTTTCCAAAAAATTTCTTCCTTGTACATGATATCCTTCCACTCCTTGATGAGGTTGTCTTCAGAAGTAGCCAAAGACTCGAACCTATCCCCCTGGGCAATCCTAAGTTGTATGTCCTCAAGTTTATCAGAGATGAACTTCTTCGTAGAAAAAATATTACCAAAGCTGTACCTGTTCTAGCCATAAACCTGATGTCTGATGTGGAGGAGTTTCTTGTGAAGATGGAACATAGGAGTACCTACCACCTTGATCTGCCACCAGCCAGATAGGAGATTTCTGAAGTCAGGGTGCTTGATCCACATAGCTTCAAATCTAAAAGGAAAAGGTCCTTTTCTTCTATCATCAGCTCACTCCAAAACAATGGGGTTATGATCTGAAACCGTTCTGGGGAGCACTTTAAGTGAGAGAGCAAAGTTGAGGGGCCACTTATTAGAGGTTAAAACCCTGTCCAGTCTAACTTGAATTAGATGTTCCTCATTCCTTCTATTGGTCCATGTGAATTGCTGATTAGTCAAATCAATGTCCACAAGTCCACAGGTGTTGATGAAGTCTGCCAAATCCATCATACTGTCCGAGTAATCCACAATACCTCCAGATTTCTTAGAAGGGTATAAAGGGGTATTAAAATCCCCTTACTATCATTTAATAAAAAACGTCGCCCATAATTATTTGATTTTCATTAATTTAAATCTCCACACTAAAATTACCCACCCTAGTTAAATTAATGGCAAGGTAAAATTAATTTCCCTAAGGTAGATAAAATAAAGATAAAAGTCAAAAGTCCCTACTCCAAATAGAAAATCCTACCCATAGGATAAAAATTAAACAAACTAACTATAAAACAATGGAGGGGAGAAAAAGGGCACATGGGTTCACGTGTACCCATGCCGAACAAATTAAAATTTGAATTAAATCTCCCCCCAAAAGAAAGAAACAATAAAAATTTACACAACTCCAAAAGCCCTAAAAATTGACCCAATAAAATAATAATTTCTTTATGAAAGAAAGAAAACCGTAACCCTATCCCTAACTTAATTCTATTCCATTTTCCCCTTCTCATATTTTCTTCTTCTCTCAACCTCTCTTGTTTTCTCTCTTCCCCTTTTTTTTTTTGTTGCCTTGAAGGTAGGTTTTTGGGCAGCCATGATTGGAAGCTCAAAGGAAGTGTGTGTATACACACACACACACACACACACACACACACACACACACACACACACACACACACACACACACACACACACACACACACAACTCCAAAAGCCCTATAAATTGACCCAATAAAATAATAATTTCTTTATGAAAGAAAGAAAACCCTAACCCTATCCCTAACTTAATTCTATTCCATTTTCCCCTTCTCATATTTTCTTCTTCTCTCAACCTCTCTTGTTTTCTCTCTTCCCCTTTTTTTTTGTGTTGCCTTAAAGGTAGGTTTTTGGGCAGCCATCATTGGAAGCTCAAAGGAAGTGTATATATATATATATATTGTTTTAGCTTTTTGGTTAAATACCCATTTTTTTGCATATATATATTACATATATAGATATATGTATATATGTTTTTATATAAATAATGGCAGTGTTAAAACTCCTCTATGTTTTGATAAATTGTTGCAGGCAAAGAAGATATATATATATATATATATATATATATATATATATATATATATATAATGCCAGACAACATACGGTGGCACAACAATATATCGGCGGTTGAAGCCAAGTGAACAACGCAGATTGCATAAGATAAAAGGAATGGGGTGTTGGGGGGTCGAACCCTCCCCACCCATAATTCGCCCCACCCACAATTCGATGGTGGGTGGGGGGTCCCCCCCCCACCTGTCTTACATTGAAATGGGGCGGTGGTTGTGTGGCTGTCGCCCCAAAATTTGCATTTGTTAAATTTTTTTTTGTTTAAAACTTTTAAAACCTAAATAAAAATATAGTCGCAGATGCATACAACTCGCAGTTGGATTTTTTATTCTTTTCCGTTGAGTTGAAAATTTTGTCTATACAGTTCGTTAATATATGTAATGAATTGCTAAGATATTATATACACACACACAGAGAATGGTATATACACAGTTTAAAACAATTTCTGTATATATTTATTTTTTCCCTTATCCTCACAGCAACTTGGTAAATGAAACTATAGTTATATGAATGTCTATATCTATCTATATATATGTATATATATATATATATATATATATATATATATATATATATTCATATATATCCATATATACATTTGGAAAAGATATAAAAGTTTGTATAACTAATTATTGTAGAAATTGAAATGTTCCCATATATATATATTTTCCTACTAACAGTATAAATACAACATATTTCTAATCCTTCTACTTATTGTCATAATCAATCTAAATGGGTAGAAATAAATCAACTTTTCCTTTTTGCATAATAAGGAAATATGTTAACTATTTTTCTTTTGAAGAGTAAAATGAATCCTATCTACTTTTCTGCTCTTTGAGAAAAAAACCAGCAACTATATACATTCTTTTTTTTTGTGCAATAACCATTTAGAGAATCAACAACATATCATACACGTTTTTTTTTTTTGAAACAAATCAGCAACTCCTACAAGATAGAGTATACTACTAAATCATTTAAACAATATAGCTGAAGAGATTATTTTCTCTCTTTACATTTTATCCAACTACAAATAGGCCATTTTTGGCCAAGGCTCTCAAGTAGCCAAAACAACAGTGAAGACACAAACTTAATGCACTCCCACGAAGCTCCAAAAGCCACCAATATAACTTGCAAGACTAAAACAAGGAGGGACAACCAAGACACAAAAACCTCTCTCCTCCCTACCATAGACTCGCAAGTGGGTCACCCCCGAGCTGGGAGATCGATCTTCACATGGGTTTAACACTCCACAACACAACAATAAGCAAGCCAACAACACGTGAAGAACACCCATAGATTTAACACAACACAAAACTCATGGAAATGAGTTTGAAGGGGTAGGGGAGTGGACATCACTTGACTCAAGAGGGTCACTCCACAAAATCTCAAGATCTCAACACAAAATAAGGTCTCAATCCCAAAATGATAACTCCATGAAAATGTAGATTTCACCATAGCACTCATGCCAACCAAAATTATCCCATACTCAATATCTTGCCCTCAAGGCCATAAAAATACCAACACCAGGAGGGTGACCTCGAGGATGTTCACTCCTCCCCCATCCCACACATGGATGGACACACACAAATTTGGTAGTCTCATCCCAACACACCCAAAAACCCCAAGAACAAAGAAGAACAACACCAAAATCATTTCAAACACAACCAAAATTTAACAAGCATAAGGAATGGCTAAAATGTCATGAGGCTTACCTTAAGAGCCCAACAATGGATGCAAGTTGAAGAAGAGCCCACAAGCTTTCTCCAAGTCTCCAATCCTCCAAAAAATCTCTCTAACTCCCTAAAATCCTCCAAAGATAGAAAAAAAATAAAAAACAAGAACTCCATTCCCCTCTCAAAGAGGAATTAAAATAGGCCTCATTCTAAGGCCCTGAGGAATGAGATGGTGACACATGTCACCTTCTCCTTCCTCATCCCAAGCCACTTGCAAGGGAGAAGGAATGTGAGGGTGACATGTGTCACCCTCCTATCCATTCAAACCTCACCTCTCCACTTGTGCTCCCACACATGTGTGAGAGCAAAGGTGGAGAGGTGGAATCTCTCCCTGTGGCTCCAAGAGGATAAGGGATGACACATGTCATCGCCTTATTCTCCAAAAGGGATCCCCTTTACTCCAAGATGCTCTCACACATGTGTGAGAGCCTTGGAGGAAGGTTCCACACACTTAGGGGTCTTAAAAAGTCCCCAAGTCTTCAAGGTGGTGGAATCCCAAGCCTTGGGAAGGGAGATGGGCCTTCCCTCAAGGCATGACTCATCTCCCTCACTTAACTAATTTGAATTTTCGTCACTTTTATTTAACCCAAGTTTAAGGTGACTAGACAGGGGTAACCCTAGAGTTTGGCATGCTCAAATGGGCCCCAAACCCTAGGGGTACCACCTAGGGTTAATTTTAGCCCCTAGAAAACACCTAAGGAGGTAAAAATTCACAATAAATGGCCACAAAAATTAAAAGACACCAATTGGTGTAAATTAAAACACATATTTTACAACACATCATTTACATAATATAAAAAAGTGAAATAGGCCAAATAATAAAATATAGGCATTTACGAAAACATCATTCAATCACACATGATCCTTGTCCCCCTTGGGAATGGATTGGTCTAACACGAGAAACACATAAGTGTGAGATTGATCTCTGATTTTTCATGGCCTAGAAAATCACCTGCGCACTTGAACAAATAGATTAATCCAACATATATATATCATAGCTGAAGCAAGGAAATGCAACACTCACGCCATCGCATAATTCATTTAAAACATTAAACAATCACATCATAAATAAGATTCATAATTGCATTTCTATATACTATCTCAGAATCAAAATCACATAGCAAATCCATATAATGATTTCACAACTAACATCTCTAATATCATCAAAGTACATATCACATGTCTAAACATCATCAGTGAATCAAAATCAGAATATAGTCAAATCACCACATACTAAGCATAACTAATCCAAAATAAATGTAGTCTAGAGAATCTGCATATCGGGATCAACAATCCCCAAATGTCAAAATGTCATCAATTGTAAATGTGAAATAAGAAAAATAAGGGAGTGAAATAATTAGGCCTCACAAAATTTAAATCTCTCCATTCAGCAACCATTAAAGTCAAGGAAAAAATTGCATTTTGAGGGTACAACAATTGTTAATAACAAAGCTACATACAATATCTTGGAGTGGGCTATGGGACATATTTTTATTAATGTTACTTGTTGACCTAAAAGAGAAGAGTTACAAGACCAACACAAGTTATTTGCTTCCTCATGTGTTATCTTGCTAAAGAATTTGGATAAAGTGTGAATCCATTAGGTGTTGAGTATCATTTGCCAAGCAGGTGTGGATTTTGTAAAGGTAAATGTCTCACCACCTTAAAGTTTCCAAAAGTATATGAGGGGTGTTGTTTGCTTTGAAGATCAGGAAAGATTCCAAAGGGTGTCCACATATTTGTAGAATGAAAACATTATAGTTATATCTTTAAAGGGCAAGGGAAAGGTAGATGAACAGAGAATGGTGATTGCATTTTCCTTGAAAATGATGAAGTCTCTAATGTGAACATCATAATAATAGGAGTTGGGGCTGACTACACAAGAATGGAATCATTTAGAACTGTTGATGCATTCACAGAGACATTGGTTAATACTCTAGATAGAAGCTAGAAATGACCACCTAGGCAAGCGTCAAATCTTCTTAATGCAAAGTCTAAAAATGGATTTATACTATTACTGGACAATATTTGGAGGAGGGTGCAGATAACTATAAAGAAAAGATTGAAATGTTCATCTCATATTTCATGATAATTTAAGGAATCTTTCACCATTGAGGCACCGAGTATCCAAGTGAGGAAGAGCTAGCAATTTGGATTTATTGGACATAGAACTAAGAAGCAAGCAACGGCCTTCCCATGCCCCTGCAGTGTCAATGCAAACCATGTGTGGGATGGCGAGCTCTTCCCACAGTCCCACAAGTAAAACCTAAGACCCAGTACAGAATAGGTAGGTCGATAAAGCCTAAAGTGTGTTTGAATGGATGCTTGAAAGGAAGCTAGCTTCATGGAATCAATTGATTGCAGCATATGCTCAAAATCAACACTTTGATGATGCCCAAAAACTCTTTGATAATATGCCCAGATGAGACTTGGTTTCATTGAACACAGTGATTGCTGGATATGCATAGAGTGGACAGCTTGATGAGACCTTGATGCTTTTTGAAGAATTTCCTCAAAGAGGCATTGTCTCTTGGCTTGAAATGATTGTAGGATATCAACTAAATGGGTGTGTTGAAAGGCTTTAGAAACTTTTGAGCCAACTGAGCAATTGTCATTGGAAAGAAGAGTTGCACGGGAGGCTTCTTGCTCGCAAGGTTTTGATTGAGAGATACAAGGAGGAGTAGGAGCACCATGGTAGCAAAGGAAGTATACAGAGGAACTAGACAAGCAATCCCCGCATCACCATGGGGACAAAGTTTTGAGTATGTGGGCTTGTGGGAGGTAGTCCAATGATCCCCGCATCCCCGTACATGAACCCTAGAGAGCCTACGGTGCCGTGGGAGATGAAGGCATAAGAAATGAAATATTATTTAAACTTTATAACTAAAGACTCCTGCATTCTTGCAATTGGAAAATGGAAAGTATGTGGTAATGCAGTGATGGAAAATAATAAAGTAGAAACTAATTAATTGAAAATAGATATGTGTGGGGTAAGGTATTTTTGAAGGGTGTAAATATAAACTTTGTAAAATATTTTCACCAAATGAATTAGGGAGTGGGTAATTGTTTTACCCAGGACATATGGGTGATATGTAAATGTAAAAGGGGATATTAATAGTCATAATGATTATTATTGCAACATTGTATGGGTAAAATATTTATTCACGAGGATGACTAAACAAAAGGTGAAAAATAAATATTTTTGATGGCAAAGAATGTGAAAGGTTGCTCCAGAAGTTACGTGAAGGGTCAAAAGGCAATGTATATATGGTGAAATGAAAAACATAAAGAGAGGGGGAATCTAATTTTGGAAGAGAAAAACATTGTAAGGCCCAATGGGTAAGTGCAAAAAGATGGGGGGCCAAAAAGTGGCCAAAAAATTTTGAAAAAAAATTTAGGCATAACGCGAGCGCGTTATAACGCGCTCGCGTTATGGCTTGGCAATGACAAGCCTAAGGCTCGTCATTGCCGAGCCATAACGCGAGCGCGTTATAACGCGCTCGCGTTATAACGCGCTCGCGTTATAAAGCGCTTCATATATAAAAAAAAAACGCTGTCATTTCATTTTTGTTCATTTCATTGTGAGTTTTTCCTCCCCCCGCGGCTTAAAACCCTTCAAAAACGCGCTCGCGTTCTACAAAACACCGTTCAACACAAAAGATTTGTCGATTCATCGCCGAAATGCTGCCGCGACGTCGAGCACGCCAAAGGGGTGAGTTATCTTTGTTTTTTTGTTTGAATTTCTTCCTAAATAGGTAGGTTTTGTGTTGATTTTTGATGCATATTTTATTAATTGTAGGAAATGTTAATGCACCTCCTCCTCCTCCTCAAAATCCTCAAAATCCACAAAATCTTGAGGAAGAAATACCTGCAGAACAACAACCTCCTCCATTCATTCCTCGACATGCCCCTGGAACACAAGATAATATAATGGGGGAAATTGAAAACAACAAAAAACAAATTGAAGATATAATTGCAAGGTTGAAAGATCCTTCCACTTCAACCTTGCATAGGTCCACGCTTGCCGAATCTCTTGAGTCTATGTTATCAAATGTAAATTCAATTAGCAAGCAAATAACTAGTTGGACCGATAAAAAGAGAGAGTTTAGAGATTACTATGCAGATAAATTGTCATATCAAGATGTCAAAAAATTACAAATTACAAAAGTAGACTTGTGTTCAATTTTCACAAACCCACAAACAAATCAACCTCCACCCATTACATGCAAGAGGTTCCCTATCCATTGGTGCAACAACCAAGCGATAAGGGACAATTTCGGGCAGAGGTGGT
Source organism: Cunninghamia lanceolata (assembly GCA_027924645.1). NCBI lineage: Eukaryota > Viridiplantae > Streptophyta > Pinopsida > Cupressales > Cupressaceae > Cunninghamia > Cunninghamia lanceolata. Next base: position 483,029 of record BSBN01000490.1, on the reverse strand, counting down.
GGATGGTTTTTGACCATCCTCCATGCAATAACAATGAGGTCCCGCAATACTTTTTGAGGAAACTCTACTCCGAGTTTGTCCTCAATAAAGTGCCAAACTATTTTGATATGCGGGACTTCCAGGGTAGAGGTGGGGGCTCAGCACAGGATAGACCAGGGGCACGTCTTGACCCACAGCGGGTAGTGAGACGAGTAATCAGCAGACCAGCCCACGAGCATGTTTCTATTCCTTCCATTGTGAAGGAGAGTGTTGAGGTCGATACACTGAGGTCGATTAGTGCCTTGACCCAGAGCATCATAGAGCATGCCAATCCTGCAACACAGAGTGGGTTGGGAGATAGTGCGAGGAGTAGGGTCCCACCGCATACTTGCCAGGCTTGCGGGTCAGCCTGTGGTTATGACCCCATGGACAGTCAGGACGCAGGTGCACAGGCTACATCTGCAGCTGAGCAGATGGCGATGACAGATACCCTCCTGAGTGAGACTTTCGGCCTTGATACTCAGGTAAATATTAGCAAGTTTATTGAATTTAATTTATTAAATTTTATTTTTGAAATACAAGATTAACTAATTTAAATTGATGATTTTAATGAAATTTCAGGGTCATAGCGTCGATGCAGTTTTCAGTGGTTCTCCACCTACATTTTTCACTAGATCATCTACTGTCGAGGTATGTAACTAATAAACAATTATAAATATTACATGTGAATAGCATCGTTATATGAATGGTATTCTAATTTCTGATTTTGGATGTTGAATAGGTTAACACTGTAGATTTCATGGCAACACCTGCCAGCGGTGGTGGACTTCAAAGCTTTACGGAGGTAATAAAATAAATAGTTTAATGAATGAATTGTACTTACTAAATTTTTGTATGTGATTTGTGTGTTTTATTGTGTGTACTTCCATGTTTAGATGAGCGTGTGTGTATGTTAGGAGCCATGATTTGCATCACTATTATAGTTTTCGTAATTGAATAATGTTGTTTTATTTCCAGATGATGCAGGCTGCGGATACACCTCCCCATGTTCATAGGGCAATGGAGCAGGGTGTGGCCTCTGCAATTCATAGCTCTATGGCATTGACAGGGGTATGAGGCAGATTAGTAAATTTCAATTTACATTCATTGTTATAGTTGTCTATTTTTGAAAAATCAAAAGATTATTGATTTGAAGTTTAATTTCTATCTGGATGGTTTCTATAGGACATGACATCACCAGGGCCTTTTCCTTCTACTGAGGCAAGCGAGCAGACAGATTATATGTTAGCGGTAAGTGATTATTTTGTTAAATGTTTCATTTTTTTATAACATGTAATTTCTATATATTAATATCTATACTTTTTTTTGTAACAGGTAAAGGTGCAGGAAGAACTAAATAGGAGAAGTAGCCCTCGGGTTCGTAGTAGACCACCCACATGCATGTCTCCATCCCCTAGAAGATCAAAGGCTGCTCGTGATTTATTCTCTTCACCAGCTAGAGGGGAATGACTTTTTATTGTGTTCCTCTGTTGTATGCCTATATGGCATTTGTGGACATATATTTTGTATTGTACATAGTTGACATTGTATGCCTATATGGCATTCTTGTAAGCCTATATGGCTATTTTGTATATATGTTATACTTATATCGACAGATATTGATGTATGCGTATATGGATATTTGGTTAATACAAATCTTTTTTATTGATGGCGTCCATACTTGCATTATAAATCCACTTTTGAATGGATATTTGTAGATGGCTACTTCAAATATTTAAAGTCTGATTGTATTACATAGGATGTTTGCATTTTCTTTGATAGGCTTGATAGGCCATGGATTACATGATGGTGTTTGATGGAAAAGTATGGTACTAGAAGACTCTAGTTCATTCTTAATAGGCTTGTGATTGATAATATCTTTGCATGATTGCACTTGATCTTGGATCATAGGCATGTTGTTAGGATTTTGATTGCATTGTGATGTTTGATGGATAGGCATGGTGTAAGTGTAAGATACCCAACTAGTTCTACGAAAATTTTTCCTTACTTAAACACTTTTACTTGCTAACGATTCATCAACTACTTCAATAACATAAAGATATACATCAAGATAACTATTTGAATGAAACAGCATTAGAGTTGGGTACTTGTCTTGTTACTTGATTCAATCAACTTGCAATGTCTTATTACATGGAAAATGTTTTCAATAGCATGAAGTACAACTCATTCAATGGAAATACAAGGACAGGCCTTGAAGCCTTGATGCTACAATGTCTTCCTTATTTGAGCAACATTTGAAGATTTGGAATGTTCAACTCATCACCTCACAAGGTAGGCGCATATTTGAAGGATTTACAGGTTTTTCTGACTTGGGCGCCAAGTTGAGGTGACCTCCTCCTGAAGTTGCGCCTTGTCAACATTAGGTGCCAATTAGAGTTTATGGATGCTCTGGATTGTTTCCAAGAGTAGGCGCCAAAACATCATCATTATGAAAGTGTTTTAAATGCTACGCGCCCAAATCAGCCCTCTGGAGTCTAGGCGCTCCTTTCATGCATTCTGTGTTCTAGGCACCAATTGAAAGGAGTGGAGAACAGGGCAAGCGCCTTCCAAACTAGGTGTTTCCTTGAGGTGACAAGGACTTAGAAAGTGCGCCTAAGGTGAGTGCCTTGAGTGAAAAGGTCTAACAAACATCTTTGAACCCCCTTTCAAGGTTAGGCGCATTCTGGAGGTGGAAACAAGTAGAAGGTGCGCCTTAGCTTCCTTTGTCAATTCTTGCAAGTCTTTGTTGATTAGGAAGGTGGAATGCTTCATTGTAGAATGAGCGCCTATCTTCTAATGTCCAAACTACTTCTTCTGGCTCACTCTGTGGCTAGGCGCCAGAGCTAAACTGTTCACACAAGGGAGTGCGCCTAGACTCACTTGATGTTTTCTTACTACTTCAACCCCTGGAAGATGTTCCAAGGTGTTCCCTTTTACAAGCACCTGACCTCCCAAGTTCCTTCATGTGCTATTCCTTGAAGGCGCCAAAACTGAGCTCCAGTGCCATGGGATTGTGCCTAACATCTTTGAAGAGTTTCTAAGCCTTTTGCAAGTTGATATCCCAAACTCATCTTCTAGGCGCAACAGGAGCTTTCCAAAGGAGTTTCCAAGTTTTAGACGCCAAGCGAGGTCATGGGTGAATGGAACTGCGCCTTAGGAGATGACTGGATCCTAAGCGTCAGTCTGGAGTTACAGTGGAATTGATATGCGCCTCAACTAGCTTAGGCGCCCATTTGAAGTGATTCCTTTAACACTTCTCTGTCAATCTCAACTGCAAGGATGATCTCCTAATCCAATTTTGATCCTCTGGAGATGCAAATAGCTTTACATTTCACTAGGTTCCATCAATGATGATCATCAACCAAAGCACATTTCAAAGGTGAGATAGGCAAGTGAGGCGCCAAACTAGTCCTTAAGACTTATCTCCTTCTATCAAGTCAATTTCAACTATGTGAGAGAGTTCTATTCTAGGCGCAAAATGGAAATGTTTCATCAATTGGTGCATCTTACAAAGCTCCCAATTCTAGGCGCCAGAGCCAAAGAGTTTTTCCCAACACATGCACCTGGGCTAGGAATTCACGTAAGAGACATCACTTAGCTTTAAAACTTTCAATCTATAGCCATCTGGGCTAGGCGCTCCAATGGAGGATCCTTGAACTCATGCATTGGCGCCTTCTAGTTCTAGGCACCCATTTTGGATGATTCATCCTGATACTAGCGCCCAAAATGACTAGACTCTCTTCATTATCCAATTCACTTAGAAGACTCAAGTTGGAGACTTAGTTGTCTATCCATGTTCTCCGGAAGATTCATTGTACCTCTATGCACTATCTCCTTCAAGGCGCACATTTAGCTCCAAAACGCAAATTTCCATCATCAACCCATCAAGGTGCATCATCTTCCCTTTGTATCCCCTTCAAGGCGCAGACATTCACTTCTTCACACTCAAACTCACTCTCTGGCGCCAGAATAGGTGTATAACTTCAAATAAGGCGCTAATCTTAGGTTTCTAAGTACTTAGTTTGATCTTAAGGCTATCCTTCCTCTAAGCACTCTCTTCAACTCCCTCACTGAAGGCGCTCTATAAGTTTGGGCGCATTTCATCCCAAGGCGCTTCAACATCATCCAAGGCGCAAATTCACTCTCCAAGACAAGGTGCAAAAAACCCTATCCTAATCCGCTCAAATCTTGCTTCTAGACCTAGGCGCACAAACATGAGATTAAGGATCATTCTGGCCACCATCACTTCCCTAAAGGCGCAAAATTGGTGTAGATACATTCCATTTATTAAGGATCATTCTGGCGCCCAAATCTTGTCAAAGCAAAGGATCAATAGGTTCTCTCTAAGGCGCACTCCAGGGTTTGATCTTGCAAGACTTCTCACGTCAAAATTTTGACCAAGACACTCAAGGCACTAGTCTTTATCATCTAACCCTACAGTGCACTTACTCATTATGATATACTCCTCAACTTTGTATTCAACCTTGCCCAAGGCGCATATTCACTATAAGGCATTCTCACGTTGTCAAGGCTCAGAGGGCTTCAACTTGCTAAAGGGTAGAGGTCTAGGCGCATATCTGACTTGAAGCTCAAGGCGCTCCAACCCTCTTGCTCTGGAATTCCTTCTAGGCACTAAGTGACTTCTCCAATTCCTTGAAAACATTTGAAGTGTTTTACCTTCTCAAGGTGCTCCTTCGAACTTGACTCCAAGGTGTTATAATCTCAAAGGTGCTGACATCATCTCAACCAAAGGCGCTCAATGATTCATCCCATATCTAGGTGCTAAAACACTTAATCAACCAAGTCATTCAAGGCGCCATTCAGTAAACTCATCTTCCATGATATTCCTATCAAGGCGCATATCACTTCTCTCATGGGCTTTAGGCGCTCAGTTGAGTGTTTCAATACTATTTAGGTGCCAAATTCATTTTAATGCACCAAACACAAAGAGCTTTCAAACACTGGACGCTCACAAAGAGTCTTCCAACCTTGGGCGCTAAATTAGGTCTTTGCAACTATCCAAGGCGCATATCTTCGTTTGAACAACTTATGGTGCCAAGACAACTTCTCATTAGGGCGCTCAAAACACTTGTGTTTACATTTGAAGTGCTTTACCTTCTTAAGGTGCTCCAGACTAACCTGACTCCAAAGCGCTCCATCATCATCCTTAAGGCGCCAAAAACATCATCCAACTCCTTAAGGCACTTCACTGTGAAAGTCTGAAGGCGCTCTACCTAGACCTTTCCCCTAGGCGCCAGAACTCCTAAGCACTCACCAGATAACTCTCTTCTTCAAGGCGCAAATCTTCCTATACTATGATTGCCTCTGAAACGCCGATTAACGTGATGTGAGGGTGCAAAGGCTACTCCAATCCTCAGTGAGCGCCTAGTTTAAACAAGGAGAAATAAAGCATTCAAAACTATCCAAACGATCATCCCCTTCCTAATGTCTTCACTGCTCCAGAAAACCTTGGCCAAAATGACACATAACAACTCCTATGAGCGCCCTTATGCCCTAGGATCATCTAGTTTGTGCGTCTTGTAATGAGTAGTTCATGTAAGTTTGGAATGAGCGCCTTGAATAAGTGTAAACTAGCCTAGAGAAGGGTATGTGCGCCTTGAGCATTCCAGAGATAACTGTGCGCCTAGAACAATATGAGTGCTCATGATGATGATTAACGCCCTGATGAGACTATGAGCGCCTTGTTCAGGAGATACCTTGTTTGATCATAAAATGCACCTTGAGTCTTGAAGGTTTTGAGCGCCTAGGTGATTTGGATGTTGAGATGTTGGTATGCGCCCAAGATTGAGGTAAGTGAGCGCTTGTAATGGAGGAGAGCAATGAGATGAGGTTTAGCGCCTCCAAGTAAGGTCAGAGGTGAGGTTAGAGGTGAAATGCGCCTTTGGACCATTCTGGCGCCTTGGATGAAGAACCTATATCTTGAGCCCAAGAGGTAAAATTTGTGCCTTAGTGGATTTGGAGAGTTACAGAGATTAGAGAAAAGCGCCTTGAAGACAGAGTTGTTCAAGGCGCATGTGTGATTTGGTCAAAAACAGGCGCCTAGAGTGAATAGGCTTTCATCCTGACTTAATACATTGCCTCCTTCTGACGATTTTTGGGGCAGCAGAAAACCTTTCACCACGGGCAAATGCCTCAGAGCTATAAAAAACCGAGAGAGGTTATTGTAGAGGCACTCTACGTGATCCCGTTGCCTCAGACGGAATGTTTCTAAGTGACACGGTTTTTGAGTAACATCTCGTCAAAGATTGCTGCCTTTTTGCACTTTGGACTCTTCAGGGATATCGTCGGTACAATGTAGCTCCGACTGTTTCGACATGTTTGGGTGAGAAATAGGACCATGCCTAGCATAAATGTACCCATTCGGACGCGTTGGAACAGTCAGTTTGGTCGCATCAGGAGCAGGACGAAAGTTACACCCCTTTGCAACTTTACACTGCCTCCTTCTGACGATTTTTGGGGCAGCAGAAAACCTTTCACCACAGGCAAATGCCTCAGAGCTATAAAAAACCGAGAGAGGTTATTGTAGAGGCACTCTACGTGATCCCGTTGCCTCAGACGGAATGTTTCTAAGTGACACGGTTTTTGAGTAACATCTCGTCAAAGATTGCTGCCTTTTTGCACTTTGGACTCTTCAGGGATATCGTCGGTACAATGTAGCTCCGACTGTTTCGACATGTTTGGGTGAGAAATAGGACCATGCCTAGCATAAATGTACCCATTCGGACGCGTTGGAACAGTCAGTTTGGTCGCATCAGGAGCAGGACGAAAGTTACACCCCTTTGCAACTTTACACTGCCTCCTTCTGACGATTTTTGGGGCAGCAGAAAACCTTTCACCACAGGCAAATGCCTCAGAGCTATAAAAAACCGAGAGAGGTTATTGTAGAGGCACTCTACGTGATCCCGTTGCCTCAGACGGAATGTTTCTAAGTGACACGGTTTTTGAGTAACATCTCGTCAAAGATTGCTGCCTTTTTGCACTTTGGACTCTTCAGGGATATCGTCGGTACAATGTAACTCCGACTGTTTCGACATGTTTGGGTGAGAAATAGGACCATGCCTAGCATAAATGTACCCATTCGGACGCGTTGGAACAGTCAGTTTGGTCGCATCAGGAGCAGGACGAAAGTTACACCCCTTTGCAACTTTACACTGCCTCCTTCTGACGATTTTTGGGGCAGCAGAAAACCTTTCACCACAGGCAAATGCCTCAGAGCTATAAAAAACCGAGAGAGGTTATTGTAGAGGCACTCTACGTGATCCCGTTGCCTCAGACGGAATGTTTCTAAGTGACACGGTTTTTGAGTAACATCTCGTCAAAGATTGCTGCCTTTTTGCACTTTGGACTCTTTAGGGATATCGTCGGTACAATGTAACTCCGACTGTTTCGACATGTTTGGGTGAGAAATAGGACCATGCCTAGCATAAATGTACCCATTCGGACGCGTTGGAACAGTCAGTTTGGTCGCATCAGGAGCAGGACGAAAGTTACACCCCTTTGCAACTTTACACTGCCTCCTTCTGACGATTTTTGGGGCAGCAGAAAACCTTTCACCACAGGCAAATGCCTCAGAGCTATAAAAAACCGAGAGAGGTTATTGTAGAGGCACTCTACGTGATCCCGTTGCCTCAGACGGAATGTTTCTAAGTGACACGGTTTTTGAGTAACATCTCGTCAAAGATTGCTGCCTTTTTGCACTTTGGACTCTTCAGGGATATCGTCGGTACAATGTAGCTCCGACTGTTTCGACATGTTTGGGTGAGAAATAGGACCATGCCTAGCATAAATGTACCCATTCGGACGCGTTGGAACAGTCAGTTTGGTTGCATCAGGAGCAGGACGAAAGTTACACCCCTTTGCAACTTTACACTGCCTCCTTCTGACGATTTTTGGGGCAGCAGAAAACCTTTCACCACGGGCAAATGCCTCAGAGCTATAAAAAACCGAGAGAGGTTATTGTAGAGGCACTCTACGTGATCCCGTTGCCTCAGACGGAATGTTTCTAAGTGACACGGTTTTTGAGTAACATCTCGTCAAAGATTGCTGCCTTTTTGCACTTTGGACTCTTTAGGGATATCGTCGGTACAATGTAACTCCGACTGTTTCGACATGTTTGGGTGAGAAATAGGACCATGCCTAGCATAAATGTACCCATTCGGACGCGTTGGAACAGTCAGTTTGGTCGCATCAGGAGCAGGACGAAAGTTACACCCCTTTGCAACTTTACACTGCCTCCTTCTGACGATTTTTGGGGCAGCAGAAAACCTTTCACCACAGGCAAATGCCTCAGAGCTATAAAAAACCGAGAGAGGTTATTGTAGAGGCACTCTACGTGATCCCGTTGCCTCAGACGGAATGTTTCTAAGTGACACGGTTTTTGAGTAACATCTCGTCAAAGATTGCTGCCTTTTTGCACTTTGGACTCTTCAGGGATATCGTCGGTACAATGTAGCTCCGACTGTTTCGACATGTTTGGGTGAGAAATAGGACCATGCCTAGCATAAATGTACCCATTCGGACGCGTTGGAACAGTCAGTTTGGTCGCATCAGGAGCAGGACGAAAGTTACACCCCTTTGCAACTTTACACTGCCTCCTTCTGACGATTTTTGGGGCAGCAGAAAACCTTTCACCACAGGCAAATGCCTCAGAGCTATAAAAAACCGAGAGAGGTTATTGTAGAGGCACTCTACGTGATCCCGTTGCCTCAGACGGAATGTTTCTAAGTGACACGGTTTTTGAGTAACATCTCGTCAAAGATTGCTGCCTTTTTGCACTTTGGACTCTTCAGGGATATCGTCGGTACAATGTAGCTCCGACTGTTTCGACATGTTTGGGTGAGAAATAGGACCATGCCTAGCATAAATGTACCCATTCGGACGCGTTGGAACAGTCAGTTTGGTCGCATCAGGAGCAGGACGAAAGTTACACCCCTTTGCAACTTTACACTGCCTCCTTCTGACGATTTTTAGGGCAACAGAAAACCTTTCACCACGGGCAAATGCCTCAGAGCTATAAAAAACTGAGAGAGGTTATTGTAGAGGCACTCTACGTGATCCCGTTGCCTCAGACGGAATGTTTCTAAGTGACACGATTTTCGAGTAACATCTCGTCAAAGATTGCTGCCTTTTTGCACTTTGGACTCTTCAGGGATATCGTCGGTACAATGTAGCTCCGACTGTTTCGACATGTTTGGGTGAGAAATAGGACCATGCCTAGCATAAATGTACCCATTTGGACGCGTTGGAACAGTCAGTTTGGTCGCATCAGGAGCAGGACGAAAGTTACACCCCTTTGCAACTTTACACTGCCTCCTTCTGACGATTTTTGGGGCAGCAGAAAACCTTTCACCACGGGCAAATGCCTCAGAGCTATAAAAAACCGAGAGAGGTTATTGTAGAGGCACTCTACGTGATCCCGTTGCCTCAGACGGAATGTTTCTAAGTGACATAATTTTTGAGTAACATCTCGTCAAAGATTGCTGCCTTTTTGCACTTTGGACTCTTCAGGGATATCGTCGGTACAATGTAGCTTCGACTGTTTCGACATGTTTGGGTGAGAAATAGGACCATGCCTAGCATAAATGTACCCATTCGGACGCGTTGGAACAGTCAGTTTGGTCGCATCACGAGCAAGACACCAAAAATGCAAAGGTTGCTTTGTGCAACTTGACAACATTGACACTTTTTTGCAACATGACTCAAAGACTCAAACTGACCCCAAATGACTCAAAGTGACTTAAAATCACCTTGATTATAGAGGTCAAGGCACTCCTTATCATTCATTCATTATGAGCGCCTTGGGAGAATGGTATATAGGTCATCATCATGATTGGGCGCCCTGGATCCAGAGTGTTGGAGAGATCATCAAATGGTGTCTAGTAGGGTGAGTTATGAGTTTGGTCGCATCAGGAGCAGGACACCAAAAATGCATAACATGATGATGGAAAAATGTGTACATATGTGTAAAAATGCAGGAGGAAATAAAAAAAGACAAACCTTACAAATTAATGTGCATACTTACAACTCAATGTAACATAACTTTACAAAATCAATGTGAATACTTACAAATTAATCCAATGAACCATCTGGATCTGCTCTACTCTTTATTGTGTCAAGTATTGCTTCATGGTCAGACTCACGCACCTTCCACAATATTTTGTTCAAAGGTCTACCCCGATACTTTATCAAATGAACATTGGATGCCACGACAAGGTTCGAGTAATGAAGAATCTTTCGATGCATGTCAAAGTCCTGAAATAGCCAAATATTAACACTCTTATGTGGGTACCTTCTAAGCCATGTTCCAGTAATAACCACTGATCCTGTAGGGTATTCGATGTTTTCTCCATCTGTAACAGGGGCCTCCAATTTCTTTTTGGCCTCAACACAACGGCATAAGTAATAATCTGTTCCCTCTTCATTATCTTCATCTGCAATAACTGCATATACGTGTCCTACATTGATATGTGTAGCAAATTAGATGAAATTAGTCAACATTACAAAAACACTACAAAGTAAGATGACATTACCTGGTTGAACTAGATGAAATTAGATGCATATATGTGCCCTATATTACCTGGTTGAACTAAATCTGATATGTGGTCAAAGTCAACTGACGATTCCATCTGTGTTAGTTCCAGTGCCGTCGGGGGTCGATACGTGTCAAGTGGGCTAAGATAACTTAACTGCCATTCGTCAACCCACTCCTTTGACTCGCACTCATCCCAGACTTGAATTGTACAGGAAGAACAAAAGCATGACATCTTTCGTGTATGGATACTCCATGAACCTGCAATTGAACTTCTGAAAGAGTGCATCTCATTTGATCCTGTCAGTGTACAACAATCCTCATATGGTGCAATGTTAGTATCATCTATCAACCAAAAAAATCTACGAACTAAAGACTTACCTTCATTACCTGGACCCATGGAAGCATTACACCACTCGACAATCGATTTTGCATCTGTCAACTTTGCATTGTCTTTATACTTTAACTCTTCTCGTGCTATGGCTCTTTTGATACATGCTCCTGCACCATCATGCTCCCCCTTTCCATGCCCGGCCTCACAAAAGTTCCACATATGTTGAATACCTGTAAAATTATGCCTCCTACTCAGCCAATAGAAATTCCGCGAGTTCTTGAATTGTGATGCACAATTATCCGACCATATGATATGCTGACTGAGCGATATGCCCCTTCTAGCCAAATCATTATAGAACACCTGAAAGCAACCTTGCACGAACTCCGTAGAATGCGTGCGATCATCACTAATATAGAAATGATACTCCCTTATGATCTTTCTGTCATCCTCTGTACTATCATTCGCATGAATGAATGCGATGTGCACAAATATAGAAACCTGTGTGGAGTTGTAATATTGTGATTGCACCTCACGCTGTGGCTGTAGACTGTAGTTCTCTGCAAAGTCGACGACTGAAACAATGCTACCAACTGGAAATGTGTCCTTGCATAACTTGAATTGCAAGTCCAACCATCGAGCTCTATGGGCATGTCTTGCATACTCATACACTATGCTGTCACGAAATATAGGCATAAACTGATACACTGGAATCTTTTCAATAACTAATTCACACCTCTTTGCTTCTTTACCATCTTTTGTATTGTATGCCACTGTTTTATACTTGCCAAATTCTACTAGTTCATTTCCAATCGCATGTGTTATTTCCATATGTTCACATATTGGCAAATGTTGCAAGCCACCGCAACGATGACATGTGCCATCCAAGCATAATTTCTTGTAGAATATTTGACCTTCCTCTCTTTCACATAAAATTCTTGATATGAAATCTCTTGAAGATGTTGGTGGGGCACATATGGCACAACCCTGCAAATCATTGTTAGTATGCATATCTAAACATATAGACCTATAAGCATCAAAATGGTTAGAAAATTCAATATGTAATCTACAACAACAAGTAGTGCGTGTGTGATTTATCTTAACATAGAAAGGTTTTAGCATTTCAAAATATCTTTGACAAATTTTAATTTGAGGATACTTCTCTAAAAATTTACCATAAAACTGTGTTTGAGTCTCATCCAAAAAATGCTTTGGATGTGGCTCGCGGTTCTGACTACCAATTCTCCTTCTTACCACATCCCTTTGATTCGGAGATACCCTTGTGTAATTCTTCCAAAAGTCTTCAATTAGTGACCTCAATGCTTCAACAATTGGTTTATCTTTTCGTGGTAGTCTCCCCGAGAACGCCCATAATTCATTGGCATTAGTGTCCTCAATTCTTTGGCGTCTTCCAACGGCTCTTGATAAAGTTTTCCTATTAATTCTCAATTTTTGACTTGTCTTTCTAATAAGACGAGCTTTCCTCGTTTGACTACTTACTATAGTCGATGTAATCACACGCCGTGTTGCATTACTATCTTTTGTGCGTGAGGTGTTACCCACACTCTCATACGCACTCATTAGATTCTTGACAATAGATTTTTCACTTGAAGCCTCTGATGTTCTCAACCCAAGAATCTTCATGATAGACCTATACTTTATACTTCGCATCATTTCAACGAATAGTTGACATCTTGCAGTCTCATTTAACTTTTCAAAGAACAATCTCCAAATCTTATTAGCATATCTTCTACAAGTGCGTTTTGGAATCTTACCTTCCATTGGCTGCAAAATATTCTCATCAATATCAATCAAATACTTTGGCTTTCTATGCAAAATTCTAGGTGGTGTCAAGTTAGGTAAATTCATCTCAACATTAGGAATTTCATCAATATTTAAATGAGATGGGTTAGATGGCATACCTTCGATCGAAGATGGAATAGATGACATACCTTGAGGTTGAGGTGGGAACGATGGCGTACCTCCATCACATGTGAGTGATGATGTACTCTCAACTTGAGATGTGGTAGATGGTGTCCCTACATGTTGTCTTGCGATAAAGGATGTGTCTCCAACTATGGTATTTAAATCTCTCGTACCACGAAGTTTTTGCATTCGTTCTCTTTGTGCCGCCAATACCATATCTCTTTGTGATGGTTGTGGTTCCTCTTCAATTGGTATGTCTTCATTTATCGTGTCCAATTTCCTCTTCTCACGAAGTTCCCTCATAGCCATTGCTTTCTTTGCATTCTTAGCTTCTATCTCTTCCTGTGTTGGTTTAATTCTTGATCGTTTCCTCGGCATGACGGAGAATTTGTCTGTAGCATGATAAAGAGACCAATATTAGTTCTTAAGAAATGAATACATGATAATAGTGGGATTGTATTTTTTTTATGTTGTAAGGATTTATTCTTGTATAGTTTGACATCATGGTATGAACTAAGGTTTGTTTATTACACATAATTATTAAAGAGCCCAAGTGTAGAAAATATACATGGCATCATGTGAGATTGTAGGTTGCTTTCTTGATTGGAAATGTGTCTATTTTAAACATGTATGATAATGCATGATAAAGTAATTCAATCCGAAATAAGGAAAATGTAAAGAACATGCATGTAAAGACTTGACATACCTAAAAAACGAAGATTTGAATGGAGAGAGTACCCAATTATGTAGTGTTTTTATCTTCTTGCATCAAACTCCTCAACAATTTGAGTTTTTTCACCACTTGCTTCCTTTTCAATGTTAAATTCTTAAAATTGAATCAAAATTAACATTGCAATACTACAAAAATTGAAACTTGTATAGATATATATCAAATTTGGTTTGAAAACTATGTTATTTCCTCCTTCTCAAGTTGGCAAAGCAGAAAAGGTGGTGGAAAGATCATGCAAAGGTGGTACAATGTGTCAAATGTGCATGTGAACTTCCCAATAGCATGAAAGCACTTCTTTTTTGTCGGAGCACGCGCAGAATCAGTAAGAAAACAGAGCATGTGGGCCTGGATCACGGGGGTAACCACTTTTTTACCATTTTAGTAGAATTACAAAACGCGAGCGCGTTATAACGCGCTCGCGTTATAACGCGCTCGCGCTATAACGCGCTCGCGTTTTGTCCTCCTATAGATCTCTAAACCCTAAACCCTCAACTCTGATCCCTTGACCCTCAACCCTCAATGTCAAATCCTAATCCCTCAACCCTCAATGTCAAATCCTAATCCCTCAACCTCAACCTTGTCCCTAAACCCTAATCCCTTCAACCTCAACCCTATCCCTAAACCCTTGACCCTCGAACCTCAGCCCTCAACGTCAAACCGTAATCCCTTGATGCAGAGCGAAACAAGTTGAACATTAACACAGGTGAAAAAATCCTTGAAAGTCCACAAAATAACCTTTACAGTGTATATCGGCAAGACAATTTAAATGTCACACCGAAATGTACCTCAACCCTCAACCCTCAACATCAAACCCTCGAACCTTAACCCTTAACATCAAACCCTAATCCCTCAACCCTCAACCCTAATTCCTCGACCCTCAACCCTATCCCTAAACCCTTGACCCTCGAACCTCAACCCTCAACCCTCAACGTCAAACCCTAATCCCTCAACCCTAAACCCTATCCCTAAACCCTCAACGCCAAATTCTAATCCCTCAACCCTTCACTCTAATCCCTCAACCCTAAACCCTATCCCTAAACCCTCAACACTATACCTTAAACCCTAATCCCTCAACCCTAACCCTAAACCTTGTCCCTAAACCCTAATCCCTTCAACCTCAACCCTATCCCTAAACCCTTGACCCTCGAACCTCAGCCCTCGACGTCAAACCCTAATCCCTCAACCCTTAACTCTGATCCCTCATCTCTCAACCCTAACCCTAAACCCTCAACCCTTAACATCAAACCCTAATCCCTCAACCCTCAACCCTAATCTATCATCCGTCATCCCTCCACACTCTACTTTAACCCTAATTCCTCGACCCTCAACCCTATCCCTAAACCCTTGACCCTCGAACCTCAACCCTCAACCCTCAACGTCAAACCCTAATCCCTCAACCCTAAACCCTATCCCTAAACCCTCAACACTATACCTTAAACCCTAAACCCTCAACGCCAAATTCTAATCCCTCAACCCTTCACTCTAATCCCTCAACCCTAAACCCTATCCCTAAACCCTCAACACTATACCTTAAACCCTAATCCCTCAACCCTAACCCTAAACCTTGTCCCTATACCCTAATCCCTTCAACCTCAACCCTATCCCTAAACCCTTGACCCTCGAACCTCAGCCCTCGACGTCAAACCCTAATCCCTCAACCCTTAACTCTGATCCCTCATCTCTCAACCCTAACCCTAAACCCTCAACCCTCAACATCAAACCCTAATCCCTCAACCCTCAACCCTAATCTATCATCCATCATCCCTCCACACTCTACTTTAACCCTAATTCCTCGACCCTCAACCCTATCCCTAAACCCTTGACCCTCGAACCTCAACCCTCAACCCTCAACGTCAAACCCTAATCCCTCAACCCTAAACCCTATCCCTAAACCCTCAACGCCAAATTCTAATCCCTCAACCCTTCACTCTAATCCCTCAACCCTAAACCCTATCCCTAAACCCTCAACACTATACCTTAAACCCTAATCCCTCAACCCTAACCCTAAACCTTGTCCCTAAACCCTAATCCCTTCAACCTCAACCCTATCCCTAAACCCTTGACCCTCGAACCTCAGCCCTCGACGTCAAACCCTAATCCCTCAACCCTTAACTCTGATCCCTCATCTCTCAACCCTAACCCTAAACCCTCAACCCTCAACATCAAACCCTAATCCCTCAACCCTCAACCCTAATCTATCATCCGTCATCCCTCCACACTCTACTTTAACCCTAATTCCTCGACCCTCAACCCTATCCCTAAACCCTTGACCCTCGAACCTCAACCCTCAACCCTCAACGTCAAACCCTAATCCCTCAACCCTAAACCCTATCCCTAAACCCTCAATGCCAAATTCTAATCCCTCAACCCTTCACTCTAATCCCTCAACCCTAAACCCTATCCCTAAACCCTCAACACTATACCTTAAACCCTAATCCCTCAACCCTAACCCTAAACCTTGTCCCTAAACCCTAATCCCTTCAACCTCAACCCTATCCCTAAACCCTTGACCCTCGAACCTCAGCCCTCGACGTCAAACCCTAATCCCTCAACCCTTAACTCTGATCCCTCATCTCTCAACCCTAACCCTAAACCCTCAACCCTCAACATCAAACCCTAATCCCTCAACCCTCAACCCTAATCTATCATCCGTCATCCCTCCACACTCTACTTTAACCCTAATTCCTCGACCCTCAACCCTATCCCTAAACCCTTGACCCTCGAACCTCAACCCTCAACCCTCAACGTCAAACCCTAATCCCTCAACCCTAAACCCTATCCCTAAACCCTCAACACTATACCTTAAACCCTAATCCCTCAACCCTAACCCTAAACCTTGTCCCTAAACCCTAATCCCTTCAACCTCAACCCTATCCCTAAACCCTTGACCCTCGAACCTCAGCCCTCGACGTCAAACCCTAATCCCTCAACCCTTAACTCTGATCCCTCATCTCTCAACCCTAACCCTAAACCCTCAACCCTTAACATCAAACCCTAATCCCTCAACCCTCAACCCTAATCTATCATCCGTCATCCCTCCACACTCTACTTTAACCCTAATTCCTCGACCCTCAACCCTATCCCTAAACCCTTGACCCTCGAACCTCAACCCTCAACCCTCAACGTCAAACCCTAATCCCTCAACCCTAAACCCTATCCCTAAACCCTCAACACTATACCTTAAACCCTAAACCCTCAACGCCAAATTCTAATCCCTCAACCCTTCACTCTAATCCCTCAACCCTAAACCCTATCCCTAAACCCTCAACACTATACCTTAAACCCTAATCCCTCAACCCTAACCCTAAACCTTGTCCCTATACCCTAATCCCTTCAACCTCAACCCTATCCCTAAACCCTTGACCCTCGAACCTCAGCCCTCGACGTCAAACCCTAATCCCTCAACCCTTAACTCTGATCCCTCATCTCTCAACCCTAACCCTAAACCCTCAACCCTCAACATCAAACCCTAATCCCTCAACCCTCAACCCTAATCTATCATCCGTCATCCCTCCACACTCTACTTTAACCCTAATTCCTTGACCCTCAACCCTATCCCTAAACCCTTGACCCTCGAACCTCAACCCTCAACCCTCAATGTCAAACCCTAATCCCTCAACCCTAAACCCTATCCCTAAACCCTCAACACTATACCTTAAACCCTAAACCCTCAACGCCAAATTCTAATCCCTCAACCCTTCACTCTAATCCCTCAACCCTAAACCCTATCCCTAAACCCTCAACACTATACCTTAAACCCTAATCCCTCAACCCTAACCCTAAACCTTGTCCCTAAACCCTAATCCCTTCAACCTCAACCCTATCCCTAAACCCTTGACCCTCGAACCTCAGCCCTCGACGTCAAACCCTAATCCCTCAACCCTTAACTCTGATCCCTCATCTCTCAACCCTAACCCTAAACCCTCAACCCTCAACATCAAACCCTAATCCCTCAACCCTCAACCCTAATCTATCATCTGTCATCCCTCCACACTCTACTTTAACCCTAATTCCTCGACCCTCAACCCTATCCCTAAACCCTTGACCCTCGAACCTCAACCCTCAACCCTCAACGTCAAACCCTAATCCCTCAACCCTAAACCCTATCCCTAAACCCTCAACACTATACCTTAAACCCTAAACCCTCAACGCCAAATTCTAATCCCTCAACCCTTCACTCTAATCCCTCAACCCTAAACCCTATCCCTAAACCCTCAACACTATACCTTAAACCCTAATCCCTCAACCCTAACCCTAAACCTTGTCCCTAAACCCTAATCCCTTCAACCTCAACCCTATCCCTAAACCCTTGACCCTCAAACCTCAGCCCTCGACGTCAAACCCTAATCCCTCAACCCTTAACTCTGATCCCTCATCTCTCAACCCTAACCCTAAACCCTCAGCCCTCGACGTCAAACCCTAATCCCTCAACCCTCAACCTTAATCTATCATCCGTCATCCCTCCACGCTCTACTTTAACCCTAATTCCTTGACCCTCAACCCTATCCCTAAACCCTTGACCCTCGAACCTCAACCCTCAACCCTCAACGTCAAATCCTAATCCCTCAACCCTAAACCCTATCCCTAAACCCTCAACACTATACCTTAAACCCTAATCCCTCATCCCTCAACCCTAAACCTTATCCCTAAACCCTAATCCCTCAACCCTCAACCCTAATCTGTCATCCCCCAACTCTAATCCTTCATCCCTAAACCCTAAATGCTATCCCTATTCCTACACCCTCAACAGAATCGATACTATACCTTAAACCCTAATCCCTTATCCATAAACCCTCCAACCCTATCCCTAATCCTTATACCATCCACACTCTACTTTAACCCTAATTCCTCGACCCTCAACCCTATCCCTAAACCCTTGACCCTCGAACCTCAACCCTCAACCCTCAACGTCAAACCCTAATCCCTCAACCCTTAACTCTGATCCCTCGACCCTCAACACTATACCTTAAACCCTAATCCATATCCCTCAACCCTTAACCCTTAAAACTTAAACCCTATCCCTACACCCTCAACACTTGACACTATATCTTAAGCCTTAAACCCTCATCCCTAAAGCCTCAACCCTCAATCCTTAAACCTTAAACCCTAAACCCTATCCCTAATCCCTCTACCCTCAACACTCTAACCCTAACCTCGACATTAAATGCTAATCCGTCAACCCTAAACCCTAATCCTAAACCCTCAACCCTAAACCTTATCCCTAAACCCTAATCCCTCAACCCTCAACCCTAATCCATCATCCCTCAACTATAATCCCTCATCCCTAATCCCTAAATGCTATCCCTATTCCTAAACTCTCAACAGACTTGATACTATACCTTAAACCCTAATCCCTTATCCCTAAACCCTCCAACCCTATCCCTAATCCTTACACCCTCCACACTCTACTTTAACCCTAATCCCTCGACCCTAAACCCTATCCCTAAACCCTTGACCCTTGAACCTCAACCCTCAACCCTTAATGTCAAACCCTAATCCCTCAACCCTTAACTTTGATCCCTCGACCCTCAACCGTAATCTGTCATCCCTCATCCCTAAACCTTAAACGCTATCCTTATTCCTAGACCCTCAACGGGCTCGATACTATACCTTAAACGCTAATCCCTTATCCGTAAACCTTTCAACTCTATCCTTTATGCCTTAACCCTATGATGAATAGCCTTGAGTGTAAAAAAATTTGAGTGGGACATAACGCGAGCGCGTTATAACGCGCTCGCGTTATAACGTGCTCGCGTTATGTCGAACATGGGAAAAGACAGGCTTGCGGGAAAAATGTAAGGCAATAAATAACGCGAGCGCGTTATAACGCGAGCGCGTTATAACGCGCTCGCGTTATTTCTTGCTTTGGGAATCCCAAGCCTTGGGCTTGGGATTTGCTTTGGATTTCCAACCCAAAGGCTTGGAGTGCCTTATGAACAGTCACAGACGTGTTTTTCTGTATTCTTCAAAATTTCACATAATTTCGTTCGTGCTAACCCTCAGATTTGCACGTGTTTCAAGGTTGAACAAATCGAACACATGGGTAATGTTAGGCTTTCTCTTAGCTATTTGACGATGTGATTTTTTTCACATTTTAACAATGTTAAGCCTTTCATCTTTAATTTCTTTTGTTTGTGTGTCCGTTTTTATGCAAAAACCACTGTTTGGTCTTTTTTTCATTGTAAAATAACTATTCATTCAAATTTCAAAAAAATTACATATTTAGAAACTAGACTCCATTCTACAAATATTAAAAAAATAAAAAAATGATTTTCAATTAGTTTTCAAAATTTATAGGGGTAGCACGGCCAAAATTCTGTTTTTTAGGATGTGTCCACTTTAAAAATTAGTAAAAAATCAAATATTCATCAAAAAATTATCAGAAAAATCGGGCATAAACTACATGCTATTAGCTAATTTCTCACTGAAGCGATTTTAAAAATACCAAAAAAAAGTTGACCTTTTGAGGGAGCCACAAAACATGCTATGTTATGTTTTTTTGACAGAAACAACACCAATTTCTGTGGCTCCCTCTTTTGAACCCCTTAATCTATGCCATTTTCAAAACAAAATAGTAGTTTAGAAAGTAGACTCGGAGCACTACGAACATTGTTTTGGTTGCATCTCTAAATTTTGAGTGTAACTATGCTCAATTTCTCATCCAAGGCCAGTATTTCCTGATTTCAGAAAAAAAGTGGCCACTTAAGACCCCTTTTTGGCCCCCCATCTTCTTGCACTTACCCCAATCCTTTATGCATATTAATAAAAGAAGATTGCATTTCTCTAGTGTCAAACTTCTAGTTCTCAACTACTTGTTGAATGTTTTTGATATTTTATCTGGTTGTCTCAATATTGCATTTTCCTTGTTATTTGAATTAACATATCAAGGGCATGCTTAATTCTTTGAAACACATTTTCTATTTTGTGTGATTTGTTTGATTGGGTTTCCTTAAGGAGGAATTAAATTCCATTAAGTAAATCTCAGTAATTTGGAGAATTCAATCTAGATGTGTAAGTAGAGCCAAGTGAAAACAATCTTGCATGTTTATGCTAGCCATAAACTAAATTATGCCAAGTAGTTCGAGTTGTAGCTAGAAGGAAAGCACATATATTTTTGTGAATAGATTTTGATACCCATGAGAAGACACTGATCAATTTCTTTCCAGAATCATCTCCTTGTAAAATATTTCAAAACACAATTTTGGTTTTCTGTTTATAGGAGTAGGAGTAAAGTAATTGAATAAAACCATTTTTAGATTCCATGCCAATTTGAATTTGGATAAAGAGGGAGATCTAATTGATAAAATTGTACATAATCTAATTAATCATCACCATTCATTTTTTAAGTGTTCACATTCATTGGTGATAAGAAGGTACACTCACCTAGACAAAGCAGAGCCTGAAGCAAAGGGAAGTCCAATCATTTTGATTGATTCTATCAGTTGGCCAAATAGGTTATCAGACCTGATCATAAAGTTTGACATCCTTTTAGGGTTTGGTAAACTCCATATTTTAGAACCAACATGATGGAACAAATTATGCCTTTTGGAAGCTAAGGATGGAAGCTTATATTAATTCTCTAGGGTGTGGTGTTTGGGACTCTGTCAAATCTGGTTACACGGTTCCTACTACTATTCCTATAGATGTAGATGAAGTCATGTTGTATGATAACAATGCCAAGGCAAATTTTGCTATTATGAGTGGGTTAGTTGATTTAGAATTCTCAAAGGTAATGAGTTGCGGTTCTACTTAAGAAGTTTGGGATAAACTTAAAACTATTTATGAAGGAGATAAGAAAGTAAAGCAAGCCAAGATGTAGATCTTCAAGAGTAAGTTTGAGAACCTAAAAATGTCAGAGGATGAAGACATTGTTGGATACATGCTCTGGGTAAATGAAGTGGTCAATGTCATTAAAGGTCTTGGTGGAGAAGTGAAAGAAGATGAGGTTGTGAAAAAGGTTCTAAGATCTCTTCCCAAATCTTACAGTCATAAAGTATCTGCCATTGAGGAGAATATAGACTTGGATACTTACACCATAGACAAATTATTTGGTTCCCTTACTGACTTTGAAATGAGAGAGTTTGGCAGTGATGCTCCAAAGAAAGAAGCTACTTTCAAAACCAATATGAAGACAAAAGAAGAAGTTGTTGATGAAGATGAAAGATATGATGAAGTTGAAGCAAATTTTGTGAGAAGACTAAAGAAAGGTACTAGCAAATACAAAGGTAAGTTACCCTTCAAATCTTTCAATTATGGAAAGGTTAGTCATTTTGCTTCTAAATGTCCCTTTAGAGAATCAATGGGTAGTAATAGAAGAGATAAGTTCAAGAGAAGTCTGTATTCCATAGAAAACAATTATTCTTCAGAAGATGAGGATCGTGATGATTCAAATGATGAAACAATTTTCATGGCCCTGAGTGTTGGCAACAAAAAGGATGATTCTAGAATATGTGAGAAGACTGATACCTTGCAAACAAATCAAAACAATGATAGATCAATGGTTGTATGGACTGCCTTTCATGTAAGAGAAGAATCCAAGGCTTGGGTAATTGACAGTGGATGCTCAAATCATATGACTGGTGACAAGGAGAAGTTTATTAGCCTTGAGAAGTGTGATGGTGGTGCTGTCTAGTTTGGAGGTGATGATTCAACACAAATATGTCATAAAGGTGCTATAACTATTGATGGGAAGAATAGGATTGAGGATGTCCTCTATGTCAAAGGGATAAAGCATAATCTTCTTAGTGTCAGTCAGATGTGCAACATAGGGTATAATCCCACCTTTCATGCCAAAGTTTGTGAGATCAAGAAGGCATGATCTAAAAAATTAGTGATAGAAGGTTTCAAAACATATGGTGATATCTATCATTTGAAGGAGGTAAATGGAAGAACATGTTTGTTGGATCAATCTAGTGAGTGTTGGTTGTGGCACAAGAGACTGTGACACAACAATTTTGACAATATGGTAAAGATCAGTTCTACTCATGCAGTGAGAGATATGCCTAAGATAATCAAGCCTACAAATGTAGTATTCATGGAATGTCAAATGAGAAAGCAAACAAAGACAAACTTCAAAAGCAGGGAGTACTCTTCTTCAAAGCCATTGGAGCTAATTCACACTGATCTATGTGGCCCCACAAGAGTAAGGAGTCAACAAGGTGAGAGGTATTTCATGTTGCTTATTGATGATTATTATAGAATGACTTGGGTTACTTTCTTAAGAGAAAAATTAGATGCCCTTGATAAATTTAAAGTGTTCAAAGCTATGGTTGAGAATGAAGTTGATGCCAAGATTAAATGTTTGAGGTATGATAGAGGAGGTGAGTTTACTTCAAATGAATTTGAATATTTTTGTGAAGATAATGGTATTAGGAGACATCTATCAACTCCAAGAGCCCTTAACAAAATGGGGTAGTGGAAAGAAAGAATAAGACTATGCAAGAGATGTCTAGGGCAATGTTGAAAGATGTAGATCTGCCTGATATGTACTAGAAGGATGTAGTTCATACTACTAGCTATCTAATTAACAAAGTCATATAGTTTACGATCTTTGGTAGCAAATGCTATATCAGAAGAGATGAAGAAGACCTAGGAAAGTTTGATTCAATAAGTGATGAAGGAATCTTTCTTGGCTACTTAACCAGAAGCAAGGCTTATAGATGCTCCAACAAGAGGTTGAGAAAGATGATTGAAACCACAAATGTCAAGGTAGATGAAGACTTGTATCAGATATCACATGAATCAGAGGACTCTGAATTTGATATCTTTCCATGCATTGTAGATGAAGAAGAATAAGTGAAAGAAGAAAAGGAACAAGAACCAAAGCAGATGCCTAAGACTCCAACAAAGTATGTTCAGAAGAATCACTCAAAAGATTAGATCATTGGAGACAAGAATAAGGGTGTGCTGACTAGAAGTTTTGCAAAGGAATGTGAGCAAGTAAACCTATGTTTGTTATCAAAAGTGGAACCCAATAAACTTTGCTAATGCTAGCAAGGATGATGGATGGATAAAATCCATGGAAGAAGAATTGGATCAGATTGAAAAGAATCAGACATGGGAATTGGTTCCAAACCAACAAATAAGAATGTTATAGGAACAAAATGGGTGTTCCAGAACAAACTAAATGAAGAAGGTGAAGTTGTAAGGAACAAGGCAAGATTGGTATGCAAAGGATACACAAAAGTTGAAGGTATTGATTTTGAGGAGAATTTTGCTCCGGTGGCAAGGATGGAGGCAATTAGAATGTTCCTTGCTCTTGCTGCTCATAAGAACTTCAAGGTATATCAGATAGATGTTAAGTTAACATTTTTGAATGGTGACCTAGAGGAAGAGGTTTATATTGAACAACCATATGGTTTCCATATAAAATAAGATCCAAACATAGTGTGTAGACTCAAGAAGGCTTTGTATGGTCTTAAGCAAGCACCTAGAGCTTGGTATGCTAGGTTGGACAAGTACTTACTTTAGTAGGGATTCAAGAAAGGTACTACAGATAGCAATCTATACATCAAGGAAGAAGGAGACATGATATGGATAGTTGTAGTATCTGTTGATGACATCATCTTTGGTGGAGATGATGATATGTACAAGAGGTTTGTAGAGGAGATGCAAAAATATTTTGAGATCTCTATGATTGGTGAAATGTCTTTCTTCCTTGGACTTCAAATTTCTCAGCTAGATGGTGGTATCTTTATTTCTCAAGCTAAGTATGCCAAAGAGTGGTTGAAGAAGTTTGGTATGGAGGATTCAAAACCAGTGAGTACTCCCATGGTCACTGGATGTCACTTGAGCAAAGATGATGAGTCTCCAGAGATGGATCAAACTGTCTATAGGTCTATGATTGGAGCATTGTTGTACTTGACTACTTCTAGACCTGATATCATGCATGCAGTATGTGTGGTTGCCAAACATCAAGCCAATCTAAAGAAAACACATGAGGAAGTGGTGAAAAGGATATTCAGATACTTGAAAGGAACTCTGGACTATGTCCTATGGTATCCAAGAGGTAATGACATTGATTTAAGTGCTTACACTGATGATGACTGTGCTGATTGTGTTGATGATAGAAGAAATACAAGTGGTGGTGCTTGCATTCTAGGAAGTAGATTGGCTTCATGGTAGAGCAAGAAGAAAGATTCAATGTTCTTATCTACTATAGAAGCAAAGTACATTACACCAGCATCCTATTGTACACAAGTGTTGTGGAAGAAGCAAACCCTAAAGGATATCAAGGTATTGTTGTTGGCAAAAGATACTGCTTTGCATTGATAGGTGTTGTCATTGATGGAAAATAGGATCATCCCAATCATCTGCTTAACATAATTTGTTCATATTGGAAGCCTGATTTAGAATTTGTCTAAGTCTGGATAGTTAGGAACAAAGCAGTAACAGGGTCTGGTATTTTGGTCCGGATCTCTCTGGTGATAAGTCATGATTAGCTATGGATCTAGGGGAGTCATATGCATTGTAAAGATAGTCTAAATCCAGATTTTTGTCCTCCGGTGATGAAGGATTAAAAAGATATTATCCTTTGAGTATCGTGTTCCAGTTTGTTAGAACAAACAGAAGGAGAATAGGACGACCTTGCAGAAGGTCTTGATTCCGGATATATGGAAGTTGTTTGTTGGACAATTAGTGATGATCAGTGATAGTGGCTGACATGAGTAATGATTTTCAAGAGCAATTTTTGGTCTACACCTTAAGTTATGCTTAGATCTAGCTGACAAAGCAGAGCACTTATAAAAGTTCTAAGTGTTGTTAAAGTTGACTAATAGAATGATTGTAGATCATGTTGCAGATATATATAGCTGATGAAATTGGATGATTCAATGTATGTGAAGTATGTGAATAAGGCGTATGTGAGAAGAGCAAAAATTTAAATTGCGAATGAAGGAAGAACAATAAGAAGAACAAAGCAAAGATGAAATGTGTAAGATCAATTTTTGTACTTGACCAGAACTGAAATTCTTGCATAAGTAGATGCTATTAATCAATTCAAATCTCTGCAATTCTCTTGTAATATCTCCATAGGCAGTGAGCCTAGTTTGCCAGCCAAGAGGACTATTTTTATAAAGGGATGTTTAAAAGAATATTGTGCTAGAGTCATTGGGGGCTATGTAGGGATCTTAGTCTGATAAGACAAGGTGGTTTTAGGTGTGATAGGAGTGGAGAAGGTGAGTTGGTTCATTTACCCTTATTTGTGTATTTCTCAACCTTTGGGAGTCATGTCAATTGATGAGTCCAACTGTCATTTTGGGTGAGTCAACTTAAGAAGGTTCAGGCCTCATCCCAAGTGTATTTAAGCTACTCTCCATGGTGTCTTGGAGGTTTGGAAATGGGTTCATGCACCTAAACCAAGTGGAGGATCTCAAACCAAGCATTGAAGCATTGAGTGATGAGCAAGTTGTCCTGCCATGCATGATCAACATATAGATCATTTTATGTATTTTGGTTGTAGTTTCATACTCCCTCATATGAATCCATCCATCCATTAAAGGTAGTTTAATCCTTCTCCCGCCTCTATACAGAGTTTCTCATATCCCTCTGCATCATGAGTCAACAATGTGACTATATACATCTCCAAGATAGATGCATCAAAATAGGTTCTCTTACTGTTTTGGATCGGATGCCCTCAAAAAGCCTAAAATATAGCACCTAAATCTCTTCCAAAAGAGCTCATAATGGGAGAAAATGTCAATCATGACTTGGTCTAACATGATGATAGATAAAAACCACTCCTAAAAGACTCCAAAAGTAGTAAAACACCTCCTAGATGCTCTCAAAACATTCAACTCAACTACTAAATGTCTCCATGACTTAGTCAAACACTCAGCTTCAAGGGCAAAATGAAAGGCTATAGACTTGGCATGTGTTTATCAAATCCTCCACTCTCCTATATGCTCTCAAAACATACACTACTTTCTTTGCATCTAATGATAACAATAAACCTAAATGATTTATAATGATATCATTCAAGCTTAATTGTTTTACATTTTGTACTTTATGCAAAGAAAATAAAAGTAAAGGAAATGAAAACACCAAAGTGTTGACCCTAGCAAGAAGGAACAAAATACAAAAAGTCTTAAAAAGACTCATTTACCACGTTGTGGCATATCATATGGCAAAGCTACTTAAGACATAAGTCTTGGACCACGGGCTATGTTATGAAAAAGATGCAAAAGATTAAAAAAAATGCAAAAAGCCCATCAGGCTTCTAGGGTAACATACCCTAAAAGACATAAATGCAACATTTCAACTTTGTATTTTTGCATTTTCTTATTACTGTCATGCACCGCCATGGTTGAGCTTTGTAGACTTCTGAAGAGATTTATTTCACCATTTTTGAAGGCATTTTAGCTGTGTTTTTTTTGGGATAAAGGATTTAATAGCCACAGGCAAGTAAGAACTTTACTTTCTTGAAACCAAAACTGTGAAGTCAATGTTGTTTCTGCTGTTACTTTTGCATAGTATATGAGACATCTCTTACTTTCTTTCACTGTGCGGCCATATATACAATTTCTCATGCTTGAATGACTATATTTCTTGGTAAAAAGCTATAGAAGTAAAAAAAGGAATTTGTCTCTATATGATAAGCTTATGTAGCTGTTATATTATCATGCTTTTCCTTCTATTGTAACAACAAACCTATTATTACCATGAAAAAATTGTAGCCTAGGGTTTTATCAAACAAACCCTAACTATATTTTTACTTCCTTTGCTATTTGAATGGATCAAAGAACAAGTCTCTATTCTCCTGTCACTATATATATATATATTTCTTTTGTTATTTGTATTTAGTTATTTATCATGGGAAGTAAAATACAGTAGGTTTTGTAAAGCAACAAAACCCTTACTGTAAATCTTTTCATCTCTGTAGCAGCATATCCCTTTTGCCCCTTCACATGCAGTCTTTTTGAACCATCTTATGCTTTTCTTATTTTACCTAATGCTGAGGAAAATTGATAGTTTTGTATGAATTCCTTAGGATTTTGTGCAACAAACCCTTCACTGTATTTGCTCCTATAGCTTCCTTGGCATAAAAGGGATGCTTTCATAAAAACCCTATATTGATTTTGTTGAGATGGAAGCATATTTGTTTTCATGATAAAATGTGAAGAAAAATGAAATTTTAGACTGTATTTTTGCTCATGTAATAGGTGACTATCCATTGTTTTCATTTGAGCCTCATGACTATTATCCCAGCTCTGCAGATTTATAGAAGACTCTTTGGGTTTTTTTAATGCACTACACAATACCTCACATGTGGTTTTTGACCGTACTATGCAAGATGTGGAGTGATATTTGGTCTTCATGATCCTTGATAGAAGTTAGGATATTCTTGATAGACCCTTAGACTATTGTTCTAACCTTTGATCTCGCCCTTCTTAAATTACTACTAGCAGTATAAGACTTAGGAGATGCTCTTTAACTATAAGCATTATACTCTCTAGCACTGTTTTATCTGCTCCTATCTTTGTTTCCCCTTCGATATTTAGGATGACTATACTTACACTTTTAGTGACTTCCCTCTTGTTTATGAATGTTAACACTGTCATTCTATGACTATTCTCTGTCACTTTTCTGTATGTAACTCAGAACTAGCTACTGATGGTTCACTCATGTTGTCTTAGACTACTCTATAAGATTTGAAATCTCTTAGGCTTGTAGGGTCCACTGATGCAATAGAGTTCTTTTACTGTTCCTCTAACTTTGACTCCTCATGCACCTCCATCTACATTGTATTACCTTCTCAAAATCATTGTATCTTGACTTAGTGCCACAAGAAACTTGAATGATGCAATAGTTTTCTTGAATGACCTGACTTGGAACACTGTCTCTATCAGCTTGATGTATCTCCTTCATGCTTAGATGGTGATATTTGTCCTTCAATTGATATGTACTTCTTGTCATCACTACAAGTCCTTTTGTCACACTGTCAGCATACTGTCCTAAATCCACTATTTTTCATCTCTTATTCCATGACTATCATTCAATCTTGACAATAGCTAACTGCTCTTTGGCATTCTTATTTTGGATGTTTATATCTATCTCTTAATGCTTCTTTTCTATCTAAATGATGATGGACTATTCATTGTGTTGAATACAATGTCATATTAACTGTTACAACTCTTCATGGTTGTTATGACAGTCACTCTGAGCTGACTGTCACAGTCAATTCCATGAAGACTATCCTCAATAGGCTATCAACTTGTTAACTGTGACTGACTTCATCATACCATGGATCCTATTGTCTTCAAAAATATGTCCTCTATCATGGGGTCCTTTTCTACCTGGTGCATCACTGCCTTAATGATTGCATGTGCACTAGTGATAAGATCTCCATCAATCTTTGCATTTCTATGCCCTAATACTATCCTTGCAATCCCTCTTAGGATGTATTTTCACTATAAAGTATTAGTGCTTAACATTTTGATAGTCTCATAATTGGTATCTGGAAACCTATAAGAATGTATAGAAAAGATTCAAAACAATTCACTGAGATAACAATACACATTCCATCCCTCAAAATGAAATGAGGGCAGCATGCTGGGCTCAACCCTTGTGGAAGCCACATTTAACCCACATGCTAAAATAAGATAAACAAATCAGTAAAGTAACTTTCTCTATACCTGCACAGGAAACAAACATGTTAGGAAAATATATGCATGTGATTGATGTTCTTAATTATCATGTTGCTTTCTTGAAGGTCCATGTGACACTGACAGGCTTACTGCATCTGAAAATCAGACTATAAGTTTGTAGATATATGTCATATGTTATATGATGCCTCGTCATTGCTCTAACATTAGTTTTCACTCTCTAATGTAGATAACTAGAGGCAGCAAGAAGATAACAGCTAGATGCAGGACATGCAGACAACACAAGATGACGCAAGACAAACAAAGCAGGACCAAGACTCATCATTCAGGCAATGACAAGTCACCCTATACCATTTGCACATTTATTTATGCAATTTTCTATAAATGTATAGTCTTTATTTTCATTTACAATGAATCAATTAGTCTCACAGCTTGTGTGAGACCTTATACATTTATATTATCAATAAAGATTAGTCTTTCTGAAAAGATTTATGCAATCCTTTCTATGTAATCTGCATTTGCATAAATACAATCTAATGTAATGTAACCTTATGATTCTATCTATGCACATGCATGTAATGTAGCAAAAGAATAAAAATGTACCTTTCTTTTTCCACTTAAGATATAAAAGCTCTACTTAATTGAGCTAGAAGCAAAAAATACGTAACATTTTTGGTGACATCTGCTATATGTTTGCTTGCTAAACATTAGATCAGTTCCCTAGACCTTATTCATTGGGCATGGAGTCACTCAGAGACTTCTAAAACACTTGGACAAATAGAATTCTTACTTCTGCAACTCAGCAGAAAAATAGTGAAAGACACCTAAAAACCTAAGCAAAAGCAAAAAAATAGAAAGGCAACTATCTAACTGTGCTAGAAAACAATTAGGGAAAACAAAAAAGCATCTAAACTATGGTACAACTATTGGCAAGAGACACTATATGGATTCATGATTGTTGTCATTGATGGCAACAAAGTTCATCCACACATCCGTAGGACATGGTATGTCTCTACCGGAAGTCAGAGTGAAGAATGTTGTGCTCCGGTAAACAGGAATAGAGCATGTGGCGAGGTCCGACAGACAGGTCCGGATCTCTCAGAGTAAGTATCTTGGTAAAGTGCGAATTTGGGGAAGTCAAGAGGACTATCTTGACTAATAGATTCCAAGGTTTGAGCCTCCGGTGTGGAAAGGATAAAGAGATATGAATGCTTAAGTATCGGGTTCCCAATTGGCAATGTGAACAGAGGAAGAACTGACTGGCAGAACATCAGACATTATTCCGGATGTGTTACTGATGTTGGTAAAGGTTATAAAGGCATGAATTATGTTTGGCCGACATGATTAATGATTTCCACAAGTATATCCTTGATCCGCATTACTTGGTATGCAAGGATTTAGCCGACAGATCAGAGTCTATTGAAAATACTGACTATTCCGGTGCCGACTAGAAAGATGATGAAATCACTTGTGCGGATATATATAGGATGGATTTAGTTGTGAGAAGTGTCATCATGATATGTGATGTGTGAATAAAAGTAGAGCAGAGCAGAAGCAGTAAGGAAGGTCCGGTATGTGAAAGGAAAGCAGCATAAGAGAAGAGGAAAGATGAAGTGCAGCAGATCAATATACTGAGCCTAACCGAAACTGAACCCCAACATATGTGAATGCTACCAATCAATTCAAGTATTGTATAACATTCCTTTTTGTAGATAGTGTGTCTCTTGTAGGTAGTGTGCCTTCTTGTGAGCAGTGTGCTCGGGCAGTGAGCCCTAATTGGCAAGTGCCATTTTGTATTTCCATTCTTCTTATAGAGAATACAATCTTGGGTTAATCACCCCATGGTTTTCTCCCTTAACAGGGTTTCCACGTCAAAAATATTGTGTCATGTGTATTTCCATTTCATAGTTATGTTTGCTTATTTGGATAGATGTTGCATTGATTATTAAGTAAGTTAAGAAAGAAGAAAATAGTAGGATAACTGATTCACCCCCCCTCTCAGTTATCAACAATTGGTATCAGAGCTAAGTTCCTCCTAACAGAGCCTAACAGCTTGAGGAAGATCTGGGAATTCAAATGGATGCATATGGTTTAAGGGAGCAACTCAAGACTGCCCTTGATGATCTTGAACAGTCAAACTTTGAAGTCAATGAATTAAAGGAAAGACTCAAACAGGCTGATGATTTCATGAGAGAACTAAAAGACAAATTAAGTCTCTCTATGAAAAAGAGAAAGGAGTTGCTTTAGCAATTGGCAAGACAAGGTGAAGCAAATAATGCAAATGAAGAGCTGAAGGAAAAAACTGAGTTGTGTGAAAAGTTATCAAAAGAAATCATTATGGTAAGACATGAAATGGAATCAGGAGTCATGAAGTTTACCCAAGAAGTTGAAGAGAAAAGAAAAACTGAAGATAATCTAAGACAATCTCTCAAGGAGAAATCAAAAGATTGCCACCAGATGGATAGAATTATCAGACACCTTGAATCTGATCTTGAAGATGCTAAAGATAATGAAGAAAAACTTGAGGATCAAATTGTCTCTCTCAAAAGGGATCTTCAAACAACAAATGAGTATAAAGATAAATTCAAGATAAGTTCTGCTCAACTTGAAGTTCTTCTTGGAAGTCAAAAGAAGGTAGATGACAAGTGTGGTTTGGGATATGAGAAAGAAGAAAGCTCTAGATCCAGTCAGAAGAATTTTGGATCAGAAAATGCATGGAACAGGCCTAGAAGACCTCTGGTAAGATGGCCTAATGCTCAAAGATATCCATCCTTCAATGGATACTATCACAACTGCAATCACTTTGGTCACAAAGCTAATCAGTACAGAAAGATAATGAATCAGACTAATTCATCTTTCTCCGGACAGTGTTTTAACTACAAAAGGTATGGTCACAAATCTCATGAATGTAGAAATATGCAAATGAACAAATCATTCAATGGTAGATGCTTTGCATGCAATAGAATAGGTCATATGGCTAATCAATGCAGATCAAGAGGATATCAGTCAAATATGCAAAGAAATGTTGTTTGCCAAATCTGCAATAGATCCGGTCATAGTGCAAAATTTTGTAGAAGCAAGAATCAGGACAAAAGAGGTCCGGTATATCATAATCAAAATCAAGATAAGGGTAAACAAAAGGTGAATGCGGATGAAATTAAAAATGAGATGAACAAGATTTGGGTGAAGAAAAGTACAAAGAATGTAGAGGTTGGATCCACACCAGACTCTAGTGTTGATATTCCTTCCAGAAATTAAGAAGTGAGCTTTGGCTCAAGGGGAGACACAAAGAAAACCTTGTTCCCCCAGCCAGTCAACCGGTGCCGGAACTGGCACAAGAAGAGTTGCGGATTGTAGGGTTCATAAGGGCAACATCTAAACAAACTATGGTAAAGATTTTGAAGATCCGCATGATGTTTAAAGATCAGGATTGATCTGGTTCTCCAAGTCATCTAAATAAGGCAAACCAGAATAAATTAGGTCGAGCATTTATTGCAACCTAACATTAGGGTTTGCGGAGCAATATAAGGGTTTTTCTCATTAATCACTTATTCATTCTGCATTCAAGAAGAAACGAAAAGTGAAGCTCTGCAACAAAATTCCACAACTTCTTCAAAGATCATTTGCAGAAGTCAATTCATCCAGAAATCAATCCGGCCAACTACGTGAAACCAAAAGGTGCAAAAGGTATTTTCCATTCTCAATATCTCTCTGCAAAGCTTTGAAAGATGCATACTCTGAATATAGTAAAGATCTCTGATAGGCCCCGCCCTGAATTCAAGAAACATCCATAGAAATCATTGGAGGTAGATCCCCTAGGAGCATTCTCTAGTGTTCCGCATGGCATTTTGCACACAGAAGACATTAGGGTTTACATACATGCAAATATTGAAGAGTTTGGGGAATTCAAACTGAGAGACATCTATCACAAACAATTGATAGATGATACTTTTGTGCTTAAACTAGAATATAAGGGCATCTAGGAGAAACATTTTGATCAGTTCATTCATTTCCCCTATTTTGAAGAAGATGAATGGGTCCGGTATGTATTGAGTAGGGTGCATGATAACTTCCTATGGCTGAACAAACCTTGCAAGATCACAAAGGAGGCAATTAGGGCAGTAACTGGTTTATACTCCTCTGGAGGGATACCTGTCCTCAAATCTGTCAAAAACAACATTGTAACTGAGGCCACTAGATCAAAATTTGATAAGAGGGCAATGACCATTGAAGATATTACTGACCCGGATGCCAAGTTTTCATCTATGATAATAGGATACAAGATATATCACTCCAGTAGGGAGAATTTAGTATTCAGAATTGCAGTATGTACTGCTTATGAGATGCTGAGAAAGAATGCAGAATATGATCTCTGTGAACTTCTTTTGAGCCAACTAATGGAAAACATACAAAAAATCAAAAAGGATAAGAAGAATGCCTTTAAATATGGTGGACTAATACTATGTCTATTTTTCTACTTCATGAATGAGCTGCCCGGATCAAATGGATGGGTATGGCAAAATGACAAACCGGTAGCAATTCAAATCAGAGACTACTTGTATGAACTTGGGGATGTGAAAGCAAGGAATACAGCTCTATGGGGTTACTTCAAGCAATTTCAAAATACAATGCAAATTAGAGAAATAATCCCCAAATCAGTAGTTGAGAAATACAAGGATACAGTGTGCTTCATGGTAGACACTGATCAATGCCTAATGGAGGTAGTAGAGCCAAGGACAGTCTGGATCATGCCTATGGGGTATGAAGTTGATAAACAAATTGTAGAGCTGCATGTTCAACACATGCTCAGTCAGCCAAAGGACTTAAAAGCAGAAAGATTTGGAACCTTTGAGGAGCTGAGTGTAAAGATTCATGTGCAACTCAGAGAACCTGAAATCAAGAGGAAGGTAAGAAAAGAGGTAGAAAATATTGCCCAAGGCCTTGGCATCCCAAATGAGGCACTTGATGCCCGCAAGAAAAAGATGGAAAGGGCTAAGGAAGAGAAGAAAGAGGCAGAAAAGAAAAGCAAGAAAAGTGCTCCGGTAGAAACCTCCACCTGGACTAGATCATCTAAGAGATCTGCACCTGCCACTGCCAAAAGCTCAAGGGCATCTAAACTGTAAGCACAATCATCCAGAAAAGGAGAAAAGAGAACAAAGAAAAAGGCAACAAGATCCTATGTTAGCCTAAAAGATGATGAGGAAACTGAATCAGATGAGGAGATAAGGAAACTGAAGAAGAAGAAGAAATCATCTGGTGAACATTCTATCGGTCAAGGAGAAGAAGAGAAGGAAGAGGAATTTGCTGAAAAACCCACTCTATCCTTGGACGTTGTAGTAAAAGTAGTCACTGTGGATGGGAACCTGCAACCCCTAACAGAATTTTATGATGAATATAATGAAGTAGATAAAAAAATTCTGGAGGAAGCCACAGTTTAGTTTTTGAACACTTACAACAAAGATTTTATTGAAATAATCTCTCTAATTCCCAAAAGCTTAGAGAAAAGGCTTGAAATGAGGAAGAACAATGCTCAAGCAAAAGACCTCAAGATCCAGGAACAGGTCACCATTCAGCTCTTCCCTTCAATCACTCCACAGCAAATGAATATGATCTTTAAAGAGTGCAAAGATGAGTTTCGGAGCAAAGCCAAAATGAATCAGCTCATGCTTGGTGAAACCAATAGAGTGGCAAAAGAGACTGAAGAGATTCTCTGAAATACTCTTAAAAAGTTCAACATTCCCATCACAGAGGACTCTGTTAAAGACAAGGGCTCAGAATCCTCTATTCTGGAAGAGGTGGCTCATGAACAAACAAATATCTCTCCTCCGGTTTCCCCTATAGCTTCCAGATCTAAAGGAGAAGACAGAATGTAGGAGAAAGAAGCAGGAGTGAAGGAAAAAGAAGTTGATAGTACCAAGGTTGCAGAGGAAGAGAAGACCCCAACAGAGGAAACCACAACTGATAGTGGTAAGAATGTGGAAGGAGAGAAAGCTCCAAGGGACAGCCCTAAGAATGCAGAAGAGAAGAAACATCTATCTCCAGCAAGATACACTGCAAAAACTATCCAAGAATTCCTGAACAAAGAAACAATGGAGATTGATGAACCAGAGCTTCTACAAGGACCATTTAATTTTGATTCACTTTCTCCGGTATAGACAATGAAGATAGCCTCATTTGCTAATGCAAAGGCTAAAGAAAAACTCCTAAAGTCTCACATGGAAGACTGTGAATTGATAGAAGCTGCTTCCAGAGTGCTAGAAAAGATTATGCCATCATTTCAAAAAGATTCCACAGCCTCCTCATTTGGTAATCTCAAAACTCTAGTCAATAGTGTTAGCACACATTTTGATTCACTAGAGAAGTTAGCAAAAGATAAGGTCCGGAAGGAATTTCTTGCAAAAAGATTATCAGAGGTACAAGGGTTGATAAGTACTGATAGGAGAAATATGAGTATAGGGATAAAGAGCTTAGAAAATGCTCTTAAAGATGGTGGAGAAATATACAAATTCTGTATTTCCTGGTCCAAAGCAACAGTGGAGATTGAGAAGAAAATAAAAGAGCAAGAGGATAAACTACTAAGTTTGTCTCAAAGTTTTGATCCTCTCTCTTCCTCCATAGTCAATCAAGAGTGTCAGACTATTGCAATCACAAATGCAATAAAGAATTTTGAGAAAGAAAAGAAGAACATAATTAGCTGGATGGGTGAACTTAGAAGAATCATTATCCCTAAGTTAGAGGCCATGCATGAGGCCATAAGTGATGCTTAGACTACC
The DNA here is from genome assembly GCA_027924645.1 of Cunninghamia lanceolata. Lineage (NCBI taxonomy): Eukaryota > Viridiplantae > Streptophyta > Pinopsida > Cupressales > Cupressaceae > Cunninghamia > Cunninghamia lanceolata. Next base: position 447,100 of record BSBN01000490.1, on the reverse strand, counting down.
GCCCGAACCAATGATTCAACAGATCTTAAGAGGGCAGAAGCTTTTGTGTTTTTTTTTAGTGGTCACATTTCAATTTTGGATAGAATGAAGCAAAGTTGGGCTACAAAACTCATCCAATTGAAGACATCCTTTGCAAACATTCTTCAGTTTATGTGAGTATGTAATATGCAGCTAAGTATAGTTAAAAATTTTGAAAATTTTGGTATGCGGACCCTACCCTTTGCCATTGATGTCAAAGGGGGAGTGAGGAACAGTGAAAAATGAGGAATCCAACTAAGGAGGAGCTCCAGAAAATGTATATAAAAATAGAGCATCAGCCAAGGGGGAGCATAGTGTAAACACTTAGTCATTTTTCACTAAGTGTTGCCATCAATGCCAAAGGGGGAGATTGTTGGCAAGAGACACTATATGGATTCATGATTGTTGTCATTGATGGCAACAAAGTTCATCCCACACATCCGCAGGACATGGTATGTCTCTACCGGAAGTCAGAGTGAAGAATGTTGTGCTCCGGTAAACAGGAACAGAGCATGTGGTGAGGTCCGACAGACAGGTCTGGATCTCTCAGAGGAAGTATCTTGGTAAAGTGTGGATTTGGGGAAGTTAAGAGGACTATCTTCACTAATAGATTCCAAGGTTTGAGCCTCTGGTGTGGAAAGGCTAAAGAGATATGAATGCTTAAGTATCGGGTTCCCAATTGGCAGTGTGAACAGAGGAAGTACTGACTAGTAGAACATCAGACATTATTCCGGATGTGTTACTGATGTTGGTAAAGGTTATAAAGGCATGAATTATGTTTGGCCGACATGATTAATGATTTCCACAAGTATATCATTGATCTGCATTACTTGGTATGCAAGGATTCAGCCGACAGATCAGAGTCTATTGAAAATATTGACTATTCCGGTGCCGACTAGAAAGATGATGAAATCACTTGTGCGGATATATATAGGATGGATTTAGTTGTGAGAAGTGTCATCGTGATATGTGATGTGCGAATAAAAGCAGAGCAGAGCAGAAGCAGTAAGGAAGGTCTGGTATGTGAAAGGAAAGCAGCATAAGAGAAGAGGAAAGATGAAGTGCAGCAGATCAGTATACTGAGCCTAACTGGAACTGAACCCCAGCATATGTGAATGCTACCAATCAGTTCAAGTATTGTATAACATTCCTTTTTGTAGATAGTGTGTCTCTTGTAGGCAGTGTGCCTTCTTGTGAGCAGTGTGCTCGGGCAGTGAGCCCTAATTAGCAAGTGTCATTTTGTATTTCCATTCTTCTAACAGAGAATACAATCTTGGGTTAATCATCCCGTGGTTTTCTCCCTTAACAGGGTTTCCACATCAAAAATATTGTGTCATGTGTATTTCCATTTCATAGTTATGTTTGCTTAGTTGGATAAATGCTGCATTGATTATTAAGTAAGTTAAGAAAGAAGAAAATAGTAGGATAACTGATTCACCCCCCCTCTTAGTTATCAACAACAACAACAATTATTGAAAGTAAGAAACCTAACCTACTATTCACAAAGGCAGATCATACCTCAAAACACCTTTTCAGGTGTATCCCATTAACTAGGATAGGCAAGTTTTCTCCATCCATGTTTGGTAACTGAAATGCATTATGCTCCTTGCGTCCAGTGATGATAAATGGGCTACTCCACATGCTGTCAAACTTGGAGTGTTTGCCTCGCCTGCTTTTCAAGTCATCCCATTTGAGCACAATATTACCCTCTCTAAAAATTTTGGGAGTGGTCTTCTTATCAATAAATCTTTTTGTTTGAAGCTGATGATTATCCATAGCTTTCATAGCTTTATCTCTTACTTCCTCTAGCTCCATGAGCTGAGCATATCTAACACCCATTGGATCTTCTTCAAACATTTCCAAGTGATTCATGATGTCAAGAGTTGGCAGCTCAACAGATAGAGGCAGCCTTGCCTCTTTACCATAAACTAGCATATATGGAAAGTTCCCAATAGACCTTTTGAGAGTTATTCTATCTATCCATAGAGCATATTTCATCTTGGTATGCCAAGTGCTCTGGTTATCTTCCATACTTCTTTTGGTAATCCTTATCAGATTCTTATTCGTGGATTCTACCAAACCATTACCCTAGGGGTAATAATTTGATGATGTATTTAAATAAATGCCATTCTTCATAGCTCAGTCACTTACTCTCAATCCAACAAAGGCTAAAGCATTGTCTGAAGTGATTGATTCAAGAACTCCAAATCTAGTTACTAAATCATAATAAAAGTTTAAGACAACATTTTCATTGGCTTCTTTCAAAGCCACTGCTTTAGTCCATCTCGTGAAGTAATCTGTTGTTGTGAGTACCCACCTATGTCCTATACTAGATGGTGGGTTAATGACACCTATAAAATCAATGCCCCATCTCATAAAGGGTTGTTCCACTTGAATCGACTGTAGAGGTAAAGATGGCAGCCTTTCTTTGCCTGTAAAAATGGCACATTTTACACATTTTCTGGCCCAAGCATGGGCATCTCTAAATAAGCTGGGCCAATAATAGCTAGCTCTCATTATCTTCGATGTAGTTGTTCTTGGTGAAAAAAACCCCCCATCTGTTCCATCATGGAACTCATAAAGCACTTTGTCAACTTGATCATTATCAATACATCTTAAGAGTACACCATTCAAATCCTTTCTAAAAAGAACATCATTAACCAAGACATAAGGAATAGACTGTAATCTGAAATACCTCATTTTAGCTCTATCTAAACCCATTGGGCACTCACCAGTTTGTAGAAAGTGAGTCATATCTTTAACCCAACTTGTTCCAACTATTGTTGTATCATTTTGAGGCTCATCCACAGTAAATAGAACTACTTCTTCTTCCTTATCTTTGTCATTTTTAGGCCTAGTAGCAATTTGTTCACCAAGTCCTCTTCCCCTTACAAGATTAGTTATCTTGATATCCACGTCATACTCCATGAATTTAGTAATCCACCTAGCCCTCTTCTCATTTACATCCTTGCTCAACAGAAAATTTTTCACACCAGGGTGAGCAACCATTAAATGCACTTTGTTGTTAGAAACATGATGTCTAAATTTCTTTAAACTCTTAACAACTACAAGGACATGCTTTTCAATAAAACTGTACCTCTATTCATAATCTTGTAAGCCTTGACTAAAGAAGGCAATGGGCTATTCAAAACTTTCATTCTGTTGTTGTACCAAAATTGCAGAAATTGTGTCTATACTACCATAAGTATACAAAATGAAATCTTTTGGAAAATTAGGATTTATCAAAGTTGGTGTTGTTGATAAGGCTTCTTTTATGGATTCAAAACTAAGCTTGGCTTCTTTTGTCCAGCTGAAAACTGCATTTTTTTTTAACATGGAAGTCAGTGGCTTCAACAAGTTTGTACTATCAGGTATAAATCTTCGCAGAAAATTAATTCTGCCTATAAAACTTTGTAGTCCCTTCTTGTGGCTAGGTAAAGGCAACTCCAAAATGGCCCTTACTCTTTTTGTATCAATGGTAACCCCCTGTTTTGATACATGTCCTAAAAGCTTACCTTCATGGATAACAAAAATGCATTTCTTGGGATTGAGAGATATGCCAAATTCTCTACATATCTCAAACACTTGTCTTAAATGTGATAAATGCTCATTTGCATTCTTGGAGAACACTGTGATGTCATCAAGGTACACAAGTACCAACTTATAAAGCAAGCCCTCAAAGGCCATATCCATAGCTCTCTGAAAAGTGGAACTAGCATTAGATAAGACAAAAGGCATTCTTTTATATGCCATGGTATCCCACTTTATGGTGAAAGAGGTCTTATGTTGGTCATCTTCTTTGACCAAAACCTTATTATAGCTTGAATAACCATCAAGCAATGAAAATCTCTCTGAACCAGCTACTACTTGTAGGATTTGCTCCATTGAGGGCAATGGATAATGGTCTTTCAGGGATTCTCTATTAAGGTCTCTAAAATCAACACAAAGCCTAATTTATCCATTCTTCTTCCTCACGGGAACAAGATTGGAGACCCAAGATGTGTGCTTGATTGGAAAAATGATATTTCCCTCAATCAGCTTGGTTAACTCCTTAATCATTAGAGGCCCAAGTTTTGGGTTTAAAGGCCTTTGTTTCTACCTAACAAGTTTTGCATTTGTTTCTAATTCTATAGTATGTTGGGCAATGTGAGGATCAAACCCTTTCAAATCTGAATATTCCCAAGCAAAAACATCTTGAAATTCTTGACAAAGAGTAATAAAAGCTTTCTTATCCTCAGGTGAATAGATTTTACCAATTATAAGGAGCTTGCCTTTGAAAATTTCTAGCTCCTCATAATGTTCCTCTTTGACTTGTATGCTGGTTTTGCTCTTTTTGAACTTATCATCAGTGCTGAAGATGGATTCTAATGTAACTAACCCCTTAGGTAGTTTGTTAGTCTTCAAATGAATAATCTGTTCATCATAGTGCTTTTGAATCTTGTCTTGATTCATCACTGAAAACTCATCTTCTTCTAGTAAAAATCTCAGTACCTATTCATCACTCTCAAACACTTGCCAGTGAATGTTGCTATCAAGAATAGAAGGTCTAACAATCACCTTAACATAATGCTAAGCCTTTTACTTTTTTATATCATAGGAATATCAAATTGAGCCCCTATTGCAGCTAACCTATCTGCATGATTATTTTGACTTCTTGGAATAGAAACCAGGTTAAAAGCACTAAACTCTTCAATCATATCCCACACTCTATGCTTGTAGGATTTCAAAACATCATTTTTAGTAACATGCAACCCTCTAACCTGATTCACAATAAGTTCACTATCCCCATACACCTACAAACAGTTGATTTTCCTCTTTCTAGCCCATTCTAATCCCTGAATCAAACCTTCATATTCAACAGTATTGTTAGTGCATGAGAAAGCAAAATAGAAAGTAGGATAATACTTGTCACCTTGTGGGGACACAAGAATTGCACCCCCACTAGCTCCATTTCTACTCCTACAACCATCAAAGTACATTTTCCATAACTCATCTTATTGTTCCAACTGTTGTTCTACACTTTTCTCAAGGTTTAGCATGACTGTTCTAGGTTCATGCAGCATATAAACATCCAAACCAGCTTCATGAATGTAGTCATTAGGATTGTCTACAATATTTTCTACTGCCCACTCATTCAAAAGTACTTCTGCACACTTTCAGCCTACAATTCTTGAGCAACAGCAAGCTCACTATCATCAAAAATAGTGCAATTAGCATTAACTGCACTTGGTACATAAGGCTCAATGTGATCGTTAGCAAGCAACTCAAATTTTATAGTCACTTTTGTTCCATATCTAGTCCTATTGGTGATTGTTTTGATGCAATGATAACAGTAATTTAAAATTCACATATAATGAACTGAAACTATACTTGAAAGATAAGAAGGAATCATTTAAGATTCAACTAATCCCAAGTCTACAATGGTTCGGTTGGTCAAGTTCAGTTGGTCAATGTGAAGCTGTAATGTTCAAGGGGCCTTACGTAGTTTAGGTTTGTTTGGTGGTTTAATGGACTAAGAATATGCAAAAGAATCATAGATTTCAACAAGTATTTTGTTCATTTGCATACAAGTGTTACTGTGCTGCAAATTCAGATGGTTTTCTTGAATTATTGCAGCTTTCTTCTTTTATACATTTATGAAAACTGTCTACTCTTAACTATGTTATGCATGCTTCTTCAAATTTGAGACAATTTCCTTTAGATTTCTACGTTTTCAGCTAAATATTTCAGATGGGTTGGGAAAAGTTAGAAAGATCTAATCTATACCTCATTTAATCTACCGAAGGATCTAATTGTTTCTGTTATGCACTATGTAAATACTACAATAATTTGATCAAATCCACAGTAAAAACCTTAAATGCAAGTTCTGAGCATTTTCACAAACATACATTTAAAATTGCAAGCTCTCAAAGAAAATATTTCAAAACACAAAGAAGAGCAAGAGAACACTCAGAAGATAGATGCAGAACTCCAGATTCTATTGTATTAGAAACGAATAGTCATACATGATTTACAATGTAGGAATGACTCTTAGTTTCATTGATCATACTATAGAGAACTTACAAGCTTTACAGATACAGTAAGGCAGCCAGACATTCCACGCGCACCTTACTGCAGACAAACAGGCAACCTCCTTCTTCTACTTCTAATCTAAACTAAGCTAACTTGCTGTGTTTTCCTAAAAATCCCTGTGTAGCCCCTGTTGTAGCCCCTGTTGTAAAGTATTACAGTGTAGAGAGGCACAATATAAAGACATTCTGGTTGTCCTCACTATAGAAAAAAAACCAACTGAACCCCTGGTTCAAACCCCTGGTTACAACAATAAATACAGATGAACCAGTCCTCCAAAATATCTCTGAGCAGTGTCAAATCTGGGTGAAATATTGCCCCTTCTAAGAAGTTCCGGCAGCTCAGCAATAACTCTTGTTTGTCTGTTGTAGTAATACTCTCAGCTGCAACTCTGTCCTTTACTTGAATGGCCTTGACTTCTTCGCACTTCATCTTTATCTTCCTGCTCCTGAGATCGGATTTCCTTCCTCCATGATGTCACTGTGTTGAATTTCCAGCTGCTTCCTCAATTGCAAGCCTGCAAGACAAGACAAGCAATAAGTATCACATTTATCACATAAACAACAGGAAATTAAAATAATCATTTAAATTCAGGTGACTGTACAAAAAATATGGAAATCGGGTCCAAAATACTTCCAAAACGCGTTCAAAATGCATACAGACTGTTCAAAACCCATCGGGTCAACCATCGTTGACCAGGAAAATGCCACGGGCGCCCAAAAATATAGTTTAAAATTTCCATCGCTATGCATTTCCCGCCTATCGGCGTGAAACTGTCCATCGGCGAACCAAAAAACATGTTGGCCGATATTCGCTGTTTGGCCGACGCCCTTTTTCTATTGTTTATTCCTTTGTTTTCTTCCATCGGCATGTCTTACATTATCGGGGTGACAAAAAACCTCTCCGCCGATCACTATGGTTTGGCCGATGGCCTTTTTGGTTCATCCTCTATCGGCTTGTATTTCCCTTCATCGGGGAGAGATTCGCCATCGGCGAACTCTATATCTCCTCCGCCGACCACCTTTGTTATACCGATGCCCCTTCGTTGTTCTCCATTGGCGTGAGATCGCCCATCGGCGACTCACAACTTTCCTTTGCCGATGGTTCTTGTTTCATCGATGTGCTTTCGTCGGCCTGACTCCTGCCGACGACCCCTTTATTGTTCGCCATCGGTGAGAGATCGCCCATCGGCGAACTCCAAACTTCCTACGCCGATGGCCACACCTTAGCCGATGTTCCTTTATCGGCAAGAGTTTCGTCGATATCCTTTCCCTCCTTCGCATTTCGGCCAAGTCCTTCTCCCTTTTAAAACCAATGTATATCGCCAATATACATGCAAAAAACTCCATTTGATTTCCCTTTTAATTCCGGCATTGTATATTTTCATTGTATATCGCCAATATACATGCCCGCATATACAAGGATTTAACCTTGTTTGATAATTACCCTTCGGGTCCGGCGCTTGTATATTGCGCTTGCATGTGAACAGTGCCATGTATGTGAACAGTTGTAAGTATATTTGCTTGTATATTCCGCTTGTATATGAAAATGTACAAGCGCGAATATACAACAATTTTTCAGTATTTGATAAGTTTTCGGGTCCGCTATGTATATTCTGCAATGTATATTTTGCTTGTATGTTAGAATATACAAGCCCGAATGTACAAAAGCGACCAAGCACAAAAAATATAACTTTGCACATACAAAGGACTTTGTATATGCCAAGCGATAGACAAACCTGAATGTACATTTTACTAAAATGATCATAACTTGCAAAATATGGCGAATTTTAAGATGGTTCAAAAAGCAACCCTAGCTCATTTTTCACAAGGAATCCAACCATATCATGCAATGGTACTGAAAATGCATTTTACCATATTTTTAACAAGGTTTGCAAATTTGACTCTCTTTTTTTCCCTTTACCACCAAGCAAAACAACACAAGCATAAGCAAAAAGCAAAGCAACAGCAGGGGTCCCCATTTTGCTAAGGAGCAAAATGGGGCGTGTTGTGAACATCACAACAAGTCCTAAAGAACATGTGGGACCAATTTGAGGACAAATACCCTCCTATTTTGGTAGTGAACTCCCTTGACAAACACATGGCAAAGTAAGGGGGTAAATCAATGATCAACACCTCCTGAGAGATTGAAACATTTGGATAGACATGCAATGTGAGACCTAAGTCATTAATCACACCTACAATGTTGACAGATGTTCCATCTAACTGGAGTACTCCCTTTTCAAGAGGCTAGTATTTTAGTCCTAATTGGTCTACAATCTATTTTGGCATGACTGAAGTACTTGCCCCACTATCCACCATATAGTTATGTACTAGTTTGTCTCGTATTATCAATGAGACATAAAACAGGAGAGGTTTGACACCCCTACCTGGCTGTTTATTACTATCCTGAGGTGAATTTGTAAGAACAACCCTAGCTGAGTCAACTGTTGCATCACTAGACACTTTCAAACTAGATAAGGTAGATTGTAACATGTCTTTTTGGCCTAGGATGGATAAGGAATCCCACATGGACATTGTCACATTGATTTTCTTCATATTTTCAATGATGTTGAAAGGTGAAGGGATATTTGCCTTTTGATGAGACTTTGCAGCAGCACGGTCTACTTGTATGTGAGGCTACTCCTTGGCGGCACCTTGGACATTTCTTTGTAAGATGTGAGGAATTTGAAATGTGGATGGTTCATCTGCTTCTTTTCCTTTGTTTTCTGATTGTTCCATCTCAAAACCCCTCTTCTTAGCTCTTGTATTTGCTGCAATTGGAGAATCATCTCTATTTACTCCACAAAACTCTTCACCCTGCTAGTTTAGGAAGGCAATATCATTTGGAGGTTGTTCCTACTGCTAGATAGGCCCATCATTATATGTGTTAGGTTGAGGGACTACAACATTCTGCACCATCAATGCCTAATTAATAACTCCATTTGAGCATGTAACTTGATTGTGTGGCTAGTTACAAGGAAAACACCATTCATAATCTGCTGCAAGGTTATTCTGGATAGGAACAAGGTCTCTAACTGCATTAATTGGTGCAGGATTATAAGGCTAAAAAGGCCTTGGGTTTACATTCTGCCTTGTACCCTGGTAATTTCCTTGATATGGTGGTCTATTTGCTTGGTATGGCTGATTTTGACCTTGATTTTGTCGCTGATATGGCTGTTTATTCTAGGACTATTGCTTCTTTATGCTCACGAGTTCATTTCCAAAAGTTTGAAATATGTTTTCAATCTTTTGTTGTCTATTTTAAAACTCTCTTAGCTCTTGTGATGAAGTGGAAGGAACGGTCTCATGATTAATAACAGCTGGTAATGCTGCAACAATAGGTAAAGGGGCAAAAGATGGAATTTGCAATGGCATAGAAGGTTGGATTTCTAGAAAAATTGGCATTGGAGGCCTCGGTGCTATCTTACCAGCCTAAATCAGGCTATTTTCTACTCTAATTGCTATTTCATAAGCATCTGGTAAACTAGTACCTCCCATCAATTGTATCATGATAGAAATGTCACTGTTAAGAGCCTTCAAATAGTATAAAAAAGCATAAGCTAATGAGGGTCTTACCATGGCCAGGATTTTGTGCCATGTTCTCTAAAAATAGAAGTTGAAGTCCATCATTTGCTCCTAAGGAGCTCTTTTTATTATGGTTAGCTATTCAACCAACAATAAATGATGAGACTTATCTTGAAATTGTTTGTGTCATTTATCACCCAAATCATCCCATGTTCTAATGGTGGCCACTGGTAGACCCCTGAACCACTGTAGGGCTTTTCCCTTCAGTGAAGAGGCTAGCAGCCTGATTGCTACATTCTCTTGGGTTACATGATGAACTCCATATAGGGAAGCCACGTCTCTAATGTGCTCAATCAGGGTAGTTTGATCCTCCCCTATAAAAAAGGTAGACTTTTCAAGGCTGCCATGGGTATGTCATCATGTTGTGTTAAGTTCAATGGGTTGCCCCTGTCAAATGCCACAAATGGCTGATTCCTTGCCATTGAAACAGCTAGAGGTGGAATAGCTTGGACTGGTACAGGAGATGCAGGTACAGCTGGTCTAAAACTTGGTGGAGTTGACTGAATTCTCTTTGAAATTGGGGTTCTTTTCATAGTTCTGCTTTGTCTTCTAGGTGGATACAACTGTAAATACTCAAAAGAACTCAAACTTCTGGCTTGTATCTTTTTCATAAAATAAAAACAACACTGGTTTACTTCTTCTATTCTCAGTGAGAGTTGCCAGATATGTAGGGAAACACCTCTTAAACGCTTAAATATGTTGGCCACATATCAAAACCAGCAATGAGCATGAAATATATGTTATGTTCTTATTCGAATAGTCCCACCGGGCATGCCAAAAATTGTTATCTCATAAAGTTGCACCCTTACCAAGTTGTAGAACTTGGTACTTTAGAGGAACATAGAAACACTCCTATGGCTGTGGGTCACCTAGAAATTGGAGTGAATATTTGGAGAAGGTTGGCTTCCCAGCTAGTTATCACCTAAACTAATGATTTTGCAGAGAAAAGGGAAGGAGGAAAACTAAAAAAACTAAACTAAAAGTAAAAGTAAAAGGGTGATACACCTAACTGAAAGGAATATGAAACTCAAATTCATGCACTTACTATAATGACAGAAAACATATTTGTACAACTTATTACTACATACTTCTACATAAGTGTTTCACAAACAGGTCCTAGTGCTCAAACTTTCAAGAGGAAGATAACTTCACATCCAGAAAGAAACAATTTACACCTTTTAACACAATTTGTAACCTGCATTAATATCATTTCTACAAAAAGGATCTAAAACATGAGACAAAGCTATAAGAAAATAAACATTACCTCACAAATAACTTGATCAATCAGTTGCTAAGCACAATAATGCAAAGAACAAGTAGGCAAAATCTTCAGTCAATAATACTCAAGGCTTTCACTGTATTTCATATCAAGTAAAATGAGTTACAAAAAATTCTCAAGTCTGAGAAAGGATTGTAAAACCACAAGTCTCCAAAAATTGCATAATCAAAACTAGTTACAAATGAGTCAACAATGTGACTATATCCATCTCCAAGGTAGTTGCATCAAAATAGGTTCTCTAACTATTTTGGGTCAGATGCCCTCAAAAAGCCTAAAATATAGCACATAAATCTCCTCCAAAAGAGCTCATAATGAGAGAAAAAAATCAATCATGACTTGGTCTAACATGATGACACAAAAAAACCACTCCTAAAAGACTCCAAAAGTAGTAAAACACCTCCTAGATGCTCTCAAAACATTCAACTCAACTACTAAATGTCTCCATGGCTTAGTCAAACGCTTAGCTTCAAGGGCAAAACAAAAGGCTATAGACTTAGCATGTGTTTGCCAAATCCTCCACTCTCATATATGCTCTCAAAACATACACTACTTTCTTTGCATCTAATGATAACAATAAACCTAAATGATTTATAATGATATCATTCAAGATTAATTGTTTTACATTTTGTACTTTATGCACAGAAAATAAAAGTAAAGGAAATGAAAACACTGAAGTGCTGGCCCTAGCAAGAGGGAACAAAATACAAAAAGTCTTAAAAAGACTTATTTACCACATTGTGGCATATCATAAGGCAATGATACCTAAGACCTAAGTCTTGGACCATGGGCTATGTTATGAAAAAGATGCAAAAGATTAAAAAAATGCAAAAAGCCCATTGGGCTTCTAGGGTAACAAACCCTAAAAGACACAAATGTAACATTTCAACTTTGCATTTTTTGATTTTATTATTACTGTCATGCACCGCCATGGTTGAGCTCTATAGACTTCTGAAGAGGTTTATTTCACCATTTTTGAAGGCATTTCAGCTGTGTTTTTTGGGATACAGGCTTTAACAACCACAGGCAAGTAAGAACTTTACTTTCTTGAAACCAAAACTATGAAGTCAATGTTGTTTCTGCTATTACTTCTGCATAGTATATGATACATCTCTTACTTTCTTTCACTATGCAACCATATATATGATTTCTCATGCTTGAATGACTATATTTCTTGGTAAAAAGATATAGAAGTAAAAAAAGAATTTGTTTCTGTATGATAAGCTTCTATAGCTATTATATTATCATGCTTTTCCTTCTATTGTAACAACAAACCCGTTATTACCATAAAAAATTTGTAGCCTAGGGTTTTATCAAACAAACCCTAATTGTAGTTTTACTTTCTCTACTATTTGAATGGTTCAAAGAACAAGTCTCTATTCTCCTATGACTATATATATACTTCTTTTGTTATTTGTATTCAATTATTTATCATGAGAAGTAAAATACAATAGGTTTTGTAAAGCAACAAAACCCTTACTATAAAGCTTTTCATCTCTGTAGCAGCATATCCCTTCTGCCCCTTCACATACAGTCTTTTTCTTATGCTTTTCTTCTTTTACCTAATGTTGTTTTACTGAGATGGAAGCATATTTGTTTTCATGATAAAATGTGAAGAAAAATGAAATTTTGGACTATATTTTTGCTCATGTAATAGGTGACTATCCATTGTTTTCATTTGAGCCTCATGCCTATTATCCCAGCTCTGCAGATTTATAGAAGACTCTTTGGGTTTTTTTATGTAGTACACAATACCTCACATGTGGTTTTTTATTGTACAATGCAAGATGTGGAGTGATATTTGGTCTTCATGATCCTTGATAGAAGTTAGGATGTTCTTGACAAACCCTTAGACTATTGCTCCAATCTTTGATCTTGCCCTTCTTAAATTACTACTAGTAGTATAAGACTTTGAAGATGCTCTTTAATTGTAAGCATTATACTCTCTAGCACTATTTTATCTACTCTTATCTTTGTTTCCCCTTAGATATTTAGGATGACTATACTTACACTTTTAGTGACTACCCTCTTGTTTATGAATGTTAACACAGTCATTCTATGACTGTTCTCTATCACTTTTCTGTATGTAACTCAGAACTGGCTGCTGATGGTTCACTCATGTTGTTTTAGACTACTCCATATGCTTTGAAATCCCTCATGCTTATAGGGTCCACTGATGGAATAGAGTTCTTTTATTGTTCCTCTAACTTTGACTCCTCATGCACCTCCATCTACACTATATTACCTTCTCAAAATCATTGTATCTTGCCTTTGTGCCACAAGAAACTTGGATGATGCAATAGTTTTCTTGAATGAGCTGACCTAGAACACTTTCTCTGTCAGCTTGATGTATCTCCTTCATTCTTAGATGGTGATCTCTGTCCTTCAATAGATATGTACTTGTTGTCACCATTGCAAGTCCTTTTGTAACACTATTAGCATACTGTCCTAAATCCACTATTTTTCAGCTCTTATTCCATGATTGTCATGTTTCCTTGATAGTAGCTAACTACTTTTTGGCATTCTTGTTTTGGATGTTTATATCTATCTCTTAATGCTTCTTTTCTATCTGAATGCTGATGGATTGTTTATTGTTTTGAATGCACTGTCATCTTAACTATTACAACTCTTCATGGTTGTTATGATAGTCACTCTGAACTGACTGTCACTATCAATTCCATGAAGACTATCCTCAATAGGCTATCAACTTGTTAACTATGACTGACTTCATCATACCATGGATCCTATTGTCTTCAAAAATACATCTTCTATCATGGGGTCCTCTACTACCTGGTGTATCACTGCCTTAATGATTACCTGTGCACTATTGACAAGTTCTCCATCAATCTTTGCATTTCTATGCGCTTATACTATCTTGGCAATCCTTCTTAGGATGTATTTTCATTGTAAAGTATTAGTGCTCAACATTTTACAGTCTCATGATTGGTATATGGAAACTTATAAGAATGTATAGAAAAGATTCAAAACAATTCACTGAGATAACAATAAACATTCCATCCCTTAAAATGAAATGAGGGTAGCATACTGGTCTCAACCCTTGTGGGAGCCACATTTAACCCACATGCTAAAAACAGATAAACAAATTAGTAAAGTAACTTTCTCTATACCTGCATAGGAAACAAACATGTTAGGAAAATATATGCATGTGATTGATGTTCTCAATTATCTTGTTGCTTTCTTGAAGGTCCATGTGACACTAACAGGCTTATTGCATCTGCAAATCAGATTATATGTTGTAGATATATGTCATATGTTATATGATGCCTCGTCATTGCTCTAACATAAGTTTTCACCCTCTAATGTAGATAACTAGAGGTAGTAAGGAGATAACAGCTGGATGCGGGACATGTAGACAACACAAGATGACACAAGACAAACAAAGCAGGACCAAGACTCGTCATTCAGGCAATGATGAGTCACCCTATACCATTTACACATTTATTTCTGCAATTTTCTATAAATGTATAGTCTTTATTTTCATTTGCAATGAATCAATTAGTCTCATGACTTGTGTGAGACCTTATACATTTATATTATCAATAAAGATTAGTCTTTCTGAAAATATTTATGCAATCCTTTCTATGTTATCTGCATTTGCATAAATGCAATCTAATGTAATGTAACCTTCTAATTCTATTTATGCGCATGCATGTAATGTAGCAAAAGAATAAAAATGTACCTTTCTTTTTCCATTTAAGACACAAAAGCTCTACCTAATTGAGCTAGTAGCAAAAAATAGGTAATAACCACTACTTTGGTCCACCTTGTAAAGTAGTCTGTAGCTGTTAAAATTCACTTATGACCAACACTGGATGATGGATTTATCATGCCAATGAAGTCTAAACCCCATTGAACAAAAGGCTAGTCTATTTGGATAGGGTGAATGTTAGGATTATAGTGTCATAAACCTTATAAATCTTATGTATTTAATTACTCCTAATACTATTTGTAAATCATTCATAAGGGATGAAGTATTAACCAAGTAGCGATCTTATTTTAGTTGCATTTTGGATCCTTGTACCTGATGGGGGGGGGGTGTGGGAAGGTTTTCCCCCCACTATTATCATCGGGGGGTCCAGGGGGTAGTGAAAGGTTCCTAGCTCCCTTGGCGAGGGTTCGGGGGCAAAACCCTTGAAGGAAATTTTTAAGAAAATTACCTTGTAAAATATTGTAATTTCGTAGTCAATTTAGACCTTTTATCATTAGGTCACAGATCTGATGGTAGAAGTTATTTTAGGGTTTTTTCCCTAGAAGGCAATACTATTTTAAGAGGATATTGTATTATGGCTATGGATGATTATTATAGGCACTACTGGATTTAAGAATGGAGAGGAGATTAATAGTGTTGTATTGTAAACTCTATTTGAACTTAATATAGATTAGTGCATCTCTTCTTGTGTGGAGTTTTATCCCAAAAGGGTTTCTCCACATAAACACTATATTATGTGTTTGATCTTCTATTCCATTATTTCTTTATGTTGATTTCATACTATCTCCATTTTGGTTCTACACTAGATTAATAGTTACAGTTGTAATCAGATTTCCATTCTATAGTTGTTCACCTTCATTTCTAACATTTGGTATTAGAGCCTAGCCAGTTCTATGTCTTGGGTGGAAGTGTGAGGATTTTGGAGTTGTAGTGGGAGTTCTCGTTGATTTTATTTTGTAGATTTGTGTAGAAGCCATGGCTGCATCCTCATCTTGATTAGACATCAAAAAAATTCAATGGAACATGTTATGAACTGTGGAAGCTAAAAATGTAGGATCTCCTTGAGGAAAGAGATCAATGATTGGCTAGGAAAAAAGAGAAGAAACCTGATACTATCAGTCAAGAGGAGTGGGACAAGATGAACAAAAGGCAAGAGGAACAATATGGTTATGCCTTGTAGGATCTATCATATTGAATGTCTCTACCGAGAAGACTACACATGCATTATGGAAGCGTTTGGGTGAAATCTATCAATCAAGAGCGTGGTAAATAAACTATATCTCAAAAGAAAGTTATTTTCCCTTAAAATGAAGGAGGGTGATTTGATAGATGAGCACATGAATATATTAAATTTGATTCTGAGTCAATTAGCTTATGTGGATGTTAAGATAGCTGAGGAAGATAAGTGTATTATACTTCTTTGTTCTTTGCCTAAGTCTTGGGAGAATTTCATTCTTACTATCACTACTAACCTCAAAGATCTAAAGATGGATGCCCTTGTTGCAACTCTACTATCAAAGAAAATGAGTAAGAAGGCTATGGATAGCTTAGTGGATGCTCTTAATGTTAGGGGGAGGTCTAAGGAAAGAGGACCAAAAGGAGATTAGAAGGGGCCCAAGGAATGAAAAGGCCAGTCTAAAACTCCTGGGAAGAAGAACAAAGTTAAGTGTTGGAATTGTGGTAAGAGAGGATATGCGAAGAAAGAATGCAGAAACCCAAAGAAACAATGGGATTCCTCAACTGAAAAGTCCTCAAATGCAAATGATGAAGTTTTACTTTCTACATGTAATGTTATATCTAATGAATAGTGGTTGATTGACTCTGGTTGTTCGTATCATATGACTCCTCATGAGGAGTGGTTCTCCATGTATGAGAAATATGATGGAGGTAATGTTTACCTTGGGGACAACTCTACATATTTGATTGTTGGCTAGGGAAAGGTACAATTGTGTTTCAGTGATGGGAGGATTAAAACCCTCCATGGTGTTTTACATATTCCTGGATTGGCTAGAAATCTTATCTCTGTTTCAAAGTTGAATGATTCAAGAATGCATATAACATTTAATAAGCATGGTTGTAGAATGGTGAGAGGAATCTTGGTGGTAGCTAGGGAACAAGGATGGGAACTCTGATTAGGCTTGAGGCCACTATAGTTTGTAGATTCACTAATGTAAGTGAAACTACTGAAAAGATATGTATGTCGTGGCACCACAAATTGTGCCACACAAGTGAAAATGTTTTAAAAATAATTATGAATAAAAAATTGTTAGATGGTTTCTCCTATTTGATGAGCACTTTAATTTCTATGGGAATTGTGTGTTTGGTAAACGAAACAAAAATTGTTTTCCTTTAGAAAGCAATAGAGTGAAAGAGAAATTGTAAATTGTTCATTCAGATGTGTTTGGACATGTGGATAATGGTTCTATTGGAAAATATTGTTATTTCATTACCTTCATTGATGATGTATCTAGATTCACATGGATTTGTTTTATGAAGCATAAATGTGAAGTTTTCACTAAGTTTAAGGACTTTAAAGTCTTAGTAGAGAACCAATCAGGACTTAAGATATAAATATTAAGATCTGACAATGGAAGGGAATATTTCTCTAAGGAATTTGATGAGTTCTGTAAGCATGTAGGTATCATAAGATAAAAGACAACTCCATATACCTGAAAACAAAATGGTGTTGTATAAAGGATGAACTGAATAATAATGGAGAGAGATAGAAGTATGTTAAGTGATGCATAGTTGGATGAATGCTTTTGGGTAGAAGCTATGAGTACAACTTGCTACTTGTTAAACAAATCACCTTGTAAGGTTCTTGATTCGACACCTTATGAAGTGTGGACATGTAAGAAAGCTTTTATTTCATATTTAATGGTTTTTGGTTGAGGCTTTTGTTCATATGCCTAAAGAAAAGTGATCTAAGTTGGATCCAAAAGTACATAAATGCATCTTCATTAGATATGGTGAGTATGTAAAAGGTTATAAGTTTTGGGATCCTCTAACCAGAAAGGTTATCTTTTGTAGAGGTGTGATTTTTAGGGAACTTAGAGCTAGTTCTAATCCTGTACAACTAGAAGAAAAAGAAAGGAAGAGGATAGTGCATTTTGATTTATAGTAGGAAAATGCACATCAGGAATAACAAAATGATGGATTAGGGGATGGAGAAGAAGAAGAAGATTCAAGTGAAAGTTTAGATGAGGAAGACTCTGTTGTTATAGAAGAAATTGAGCATACAAAAGAACATGAGGAATAATATCTCACTCCACCTTTGAGAAGATCCACAAGACAATAGAATCCAGTTGATAGGTATAGCCCACCAGATTTTTATTGTGTATTTTCTTTATTGAGTATTAATGATGAACCTAGATCATGCAGGGAAGCTATTCATGTAGATGATAGTGAGTCTTGGTAGCTAGCCATGCAGGAAGAGATGATGGATTTAGAATCATTTGACACTTGGGATCCTGTACATTTTCCCAAAGGAAGAAAGGCCATAGAATGTAAGTGGGTCTTCAAGAAGAAATTTGGACTAAACAGTTCACTATAGAAGTACAAGGCTAGACTGGTAGCCAAGGGCTACTCCTAGAGAGAGGGAGTCGATTTTGGTGAAATTTTCTCTCCTGTTGCTAAATTATCTTCTATTAGATTTATTTTATCCATTGTTGCAGTTTATGATTTTGAAATTGAGCAAATAGATCTGTTAAGATGGGATTTTTGCATGGAGATCTGGAAGAAGAAATTTATATGCAACAACCTACAAGTTTTGAGGTAAAAGGGAAAGAACACTAGATATTCAAGTTAAAAAGATCTCTTTATGGTTTAAAATAGTCCCTTAGAATGTGATACTAGAAGTTTGATTTATTTGTTTTGTTGGGCTTTGTTAGAAGTGAATAGGATCACTGTGTCTAAATTTGAAGTATTGATGATCATATTATGATTATTGCCTTGTATGTGGATGATATGTTATTTTCAGTAACACTAAGGGTATGATCAGCGAGTTGTGTATATGCCTAAAAATGACACGACTCGGTCTAAATAAATATTCTTAATATTTATTCCCTTCTAATTCTTCTATCAATAAATAAATAAACAAATTTATTTATTTGATTCATATTCCTCTAAGTTAATTAAATATTGAAATATTTAATTACCTCTTCTAAAGTAAAAATTAAATAAATCCTTTATTTAATTAAATTCTTCCAAACAATTAAATAATTCTTAATTATTTAATTAAGTCAAAATCATTCTTCCAAATTTGAATAAATCAAATCAAATTTATTTAAATCCTCTCAATCTCCAAAAATAAAATACAATCAAATATTCTATTTATTCTTCCAAATTATGCACAACAATTAAATAAATTTATTTATTTAATTTGCTTTCCTATCTTCAAATATTCTTCCAAATCTTCTAAAAATAAATCTTCTTCCTCATGTACACAAAATTATTTAATTTCTCTCAAATCATGCAAAAGCAAATCTTAAGTTGAGTTAACTGACTCAATCAACCTTGTTTTTATCAATATCTCTTAAATTAGAAAAATAATTTCTAATTTATGAAAAACATATCTTATCTTTAGAAAAGAAAGTAGTCAACTCAAATAAAATAGCTTTTGGGTGACACTTGTCTTCTTCTTATTCACGCACGTTCCTCAATTGTTCTCAACCATTGATCTTCTCATTCTTTCTATACCATTGATCTCTTCTTTCCCAAGTCTATAAATTGAACCCTGTTCTTCGATTTCATTCATCCAAGCTTTAAGTATTGTTACTCTATAGGAATTATAGCACGCCTTTGGCACCAATTCCTTCATTACTTGCGATCAAACTTGTTACTACACACCACTATCATTGTTGTGAAACTCATCTTCATTGGAATAAAACTATCATAGTCGTTCCCATTTGAACATCTTGGAATCATATCAAGGAAGTGCACTCTCTAAGGCCCTTATTCATATATGCAAGATTGATTGAGATAGATGACCAACGAAAGCTATGAAGCTTTGAGGTTTGCAAAGTTTTTTGAAATTCTTTTGTTTGATTGATCTCTTTGTTTCTGTATTTCATTGAGTTTTGGGTATTTTGATATTGATATATTGATTATTCATGTTTACTCCAATTTTTCCTTAACATTTTTGGCACCCACCATGGGGCCTAGCCCTAAATTTAACCCAAAAAACTAAGTTTTTGTGTTTTAGAAAGCTGTACATAGGAGGAAAATACACATTTGACATATCCTAACATGCATCTGCTATCTGTTCTAGTGCATACATCATTTCAGCGCATATAGTCTCCGATCTGGCATACTTGCTGTTTATTCTGGCGCATATACTCTTTCGACGCACATAGAATTTGTTCCAATGCATCCATCCTCTGACATAGTGCATCTGTCAGTTCAGCGCATATACACTATTTTCCTACACTTTTGACCTCTATCTTAGCGCATATGTACTGCAGCACTTCTGAGCTCTGTTTCTGTGCATTCAAACTCTGAAGTTGCGCATCTGATCTAGGCAGTGATTTTTTTAGGGTTTCCTTGAAGTTTTTGCTAACACTAAACATCTTTTTGTACGAACACTCTTGATCTATTTTACAGGCTAGGTACTGGTTTAGAATCATATAGTTACACTTGTTAACTCACACTTCAATTTCTAATAGGAAAGTAAATGGATGCTCATGCAAATCTCACATAGTCTTAACTAGGAAGGCGGTAATTGAATCATTGCTATCTTGCATATCATTGAATCATTGCTATATTGCTATCTTGGTGAAACTAGACCATTGCTATCTTGTTATCACTTCAAAGTTAACAACTCATTGCTATCTGGGTAAAATTGAACACATCATTGCTATCTTGGTAAAACTAGGCCATTGCTATCTTGTTATCACTTCAAAGTTAACAACTCATTGCTATCTAGGTAAAATTGAACACATCATTGCTATCTTGGTAAAAAATGGACCATTGTTATCTTGTTATCACTTCAAAGTTAACAAATTTATGTGCTTGCCCAAGTAGATAGCTCATCTAGTTTTTCTCATTTTAACTAGGGGAAAAGAACCACTATCTTCTATGTTTTGGGAATGATACCAGGCATATGTTCTCCCCTATCTTGGGTGACCAAAATGCCAGACATATCATTTTTGCATGTGTTTTTCCTTTAGAGGGGTCTGCTCTTGGATACCGTTCATCTAAGTAGGAACGACCCTAAGTGGTAACAGGCTAGATGCCAAGCCCTACCAAGCCACTATAAATAAATTGTGTTTGGAGTGAAAGCTTCAAACAATGAGTGTAGTTATGTTATATTGACAACCAACCTCCCCCAAAATCCTCCAACACGCAACCCTTGTAGGCTGGGAGACTCCATAATGAAGAGTAGTGCTACCACATGTATAACCACTCAAACAGTTGCCTTTATTAAACACCTTTGTCTTAGTGGCCAAAAACCCCTATAATTTGGTGTAGGGAAGGGCGATTATCACTTCCCAAACATGCTTCACTAGAGATAGTGAGAATTCGGTTTTATACTGTCCTTTGATACCTAGGTTTGTACTTGCTTTCTTTTAGTCCAAAAAGAGTCAAAAAATCACAAAAAAATAAAAAACCATAAAAACATTCTTTGTGTTTGTTGTGTCTTTTTGCCATAATTTCAGAAAATCAGATCAAAAAGACCTTGCAACCAAAGTACCAAAAACATCAGAAAATTGCCAAAAACTTGCAAAAATCACTGAAAAACCAGAGTGGCACATTTGTCCTCTTTTGTTGTGCATCTGTGCCAACTTACGATGAATCTGAACCAACTTTCAACACTTTTGCAACCTATTATGGTACATTTGAAATTTACCAGTGTTGCGCTTATACACTAACTTTCTGCACATTTACCAATTTATGCAGCGCATCTGTTCCAGTGCATGCGTGACAGTGAGCACTTCCACGGTCTTTGAGAGAAAAATTTTATCATTTTTGGGTATCCATTTCAACCTAGTTTCAAATTCTGAGATCAGATCTTACCTTGCAGTCATTTTTTCCATCCATTTTGCATAAAAATCTCTCTTTCATTGGTCATCCCATTCACCTTCTATCAGGTTCTCCTAGTCCAAAGTCAAAGTATCCCATATCAGATTAGCATAGGCTCCTTTCTCAGCTCATTTTGGATTCAAGTAACCCTAGTAAGTCACAGAACTTTGCTAGTGGTCTTGGTGCATGACTAGTCCCTACACAGTAAGACGGGTATCAAGTACCCTTACTAGTGGCTACCGTCTTGTATCGGTCGTCTTACTTGGAATCATTGATCAAGAGAGTCCCTTGTCCAAATCTTGTCACAAGTATCCTATTCTCAGTAGTCTCCATCGACACCTTGCCAAAATCTCTAGTTGCATCCCACTACATCCCACATCACCTTGCATGGTTCTTACTAGATCTCAATACCAAAAGCAACTTGAAATGGCTAGATCACCTGACCGCATTATCACCCCTCATGATAGTGATGAGGAAATCTCTCACAAAGAATATCAAGGATACCTCCAAGATCAAAAATTCCAACGCTTTCTAGAGAAAGTGCTCCATGAGGACCCTCACAAGTATTTTTATCATCTTACAAATCTTGGAATTAAACTCCCCGTTGATTTTGATCTAAGCAAAATCAAAGAGAACATAGAGGATAATCATGAACACCACAATAGTGAAGACAAAGGAAAGAAATTCATAGACCCAAACACACCTATGGAAGAAATGAGGAAACAAATTGAGGGTCTAACGCAACAAATGATAGATCTCAAGATGGGTACAAACACCAAAACATACTCCTTGGAAGATATTGCACCGTACCCATTTGATAAAAGTTTGAACATGATACCATTCCCCTTTCGATTCGAAGTTCCTAAGTTTGACAAGTACAAAGGGAAAGGGGACCCTAGAGATCACATTAGGGAATTCAACACCACATGCATGGAAGTAGCTCACAATGAGACTATTCCCTAGATCTCTAGGTAGTCAAGCCATGGAGTGGTTCTCAAGACTTCCACTGGGCATCAAAACTTTTGATGAGTTAGTCAACAAATTCATCACGCACTTCTCGTACAATATTGAACATGAAGTCTCCATGCTTGATCTATGCAATACCAAGCAAAAGAGTGGTGAATCATTCGCCTCCTTCCTACAAAGGTGGAGACAACTAGCGAGTAAATGCTCATATGATGTACCAGAGAAGTAATTAATAGAGATGTTTGTCCACAACCTCAACTCTGATCTAAGCTATCAAATACAAATTCAATGCCCTACCTCATTTTCAAAGGTCATTGAAATGGGATTGTTCATCGAAAAAGCTATGATCGCCAAGGGGCAAATCAAGTTATACAAGGACACACCTACCTCCAACTACATGACTGAAAAATCAAAGTTTTAGACTAAGAATAAAAATGTCATCAATGATGGAGTAGTTGATGTCAAGGTGGCAGCTCCCAAACAACAACTAATATTCACTCTCAAAGGAGAGGCAAGCAATGTTACACCCAACAAAACATTCTCTCGGGAGCTAAGACCATGGTTTAACTGAAATCCAAGTCAAAAGTTCACACCGCTGGGTGAGTCCCAAGAATCCGCATTAAGGGAGTTATTGGCCAACAATGAAATCTCTCTACCGCCAACAAGCAATTATGAACCTCAAATAAAACCTCACTATTGGAAAGACACTGACTATTGTGAGTATCATAGAGGAAGAGGACATACAACCAACAATTGTATCTGTCTCAAACATGTTATTCAAGATGTACTTGATCAAAATCAAGGAGGTGCTCAACAACATACTTCTAACAAGATGCATGTAGCTTACAAAGATCCCCTTCTCAATCATGACAGGCCATACAACAACAACGGAAACAACAACAACAACAACCGCAATAGGCAAAATCAGAATAATGGGAATAGTAATGCCAATTACGCAAGTGTACCATTTGATTATACCATCAATTACATATCAAAGCATGTCCCACAAATCAATGTGGTTATGCCCAACCAACAATCAGAGTCCAACAGAACTGATTGCAGTATCATCACCCGTAGTGGTAGGGTCATGTTAAATACCATTCCTCCAAGGTCATCACCTTCTTAGTCCAACTCCAACTAGTATAGCGTCATAGACCAACTACAGAAGACTCCTGCCCACATTTCTATCTTAGAGTTGTTGCGTCTATCTCCTTCCCACAAGGAGATTCTTGATAAAGCCTTAATGGAAACCACTATACCCACTAACTTGGCCCAAGAGAAGTTTCAAGCCATGGTAGGTAATCTGACCTCCTCTAATACCATATCATTTACCAAACAAGATGACCTCTTGGTGTCTCAGCCTCATAACACCCCTTACATATTGTCACCTTCATCCATAAGCACCGCATCAAGACGGTTCTCATTGATGGGGGAGCCAGTTTAAATATTTGCACGCTGAAGCTAGTCCTTACATTGGGGTTCTCTGAAAATACAGTTGATCCAAGGAAGAAGATTACTATCAAAGTCTATGATGAAGAGGAGAGAACTACCAAAGGAACAGTGGTATTACCCATACAAGTGGGACCAGTGATAAAAGACATTGTGTGCCAAGTCCTAGATAGGGAGATAGCCTATAATATTCTTCTAGGTAGACCATGGCTTCATGCCATGAAAGTTGTGCCTTCTACCTATCACCAATGCATAAAATTCCCTCATAACAGCAAGCAAGTCACCATCCAAGGTGACCCTGACTCCTTTCAGCATTGCAACTCTGTCATTTCAAAACTTGATTGCATCATACCCAACAATAGAGTATCTACATCCCCTATCCCGCAACATGATTCTACCTCTGAAGCTTCCTCATCCAAGCCCAAAGAGTAAAAAATTACCATCAAAGAAATAAGAGTAGGGGAATACTCCATTGAGCATAGCCTCAATCTAGCCAAATTGCTGCTATCTCCTAGATCCTTTGGGTGACCCAAGCATTTTGCAAAGCCATCTGCTCCTCCTACACCTCCCATAGCTCCCTTTGTAAAATGGGGGACCCTATCAGATGAAACAGAGGAAAGAGATATCTTACAATGGCTTTACACAAAACAAGAAGAGAGCACACAACAAAAACTACCTAAGATCCCAATGGAAATCTTGTTGCAAGTATGGGCCTAACCGGTATTGTCATTGATGTCAACATACTCCTGTTGCATTAATGATAAGGATTAGATGAACTACTTGCTGAGGATTAGTCATATCAAGAACAGAGAAGAACATTGAAGATAGTAAGGTAAAGATCCAAGATAAGATGAAGATTAGAGGATGTGCTTCAAAAAGTTTGTAGATATGTGTCTTGAGTTGATCCAGAAAAGATTTCAGAGGTCCGCATGAAGATCTGAACAAGTTATGACCACTTAAGTAAAAATGGTTCTGGCAGGTGTTTAGAGGTGATAAAGTGATACAGATAGGTCTGGTGAGATCCAGAAATGCAATATCTTGTTCTTCAGATTTGGTGGAGTGTTTAGGAAGTCCATGTGAAGTGACAACTCAATTGGTTCATGGTTTGGAGGTCCGCAAGCATCTATTCCATTGTGACAGTGATGACAGACTATGTTCTTGAGGTTTCGGATGAAGGAGATAAGGATTCCAGTAAGTAGATGTAGTGTGGATGTTCTTGGTGATTTAGGAAAGATTGTGGTGGTCTTTGGATCATGTCCAATTCGTGTTGGTGGTCCGCATTGGAGTTTGAGCTCACAATTGAAGAATAACTTCTAGATGATGATGTTCTTCCTAACTCTGGCCACCCGGATGAGTTACACATCATGTGGATGATCTTGAAGATGTTATGTAACGATTGGCATGTTCCTAAATGAAGATTGAAGTCTCAGATCTATGTGGCCGACAGTGTGTTAATCCGCGTGAAGTCTTTTTGTAATAAGTCATGTTGTACTTATGTATTTGCTCTGTAATGTTTGCCGACTTAGATGATCATTCCTAAGTCGATGTCTTGTATAAATAAGGAGTTGTAAAGTCATTTCAAAGTGTATCTTGTGGAGATGAGAGTGTGGTAGTGAGGAGGAGAGCGAAAGGCAAAGCAGAAGTATTGGGCTTAAATGGAATTGACTCAAGCATGGTGAAGATGCCATTTTCTAGTTCAAGTATGTGATATTTATTATTTTGTAGACAGTGTGTCTCTTGTAGGCAGTGGGCCTCTTGTGAGCAGTGTGCTCGGGCAGTGAACCCTAATTGGCATGTGCCATTTTGTTCTTTCTATTCTTCTAACAAAGAATACAATCTTGGGTTAATCACCCCGTGGTTTTTCCCTTAACCAGGTTTTCCACGTGAAAATCTTGGTGTCTTATGTGTTGATGTGTTTCTACTCTTGATTTAATGCATTATGTTTCATGATTGATTTATTATTATGCTGTTGAATTACAAAGTGGATTTAAGTGTTTAATTGGAAGAAAGTTTTTGACAACTAATTCAGCCCCCCC
Organism: Cunninghamia lanceolata; assembly: GCA_027924645.1. NCBI lineage: Eukaryota > Viridiplantae > Streptophyta > Pinopsida > Cupressales > Cupressaceae > Cunninghamia > Cunninghamia lanceolata. The sequence goes on along the minus strand of BSBN01000490.1, from coordinate 420,949 downwards.
TCTCAGTTGTCTGTCCTGAATCTAACAATTGGTATCAGAGCTAAGTTCCTCTAAAAGAGCTTAACCTCTTGAGGAGATCTAGGATGTCGTCCTACAAGAAGGATAGTCTGAAGTTTTATGGAACCAATTTTAATCTTTGGAAAAGTTGCATGCAATGTCACTTGCAATGTATGGGAATGCAGTACTGGACCATGGTTACAATGAAGTATACTCCCCCACAGAATGGCCCGAAAACCGTAACTGAAATCACAGATGCTGAAAATAATCTGTGAACTAAAGAAGCTCTTCTAAGTGCCTTATCTGATTCAGAGATGACAAATGTTGTTGACCTACAAACCACTTTTGAGATTTGGGAAAAACATGAACTTCTGCATGAAGGAGACAAGTATGTTAAATGTGCAAGGTTACAGAGTCTGAAAGGAAAATTCAAAAATCTGAAGATGAGAGAAGATGAAAATATCACTACTTTTATGCCAAGAGTAAATGAGCTTGTTTGTGGAATTAGATGTGCTGGTAGAGTCTTGGATGAAGATGAGATTGTTGGCAAAGTTCTCAGATCCCTTCTTGCTTCTTACAAATACAAGGTTGCTACCATTGAAGAATTTAGAGCCCATTCGAGTTTCATAAGAGATCAACTGGTTGGTAAATTGGCTGCATTTGAATTGACCAAATTTGGAGATGCCCCCCAAGACTGAATCTGCATTCAAAGCCAGTGCCTCTGTAAAAGGTAAACAAAGGTTTGATCTGGGAGAGAACTCTTCAAGGAAACTATCATGGTATGAAAAAGCAAGAAAACACCTGGAAGAAGAAGAAGCAGAAACTCCTCAACTTGAAGCCCTTATTGCAAAAAGACTACCAAGAGGATCTGGGAAGTATGAAGGGAAATTGCCTTTTAAGTGTTTTAACTGCAATAAGATTGGCCATTTTTCCTCAAGGTGTCTGGAAAGATATTCAAGGCCAAATCCTAATAGATCGAGGTTCCAAAAGAATTGTTATTATGTTCATGAAGAGGATGATAATGAAGGAGTAACAGATGATGAATTAGAGATAGGAAACAAATTTGGAAGTGATTGGGTGTTTATTGTCATCAAAGAAGAAGATCCAATGCCCTCTGAATCTGTCAATCATAAAGTTGTAGAAAGAGCTCTGGCCGCCCAAGTTGAAGAAAAGGATGATTGGGTCATTGACAATGGATGCTCTCATCATATGACAGGTGACAAAAATAAGTTCATAGATTTGGAAAGGTATGAATGAGGAGTGGTGAAGTTTGGTGATAATTCTGCTGGTAGAATCAGAGGTAGAGGAACTATTTCTTTTGATGGAAAGAACAAAACCAGTGATGTACTGTATGTTGAAGGATTGAAGCACAATCTTCTTAGTGTTGGACAGTTGGTGGACAAAGGCTATGATCTCCGATTCAAGAACGGAAAATGCAAGATCTTTGAAAGTTTCGGAACAAAGACTGCATCCGGTACTCAAACAAAAGGTAATATCTTCCATTTAGTTGGTACTGGTAAAAGTTATCTATTTGTGCAAATTGATCAGAGTTGGTTATGGCATAGGAGGATGTGTCATGTGAATTTTGATAATATCATCAAAATAAGCAACACTTAGGTTGTAAGAGATCTTCCAAAATTGGTGAAACCTAAAAATAGTTTGCGCAAAGAATGTCAGTTGGGTAAACAAAGTAGAGTCTCATTCAAAAGAAAGGAACAATCTTCTACCGGATTATTAGACTTAGTTCATACTAATTTATGTGGTCCGACAAGAATCAGAAGTGTGCAAGGTGATAGATACTTCATGCTATTAATTGATGACTACTCCCAGATGATGTGGGTTACTTTTCTGAAAGAGAAATCAGAAGCTCTTGAGAAATTCAAAATATTCAAGGCTATGGTAGAGAATGAAACTAGATTAAAATTAAAATGTCTGAGGTCTGATAGATGTGGATAATTCACATCCAGTGAGTTCATAGAATTCTGTGAGAAACATGGAATAAAGAGACAGTTGTTTGCTCCTAGGACTCCACAGTAGAATGGAGTAGTGGAGAGAAAGAACCATACCATCCAGGAAGCATCTAGGACCATGATGATGGAAGAAAATGTTCACAGATCTACTGGAGAGAAGTTGTGAGCATTGCAGTCTACACTCTTAATCGAGTTCAAATCATAAGCAATACTGGTAAGACTCCTTATGAACTCTGGTTTGGCATCACTCCTACTGTGAAGTATTTCAGAGTCTTTGGTAGCAAATGTTACATTAAAAGAGATGAAGATCTAGGCAAATTTGATGCTAGAAGTGGTGAAGGAATATTCTTGGGTTATTCTACTCAAAGCAAAGCATACCGATGTTATAACAAGAGACTAAGAAAGATTATAGAAAGTACAAATGTGAAGGTTGATGAAGGAATTGAAAAACCCTCAAGGTTTTATGAATATGATGAAGATGATCAGAATGATGTTCTGATTCAAGGAGTCCAAGTCCCCTTTGAAATTCAGATTCAAACTGATACGGTAAATCAGGAAGAAGAGATAAGTTTAAATGAGCCTGTTGAAGAATCAAAAGTACTAGAAACTCCCAAAGTTCCCAAGTATGTAAGACTGAATCACTCTAAAGATTAGATCATAGGTGATAAAAGAAAAGGTGTACAAACAAGAAGAAGGATTGCTCAAGATTCAGAAGAGTATTGTCTGATTTCAAAGATTGAACCTAAGACATTGAATGAAGCTTGCAATGATGATAACTGGGCTAAAGCAATGGAGGAAGAGCTGATGCAAATTGAGAAAAATCACACTTGGGATCTTGTTCCCAGACCTAGAAACAAGAATGTGATTGGAACCAAATGGGTCTTCTGAAACAAACTGAATGAAGTTGGTGAAGTAATCAGAAATAAAGCCAGATTGGTCTGCAAGGGTTACTCTCAAATAGGAGTTGATTTTGAAGAAACTTTTGCTCGAGTGGCAAGAATGGAAGCAGTCAGACTATTTCTTGCTTTTGCTGCCTTCAAGGACATCAAAGTATATCAGATGGATGTCAAGTCTGCCTTTTTAAATGGAGACTTGGAAGAAGAAGTATACATTGAGCAACTGGGTGGATTTCAATTGTCTGATTATGGTGATATGGTCTGCAAGTTGAAGAAAGCACTGTATGGACTGAAGAAAGTCCCAAGAGCCTAGTATGAAAGATTGGATAAGCATCTTTTGAAGATTGGTTTCAACAAAGGTACTGCTGATAGTAATTTGTATTTCAAAATTGATCATGAAAATATCTTGATAGTTAAAGTGTTTGTTGATGATATCATTTTTGGAGGAAGAGATAGTATGTGTAAAATGTTTACAAATTAAATGAAAAGTGAATTTTAGATGTCCATGCTTGGGGAAATGAATTTCTTCTTGGGTCTACAAATCACTCAAACAAAGAAAGGAATCTTCATTTCTCAGACCAAATATGTGAAAGAATTGTTGAAGAAATTTGGGATGGAAGATTCAAAACCAATGAGTACTCCCATGGCAACTGGATGTAAATTGAGCAAAGATGATGACTCTCCTAAGGCTGATCAGAAAAAGTACAGGTCAATGATTGGAGGATTATTGTATCTCACTCAAACTAGACCTGACATTATGAATGTTGTTGGTCTTGTTGCTAGATTCCAAGCTGATCCTAGAGAATCTCATGTCATGGCAATCAAGAGGATTTTTAGATATCTAAAAGGAATAGTTGAGTATGGATTGTGGTATCCCAGAGATCATGATTTTTCTCTTCATGCATATACAGATGCGGATTGGGCAGGAGATGTGGATGACTGGAAGAGTACTAGTGGTGGAGCATTCTTTCTAGGGAAGAGATTGGTTTCTTGGCTGAGCAAGAAACAAGAGGCAATATCTCTATCCACTACAGAAGCAGAATATATTGCAGCTACAGGTAGTTGCACTCAAGTTTTGTGGATGAAGCAAATGCTAAGAGACATACAAGTGGAGTATGAGGAGCCTATCACAATCTTCTGTGATAATTCAAGTGCAATAAATATATCTAAGAATCTAGTTTTGCATTCAACAACTAAGCATATATCCATCAAGTTTCACTTTTTGAGAGAGCAAGTGAACAAGAATGAAGTCAGATTGGAGTTTGTGCCTTCCAAGGATCAGATTGCAGATATCCTTCCTAAACCTCTGCCTAAGGACTCTTTTGATTATCTCAGGGAGAAGTTAGGGGTTATTACCCCTTTGGTGATGAACTAAGGTGCACTGATGTGCATCATTCCAGTGGATATCACAGTCATATCTTGTGATCCGAATTGATGATGGGGAGCTACTACTTAGGGGAAGCAGTTAGCATGATTCTGAAGTGTTGGAGTTGCAAGTATGTGCCCTTTGCATTGATGTCAAAGGGGGAGAGAAGACACGTGAAAAACAAGTGGTTGGTGATCAAAGGGGGAGTTGTAAAGGAAGAGAAGATATGTGAATGGTTGTTGGTGATAGGGGAGTTGTGTAAGTAAAGGAAAGTTCTTGTCTTGATGGTCAAAACAATTTTTCACATCATATGTTGCCATCAATGACAAAGGGGGAGATTGTTGCAAGTATGGGCTGAACTAGTATTGTCATTGATGTCAACATACTCATGTTATATTAATGATAAGGATTGGATGAACTGCTTGCTAAGGATTATCCATATCAGGAATAGAGAAGAACAGTGAAGACAATAAGGTAAAGATCCAAGATAAGATGAAGATTAGAGGATGCACTTCAAAGGGTTTGTAGATATGTGTCTTGAGATGATCCAAAAAAGATTTTAGAGGTCCGCATGAAGATTTAAAGAAGTTATGGCCACTTAAGTAAAACTAGTTCTAGCAGGTGTTCAGAGGTGACAGAGTGATATAGATAGGTCCGGTGAAATCTAGAAATGCAATATCCTATTTTACAGATTTGGTGGTGTGTTTAGGAAGTCCATGTGAAGTGACAACTCAATTGGTTCATGGTCTGGAGGTCTGCAAGCATCTATTCCATTGTGACAATGATGACAGACTATGTTCTTGAGGTTTTAGATGAAGGAGATAAGGATTCCAGTAAGCAGATGTAGTGTGGATGTTCTTGGTGATTTAGGAAAGGGTGGTCTTTGGATCATGTCCAGTTCGTGTTAGTGGTCCGCATTGGAGTTTGAACTCGTAATTGAAGAATAACTTCCAGATGATGATGTTCTTCCTAACTCTGGCTAACTAGATGAGTTACACATCCCGCGGATGATCTTGAAGATGTTATGTGAGGATTGGTGTGTTCCTAAATGAAGATTGAAGTCTCAGATCTGTGTGGTCGACAGTGTGTTAATCTATGTGAAGTCTTTTTGTAATAAGTCATGTTGTACTTATGTATTTGCTTTGTAATGTTTTCTGACTTAAATGACCATTCCTAAGTCGATGTCTTGTATAAATAAGGTGTTGTAAAGTCATTTCAAAGTGTATCTTGTGGAGATGAGAGTGTGGTAGTGAGGAGGAGAGCGAAAGGTAGAGCAGAAGTATTGGGCTTAAATGGAACTAACTCAAGCATGGTGAAGACGCTATTTTCTAGTTCAAGTATGTGATACTTATTATTTTGTAGACAGTGTGTCTCTTGTAGGCAGTGGGCCTCTTGTGAGCAGTGTGCTCAGGCAGTGAGCCCTAATTGGCATGTGCCATTTTGTTCTTTCTATTCTTCTAACAGAGAATACAATCTTGGGTTAATCACCCCATAGTTTTTCCCTTAACCAGGTTTTTCACGTCAAAATCTTGGTGTCTTATGTGTTGATGTGTTTCTACTCTTGATTTAATGCATTATGTTTCATGATTGATTTATATTATGTTGCTGAATTACAAAGTGGATTTAAGTGTTTAATTGGAAGAAAATTTTTGACAACTAATTCACCCCCCCTCTTAGTTGTCTATCCTAAATCTAACAAATCTATGGATGAGGTGAGTCTATCCTACACAAAATGGGTTATGAAGGACAAGGTCCCATCAGCCTAAGAAAAGAAGGAATTATAGAACCCATTCAACCTTCTTCGTCTTCATTGGCTAGAACTACAAAAGGTCTAGGATACAAGGATAAGGGCAAAGCTAAAGCAAATGCTTGTCTTGTGGAAATGATCCATACCCTTCAAGAGGACAGTGACAGATTCTAATGAATATGAGTGGGATGAGCTGACAAAGCATTCCTATGATGACAAAGAGATTGACACCATTCAAACTTATACCCCCTACCGTGAGGGACAAACGCTACTGCATAGGCCATTAGAGTGTGATTTGCCTATCCCTAAGAATATGACTTTCGAGGAAGGTTTGAGTTCTATCGCAATAAACAATTTGGAGGAAAGTACCATCCAAAACACTCTCCCTACCAATACTCCTAGCATATCCATTCAAACTATAAACAAATCAGATCTATCCTCAGATTCCCTCCCCCTTATGCATCTTGAGCTTATTGACTAGGATCTACAAGGAACCCTGCAACTAGATATGTTCCAAAATGATGATGCCTATATTGACTACATGGAGCTTAGGGACCACCTACCTAAAGGAGATCATAAAATTGGTTTCACCATTGAATTTAATATCATGGCTTATTTCGGAGAGGGTGCTAATCCTTCTAGTCGCAAAAATATCAAAATAAAAATTGGATCTAATGGTGAAAACTGCTCCATGGTAGTGTCAGATCCCAAAATAGTAAAAAGAAAGGATGCATCCAATGGTGAAAACCCAACTGTGGCACCTGACGATGGAAGGCTTGACACTCTCCTTGACGACATGCACTAGGAGAAGTCTCAGATTGTTTTGGAACCCATAGAGCCTGTTAACATTGGAACAGAGGAACAACCTAAGATCATTCACTTTGCTAAGTCTCTAACCCCACCAGAGAAGACTAAGTTTGTACCATTCTTCAAGAGAAAGCAAGTCAATTTTTCTTGGTCATACATAGATATGCCGGGGTTAGATCCAGATATTATTTTACATCATCTTCCATTAGATCTAGGAGTGAAACCATTGAAACACAAGCTTAGAAAGATGCATCCACACATTGCACTACTTGTAAAAGAAGAACTCAAGAAACTACTGGATGTAGGGTTCATCAGAGCTATAGACTATCTAGAATGGGTCTCCAACATAGTACTAGTGTCCAAACCTGATGACTGAGTCAGACTATGCAATGATTTTAGAGATCTAAACAAAGCTTGCCGCAAGGATGATTTTCCGTTGCCAAATATAGATATCCTAGTTGACTTAATAGTAGGGCATACCATGTTATCTCTCATGGATGGCTTCTCGGGATATAATTAGATCAGGATAGCACTAGAAGACTAGCACAAGATAGCTTTTTCTTGTCCATGGGGAACTTTCTGTTGGAATGTCATGCCATTTGGGATAAAGAATGCAGGGGCCACATATTAACGTGCTATGACTACTATATTCCATGATATGATGCACGTCACCATGGAAGATTATGTAGATGATATCCTTGCTAAGTCACTCACAAGAGAATCACACCTGGATGTGTTAGAGAAAGTCTTTCAAAGACTAGAACAATTCAAAGTCAAGTTGAACCCAAAGAAATGTGTGTTTGGAGTCACCTCAGGCAAGCTCTTAGGCTTTATTGTATCGGCAAATGGAATAGAGGTGGACCCCACCAAAGTCAAGGCTATTATGGACATGCCACCACCCAAGACTCTTACTCGACTTAGATCTCTATAGGGAGAGCTACAAGCAATCCATAGGTTCATATCACAACTAGCAGACAAGTGTCAACCCTTTGGTCATCTCCTACATAAGAACATTCCATTTAGGTGGGATGAGAGGTGCGAAGAGGCATTCAACAAACTAAAAGAGTATCTTATGAATCCACATATTCTCATGCCTCCTATCCAAGGGAAGCCATTGTTACTATACATATCTGCTACACCTACAGCTCTTGGGGCCCTTCTAGTATAACAAGATTATGAAGGTAAAGAAAGAGCTGTCTACTACATCAGTCACACATTGGTGGGCTATGAGTTGCAATACTCTCAGATAGAAAGATCATGTCTTGTGGTAGTTTTTTCTTCCCAAAAACTCTAACATTATATGCTGGCAGACCCAGTCAAACTAATTGCAAAAATAGATCCTCTGAAGTACCTACTAAGCAAAGCAACTCTAACAGGTCACCTAGCCAAATGGGTAATGCTCCTAAGTGAATACAACATTGAGTATGTAGACAAAAAGGCTATCAAGGGACAAGTCACTACTGATCAGTTAGTAGATGAACCACTACAAGACACCACACCAATGTAATTTGAGTTTCCAAATGAATCCTTATTCAATATATCAACACATTCCTAGAAACTTTACTTTGATGGGTCCTACACAAACCATGGATCGGGGGTAGGAATCTTGTTTGTAAATCCTCATGGTGAGACCATACCGAAGTCTTACTATCTGTTATTCCCATGCACCAACAACATAGCATAATATGAAGCCCTAGTCATTGGTCTCAAAATGGTAACATAGTGGAAAATCAAAGAGCTACATGTCTATGGTGATTCTCAACTAGTGATCAATTAGGTCAATGACGATTACCAAACCAAAGATGAGAAGCTTGTCCCATACAAATGGATGGTCAAGGACTTTAAGGAATACTTTGTGATCATCTCTTTTGAGAAAATACCTCAAAATGAAAACAAAGCAGTAGATGCCATGGCAACCATTGCCTCTCTTCTTGAAATCCTAGAGAATGAGTCACGATATGAGTTCTTAGTGGAATCAATTCAGTAACCAGCTTATGATCTTCCTAAAACCCATTCCATATGCATCTTAGTTGGATCTGATTCACCTCGGTATGGTAAGGTTTACATTTACCTCAAGGACAACACCCTCCCACCTGACTTATCTTCAAACCAATGACGAACCTTCATATGCCAAACCTCTCATTATACCATTATTGTCGACACCCTATATCGACATGGTCTAGATGGTACTTTACTTCGTTGTTTAGAATAAGAAGAATCCTAAACCACCTTACAAGACATACATGAAGGAATCTGCAGAACACACTCTAATGGTCCTTCCTTAGCTAAGAAACTCATGCGTTTGGGTTATTATTGGCCGAACATGGAAATAGATTCATATCAATTTGTGAAGAAATGCAAGTAGTGTCAGATACATGGGAACCTGATACATGCACCTGCTCAAGAGTTGAGACCTTTAACGACACCTTGGCCCTTTTGTCAATGGAGACTTGACCTTGTGGGAAAAATCCATCTACCCTCATCTAGTGACCACAAATTCATAATAACTACCACTGAGTACTTCACCAAGTGGATTGAAGCCATCCCCCTCACCACCATCATAGGTAAGCAAATCTCCTCATTCATCCTCAATTACCTCATCTACAGATACATAATTCCCTCATCCATTATCATAGATAATGGAAGACCCTTAAAAAACTAGGATGTCCAAGAACCCTATGACTGATTCAAAATCCAACACCATTTCTCCACACCCTATTAACCCCCAAGGCAATGACCAACCAGAAGCATCCAACAAGACCATCTTGAAACTCCTCAAGAAGATAGTCAATGATACTAGCCGTGATTGGCACATCCAACTCAATTTGGCTATGCGGGCCTACAAAATCAATATATGCACTCCCATAGGTGCTACCCCATAAGCCCTTGTCTATGGCTCAAAAGCTATCCTCCCCATTGAGGTCGAGTTACCATCTCTTAGGGTGTCATTAAAAGGTCTCATAATAGATGAAGAGTACAGAGTTTCCAAATTGCAAGAACTAGAGTTGCTAGAGGAAAGGATATAGAAAGCCTTTGATCATCTCAAAGCATATCAAAAAATGATGTCACGAAGCTACAATCATAGAGTCTTCCCAAGAGTCTTTAAAGTTGGAGACCTAGTACTTAAGGAGAACCCCCGCAATTAACAGGATCAAGAAAAGAAAGGCAAGTTCAAACCCAAGTGACTTGGACCTTATGTGATCGTAGCTGCTTATGGATCGGGGGCATATCAGTTAGCGACATTAGAGGGTGAGTTATTCGATGACCCAATCAATAGCATGCATCTTCACCGGTTCTATACCTAGGGGAACCCCAATGTCAGGGGGCATAAAATAAATAAATAAAAAAAAACCAAAAAAATCATCCTTTGGTGAAAACTTGGCAAACAGGTGCCTTGGATAGGTATCATGATGAAAACCTAGAAAACAGGCGTCATGCATACTTTCTAGCTTTCTTGCAAATAAAAGCAAGTGGTGAAAACCTAGTAAACAGATGTTACTTGTGATAAACCGCTTCCTCTATCTTTGGGAAACCAATCACCTTGTCTCCATATCTGTTCCATAATGAAAGTCTTAACAATAACCTATCATGGCTTGATACTCTATCTCTTTGTTGCCTTGTCAACCAAGGTTGTATCCCATATCCTATCCATAGTGTCAGCCTAACATAGCGTCTGTCGTCAGTATCCACATGGTCCAAGTCCATGAACTACGTTGCCTCTACGTTGTCATGTAGGCAAGGCCATTTTCAATGCAGCCCTGAGGCTTCCCATCCATCCCATATCTTGTCATCTATCCTATAGTCCATCCATGGTCCAAGTCCATGAACTATGTTGCCTCTGCATCGTCACGTAGGCAAGGCCATTACCATTGCGCCCTCGAGGCTCCACTTTCCCATCCATCCCATGTCTAGTCCTTCTATCTATCTGAGTTCTTGCCACTCTCTATCACCTAGGTCTTAGGTCCATTAGGGTTTACCCCAAACTACGTTGCCTCTATGTTGTCATGTACACAAGGCCATTTAGCAATGATCCCCCAAGGCACTAGGTCAGTCCCTTAGGGTCCATCTCACCAATAAGGATTGTGTAATCTTTCACCAAGCAAGCAAGCATAAACAAAACCTGCTCTCTTCAAGAAAAAATCTTGACACAAAACATCAACCTATTCAAATCGAAGCAAACAAACACCTAAGGCATTCTAAATGATTTTACTTAAATTATGGCAAGAAACAAACACATCTAAATGCAAACATGTTTTGTGGTTGGAATCATGGTTAAGTTACAGTGTCTTGATTTTTGTTATCATGTCTTTCTAAGCTACTCGAGGATGCCAAAAGCCAGAGATACTATGATGGGGGCATGATTATTTTCTTTGTTTGTTGTTTGTGGATTAAACTTTAGTAATGTGAAGGCTTGTCTAACGACATGATCGGCAAAATATCATCGAGGACATCAAAGGTCTAACATGAACGGGGGCAATCCTTGTCTATTGATATGCAAGAAATACTTGGGTCATCTTGGTTTAATTATATCTCGATGCTTGTATTAACTTACTAAATCAAAACCCATGTAAGCGATACTCAAGTCATCTCGGTTCAATTATACCTAGATGCTTGTATTAACTTACAACATTTAGAAAAAGTACCAAAAAAATCACCCAATGATAAAATAAGCACTTCAAAATACTTGCACCATCAAGATGTCAAAAGAAAAACATCCATCATACATCCATTATACATCCATACATCTATATCCCGTGCAATAAAAGATCCAAACAATGTAGAGTAACAATACAAAATGAAGCTTGTGAGTCTTTCTATCGAGTCATTCTTTCAAATCAATCTTCTATCTTTCATTATGTCATCTCTGTGTCGATAGAGTACATTTGGGCATCACAAAAACATAGCATACAATTGCATATCATATCACATGAGATAGTCATTTACATGATTAAATCAGTGGCAGACATAATAAAGTGCATCATATAAGCTGCATAATCATATAGATACCATTTGCATTTACACATTAGAGGCATATCAAGTAAACACATCCTAATCCTGCATTAGGTCACATAGCATTATATAGACATAGTCAAAATATGCATCACATGAGCACCACCATACAATAGAAATGCATCCATAATGCATAAGTATAGAGAGCATAAAAAATAGCTGCATCATCATATAAATATCATAAACATGTCCAAATGTACAATATCAAAAGGTCCATCTCTGAGTCAATGTCATATACAATGAATACATCTCAAAGAAATTGATACATGTCTCAAAGTACAAAAATGGTACATATACATATCCGGCTGTCTGAGCCATCAAAAAGTGTACGTAAGAGCCAAAATCTGTGCAAGTGTCTGCTAATACTGCTGCTGTGAACCGTTGCTCCCAACAGTGTCTCTTGAGTCCTCTCCTCCGCTGGCCCCAGACTGCTGTGGCCCCATCATAGAGGCTCCCGACCTCGATCCACCTAATCTCTGAGAACCCATAGACTGGCTCCTGTAGCTTGGAGCCCTCTGACTAACTGGCACAACACCATGGTATAAACCTTGATAGTACTGTGTCTGAGCCTGCGCTTTGGCAAGCTCACCCTGCACCTGTACTAACTACCCCTACACCTGTGCCAACTAAGCCTATGCCTGTGCTAGCTGTGCCTATGCCTGGTGCACCTATCCAACCAAAAAGATGCTAGTGGCATCTATCCCAAGGGCTGCCACTACTAAGTCTCTCTCTACGCAGATAACTCGTATCCTTGCCTCTGCCATATCTTGCTCTCTAGTGAGCCCTGAGATAACCTCTACATGTATCTCCCGTCGAGCCTCGGCCATCCTAAGCTGTACCCGCAACTACCGAACCTGCCCTCTCAACATAGCAATGGATCTCTCCTAGACATCTGACTGTGCTAGATCGTGAGAAGCTTGTGCTTGTCCCTACCCCTGTGGCTGAGATACCTACTGCTATGTCACCTGCTGAGGTGGCAACATCTGTGCCTGCTGTGTAACCTGTGGTAGCACTACTTGCTAAGCACGGGAAGGTCTCTCCCTAGCTCTCTTCCTCTGCCTAGGTCTATCTCCATCTCCACCACCTTCCCCTCCATCACCTCCTCCATCTCCCTATCCTCCTCTCCTCCTCTCGTCATCCAAATCTGCCTCATTTATACAAGGAACCAACTCTCCAGGCCTAGAGTATCTCGAAAATGGATGAACAGGGAACCATTCCTCATAGTCCAGTGTCATCCCTGCATTTGTGATCTCTCTCCTCATCAGCCAGACAACATAAGGAATCTACCAAAACTCTACCACTACCTCCTCATAGGATGCCACTGGGCCCCATCTGAATCTCTCTGCATGGATCCATGTAAATAGAGCGTGCCCCTGTGGCATGCCCTATCTCCTCCCAAACTACCTCTAAACCTGGCTAACAATCTGTCTCTCCAGGATAAACCGCGTCTGGCTTATAAGCCATCGAGTCTAATAGCAGTACGGTAGCTCATCTGCCTCGTCATCCCAAGGCTCGCAGTCTAGATATGGTCACTAGATGACCACATCTACTCCATCTATTGCATGTCTCCAGTACTCGAGCTTCCCTAGCCTATGCTAGGAAATCACTCCTACATAACCATAGCTATAAGGCTCTCCCCTCTGTCTCTAAAAAACACATGTCAGCCTAGTGATGACAATGTGCTCCCATAGCTAAAATTGCAACAGTGAGACACCTGCTGATATACTAGCACCCCTGTGGTATACCACCTAATGCATGTCATGGTATAGGTGTGCCAAAACATAGACACTCCAAGCATAACAGGTGCCCTCTGTGACCATCCTCTCCATGATTCGTCCCCATCCAATCGGGAACCCATGCGATCTCCTATCAGGGCATACAACGCCTCTGATCAATCCTGCCACTATCCCAGGGAAGTAGTCATAGTAATCATGAATGTCCTACCAGGAGATGACCTATCCTTCCATCTCGAGGTCATCAAAAACTTGTCTGCACTCTGTGAGTCTTGCATCCCGCTGTGGATCATACTCCACGAGCTCTCCCTGAATTGACAAGTGGAATATCTTATATACGTCCTCCAGAGTCACCGTCATCTCACCTATCGGGAAGTGAAAGGTCCCATCCTTGCTGTGAAACCTCTCCACTACTACAGTCAGTAAGCCGTGGTTCGCTTGAACATTGGGCATAAAGCACACATAGTCTAACCCCATTGCACTGAGTGCCTCTCGATCCATCTCTGTCAACATGTGCCGCTACAACATCGGCATGGGAAACTGTTCCCTCGACATCAATGTATCTTGTATGTCCTCCTGCAAGCACACAAAGCAAGGCATCAACTTAAAGCTGCAAGTGCCATGCTCAACATATCTATAGAACCATATCAACTAACTTAACATATCAAATTGATCAAAACAACACACTACATCTCTTGACTAGATTCCTGCAATCTCAGAGATAGCTTATCGATTGACGCATCAAACAAGATGCCAATCGAGTCAATTCTATTAAGTAAACTAACTATCTATATCATATGTGCCATAACAGAAGGTACATGTGCCATTTCTTATCAAATGCGTGGTGACACATGCTTCGCAACATTTCATGCATGTGTCGTTCTATACTATAAATGCACCGCCTAGTTGCATGCGTCGTTCTATACCATAAAAGTACCGCCAAATTATGCATGCGTTGACCTTACTCATGCATGCACAAGTTTCATGCATGCACTGTTCTATATCATATATGCGCTGCAGAATAACAGATGTGCAGTTTTGCATGCCATATGCACCAAACTGTAATCTGATGCATTTGTCTAGCCTAAATTTTCCTAGCATTTATTGCACTAAAATTGACGCTAGGGGAAATTTTTGAGATACATACCGGTGGTCCTTCCTCTGTTGGCTGGTCGGATCATCGGACTCACTCAAAGCAGTGATCCTCGCGCGAAATATCCATCCTACTGCTGACTACTCTATGCTCTGTGCACTCCTGAGCTCTCAAAGACAATCAAACAAAGCCAAGTGTGCAAATGACTTGTCTTGTGGACCCAACTCCTATATATAGCATGCAAACCCTAAACTAGCTATGTGGTGACTATGACTACTTCCCACACCTGTTTCTTCCTGTTTTCTTCCCGTTTCTCAGAAATGCATCCTGTTTTCTTCCAACCTAACCTAGTTTTACCTTCTTCATCGTGAGATTGTCTATCTCATGCCTTCTACCTTTTTCTTGTCCAATCTCTCGAGGGGGTATCCTATCGTCATAACCTATACTAGGGGAAAACTGGGGCATGTATCATTATCCGACAATCGATTCTTTGAAGAAACGTCGTAAACTACATTACATCAAAGAGGGGCAAAATGTATATGCCTAAAAATGACACGACTTGGTCTAAATAAATATTCTTAATATTTATTCCCTTCTAATTCTTCTATCAATAAATAAATAAACAAATTTATTTATTTGATTCATATTCCTCTAAGTTAATTAAATATCAAAATATTTAATTACCTCTTCTAAAGTCAAAATTAAATAAATCCTTTATTTAATTAAATTCTTCCAAACAATTAAATAATTCTTAATTATTTAATTAAGTCAAAAGCATTCTTCCAAATTTGAATAAATCAAATCAAATTTATTTAAATCCTCTCAATCTCCAAAAATAAAATACAATCAAATATTTTATTTATTCTTCCAAATCATGTACAACAATTAAATAAATTTATTTATTTAATTTTCTTTCCTATCTTCAAATATTCTTCCAAATCTTCTAAAAATAAGTCTTCTTCCTCTGCACAAAAAATTAAATAAGTTATTATTTAATTTCTCTCAAATCATGCAAAAACAAATCTCAAGTTGAGTTAACTGACTCAATCAACCTTATTTTTATCAATATCTCTTAAATTAGAAAAAAGATTTCTAATTTATGAAAAGCATATCTTATCTTTAGAAAAGAAAGTAGTCAACTCAAATAAAATAGCTTTTGGGTGACACTTGTCTTCTTCTTATTCACGCACGTTCCTCAACTGTTCTCAACCATTGATCTTCTCATTCTTTCTATACTATTGATCTCTTCTTTCCCAAGTCTATAAATTGAACCCTATTCTTCCATTTCATTTATCCAAGCTTTAAGTATTGTTATTCTATAGGAATTACAGCGCGCCTTTGGCATCAATTCCTTCATTGCTTGTGATCAAACTCGTTACTACACACCACTATCATTGTTGTGAAGCTCATCTTCATTACAATAAAACTATCATAGTCGTTCCCATTTGAACATCTTGGAATCATAGCAAGGAAGTGCACTCTCTGAGGGCCTTATTCATATATGCAAGATCGATTGAGATAGGCGACCAACGGAAGCTATGAAGCTTTGAGGTTTGCAAAGGTTTTTAAAATTCTTTTGTTTGATTGATCTCTTTGTTTATGTATTTCATTGAGTTTTGGGTATTTTGATATTGATATATTAATTATTCATGTTTACTCCTGTAGACACCCAAAATTGACTCATTATCATCAGTATCAAACATTGCATTGCCCATCATCTGCATTTGTCTAACACACTTAAACAATATCCCTAACACATCTATTTCTTCTATTAATTAAATAAATTTATATTTATTTAATTAATTCATTAGCTATTTCTTCTAATCTATAATTAACAATCTTTAATTATTTAATTATCTTTTTTCTATCTATTTTTAATTGAATATTTTTTTTTATTTAATTAAAAATTTCTTTCATAAGCCCACTTTCTAATTAATTAAATAAATTTTATTTATTTAATTAATTCCTCTTATCATTTATCTCATGAGCCAACATTTGTGCCTCTTTTATTTAAAAAAAAAAGATAAGTGGTACTACATACTTTTATTTAATATCTTTCACTTGTAGTACTTTTTATGTACATGGTCACACACAATCCTTATCTTCCCTCCACTTGTCATCTACACATTCACCTATGACTATCAATTCATCTTAGCCATTCACATAGCCACTAAATCTCCACCGTTAATTAATTTGGTTGAGTTCTATATAAACACCCTCTCATTCCATACTACATCTATCCAGCATTCATATAGAGTCTACATTATCATCCTAAGCATATCGAGTATTTGAGTATTCATAGCATCCATTGAGCTTATCATCATCATCATTATCATCCATCCATCATGGCAGCTTTTATCTTCATAATTGTTCATTGTTAAAGAAGCAATCCACATCAGAAACAAGGAATCACACAATCTAGGTGATATTGTGCTTGAATTGCATGCTTTTGATTTCATTTGGATTAGATTCTTTGATGATGGTAGGGTTAGGTTTTCATGGCTATGCTTGATCTTATTAACCTAATTTTTTACCTATCACATTTTGGCATGCCCGGTGGGACTCACGTCCTTGATTAACTTTACTATTTGAAGTTGTTTTTATGAAGATCAGATTTTTTGAGCGCTTACAACATGTTCTAGTCACTTTTGAGTGAAAACTAGTTACTGTCTGAATATACGCATCACTTCTGAGCTGAAACCTGCCGCCTTTAGCATATTTTAGATCGCTTATGAGTGAACAATGGTCACTTTCTATCAATTTTGCATTGCTTATACACTAACAGTGGTCGCTTATGTATTTATTTGAATCACTTTTAATCTGACAATAATCACTTTTAGCCAATTGAATCGCTTATTGTAACTAGGGCTTTTGTTGCATTCTATTTTTTCTTACAGATTTGAGTCACTTATGATCCGTAACCAGATGCTTCTTGTTTTTTCACGTCGCTTGTGAGATTTATCAATCCACATCTAGCGCTCTTGGCATCGCTTATGATCTGTAACATTTCACCTGTGGCAGAGTATAGTTCACTTTTGATCAATAGTGGATTGCTTCTAGTAAACTGTGATATTTTCAGTCTTTATCATTTGTAGTTTATTTTTCTTGGCTACTAATTAGGTATTTGTGTAGCATCTTATTGATTATCCAAGAAAAGGAGGTTATCAAACTACTAACATATCTGTTGCAGCTTCGATCAGTCCAAGACTTACGTTTTTTCACTAAATTAGGAACATTTGGGCTTGGTGCTTAAAACAAATCATCGCTTGCTCCGTACTTGATTTATCTTTTTTTTATTGCTTGCATGTGATTGATTGTAACCCAAATTTAATAACAAAAGTATCCTCTCCCCTTGCCTATCAAATGGATCTTGGGTGTATGAGAACTTGTTATTATCTTTAGAGGGCCTACCTTCCCGGTGTGAGAAGGGATATGACCCAAGCGGTAACTAGCTAAAGCCAAGTCCTTCTGAACCACTATATAAGAAAAGTGTTTGTGTCGAAAGCCACAAACAACGAGTGTTGTTGTGTTATACCGACAGCCAACCTCCCCCAAAACCCTTCAAGGCATAACCCTTGAAAGTTGGGAGACTCCATAATGGAGAGCAGCGTTGCTGCACGTATAGCCAACCAAATGAATGCCCTTATTAGCAACTTTGTGTAGTAGCCAAAAACTTTCTATTTTTTGATGCAAAAGGTGGGACCTTTGAAGCCTCCCTAATTCACATGGTTCTTAGAAGAGATAGCAGGGACAATCCTAAGGTTTGGTGGGGGGACAAGCCTTGGGAAACCTGGCTCTTAGTATGCGTGAGAAGTGTGTGCCATGGAGAGGAGCCAGTGCTACCAAGATCCTGAAGCTATTCGCTTTGAATAAGCATGGCTAGGGGACTCAACAAATACAGTCCTTTCCTAGCCTAGGTTGTACAAGTTTGTGATTGTTGTGAGTGTGAGTAACCACAATTACTATTTCTTGTCAAACAAAAAAAAACACAAATCAGACATATTTCCTGACAGACATAGTCACTTTTGAGCTTAAATTGCCCGCATATAGACAATTGAATCACCTTTAAATAACAATTAGCCATGTTTTGCCTAAACTGAATCACCTTTAAGCAATAGTCAACCACCTTTTACCTAAACCAAATCACTTTTAAACAACATTCTATCACCTCTGGTCTAAACTGCATCACCTCTGATCAATAGTAAATTGCTTTTGAGTCAATATTAATCACCTTTGAAAAATTGGCTCACCTCTGGTTAACAATGTAACTTGCTATTAGAACCAAAACCAAATCATATTTAAGCTATTACCAGTCACCTTTGGCCTTTTCTAAATCACATTTGAGTTATTACTTGTCTCTTATGGTCAAATACCAGAAAATCTTAGTGACTTAGTCGAATCAACCACAAATCCAGCTTGTTCAGCCTCAACATTAGCTTTCAAACCTGTCTTTGATCATAAGTAGATACCTGGACTTTGTCTCTTGCTTTAATCTTACCAATCAATCAAATTTAATGAGTTTTTCATCTTCTTGAGATCCCAAACCAACAAACCAAACATCAAATCAATCAATCTAATCAATCAACAAAACATCATCTCCTGGCTTTAGCTTCAACAATATAACAACCTTAGCAAACAACTTTTCCCTTGAGTGTATGAGCTATTCTCTAAGGAAGTCCAAACCAACAACAAAGCAACCAAGAAACCCAACAATAACAAAGCAAACAACCAACCAAGCAACCAACAACAAAGCAAATAGCCAACCAAGCCAACCAACAACTAGCAACCAAACAATCAGCAAACTATCATCTTTTTGGGTCTCAAAACCTTGACAAGCTAAGGTTTAGTTTTCAACATCATTCATCATGCCTCAAACTAGGAGTCAATATAGAGCTGAAATGAAAGCCAAATTGCAAGCTGAGATGGAAGCTAAGATACAACAATCTAGATCAACACCTCTTAGAGACGCGACTCAATTTACGACTGGTATGCCTCCTCACATGTTTACGCCTCATGGGTATACCATTGGAGAGTCATCTTCACAACAAGTGCAACCTCAAACATTTTTGGAGACTTATGAGGAACAATCCCAAGAAGACTTATCATAATTTCAGGATTCACATGTATGGGATCAATTTGAGAGACTTGTCTTATCCGAGCCTAATTGCTACTTCTTGCAACTTGCTCGTATGGGTGCTAAATTACCAAGAGATTTTGATATATCCGCTATTAGAGAGCATGATCCAAATACCCCCACTATTGTTGCAAAGGGACCATCCACTATAATCACACCATCCCCTATCATATCACAAACTCCACCATCTAACACATCTCTTTCACTGCTTATTGTTACTTCATTTGATCCACCACATTTGGAGTACACTCTAGAACCTTTGATAAATGCCAACCAATGTGCTCCCTCTCATTTCACAAAATTTGAAAATTCCACCTTTCCATGTTCCTCAACATACTCCTCCTACCATGACCATTTCCATGCCTCAAGTAACACAAGCTATCCATGTGGCCCAAGTGCAAATGCCTCAAACATCACAAGCCATCCCCATATCCCATAGTGTGCAAGCTTCGCACACTATCCCAACAACACCAACAATCCAAGCTTCACAACCATTACAACCCACTATATCCCATGTGGATGCCACATCTCATATACCTATTGCTAATATGCTTTTCACTATCTCCACTAATCTATCCAATACATCATACAATCCCAATGTTAGTCTTATTGACATGAGTGACCCTCCTATTGTTTCCCAAGCCAATCCTAGCACTACAGTCACTTATGTTGAGCAATTCACATCCATTCCGTCATCTTCTTACAATCCTCCACAAACCATCAATCCATCTTATGCTACCCAAGGTTTGCCTATTGTTACCCAACACATGACACATATCAATCCTCATGTTGTCTAAAATACTAATCCAAGTGTCCATCCTTCTTTCGCATCCACCAATCCTTCCATCACTTACCATGTTACAAACCCAACTCCAAATTCATAACCATTAACTAGTGTCAATCCATCTTCCATTTCTCATGTGATGAAAAATCTTGGTGCCAATTCGTCACAATATACCCAACTACTGCTTGTGTCTCAAGGACAGCACTCTTCAACCACATATGTGTCACATACCAATCCTTTGACATACATTGTGAGTACACAACCTCAACAAACGGTCACGACTTCATATATCCCACAACAACAACCTCAATATACATCATACCATGTTTCACCCCCTTTGCAACAACAACAATTATCTTCAGCGGATGTTCAACAAATGATCAACCAAGCGGTAGGACAAGGCAAGAAGACATTTTGTTTAGAAAACATATGCACTTATCCATTTGACAAGTCACTTCATATGACACCTTTTCCACCACACTTTGAAATTCCACAATTTGATAAGTACAAAGGGAAACGAAATCTGGAAAACCATCTTAGAGCATTCTTTGTGGCATGTCTCGATGTTGCTCATGAGGATACATATCTTTTGAGACTATTTCCTCGAAGCCTAGTAGGACAAGCTCTTGAATGGTTCTCTCATTTACCTCTAGGAATTAAGTCTTTTTTAGAGTTAGCAAATAAGTTTCGATCACACTTTTCTTTTAACATTGAACATGAATGACCTTGTCAATAATAAACAGGGCAATGGTGAAGCCTTTTCTTCATTTACTCAATGATGGCGTAATATGGCTAGCAAACTATCATGGGAAATGCCTGAGAAGCAACAACTCAGAAATCTTTGTTCAAAATCTTCATCCCAAGCTATCATTCCAACTACAATTACAAAGTGCTAGCACCTTTGATGAACTTGTTTCCAAAGGAACCATCATTGAACGAGCTTTAATTGCTAAAGGTACTATTACGATTTTTTGCGATAACAAAGACTATCCTCAAAACTTCAATGATAAATCTCATTTTTGGAACAAAAATAAGAATGTTGTCAATGATGGTGTTGTGGATGCAAAGAACATACAAACTATGAAAGCTCCCATCAACATTCGAGTTGCTTCTACGACAACACAACCTTTTCAACGAACGCGATAATGACAAACTTCAAATCCGCGCCGACAATTTACACCATTAGCAGAACCTATGGAAGTTGTTTTTTGAAATCTTCTCCAAGCGGGTGATATTATGTTACCAGATGCACCACCCAATGGTGAACCGCTCTTCAAAGCTCCTTGGTACAAAGAAAATGAGTATTGCGATTACCATAGAGTTAAAGGACACAAAACAAATGGTTGTATGTGCTTAAAACATGTTATCCAAGATTGCATCGATCAAGATTTAATCAAAATTATACCTTCAACAACTCAACCTGCACAACAATCAACATCAAACTATGATCTAGATGCTTTCAAGAATCCACTTCCATCTCATGACAAATCAAGTAACCCTCATGTCGGGAATGCCATTCAGTACAACTATGAATCATCTACTATTGGCCACATTGACCATGCTCACATTTTTACCATTACTATCCAAGGCAAAACACCTGACTACACTATAACTACTCAAAGATGCCAAGTTACCATTCAAGGAGCACCTATCCATCCTCCTCAACCGTTCTCTAAGCATAATATCCTAGATCACCTTAGCAAAACACCTGTGCACATATCCATTCTTGAGTTGCTTTGCATATCCCCTGCTCACAAAGCTATCCTTGAAAAAACCTTACAAGAATCATTGGTATCCAATGATATTGATGTCACACAATTCCAATCTATGGTCACTAGCATTGCAGCCCCTTGTCATTTTACCTTTTCTGACAAAGATCTTCAGCCCCCATTCACCCTTCACACAACGAAGCCCTCCACATTGAAGTGTTTGTTAAACAACGTCATATCAAATGAATCTTGGTAGATGGTGGAGCTAGTCTTAATATATGTTCCTTGAAATTAATAAAACAATTGGGATATTCTGAGAAAGATGTTGACACCTCCAAGGTTATTACTATCAGAGCATATGATGATGTTGAGAGAGATACTGAAGGGATTATTTACTTGCCTATCCAAGTTGGCCCGGTCACTACTAAAACCCGTTGTCAGGTTCTTAATATTGACCTTCCTTATAACATCATCCTTGGTCATCCATGGATACATGCCCTCAAGGCAGTTCCTTCTACATACCATCAATGTCTCAAATTTCCACACAACGGTGTTGAGATTACTATCCATGCTGATCCCAATCCATTTGATTTTTATCATGCCTTTCAAGACAAATATTAGAGTCCAAACCGCATTCATATCAACACCAAAGCATATCCATCTTCATCCTATATAGATCCATCCAACTTACTCAAGCCATCATCTAGTAAAGTCGCTTCCAACCTCCATATCAAGTACACCGAACATGGCCCTGGTAAATACACACTGCAAGAATATTGTTGTGTTGGCACCCTTCCCTTGTCTCCCAAATCTTATTGGCAACCTTCTACATCCAATCCAACTTCATCCCCTGTTGTTATCAAAGCCCCACCCATAGTATTCATTAAAGGTGGATTCTTGGATGATGAAGACATTGATGATATTGACTCTTAGATATTCTTTGATGAAAATGACCAAGTACAACTGGAAGTGGAAATATATAACAATGGGTTCTAAATCATAAAGAACATGGGCTACAAAGGACATGGTGGATGGGGATCACAGGAACAAGGACCTATCAAACCCGTTATTCTATCTAAGAAGTTTAATAAGCAAGGCCTTGGTTATTAGCCGGAGGTACCACAACCCAAAGACATTAAGTGTATTTCCGATATTGACACTGGACCCTCCTCGGTAGGAGAGACTTCTAGTTTGGATACTATCGATGACTCCTCCCTTCATATTATTGACCTTTTCCAAGAAAACTCCATCTTCATGATTTCCACAACTTCTTCTAGCCACAACCATTCCTCTGTTACCCTTTCACTTGTATATCTTGACCTCGTCGATTGGGACCAACAGGGGACACAGATATTAGACACAATTGAAAATGATGAAGCTATTGTAGAATTCATGGGCTTACGACAAGGCATTCCATTGGATGATCACAAACCAAGTTTCATGATGGATCTACCTAAACTAGCATATTTTGGTGAAAGTATCAAATCTTTCAATCGCAAAAGTGAAATAAACAAAATCAGACAAAATAGGTCACTAGGTGAAAACTGAAAGGCACCTCTTTAAAGGACATATCTGAACCTGAAAACCTCTCTAAGGTACCTGAGGATGGGGGATTTGATCTTCCTATTGCCACTGATTATCATGAGAAATCAATTGTGCTATTTGAACAATCACAAGACATGAACTTAGGTACAGAGCAGAATCCAAAGATCACTTTTTTGGCAGCATCACTATCAGAGCAAGAAAGAAGAGACTTCACAGCATTTTTTATGAAAAGAGCTATAAATTTTGCATGGACTGATGCTGACATGTCGGGTCTAGATCCATCACTTGTGGTACATCATCTAGTAGTATCTCCTAATCAAAACCTGTTAAACAAAAATTGCGCAAAATGCATCCATAGGTAGCTTTACTGGTCAAGGTAGAGATTCAGAAACTATTAGAAGCAAAGTTTATAAAGCCTATTGATTATCCAGAATGGGTTTCAAACTTGGTACCTGTAGCAAAACCTGATGGACGAGTTCGCTATTGCACAGACTTTAGAGATCTTAATAAAGCATGTCCAAAGGATGACTTTCCATTACCAAGCATAGACAACATTGTAGATCTTACAGTTGGACATGAAATGCTATCTTTGATGGATGGACTTTTAGAGTATAACCAAATCAGAATAGTAGAGGAAGATCAAGATAAAACATCATTTATTTGTCCATGGGGCACATATTGCTAGGTTGTAATGCCTTTTGGTCTCAAGAATGCTTGAGCTACTTATCAATGAGCCATGACATTTATTTTTCATGACCTTTTTCATACTATCATGGAAGACTATGTTGATGACATCCTAGGAAAATCTAAGGCAAGAGAAGGACATCTATAGGTATTAGCACAATTCTTTGATTGATTAGAAAAATATCAAATCAGACTCAACCCAAAGAAATGTGTATTTGGCGTAACATCTGAAAAATTGTTGGGATACATTGTGTCTCGATGAGGGATAGAAGTGGACCCAGCTAAAGTAAAAGCTATCATGGAAATGCCTCCACTAGTAAATCTCAAGCAACTTCACGTCTACAAAGAAGGTTACAGTCCATCCGTAGATTTATCTCACAACTAGTAGATAAATGTCATCCTTTTCAATATCTTCTTCGTAAGGGTGAACCTTTTAAGTGGGATGAAAAGTGTCAACAGGCCTTTGATAAAATAAAGGAATATATGGCAACACCTCCTGTGCTTAACCGCCCATTATTGCTCTATATATCATCAACAACAGCAGCATTGGGTGCCCTTCTAGCTCAACATGATGATTCAGAAAAAGAACAAGCTATCTACTACATTAGTAGAACTCTTGTGGGATATGAACTTAATTATTCATCTATGGAAAAAGCATGTTTAGCATTAGTTTTTGCTTCCCAAAAGTTGCTACACTATATGTTGAACCAAACGACAAAGCTCATATCTAATGTGGATCCACTCAAATATCTTCTTTCTAAAGCAATCCTCACAGGAACATTAACAAAATGGGTCATGATTTTAAGTGAATTTGACATACAATATGTGGATCAAAAATCCATCAAAGGACAAGTCAACGTTGACCAATTAGCTACAGCACCCATCACAGATATTCATCCAATGTATCTAGAATTCCCTGATGAAGGGTTGTTCAATTTAACTTCCTCGACATGGTGGCAGCTATATTTTGATGGATCTTATACACAACATGGATCAGGAGTAGGGATATTGTTTGTTACCCCTCAAGGAGATTGTATACCCAAATCATATAGAATTGCATTTCCATGCACTAATAACATAGCAGAGTATGAAGCTTTAATCACAGGCTTACACATGGCAATGCAATGGGCTATCAAATAGTTACAAGTCTTTGGCGATTCTCAACTAGTTATCAAACAGGTCTTAGATGAATATCAAACAAAAGATGAGAATATTTTTCCATACAAGCTAATGGTTGATGATTTTAAAAAATATTTTGACAATATCACCTTTGAACAAATCCCAAGACTACAGAATAGAGCAACAGATGCCATGGCTATGATTGGGTCTCTTCTAGACATGCCATCTAATACACATAAATATGAGTTTCTGGTTGAACAACTTCTGATTCCAGCATTTGAAGTACCACAGTCTAAGCTTATATGTGAAATTGTTGGTCCCAATTCACTGTGGTACGGGGATTTATACGAGTATCTCTGTAATCAAACCTTTCCATTTCAATTATCTAACACCCAACGCAAAACTTTTATCCGTCGAGCCTCTCGTTACACTATTTTGGGAGACACCCTTTATCGCCGGAGTCTTGATGGTATCCTTCTTAGGTGTCTTGATTCTGAGGAAGCAAAAGTGGCCTTACATGATGTACATGAAGGTGTCTGTGGATCACATTCCACTAGCCCTGGCCTTGTTAAGAAACTTCTACGAGCAGGATACTATTGGCCAACCATGGAAAAAGATGCATAGCAATTTGCAAAGAGATGTCTACAATGTTAGAAACATGGAGATTTAATACATGCACCAGCACATGAGCTTCAGCCTATCATTACTCCATGGCCTTTTTCATAGTGGTGACTTGATCTCATAGGTAAGATCCATCCTACTTCATCAAATGGTCATAAGTTCATTATCACCGCCACTGAATATTTCATAAGTGGGTGGAAGGCATACCAATGACTTAGATCACTGGCAAGCAAATAGCCAAGTTTATCCTACACTATATCATTTGCCTCTATGGAGTTCCTCAAGCTATTGTCACTGATAATGGTCACCCCTTCAAGAACTAAGAGGTTAGAGATCTTTGCAAAAAGTTCCATAGCCAACATCGATTCTCTACCCCTTACTATCCTTAGAGCAATGGCCAAGCTGAGGCTTCTAACAAAATAATCATCAAAATTCTAAAAAAGATAGTCAATGAAGCTAGTTAGGATTGGCATTTACAACTCCATCCTATATTATGGGCATATAGAACAAGTATCATAACTCCCACTGGAGTTACACCTTATGCTCTTGTGTATGACACTGAAGCTATTTTACCTATTGAGGTTGAGATCCCCTCACTGTGAGTATCCCTACAACTTACCATCTCAGAGGAAGAATATTGAGTATCCAGACTCCATGATCTTGAGCTTCTAGATGAATGATGTCTTTTAGCACTCAACCATCTCCAAGTCTATCAAAATCGTCTACGCCGCAGCTACAACAAAAAAATTAGAGAATGCAGATTTCAATTTGGAGATCCTGTCCTTAAAGAGAATCAAAGGAATCAGCAACATTGTGAGAAACAAGGCAAGTTTGAACCAAATTGGCTTGGTCCTTTCATCATCACAATAGTTTATGGATCAAGTGCATATACTCTTTCAACAACTGAAGGCATTCCATTGGATGAACCAGTCAACAACATTCATCTCAAGAAGTTTTATCCTTGAATCTCAACTATCCTAAAAAAAAATCCATCCAATAGTGAAAACTACTTTTTGGCACTGTGGATAACAAAAAAAATAATATAAGATAAATAATCCGTCCTCTAGTGAAAACTTGGTAAACAGGCACCTTGGATAAGTACCATAGTGAAAACCTGGCAAACAGGCACTATGTGTAGTGACTAGCCTCCATTATCTGCTTGATTTGTTTGATCACCACTTTTTCCTATCATATTTCACCATCTTATCCCACATAGTCCATATCATAATCCATATGTCATCGCAATAAATAGCCTTTCCATCTTCACCTCTGTCAATACTAGCTATCATACTTGAGACATTGTTGTGATAACTATCTCTTTTGGTACCTTAGCATCTTAACCGCCCGCATTCTCCATTGTCGCTCCTTCATAATAAAACTCATTCTGCACTGGGGGCATTTGTTAAGTCTTATTTGGAAGTGGATGTCGCAGCTCTAACACATAACACATCAAACACTTTAGCTCACAACACAACAAACTTTCAACTTCAACCATCGCATTCATCCAACGACAAACATGGCAAAACTTTGCAACTAGGATTTGTATCTTTGCAATCAATTCATGTTCATCCGACATCCAAAAATAAAAAAACATCATCAACGCAAACATTCAAGCAATCAGTTGATTCTTTCAACATAACTCATCAGTGTAATAAGCAAGAACTACATCCCAGCTCTATTGTTAAAGCCTTGATCTCGTGGATATAGGGTATGTAGGCAATATGAGATGCGAAGGAAGCACTTTGATTCAGGCTAAGATGGTAGCCCCTTCTCTTCATCATCCATCTTTCATCTTTCTTCTAATCATCCTTAACTCTTTAATCTCACATTCTTCTATTTTCATCACACACATCATCAATAAAACCTAGAACTACATATTCATCATGTCTCATATTCATCATAAATGTGCTTTGATCTCGTGGATACAGGGTATGTAGGCAGTCTAGAATATGAAGGAAGTTTCCAGTACTTAAGCACAGATGATCCACCCCATCTTCTTCATCTTCCATTTTCTTCTCTTTGATCAGCTCAAGTAGGAAGCGAACTATGTGTATACTGAAAGCTCAAGCACTTTAACCAATCAAGAATAAGCCAGAAGCTATTTGTCCGCATGCCTTAAGCCAACATTTGCTATAGCAGTTTATCAACATCTTTAGCCTTCAACAGGATGTAGTTTTCCTCTTAACAAGGCACCAGCTTAAATCCATCTACGAGCACCTAAATTTGGCAAGAGAACATGATGACAATATCTTTTGTTTTATCTTTTGATTTATCTTTTGTCCCTTTTCTATGCCTAATCAAGACTGCCTTGATCTATCTATATCTTGGTATGTTGCAATGAATTAAGGAATGGGGCATGGTCATATTGCTTTCATATGCCATGTTTGAAGGATGATCTTATTCTCTTCCTAAGCGTATTGGTATCTTGTACGTGTTGGGATTAGTATCTAACATATCAATATCTCTAGCATCTGAGAAGCTAAATAGTCTCTTATGCACTTGAGACTATTTTATGTCAAGACTAGCTCCATACATATAACCAGCAAGGTGTCATTGTGCATAGTGGAGATAAGCTCAAACCATTGCTTGTAGCATCAAAGTCCATCTTGAAACACTAGCTGCTATTCATATCCTGTGCATGTTGGCTCCACATCTTAACTTCATGTGTTTAGACAAGATTGTAGCATGTTAGTTTTGCATTGGATATCTTGACACCTTGGTCTTCTATACCATGGTGCATAGCATCCACATGCTATATCAAACATAAGGATTGCATTTCTTTTCATTTTGACCAATTACTTTCAAAAGCTGCCCATTGTACCATCTATTCATCCTATTATTCATTTATATAGTCCTCAGCCATGATCAATCATTTCCATCATCCTTCTTCCACATCTCTTATCCTACAAAGCAAGTGTGTTATACATAAGTCCATCACATATCATCTCATTACCATCTATCTATATGCATAAGTCCATATCATATCATTACCATTTACATTTGCATTATCACACATGTCCGTCCATTTCATTTACATAAATACCCATACATGATCCATGAAAATACAAATACAGCATGCATAACCATCATAATACCAATAGTACATCTATTACATCATCATGTAGATAAGCAATATGCCATCATATATTTATATATAATGTGTCAATATACAAGTGTCTGCATATACAAGCTAAGCCATAAAGAATGTATGTACAATTGGCTCTAGGCCTCATCATGATACAACATAATACAACATAAACAAGGTAGCCCTAGTGACTACTGGCAGTGCCCTCGCCCTGACCACCACCACTAGGTCTTGTACCTACCCCCTATCTCTTAGTGGCCCATCACTGAGGCTATAGATCAAGATCCACCTGACCTCTGTGAACCTGAAGCTCCTGATCTACTCCTGAAGCTAGGCTGCCTCTGCTTTGCTGGTACAACCCCATAGTATAAACCTCTATAGTACTCTGCCTCACCCTGTACTCTCCGCAGCTCTGCCTGTACCTATGTCAATTGTGTGGCCAAGTACATCATAGCCCCATCTGTACCCAACGCAGTCACTACTCTATCCTGCTCACTAGTCATCCCCTGTAACTGTTGCATAGCTGTATCCCTCTCTGCCTGCAGCCCATCTCTCTCTGCCCTCATCACCTACATCTGCTGTATAGTAGTATCTCACTTTAATCTCATCATCTGCTCGCTCTGTCTAGCTACATATCTCTCTCCTATCACTCTAGCAAGTGCACCATCATCCTGCCCATCCACAGCCTGCACTCTAACCTGTAATTGGGCCTAGTATGTCTGAGCTTGAGCCTTAGCATGCCATAAGCCAATCATCGCCTGGTGTCTGTCCAACTCCACTCTCCTCAATCTCATCTGAGCTTGCTACCTCCATCTCCTCTCCTCTCTAATCCTCCTTCGCAGCTATTGAATCCCAACATCATTACCTCCTAATATATATCCTTGAGGCTGTGCAAGTATCTGAGGGTACCCTTGCACCAGTCCCTGTATCTATATCCCTGGCGCTACTGGTACAATAGCTTGCATTGGTGGAGCCCATCATCACCTCCTCCTGACTAGTCTCTCCATCCCTATCTCTCCTATCTCTCCAACCCACGTCAACGACATCGGTCTCGTTGTCACCCAGTATGCATCATAATCTAGTAACGTGCTTGGATCTGTAGGACCCTGTCCCCACTGCCATACAATTGGCTGTAGCCTATCTCTCTCTGCCAAAACTGTGTCAACCACAACCTCTGACCCCCAATCAAACACCTCCTATCTAGTCCTCCCAAAAATTGCATCACCAACTGGTACTGCCTATGGTAACCTGAACTATCTCAAAACCCTCTCGAGCAAAAAGTGCTCTATAATGTATATCCCACATCCAAAAATATATCTTTCCTGCCTAGCATAGACAAGCTCGGTATCCTCCTCATCCCATCTCTCACATCCCAGCCATGGCCTCCATATAAATCTATCTACCTCATCCAACATACTCCGCTAGTACACTAGTCCTTTGCACTACCGGTATGTCAAAGCTCCTCTATACATCCTAGCATAAGACTCCCCTGCTACTGTAGCCACCCATCCCTCTGGTCTTGTCACTAGAATATGCTCATAAGCCCACACATGCAAAACTGTAACTCCTGCAGACATACTAGCCCCAAACATATATGCACAATCATGCAGGAAATGGTAGAGTTGTCCAAGCACACACTCCACCCATGCATATCTTGTCCCATAGGAGAACATCCCCTCCATCACTATCCCGCATCCTACTGGAAACCCTCTTGCTCATCTGTCTCCCACTAGCCATCTGATAATAGCTACTACCACTCATTGCAGTCTGTCACATAACTCCTCCATCCTTGCCATAGGAATCTCTAAGCCCTCTACTCTAATGTCTGGTGTCCTGAACAATCTACTGAATGTAGTTGGACCCATATTAGGATCATAATCTACTCGATCCCCATCTATAGGAATTTGTAGAATCTGAAACACATCCTCTAGTGTGATCCCCTCTCCTGTCGGCAACAAGAAAGAACTATGCTCGCTCATCCATCGCTCCACCATCACCGTCATAAATCCTCAATGTGCCTGCACTGGCTCCAATCTAGACACATGCTCTAACCCGAGGATCTCTAACACTAGCTGCTCCTCTGCATCTAGCAATCTCACCAACTACAAATCCCTAGGATGTGGCTCTCGTGATAACAAAGGTGGTAGTATATCCTGCATCATTTCATTCATCATGTCAGTCCCTTGCGCTACATACAACTGCTTAAGCAAATGCACACAACTGAGCACAAATGAGCCTATTTGCCATTGCAGAACCTACTTATAGCCTTATCCAAACCCTAATTTCTTCTATGCCAAAGCCTCTTTTCTTCTGCATCATCCCATTTTTTTCCCACCCAACCCCTTTTTCTTCATGTCAACCTTGTGTCCTAGCTTTTTCTTCTATCATGAGCCAATCTAGCCCTTCCTGGTTAGCCTGGCTTACCTCTCGAGGGGGCATCACCTACCAGTTACACTGGGGCATAATCTTGTTTATCGAATGAATATCGTATCTTCTTTGACACAACGCTTTATTGAACATTGTATCAAAGAGGGGCAAAATGTAGACACCCAAAATTGACTCATTATCATTAGTATCAAACATTGCATTACCCATCATTTGCATTTGTCTAACACACTTAAACAATATCCCTAACACATCTATTTCTTCTATTAATTAAATAAATTTATATTTATTTAATTAATTCATTAGCTATTTCTTCTAAGCTATAATTAAGCAATCTGTAATTATTTAATTATCTTCTTTCTATCTATTTTTAATTGAATAAATTTTATTTATTTAATTAAAAATTCCTTTCATAAGCCCACTTTCTAATTAATTAAATAAATTTTATTTATTAAATTAATTCCTCTTATCATTTATCTCATGAGCCGACATGTGTGCCTCTTTCATTAAAAAAAAAAAGATAAGTGGTACTACATACTTTTATTTAATATCTTTCATATGTAGTACTTTTTATGTACACGGTCACACATAAGCCTTATCTTCCCTCCACTTGTCATCTAAACATTCACCTATGACTATCAATTCATCTTAGCCATTCACATAGCCACGAAATCTCCACCATTGATTGATTTTGGTTGAGTTCTATATAAACACCCTCTCATTCCATACTACATCTATCTAGCATTCATATAGCATCTACATTATCATCCTGAGCATATTGAGCATTTGAGTATTCATAGCATCCATTGAGCTTATCATCATCATCATTATCATCCATCCATCATGGCAGCTTTTATCTTCATAATTGTTTATTGTTGAAGAAGCAATCCACATCATAAACAAGGAACCACACAATCTAGGTGATATTGTGCTTGAATTGCATGCTTTTGATTTCATTTGGATTATATTCTTTGATGATAGTAGGGTTAGGTTTTCATGGCTATGCTTGATCTTATTAGCCTAATTTTTTACCTATCACAACTCCAATTTTCCCTTAACAAGTTGAAAGCTCATATTTTAGGTGCATTTGATATGAAGGATCTAGGGGCAGCTAGGTATATTCTTGGAATGGAGATCAAAAGGGATCGAGTAAACATAAAGCTTTGGTTATCACAAAGTATATGAATACTATTTTCCATAGATTTAGCATGCAGGATTGCAATACAGTTAGAATTCCTCTACCGGTTGACTAATATTTCATTAGATATGTGTCCTAAGAATGAAGATGATTTAGAGGATATGTGTGATGTGCCATATGCTAGTGCTATAGGAAGTTCAATGTATGCAATGGTTTGCACTAGACTAGACAATGTCCAAGCAGTGGGAGTTTTGAGAAATTTTATGTATTGTTAGGATTAAGGTTTCATCAACCTTGCAAATGCTATGTATTTAATTAATCCTAATATTGTCTATAACTCATTCCTAAGGGATGAAGTGTTCACCTAGTAGAGATCTTGTTTTAGCCACACTTTGGATCCTTGTACTTGACGGGGGTTGTGGGGGGGCTTGCCCCCCCACTACTATCACTGGGGGGTCTAGGGGGGTAGTGATAGCTTCCTAGCCCCCCTGGTAGGGGTTTGGTGGTAGCCCCTAAAAGGAAACTTTTAGAAAATTTCCTTGTGAAATATTGTAATTTCGTAGTCAATCTAGACCATTCATCATTAGGTCACAGATTTGATAGTGGAGGTTATGTTAGGGGTTTTGCCCTAGAAGACAAAACTCTTTTAAGAGGATATTGTATTACAGTTGTGGGAGAGTATTACAAGCACTATAGGATTGAAGACTGAAGAGGAGATTGTTAGTGTTGTATTGTAAACTCTATTGAAGTTAATACAGACCGATGCATCTCTTCTTGTGTGGAGTTTTTCCTGAAAGGGTTTCTCCATGTAAATATTGTGTTATGTGTTTGATCTTCTATTTTGTTATTTCTTTGTGTTGATTTCATACCATCTCCATTTTGGTTCTGCACAATTAAATATCTATATTATAGTTGTAATCAATTTTCCATTGATAGTTGTTTACCTTCATTTCTAACATGTATAACCCTAGTAGACAATATTGGAATTATGCAAAGAAGGTGTTAATATATTTTCATGGGACTTTTGATTACTATTTGGTTTATTCTAGTACTAATAGTGTGGATAGATATTGGACATACAGGGTTTTGTTGATGCAGATTAGGTAGGTGACTTGGATAGTCAAAGGTCCACTAGTGGCTATGTGTTTACATTGTTTGGAGGAGCTGTGAGATGGATGAGTAAAAGGGTGCTGGTCCACCATTGATTTATCCACCACCAAATCAAAGTATATGGTTGCTACTCATGTCTCTAAGGAAGCGGTTTGGTTACAAAGATTGTGTATAGGTATTGGTTTTGATTGCAGGATTATTCAGATTGGTTGTGATAGACAGAGTGCAATATGTTTAGCTAAGAACCTCATGTATCATGCACATACTAAGCATGTGGATGTTCAATACCATTTTCTTCATGAAATGATTTCTAATGGTCAGATTGACCTGAATAAAGTTGACACTCAGGAGAATGTTGTATATTCACTTACTAAACTTGTGAGCACAGAAAAGTTTACGTGGTGCAAGAAGGCCATGGGCCTTGTTCCTAGCAATTTGTTGTTTTATGTTTTCCTATGGATGTATTTATAATGTATGATGTCAAGTGGGAGAATGTTAAGATTAAGGTACCATCAACATTGTAAATCCTACGTATTTAATTACTCCTAATATTGTTCATAAATCATTCATAAGGGATGAAGTATTCACCAAGTAGCGATCTTATTTCAGCTACATTTTGGATCGTTTTACCCAATGGGGGGTGTCAAGGGGCTTTCCCCCCACTACTATCATCAAGGGTCCAGGGGGTGATGACAAATTCCTAGGCACCTCTGGTGGGGGTTCGAGCATAGCACCCCTGAAGAATTCTTTTTAGAAAATTGCCTTGTAAAATATTATAATTTCATAGTCAATCTGGACCATTCATCATTAGGTCATAGATCTAATGGTAGAAGTTATAATCAAATTTCCATTCTATAGTTGTTCACCTTCATTTCTAACAGTGAAGAGGAAGAGCATCTAGTCTTTATTTTACTGTGAAATAAGCACTCTTTGTAACTTCTTACCCATCTATGAGCATCTCTAAATAAATTGGGCCAATAATAACCAACCATCATGATTTTAACAGTAGTATTCCTTGGTGAAAAATGACCTCCTGAGAGATCATTATGTTACTCTTCTAGCACCTTTTTTAGTTTGATCTTTCTCAATACATCTCAATAGAACTCCATTAATATTTCTTGAATAAAACACCATAAAAAATGACATAAGTAATAGATTGCAGTCTGAAATACTTTCATTTTGACTAATTTAAGCCATGTGGATACTCACATGTTTGTAATAAAATAATCATATCATGATACCAACTATTTGGAGTGTCAATCTTAGTTGATTGTGCCTCTTGTAGAGCATATATTGTACCATTAACAACCTCTAGGTCTACTACAAGCTATTCACACATCCCTTTACCCCTTATAATCTTGGTGATATTGATGTCTACATCATATTCCATGACTTTGGTAATCCACCCAGCTCTCTTTTCACTCACATCTCTACTTAACAAGAATTCCTTCACTTGGATGATTAACCATCAGTTGTAGTTTATTGTTAGAGAGCATATGTGAACTTTTTAAGTGCTTTTACAATAGAAAAAACTTGTTTTTTCAGCAAAACTATACCTTAGCTCATAGTCTTTGAGTGCTTGACTGAAGAATGCTATTGGCTTCTCTATTTGGTCATTGTTTTGTTAAGACAAGATAGCTGATATACCTCCTCCCCCAAAAGCATAAAGAATTAAATCTTTATCATAGTTAGGATTAACAAGAGTAAGATCTTGGGAAATAGTCTGTTTAATGGCTTCAAAACTACCCTTACCTTCCTTAGACCAACTGAATGCAATATCCTTTTTAAGAATGGAATTGAGAGGCTTAGCCATAGAAGAAAATTTTGGTATAAATCTCCTTACAATGTTTATCCTTCCCAAGAATCTTTGAAGACCTTTCTTATGACTTGGAAGAGAAAGGGATGAAATAGCACTTACCCTTTCTAGATCAATGGCAAGACCCTCCTTTGAGACTATGTGTCCCAACAATTTACCCTCATGAACAACAAACACACACTTCTTATGATTCAAAGATACACAAAACTCTCTACACCTAGCAAATACTTTTCTCAAATGATCCAAGTGTTCATGTGCATGTTTTGAATAGACAGTTATATCGTACACATATACCAAGATTATGTCATTGATTAGGCCTTTGAAAAACATATCCATTTCCCATTGGAAGTTTCCACCAGCATTAGTCAACCCAAAAGCCATTTTCCTATAATCCATAGTGCCTCATTTGGTGATAAAGGCTATTTTGAACTAATCTGATTCTTGGACAAGGATTTGGTTGTACCTTGAATAGCCATCTAGAAGAGAAAATCTTTCAGCCCCAGCTACTGTTTGAAGGACTTGTTCCATGGATGGAAGAGGATAATGATCTTTAAGGGATGCTCTATTGAGATCTCTAAAGTCTACATAGAGTCTAATCTCTCCATTCCTTTTCTAAACAAGAACTAGATTGGCTACCCAAGAAGAATGTTTGATTCAGAAAATTATTTTTGCCTCTAAGAGTTTGGACAATTCTTTTCTCATCAACGATTTAATTTTAGGATTTATTAGCCTTTATTTTTGTCTAATAGGCTTTACATCAGGATCCAATTCAATGGTATGTCGTACTAAACTAGGATCAAAACATCTAGGTTATTATAAATTCATGAAATGATATCAACATATTCCTTATAGAGATCAATAAAACATTGCTTTTCAAACTTACTAAATACCTTTTCAAGCTTTTCAACCTTGTCCTTTGCAATGGTTACTTCTTCATAGTCATCCTCTTTGATAGTCATGTTTATTTTTTCACCTCTAAGCTAATCATTAGTATTGAGGATACTATCTAGAGTGATCAATCCTTGGAAATTTATTTGTCTTTAGTTGAATAACCTGATCAACATATTGTTCCTTTAAACTTGACTGATTTTTAGCAGAAAATTCTGCCTCTTCTTGTAAAAAATGAATAAGTTACTGGTCACTATCAAACACTTACC
The DNA here is from genome assembly GCA_027924645.1 of Cunninghamia lanceolata. Lineage (NCBI taxonomy): Eukaryota > Viridiplantae > Streptophyta > Pinopsida > Cupressales > Cupressaceae > Cunninghamia > Cunninghamia lanceolata. The sequence continues at coordinate 384,043 of BSBN01000490.1, read as the reverse complement.
AACTAATTACATTATCTAGGATAGCTGGTCTTACTAGAACCTTAAAAAGCTAATCCTTATCTCCCATCATATCTTTGGGAATGTCAACTTGTGCACCTACTGTTGCAAGCTTATCAACATCTTCATTCTTTTCTCTAGGGATAGATTGGAATGTGAAGGCATCAAAGTCTTCAATAAGATCTCATATCCTATGTTTGAAGGCTTTCAACAAGTTTTTTTAGATGAATTTTAGGCTCTAACTTGATGCACAACAAGATCACTATCACCAAATACCTGTAAAACTTTGATTCCTCTTCTTTGTGCAAGTTGCAGACCCTAAATCAATGCTTCATACTCAACTACATTGTTAGTACAACTAAATTGAAGTCTAAAAGTGAAGAAATACCTCTCCTTTCGAGGATAAATCATCCTTGCACCAGCACCTACACCATTCTTACTCCTTGATCCATCAAAGTACAACTGTCATACTCCACCAAGGTGGCTTAATAATTGGGTATAACTGAGTTTCCTTAATGAATACAATAGGTGCCCAACCTTGTTTCTTCCACATCATCGAAAGGATTAAACTAAAAATTATTTCCCCATTCATCAATAAATATATTTGGAACTCCTTCTATAGGTGTGGTAGCCTCTTGAACACTACCATCTTCTTCTAGGTCTTGTATTGTGTAGTTCATGTTAATAGGACTAGGGGTATACGGTTTAATATGATTCATTGAAATAGGTTCATCCTTTATGGTTACTTTTGTGCCATATCTATTCCTAAATAAAATGTGAGACCAATCAAAAGATGGATACTCCCCTATTTTGGTTGTGAACTTCCTAGATAGACATGGAGAAATATGGGGGAAGATCTATGATTAAAATATCTTTAAAAATGGTCTAACAAGGACATGCATGTACAGTAAATTTCAAATCCTCAATGACTCCTACTGTCTTGACATCAATACCATCTAATTGCACCACTCCCTTAGATACTGGTTCATATTTGATGCTAAGAAGATCAACTACTTTCTTGGGCATAACTAAACTACTAGCCCCTGAATCAATCATGCAATTATGAACTAAATGATCACAAATAATTAAAGACATATATAATGGAGGTGGCTTACTAATTTTGTTTGTAATTCCCTCCTCTTTTGGTTGACAAAGGTTTATTGGTGTTGTTGTACCTTCTTTTGTCACAACATTAGTTGATTGTAATTGCTCCTGGAAAAAATTGTGTAGAGCTTTTTTGCATCAAAATTTCAGATCACACTCCATGATCCATCATTATGAAGAGGATAAAAATGATACACAAATTGTAGAACTTGCTCCTTAAAAAGATAGAAAAGGGGAGTTGACACGGAAAAACAAGACAAGGTAGAGAATAAATAAAAACAAACAGAAAATAAGAATGATAATAAAGAGAATAGTTGAAGGAAAAAAGAGCAAGATGTAACAAGGTAAAGAAGGAGTTAGGAGACCTTAATAAATAAAAATAAAAATTAAAAATTTAAAGAGGAGAGATAAAAATGGGAGATAAGGTCAACAAAGGAAAATGAAAGAAATGAAAAGTCAAAAAGAAAGAAGACAATGAGGGGAGGGGGAATGAGTAGAGAGGAGTCAAAGGGAAGGAGAGTTAGTTTGGAGGTAATCTAGAAGAGGATTCCAAGTTGAGCTTAGGCTCCATCCATCTTCTTAGTTTAGGTTGGTGGGGTGGTTTATGATAAAAATAGCTTCTTTAAGCTTTCTCCTAAAGAAACTATCTTCTTTGACCAAAACATGACCATCTTCAAGGAATATGTGGTGTTTTGTGTTGGAGGAGTGCTCTGCCAAGGTAGATTTTGTGATTCTTTCATGTTTGATATCCACAACATGTTCCTTTATTCTGGTGCTGATAGAGTGACCTATCTCCCCAATACAAGGAGTCCCACAAGAGCAATCAATCTTGTAGACTCCTGCATTAGGAAGAATGTTTTTAGGGTCTTTTGTGGTCAAGACAAGGTTTCTAATGATTTCCATGGGCTTGAAGGCACAAATGAGACACTTTTTATTGAGGATTTTGGTGATCTTATTAGAGATTCCTTCAATAAGATTGCCAAAATCCTCCATTAAAAAGGTCTCATTTGTGCCTTCAAGTCTATGGAGACCATTAGAAATTTTGTCCCAACCACCAAAGACCCTAAAAAAATTCTTCTCAATGTAGGGGTCTACAAGATTGATTGATCTTGTGGGACTCCTTACATTGGGGATATGGGTCACTCTATCAGTACCAAAATCAAAGAACATGTTGCGGATATCAGACATGAAAGAATCACAAAATCCACCTTGGTAGAGGAATCCTCCAAGACAAAACACCACATATGCCTTGAAGAAGCTCATGTTATGGTAAAAGAAGATAGTTTCTTCATGAGAAAGCTTAAAGAAGCTATTTTTATCAGAAACCATCCCACCAACCTAAACCGAGAAGATGGATGGAGTGTAAGCTCGACTTGAAATCCTCTTCTAGATTCCCTCCAAACTAACTCACCTTCCCTTTGACTCCTCTCTACTCATTTCCCCTTCCCTCGTCTTCTTTCTTTTTGACCTTTCTTTTCTCTCATTTTTCTTTGTTGACCTTATCTCCCATTTTTATCTCTCCTCTTTTATTTTTATTTTTTTTTAATTTATTAAGGTCTTCTAACTCCTTTACCTTTTTACATCTTCTTGGTCTTTTTTCCTTCAACTCTTCTCTTTATTATCTTTCTTATTTTATATTTATTTTAATTTATTCTCTACCTTGTCTTGTTTTTCCATGTCAACCCCCCTTTTCCATGTGCAAGGTTATCAAACTAAGGATTACCATAGTTTGTCAAACATATGAGATAGTTTTGTTCATTATCTAATTAAAGACAACTACAGCTTATCCATTTCTATTTTGCTAAACTTAGTATTCAATGAATCAAGAAGATATATGTTAATTTATTTACTATAAATGTTAGATAGAATTTTTTTACTGTAAATTGTATTATAATTTGATTGTTAAATTAAAAAATATAAAAAATAAATATAATTATATTAATGTTTACAAAAGATCAAAATAAATTCATGGGGCTATACAAGTATAATAAAAATAAGGAAAAGAAAGTGTAAGTATAATTCCAACAAACTATGATATTAATGTCTACAAAAGATCAAAATAAATTCATGGGGCTATACAAGTATAATAAAAACAAGGAAAAGAAAGTGTAAGTATAACTCCAACAAACTTAAAAGAGAACAAAAATAAAAAAGATATGTAATAACTAGTATATTTATATTTAAAAAATATATATCTAAAGTACGCTGAGAGATATCTCCTCTAGGCACCTATTTTTTTTTATCAATTTACTACACTCACCTCAAATCCTACAATTTGATATGTTCATTCTACATGTGAAAAAAATTAAGGAAGGAGGCAATATATATAGATTGAATGTGTGTCTTTTCATATACCATTTCGTAACATTTCTTTCTTTCATCTTAGTGCATAGTGATGGCTTCTATGAAAATGCCATCCACCTTTCTTTCCATCCAGTATGTTTTTTTATTACTTTCACCTTTTTTTTAGTTTTTTTTTAATTTGTGGAGTGACTATTTGGTTTTTTTTAATAAAGATTCTAGATTGGAATCTTATAAGTTTACATAGAAATTCTAGTATCTTTCAACTCCCATTTGTGCTATGAATGTAGGAACGCCTCTCGGCGTAAAGAGAAAGTAAATAAAAACAAATTAAATTTCCTTTGTTGCTTCAAAGATCTTGTCATATCTATTGACATATAATGAGGTTTCATTACTCAATCTTGGAGAAGAAACAAGTGAATGAAAATACTAATTGTCCAAGTCTAGATCATTATGAAAGTAAAGCCTTTGTCTAGCTATTAGCAAAGATCAAACATCTTTAAAAAAAGGAGTTTAGCATCTCTAATCCTTGTAAGCTAGATAATCCATTTAACAAATATGTTTTCTTGATTGAAGATTAAGAATAAAAACCACTATTTGTCATAAAATATGATTGAGAACATTGTTACATCCATAACTTTGACTATGTTTTAATTTTTACTTTTGAAGCAACTAGTAGGTGATTTCGCATGATTCAATGACTTGACGTTTAGTAAATATCTCAGGAAAAATCAATGTTTTCATGAGTTATGTTTATAACTGACATGTGTTTATATGTTGGCAAGATGTTATGATTTTATAAGGATTATGAAATAATTATTGATACACTAATCACGGGTTGGTGATTGCAAGTTGCATATAGGAATCAGGTATCCGCCCTTTCGAGAAACAGAGGTAGAGCATCATCAGAGAGAAGAGTATAGATACAAGGAAAAAATAATAGTTTTTTTCCATCTTAAGTCTTGTGTTGGTGCAAATTAGTGAATCGTCGACAAGTTGGACCCCAGTCAATTTAAGTTTGGTGTTGTTTCGATAGTCGTCGATTTTTCAAAAGACCCAAAAATTTTATGTGTTATCATAAACCAAGTTGGGTAGTTCGACCAATGACATGGAAATGGTTGATAGTCGTTAACCCTTTATTGATATGCATATAGTCTTAACCAAGAGAAAATATTATTAGTGGGTAACCTATTTTTATTTGGTAATACCAATATGAATTCCTTTATGTTAATCTATTTATGATAGTGTTCACGTAAGATCAAGAGGGGGAGAATATCTCGACCCCTAATGCAGCACACAACATACGCTCAACAGAATTGTGCCATTAAACATGAGAGACAAAAATTTGTAAGCTGAAACATAACGAAATTTCTATTCCTCAACTCTGCTGCTACAATGAGAGAAAACTCTCTTATATCTAAGAAAACAAAAAAAAACAAAAAATTACCTTTTTTGGCAGATTTCGACAATTGTCAGATTTTGCCATTTTAGGTAATTTTACAATCATATCTTGAGAATCCAATTTTTTCCCAAAAAGCTCATAAAGCTAAGGTAGGACGAAAAACCAACTAACATCCTAAATTCGAAACATGAGTTTCGAGTTATTAAAAAAAGCAACTTTTAAAAAACTAGAAAAAAACACTAATTTGCCATTTTGAGGGCCAAGATGAAAGTTTGAAGCCCCGAAAAAGTGCCAAGACAAGGTCCAACCCACTAGGGCCAGTTGGGAAACCACTGGCCACCTCATAACGCATCCACCTATAAAATTTAGTAGAAAACCCACATCCGAGTCAAAAGTTATGACCTCCGGAAGTCCCTGCATCAACCCCATTCTCGTAATCTTGTCTAGTGTTAAGGACTATTAATAATATCATGATTATTATTTTGTTTAAAAATATAACTTGTGGTTTATGAGAATAACCATCTTATTTATAATATTGATGTCAATCTATTTTAATCATCATAGTTGTGTCGTCAGCCTTTAAGGAGCTAGGGTGGTGGGTGTAGAGATAATTATTAAATCAAGATACCTCATAGCTTAAAACTTAAAACTTAAAACTTAAAAGTGGCTTAGTGAAGTCCCCACGGCCTATGTTTATATTTTGATTATTTAGTAACTTTTTATCACCAAGAAACTTGGTATTAAATGCATGAGTTTCGACCTCATGAGGAGGCATTGTTTTGTTTACCATGATCAACTTTCACGTCCTTTTAAGCTGAGTCACCCTCGAATTATGGGAGGCTGTTATAACTATAGTAGTGATGTATCATTATTGGTTTGGGATGGAAAAGAGATAAAGATCCAAAACTTGTCACATGGATTGGTTTACAAAATGGTTATCCTCGAATCAAGGAGGAGACAAGAAAGTTAGGAGACAACGTTTATAAGCACGGAGGGCTCATTGGTTTGGAAAAAAAAGAAAGATACATACTCTTTAGCTGGAAGATATCCACGAAGAGCATGAGGAATAGAGGCTAGGGTGGCAGAGTGAGCTCCAAAGTGATAAAGGAGAACCTTCACTACCTACATAGCAACTTTAAACAAGTGTATACTATTAGCTTACCTTTCTTTCATACAGTGTTATAATGAGGTGTCTCTACTGATACTATAGAAAAAGATCATCATAGATACTTGTTTCAGTATTAAGTGTTAGTTTTAGAAAGACCACGATGGCATTATGTGCTCAACATATGATAATTGTGTTTCACATAATAGGCATGCTTAGCTGTGAGATTTTTGTTGTAAGTAATTGTAAAGCCATAGGTCCTCTCAAGTTAAGTTATCACTGATCACATTATTTCATGAGCTTCTTTTAAGCTCCTGCATGTCATTTGGTTAAGAAAAGAATTTGTATGGCTCCATGGAATAGTAAGTCTCAGTTTATGGTTATGGTTAACCTTGTACTGTTAGAGTCATGAGTTGTTTGTTCCCTGAGGGATAATGATATCACATAGACTAGTCTAACCTATTATGAATGTTTAAGTTAAGCTCCTCAAATTACAGTCTTTGGTTTATGTTCTGTGATATCAAGTTATTATGGATGAAATTATACTTGGTTAGTGACCAACGTTTGGTATAATCTGTGGTTGTATCATAGTAAGATTTAGTCTTTCAAGAAAGAAAATTATTACAACAGCACTATAGATGAAAGAAGAGTAAAAGTTCTTATCTCTAGTTGGTACAAGTCAATTAACTAACCTAGAGATTAAAAGTATTATATTGTTACCTTAGACTTAAATTGTATATGGTTTATGTGATTAAACTTAGTCAAGAATGACTATTTTATAGTGTGTTCGTAATCCTTGAGTAATGAGGATTTGTATAGTGCCTAAGAGGTATAGAGAAAACCAGAGTGCACTGTACTTATGTTGTAGTATCATATTATTGAACTTGGATTCTAAGTTAGAAATGGGAAACTAAGGAAAATAGAAGTAGATCCTTTATTCAATGTTAAAGACTATGATAGTTCCATAGATGAAATCTTGCTAGATATCTCAAGGGACTTTTTGGTGAGATAATATCATTATGATATTGAAGCGAGGAGGATGCAACATGGATAAAGATTTCTTTGTAGGAAATAGAATTCCTCTTGTCAATTTTTGTAATACATATTTAGGGAAATAGGTGATCCAAGAGTGTGGAACCCTAGATAGCCTTTGATAGCTTCTACTGCTTATGTTATGTTATCTCGAGAGAAAGAGTAATCTTGACAATGCAAAGATATAGATCTTGTAGCCTTTATAGAACTTATTTTAGTGCTAAGTGCACAAAAGATAGTACTTAACCCCAAGTTGGGCATCACTAGAGTGATTAATCCAGGGTTGGGCATGTTGTGAGATTCGTAACTCAATCCCACATGAAAGTGGTAAACTATTTTGATTGATGAAGGTATATGTGACATATATATAGGGATGTTATATATATATGAGTTCATAACCTAACTTATGTTGAAAGTCAGTTGTCTCTGGTAGACCAAAGGGTCAAAAGTGGATTATTATCTTTTATAAATCAAACCTTTTAGGGTTGAAATATTGACTTACATCAAAACTATTGATATGAAATGATAGTATTCTTTTAGATATTATATTAGTGAGGAAATACCTAGAATACTATATTTATTCATGCTATGTGAAATGTGAACTCGAGCAATGCCAAGTGGTCTAGGAAAGACTAGAAGTAATTGTTCTTATGTTTTGTTACAATTATGCTATTACCTTTGGAAAACAAGGATGTTTGATGTTTACATGTATTGGGTTAGAGAAGCTAAATCCTAGTATTGAAACAAGGAGGATATAGGAAACCTATAACTCTTATGTCGGATATGTCATTATATATATATATATATATATATATATATATATATATATATATATATATATATATATATATATATATATATATATATATATATATATATATATATATATATATATATATATATATATATATATATTGATAGGGAAAGGTCGAGAAAACCATATTTGATCGATAGTGAAAGGTCGAGAAAACTATAGAACAAGACAGGAAGAGTCTTTGTAATACTTTAAGAGATTCTATGATAATGTTGAAACTCATTTTAATGCATCAAAGATGTTTGATATTTGAATTAGAGAGTATAATGACAGTAAGTTATAAACCCTAGAAATTGCAAGTATGCAATAAGGGACTCTGAAAAAGGTTTGAAATACCTAAATCTTTATATTGCAAATATATCCTAGATTAAGGATTTGTTCTAACTCAGATTAACTAGAATGGAATTATAGTACAGACAAGTTTGTGTCTAGAGTTACTAAATAAAGAAAGTTTAACTATAGGATGAGATAGTAGATCCAAGTCAAGTTGGGGTCGGTGAACATTATGACTATGCTCATTGTGAACATCTATTTATATTTAATCTTTAGCCAAAGTAATGTATCCATCTCTGCATGCATTAGTTAGTTCACCATATCTAGATTGCATAACCTATTGGAATGATCATACTAGCTAGAGGGTATCTAGGGGATTGTATGATCGATAGTGTTATGTAGGATACAACACCAGTACTCTGATGGCAAATAACCGTTGGTTACCTTATATCTATATTCTTCATGAAGGGTAGGACCACTTCCATTTGGAAGGTGTGCAGGGGACCGTTGGTCTGTGGTTGGAGGAAAAGCACTCGGATGATGCTCTCCCTCTGTAGCAGATGACTCACTGAAGCTTGTGAAGATAGATATCAATACTCCAAATGCAGTGTATTCCATGGTATGACTCATGACAATCAAATTTTACAAGGTAAAACTATTCTTTATGCCAAGTGCACTTATGTATTGTAAATGAAATGATAGGATGTCAAATTTGTAAATTATATCATGTTGTATATTTGAGAAAAGAAATAATGATTTTGTGATGTATCTTGATTCGTTGAGATTATTTTAATTCAAAAATAAAGTTCAATCTTTTTCACCTTATGTGTTTTTATCTATGGTAAATATTTGATTTTAGTCTTGTTGAAGATCTGGTATGTTACAAACATACATTCCATTATATTAAAATTATATTAATTTAGCTACCCAAAGATTAGAATGAATGAAAAATATTATTACCACCTTTTCATGGATTGGTGTTATTGAGTGAGACCTTTCATGCAAATGCAAAAACAAAGATAGAGCTATAGTTTTGAATATGAATTTCCAAAAGAGAGTGAAATTTGCAACACACGTGTACACAACACAAACAATTTTTTTTAGGATGATGCTGGATTTCTTTGAACTAGGGATGCACTTGCATTAGACAACTTGGGTAGAAATTTTTTTGAACTCCTACCCTTTGCCTATTTTGTGGGTCATTAATGTCATAAACAAGGGATGCTCTAATATGTTTATTGGGTTTTATTTTAATTATATAATCATTTTTTAAAAAATAGATAAAATCTACAAATTAATTTTTAAGGAAAGTTTTTAAAATATGTTTTAAAATGTAAAAGTATTGTATATATATTTTTGAAAAAGGTGCAATTCACCCATACTAGATATATGTTAAAACCCAAATTAGAAAGTACAAAAGGGGCCCAGAATGGGCAAAAAGGCACAACCGCCATCCAGACAACCACATTGGCATACACGAAGTGTCCAAGAAAATAATACTTGAAGAAAAGGCAGCCCTCACGGAGACAAATTGAAAAGACATTAGGTGTTGAGTGGTAATCCATAAAACTTAACATAGACACAACGAAATGAAACTCCCAAAGTGGCTATCAACCCTAGTAGCCACAAATGCTTTTAATGTAGAAATATTAACAAGAAACCCCCAACCAAAGGTCTGCCAACAAATATGGTAGGAAATAATGGAAAGGACACTAGTTTGTCACTGACGTGACTATCCAAGGAAGACATATGCTTGAAAACATAAATGCTGAGATTTGAATTTGAGCGCAACCTCAACCACTATTAGCACTAGCATCATCGCTAGTACCCGTCCCCTCAACCAACTCTAGGGCCACCACCAAACTTGCAACCATCACCCAATGCCTCGACAAAGGGATCTTTCAACTCCCTACCTGATGTCAACACCACCAACAAGATCCCCATAGTTCCACCACTAAGGTTTCTTATAGCACCTTGTCCAACAATGCCTCTATCATGATAGCAACTAGCACCACCCAGGCCAACACTCAACATGAACCTGATTCCTTAAAAGGGCCATCTAGCCCCCCACCACAATTGCTTCTACCACCCGAGCACTACTAGGACAACTAAGGCCACTTCCACTAATGAAACCTCCATCAGAGTGACTACTACTACCAGAGACAACATCACCATCAAGGCCCTCAGCTACACCTCCATGCATGCCCCCTCCAAATCCTCTGTCAGTACCACCATCATAAACCAACACCAACAACCCCTCCAAAGCTTGACCCATCACTCAGGCCACCTGTAGCACCACTTCCACCACCAAACACAAAGCTTCTCACAAAGGCACCTCTAGCATCAAACAACAGAACTGAAACTCCTCCCAAATCTTTAACAACACCAACCCCACTACCTGGCACAAAACCTCAACTAGAGACTCTTCCAACCTCAATGCCCAACAATGCAATAACCATTACGTATACCATCATCTCTAGTGCCTTGATACTTCAAGCATCTAGGACTTCATCATTGCCAACAATACCAAAAATGCCATCCTCCTCACCCATCACCACTTTGCTCCCAAACCCATAACAAACTCTCCTCAAACATAGGGAAGCCAACGCCTCAAATGGCCATTGTCTCCAACCACCATGCCAAAAAGCCTCCATACCACACCCATACAATGCCAAAGCGCTCCAATCAACAATGAAGACCAAACCCACCAGAACCTCCCTCATCGGCATCACCAGAGCCCCCTTTAATAGCTCCACCCCCAGTAATGCCTCTTAATCCGGATCCACCCCCAAAACCTCCAACAACAATTTATTATTAATTTCCAAGTCTAGTAAAATTTATTATAATATATAAAAGGAAATAAGAGATATATTGTATCTTATAATTTCAAGTAAAATAAAATTAAAAGAAATATTATAATTTAAGAAAAGTGAATACAAAGCTTTTATTCGAAAGTTTAAGATAGTAAAAAAATAAGGATAATTGTGCACTCAATAAATTTTGGTACCTTGTAATCATCTAAAGTTATTTAATACATTGGGTCCAATTTTAAAAATAAATTTCTAATTTCCTCAATTATTATCACAAATATTAGGGATAATGTAGTTTCAAAGTATAACTAATCCATGCTTAAAACATTTAAGAGGTGGTAAACCTTCCTTATAGTTCAAAATTAGTTTAATTAAGGAAATGTAATCAATTAAGGATAAATTATTATAGATAATACGGACACATAAATTTGATAGTTCGTAATAATTAATATAAGAAAATAAGTACAAAGTTAAAAGATATTTAGTTTTATGGTGGAAGAAATGTGTTTAATAAATCTCAAAGATTAATCATAAAAAATATTTTATAAAAGATATTTAGATAGATCAAAAGGGCTTACTAGATCTACTATTTCAAAATTTAAATAGTCTTCACTTAAAATTAATATTAATACACTAGAGCTTGTTTGGGTACAACTGGATTTCCAACAATACAAAATTGACTTGCTATTTGCTAGTATATCAATAAATAAGTATATAATATACTAATAAGCGATAATAAATATTAATAATCTAATTAATATATTGATATCACTAATTATATTATATTATTATAGAAATTAATATGAATATAATTATATTGTATTTATAATATATTACAATTTAAATATAATAATCATTTAATTAACAAATCAATTAACCTAATACTTTTAAAATAGGTATTAACATAAGGCACATAGTGTCATGTTGTAACTCTATACATAAAAACCAAAATATAGTCAACATATATAAATAGAATCAATCATAAATAAATTAAATAGTTGTTAACATTAATAAAATTGACTCTTCAAATAAATATAGAGGAAACAATATAAATTAAATAAAACAATTCTTAAATAGTTCTAAAGTAAAATAAAATAAAATATTATATAGTTATCATTTACTTATGGACTCCCCCAATCTTGGAAAAGGAAAAGGTGAAGGAATCTGAAATGGAGGTAGAGGAAGATAGCATCTTAGGGAATTAGTTGAATAACCTCAACATTTCTCTTGAGAAAGTCCAAATTGGCCTTGATGATAAACAGTTGATGAACAACTAGATTAAAGAGCAGCAACAACATGGTGAGGTTTATAACCAACACTCTAGAGTCAATGACAAACAAAAATATGGAGAGGCTAAAAACCATCAATCTAAAGGAACAAACAAACAACAAATGAGGGAATCTCCTAGATTTACTGTTATACAGGAGGAGACTGAGCATTCTTGATAATAGGGCATCCTAAAATGGCCATCACATAATAAACTAAGGAAATAAATCATATATTGGCTCAAGAGGAGAAACACCATATTATCATGGAAGAAAATACAAGTGGGACTCTAGGGATCAACGAGATCTTTCATTCTAAGGAAGGATTAGCATTTCTTGGCAAAATGAATTTAATCTAGAGTTCCCCAACATGTTGGTTGACAAGCAACAAATGAACTAGGAGAAGCAGCAATTAAAGGCTTCCAAAATAGAGATGAGTTGTAGCATCATGGGCAACAACCCTATAACTATCATTGTTGGAAGTCAATCCTAGGTGACTCCTAATAATAAAAAGAATGTGCTAAGTAAGAAAGACCCTAGAAAATTAGTTGATGTGGGGCTGGTCCACAAAAGTGGCAGACCTACTCAGAGAAAAACTAGATCTAGAGAAATTTATCAGGAAATAGCTAATGGTAGGAAAAAAACCTTGGAGATTTCTTCAACCTCTAGGAAAACCCACAAATGCAAATTTTATCCTAGAATGTGAGAGGGCTTAACAGACCTCACAAGCAATTTTTGGTCAAAAGCTACATTTTTTATAATATTCAGGAAGTTAAAGTGTCTGAGACTAGTTTCAAGGACATAGCCAACAAAATTTGGCCTAATGCGGAGTACTGCATTAGTTCTCCTAAAGGAGCCTCTAGAGGAATTGTTACCATGTGGAATATGTTGGAAACAAGGCAGGTAACTGAGAGGGGGGGTGAATTAGTTATCTCAAAACTTTCTTCTTTTACTTCCTTTTCTTATCTTATCAATCAATGATATATCAAAACATGAAAGCATAACAACCATAAGAGCTGAAATGAAATCAACACACATAACACAAGGATTTTTACATGGAAACCCTATTAAGGGAAAAACCACGGGGTGATTAACCCAAGATTGTATTCTCTATTAAAAGAATAAAGAAGTACAAAATGGCAGTTGCCAGTTAGGGCTCACTACCTGAGCACACTGCTCACAAAAGGCTCATTGCCTACAAGAGACTCACTATCTACAAAAGCTTACAGATGATAACAAGGTGTTTGAACTGATGAACATCATTCACATATGCAAGAATTTAGTTCCGGTTAGGCACAGTATACAGATCTAGCACATTTGATCCTTCCTCTACTCAGTATTACGCTTCTATCACATTCCAAACTTGGATTACTGCCTTCGCACTTATCTCTACCTTTCTTTTATTGGTATAAGGTGCCATTTACCTTGTAAATCCCATTATTGTATTATTCCATTTATTGTTTGTAATTACCCATAAGGGATGTACAAGTTTCATCGGTAGTGGTAAAAATTATTTACTGTCCACAGTAATTATAGAGTTACTACACGGTAAGTCCCAGAGTTACCAGCGGTAGTTACGAGATGTCATTTACTATGGTAAATAGTAATTGGTCAAAGTGGGGTGCACATGTGGAGGAATAATCTAAATCTATTTTTAGTATTATGACATATGTCATAGATGCTGTAAGAAGGTGTAAGAGATTCTATGACACTAATAATAGCATATGATGTGTCATAAGATGCTGTAAGTGGTTATTTTTAGCCCCAAGGCATTCAAGCTTGCATGGGTACATTTTTCCATGTGTAGGATGCATGTATGATAGCATTTATGACCTCGTAAGAGCCTATTCTTGGCCATGGACGCCCAAGGTTGTATTGTTGGATCTTGACAAGTGTTATGGGCTTGTAAGAAGTCATTTAATGTCTTGAGGTTGTGTAAATTCTATAAAAACCATAGCATAGTAGATGAGATGTATATAATAGTTTACAAGTACCCAAGTTCTGCTGGAGTGAAGGTTGAAGGACAGAGGAAGTGAATGTATTTGTAATCTCCTTTTGTGAAGATAATACAACTTGGCCTCTTTTCTTGGTGGAGTTTTTTACCCAAAAGGGTTTTCTCCACATTAAACACTTGTGTTATGTGCTTCATTTTGCTTCTGGTATATTTTTGTATTGTGGGTTTATGTTTTGTTGCAATCTCCATTAATAACACACAGTTAAAGTTTTTTGAAGTTTATCTCGAATTAGATTTCTATTGAAGTAGTGTTGCTTTCATTTCTAACATTCTTCGCACTTAATTCATTATTTTATCACTTTCTCCCTTCACCAGCTTGAATCCATCGGGTATATATATCTGCATCAAGGATTTCCAACAACTTTCTAGTTAGCAACAAGAACACTTAGGATATTTGCAAATTATTGTTTTGTCAGCTGAATCCATACTTGTTTGATGATGTACACCAAAAACTTAGGCATAGAAATCATTACCTATGTCGACCAAAATCATATAAGACCTCAAGTTACTTGATCAACACCTTCTGAACATCTGGATTGAGGTCTGATACCTTGTTGGCCAGTTCTTCGTCTGTCTGCATTGTCTAACTGGAGTCTGATACACAGATGCTCATATCTTTCACATGCTTTGTCACCGGAGGCTAAATCTCTAGAATACAATAGTTCAGGTACTCCTTATTACTCATCCAAATCCACAACATGCTAGGTTTCACCATCAGAGAGTTCCGGACCCAACTGTCAGACCCTATTATATGCTCTGTTCTTGACTACTAGACCAACCTATCTTCAATCTAACTTCCGGTATGAGTAATTTATGTACTACAAATGTGTGGGATATACTTTGTTGCCATCAATAACAACACTTATGAATCCTAGCAGTGTCTCTTGCCAACAATCTCCCCCTTTAGCATTGATGGCAACACTTAGTGAAAAATGACTGTTGTTGTAACTCCCCCTTTGCTTGTACTCCATTTCTCCACACTGCTTACCAGTGCTCCGTTAATGCTGGATTCCTCATTTTTCACTTCTCTTTACCCCCCCATTTGGCATCGATGGCAAAGGTTGGGATCGGCAAACCAAAAATGTGCAAAAATTATTATATAAGGTCGCATATGTACATACAATCCATAAGATAAACTTACATATACTTAAGTATATCTGCAAATGTAGTCTTCAACTGTACAAGCTTTGTGGCCCAACTTCTCTTCATCCTATCCAAAATGGAGATGTGTCCACTCAAAAAAATGCATATGCTTATGTCCTCTTCAAATTTGTTGGATCACTGGTTCGGGCTATACTTAGAGCATCTGCTAAGGCATCATGCATTGCCTCTAACTTAGGGATGATTATCCCTCTGAGTTCACCCATTCTATCCATTATATTCTTCTTCTCCTTAACCAGTTTCTTTATTTCATTTATTATAACAACTACTTGGCATTCTTGACTTACCAGAGAGACAGTGAGAGGATCAAAATTTTGAGATAGATTTGTCAATTTTCCTTCTTGTTCTTTCATTTTCTTCTCAATGTCCTCTACAACTTTGGGCGAGGATAAACAAAATTTATATATGTCTCCACCATCCTTAAGAGAATTTTCAATGCTCTTTATGCCAATGTTTAGGGTTTTTCTATCATTAACAATTAGCCCTTGTACATCACTGAATCTTTTTCCCAAGAACTCATTCCAAAACTTAGTTTCTGCTGATTTTTCTAAAGACTCAAAATGTGTATTGACAGAATTAACTAAGTTCTTCAAGTTACCGAATGGAGAGGCAGATGGATCCTTATGATATGAGGGCATAATCTTCTCCAGTACTCTAGATGCAATATGCAACAGCTCATAGTCCTCCATATGAGATTTCAGGAGTTTTTCTTTGGCTTTGGCTTGAGCAAAAGATGCTATCTTCATTATCTAAATCAGAGAGAGAGAGTCCAGATTTAGTGGTCCTTGTATCAACTCTAGTTCATCTAATTCCATAGCTTCCTTGTCCAATAAACTTTGCACTGCTTCTGCAGTGTCTCTTGTATTCTCATCTTCCTTTCCTTTGGGGGCATCCACACTGATTTGCTTATTGCCACCAACAGTATTTATTTCTTCTTTCTGCACTTCATCTTCCAGAATAGAGGAGTCTAAGGCCTCAGATTGTTCTATATTAGTTTTCTTTAATGCTTCGACATCCATGTCAGAAGGCTCTTCATCAATTTTCTTTAATCTTTCAACATCCATGTCAGAAGGCTCTTCATTTGCTTCCACTACAATGGGAAGATTGAAACTTTTCAAGGCACTCCAAAGAATTTCTTTTGGCTCATCATCTATTATGGTCAGTTTCTCCAAGTATGAGCTTATTCATTTTGGACTTGCTTCAGAATTCTTCTTTGGCATCCTTGAAAACCATGTCCATTTTTTTTGAGTGATGGTTGGACATAATTGTATCACTATCTGTTCCCGGATCTCCAAGTTTTTTTCTTTTGCACTTACTTTTCTTAACTCCAAAACTTCTTCTAAGATTTTAGGAATTAAGGAAATTATTTCAATGAAAGCTTTGTTATAGATGTTCAAGTACCTTAATGTTGCATCCTCAAGAATTTTCTTGTCTACATCATTGTACTCATCATAGAATTTTGTTACCGGCTATAGGTTTCCATCCACAGTGACTGCTTTAATGATGTCTTCAATGGAGAGAGTGGGTCTCTCAACAAACTCTTCTATCTTCTAGTCCTCATCATTCCTTTCATTCTTGGAAGGTTTGTTCTTGGCTTTCTTCAAATCTCTGATCTCCACATCTGATTCTGTCTCTTCATCATCCTTAAGGCTCACATATGTTCTTGTGGCCTTAGACTTCTTTCTCTTTTCTCTTGTAACAAATGGTTTGGTTACCAGTTTAGCAGTCTTTGAGCTTTTAGGATAGACAGGGGCAGAACTCCTGGTAGATCACTAGCATGCTTTCTTTCTTTGCTTCTTCCCTTTCCCTTTCAATTTTCTCTATTTTTTCTCTATTTGCATCTACTGCCTCCTTTGTTATGCCAAAATTCTTAGCAAGTTATTCAACTTCCCTTCTCACTTTTCTTTTTGACTTAGGCTTCCTTAATTCAACATGTATTTTTATGTTCAGCTCATTAAAGGTACCAAACCTCTCTACTTGAGTGTCCTTGGGTTGGCTTAGCAAGTGTTGAATATGTACCTCCAATATGTTTTCATCAACTTCATAGCCCAAGGGCATTACCCATATAGTTCTTGGCTCAACTGCCTCCATTAGGCATTGATCTATGTCAACCATGAAGTCTTTGTATTTCTCAACTATTAATTTTGGTATTCTTTCTCTTGCATGCATCATGCTCTAGAAATTCTTGAAGTAACCCCAGAGAGCTGTCTTTTGGGCTTGTGCATCACCAAGTCCATACAAGTAATCTCCTATTTGAATTGCAACAGGTCTATCATTTGTCCAGATCAAACCTTTTGATCCTGGTAACTCATTCATGTAATAGAAGAATAGACACAACACCAAATTGCCATACTTGAAGGAATTTTTCTTATCTTTCTTAATCTTCTGCAGATTCTCCATCAGTTGATTCAATAGAAGCTCACACAAATCATAATCTGCATTTTCTTTCACCATCTGATATGCAGTATAGATTGTTGTACCAGATACAGAATTTTCCCTACTTGAGTGGTAAATCTTGTAACCAATTACAATTGATGTAAACTTGACATCTAGATTAGCAATATCATCTATAGTCATTGCCCTCTTGTCATATTTTGATCTAGTGGCTTCTGTTACGGTTTGATTTTTCACAAATTTGAGTGCAGGCAAACCACCAGTTGAGTGCAATCTGGTTACAGCCCTGATGGCATATTTGGTTATCTTAAATGGACTCATTAACCACATAAAGTTATCATGTATCCTACTTAACACATACTAGACCCATTCATCCTCTGCAAAAGATGGGAAATGTATGCAATGTGCAAAGTGCTTGTCTTTTAGGGCCTTGAATTCTGGTTTGAGATCAAAATTCTCATTTCTTAACTATTTATGGTATATTTCCATCAATTCTAAGTCTCCAAGGTCTTCAATGTTTGCATGAATGTAAACCCTAATATCTTCTACATGCAAAACACTATACGAGATACTGGAAAACACACCCAAAGGATCATCTTTTATATATTTGTGAGGGTGTTTCTTGAATTTTGGTCTCAGCCTCTCGGTGACATTCATAACCATAGGAGTAGCCATTCTAGCAACGAAATTCAGAGAAATTTTGCAGAGAAGAAATACCTTTTTCACCTTAGGGTTTGTTGTAACTACCAGAGCAAATTTTTGCTTGATTTCGATCTTCGGCTTTAACTTGAGTAATCTACAGGATCTCTTCTTAGATCTCTTCTCTCTTCTTCATGAGTGCAAAGTGTTGTAAATGACAAATGGAAAGCCTTTTATCCTTGCACAAAGACCTAATTCCCTAATGCAATAAATGCACACTTTAAGTCATCTGGTTACCCTGGTTTGAGTGAATTTCTCATGAATCATTGTGTGGATCTTCAAATTATCATCTAAGTGAGTTGACAACATAAATTTAGCCTTTTAAAACATGCCTTTAAATCCATAGACCATAAAATTGCATTTTCAGATCATACTGGATCTGTTTGTGTTATTCTATTTTTATCGGATAGCTGTCGAAACCTGATCTACTCATAACTTCTTCAAATCAATATGCGGATTTCTCAATCTTTAACTGAATAATTTTTAGATGTACCTCTAAAATCTCTTTAATCCACAACCTTTGATTCTTACTTAATGTGTCGAATTCAAGAACTTACTAACTGGCTGGGGGAATTTGATCTTCTTTACAGCTCCCCCTGAGCTAGAGCTCACCCTTTTTAATTTCTGGAAAGATTATCAGCACCGGATTCTAGTGCAAACCCATCACCAATATTCATCACACTCTTCTTTACCCAAATCTTGCTCATCTCCTTCTAAATCTCATTCGCATTCACTTTACCTTTGCCTTTGTCTTGTTTCTGATCATGTTTTACTAGACCTTTTCCATCATGATTTTAGCTCCTGCAGAATCTAGCTATATGACCAAACTTATTGCAATTGTAACACACAACATTTCCTTGCTTATTTGATTGATATCCTCTTGATCTGTACTGATTAGCCATATGCCCCATTCTATTGCATGTAAAGCATCTACCATTGAAAGAATTGTTTATTTGCATATTTCTGCAATCATGAGATTTGTGACCATACCTTTTGTAATTAAAACATTGACTAGAGAAGGATGAATTATTTTGATTCATTCTACTCTTGCACTAAGTTGCTTTATGACCAAATTTGTTGCAGTTGAAGCAGCTTCCATTGAAGGGTGGATATCTTTGAACTTTAGGTTGTCTTACCAGAGGTCTTCTAGGCCTGTTTCTTTGTCTTTCTGACCCAAAATTCTTTTGCCCAGATCTAGAGCTTTCACCTTTCTCATATCCCAAGCCATGCTTATCATCTACCCTCTTTTGACTTTCAAGTAATACTTCAAGTTTGGCTGAACTTATCTTGAATTTCTCTTTGTATTCATTTGTAGTTTCAAGATCTTGTTTAAGAGTGTCAATCTGTCTATCAAGTTGTTCTTCATTGTATCTAGATTCTTCAAGATCAGACTCAAGATGTCTAATTATTCTATCCATTTTGTAGCAATCTTCCATTTTCTCGTTGAGGGATTGTTTTAAGTTATCTTCAGTCTTTCTCTTTTCGTCAATTTCTTGAGTAAATTTCATAACCCTTGATTCCATTTCATGTCTTAGCATGACAACTTCTTTTGATAGCTTTTCACATAGCTGTGTTTTCTCATTCAAGTCCTCATCAGTATTATTGGCTTCATTCTGATCTGCTAACTTCTGAAGTAGTTCCTTTCTCTTTTTTATGGAATTACTAAGTTTTTCTTTCAGCTCAATGATGAAATCATCAGCCTCCTTAAGTCGCTCTTTCAAAATATTGACTTTAGACTTGGATTGATCAAGATCTTCTAAGACAAACCGTAGTTGTTCTTTCATACCATATGCATCCATTGAGATTCACAGATCCTCCTCAAGCTATTCAGCTTATTCTAAGGAACTTAGCTCTAATACCAATTGTTGGAAACAAGGCAAATAACTGAGAGGGGGGGTGAATCGGTTATCTCAAAACTTTCTTCTTTTACTTTTCTTATCTTATCAATCAATGATATATCAAAACATGAAAGCATAAGCAACCATAAGAGCTGAAATGAAATCAACACACATAACACAAGGATTTTTACGTGGAAACCCTGTTAATGGAAAAACCACAGGGTGATTAACCCAAGATTGTATTCTCTGTTAAAAGAATAAAGAAGTACAAAATGGCACTTGCTAGTTAGGGCTCAATGCGCGAGCACATTGCTCACAAAAGGCTCACTACCTATAAGAGACTCACTATCTACAAAAGCTTATAGATGATAACAAGGTGTTTGAACTGATGAACAACATCTGCATATGCAAGAATTCAATTCTGGTTAGGTACAGTATACCGATCTAGCACATTTCATCCTTCCTCTGCTCAGTATTACTCTTCTGTCACATTCTGAGTTGGATTACTGCCTTCACACTTAATTCATTATTCTATCACTTTCTCCCTTCACAAGCTTGAATCCATTGGGTATATATATCCGCATCAAGGATTTCTAACAACTTTCTAGTCGGTAACAAGAACACTTAGGAGATTTGCAAATTATTGTTCTGTCGGTTGAATCCATACTTGTTTGATGATGTGCACCAAAAAATCAGGCATAGAAATCATTACCTATGTCGGCCAAAATCATATAACACCCCAAGTTACTTGATCAACACATTCTACACATCTGGATTGAGGTTTGATACCCTGTTGACCAGTTCTTCCTCTATCTGCACTGTCTAACTGGAGTCTGATACACAGATGCTTATATCTTTCACATCCTTTGTCACTATAGGCTAAATCTATGGAATACAATAGTTCAGGTACTCCTTATTACTCATCCAAATCTACAACATGTTGGGTTTCACCATCGGAGATTTCTGGACCCAACTGTCAGACCTTATCATATGCTTTGTTCTTGACTACCGGACCAACCTATCTTCAATTTGACTTCCGATATGAGTAATTTATGTACTATGGATGTGTGGGATATACTTTGTTGCCATCAGTGACAAAACTTATGAATCCTAGCAGTGTCTCTTGCCAACAAAATCCTGCTAGAGTGAGTGGCAAGTTGGTTAATTACTCCAAAAATAGTCTTAAAGTGATGTTTTCCTCTTCAAATAGGAAATGGATACTCTCTAACATCTATGCCCCCAAAACTAAACTAACCAAGAAAGAGTTATGGACTTCTATCATTGCTCTTATTCAAAGTTTCAAAGAAGACTTGTGAATGTTTGTTGGGGATTTCAACACTCCGCTCTACCCCTCTGAAAAGTATGGTGGACTTGTGGACTATTCAGATAGTATGTCTATATTTTTTAAATTTCTCAATGTTGTGGTTCTTATGAATGTGGATCTTAATGGACAACCTTTCACTTAGTCCAATAGGTGGTTGGGTGGTCAACTCATTTAGGTGAGACTTGATAGATTCCTCATTTCTTGTAATTGGGATATAATAGGGAATATTACTCTACCTTGGCTAGAGTCAGTTCTAATCATAATCCTATTGATGTAGTAGCATCCAAGGTGTAAGAGCAATCTTGCATCAACCAAAAAAAGTTGTTTCTTTTCAATAAGGGTTAAATTTGGTAGGGTTACTATTTTTAGTAAGTTTGTATTTGTGCATGTTTGGATACAAAATCTTACACGGACCTCCAGAATGGTGAATTGAAGCTAATGGTGAAGAAATCACTTCAATATCATTTGTCATTTGTGAGATATTAAAATTTCAAATTCCAAAAATCCTATTGAAATATTCAAAGTCAAATTTGAGGCACTTAGAGGCTCCGGATGGGTTTGAAATTTGGTGGGAAACCCAAGCAGTCTACCTTTATGGCCCCGCAAAGTTGACCTATTTTTGGAGGGAGATGCAAATTTTGAAATTAAGCTGGTGGCTACCAAACAGGGCTATATATGACTATTTTTGGGAACCCTTGGGGTAGTAGAGTTAAGGGGGAAGGTGTAGAGTCAAGAAAAGGCGAGAAAATAGGAACCCTAGTTGATTTGGCATTACATAAGGCTAAAGATTTTAGAGTCTTGAGAGAGGGAGCTGTAATGTGTTGCAGCCTATAGGGGATTCATCTTCTGATTGTATTTGAGCTTCTGTAATGTAATGTTTTGCCCATATTAATAAAATATCATTTTATTTTCTGTGTGCAATTTTTGTTATTGTGTGTATTATGATTTACCCCTTCGTCAAGTATCCTCCTCAATTGGGTGAATAGGAACCATAAAGGCCCTTACCCATTTTTCTATGAGATAATGTGGGCATCACACCCAAATTTTAGAGATTATTTAGCTGATTGGTTGAAAATCCCTAAGGTTCAACAATGTTCTGGTTGTCCAAAAAATTGATCAACATTAAGAATCAAGTGAAGGTCTAGAATAATTTTTTTTTGTCATGTTTAAAAAAATGGAGGTTCAAGAGATAACGGATGTTGGTAGAACTGATGATGAAATATGTAATCAGGAAAATACAAGTGATGGAAATATGGCATAGTATTATGAAAAGAGAAGAGATTTTTTGGAAGTAGAAACCTTTGGTGTAGTGGTTGAAAGAAGGGGATAAAGAAACTTCTTTTTAATCAGTTAGTGCTTCAACAAAGGAAATGTTATACCATTAGTAGACTACTTGATGATAATGGGCTTGAGGTCAATACTGAAGAGGAACTTGGCCATTTGGGATCCTTCTTTTTCCACTCTTTACTAGCAAAGAAACCTTCTGGACTATTAATGTTGTGAATTAGCTGATAGAGACAATCCCTATGATTATTTCTAAGGAACACAACCTCAAATATAAAAGGTGGTGTTAGAGGAGGAAGTTAAGGTATTGTCATCTCTTTTGGGGCTTTTAAGGCTCTTGGCCAAGATGTTTACCTCTTGCATTCTTTCACGACTTTTGGGATATAGTCGGACATAATGTCACTTGTATTGCCTAAGAATTCTTCAGATCAGGTATGATGTTGAAGGATCTTAATAATACCTTTATTTCCCTTATTCCTAAGAAAAATGACATGGTCTCCATGGCTAAATTATATCCTATTAGCCTCTGCAATACCTTCTACAAGGTGTTTTCTAAACTATTGATTCTTAGAATCCAACCCTTCCTTTCTAAGGTGATATCCAATAATCAGAAGGGCTTTATCCTTGGTCAGTAAATTTTGGATGCTATGATTAGTAAAAATTAAGGCATGGTGTTGAAGTTGGATATTTCAAAAGCCTATGACAGGGTCTCATGGGACTTCCTCTTCAAGGTTCTCAAGAAATTTGGGTTTTAGGAAAAGATTGTTGGAATGATTTAGGAATGTATTACCACACCTAAGTTCTTTATTTTAATAAATGGGACTCTGAGAGGATTCTTTAATAGTGAAAGAGGCCTGATATAAGGAGATCCTATGTCTCCTTATCTCTTCATTCTGGTGGCTAAAGTGCTTGGGAGAAACATCACTAAAATGACTAGAAGTGGATCTCTTCAGGGTATCAATGCTTCTTCTTCTTTGAATACCTCCTCTATCCAATATTTTGTTGACAATGCTCCCTTTGGTAAGTCCTCTATTATTGAGGATAAAAATTGGAAACACCTTTTGGAGGAGTATGCTACTGTTTCTGGTTAGTATATAAATTATGAAAAATTTACTTATAATTTTATAATACTAAGAGAGTTTTATAATAGAAAATCATTTCTATTATTGGATGTTCTTGTGCCCAACTACTAGCTACTTATTTAGGGTTGCCTTTAACTATTAAAAAGTGCACCCAATATATTGGAATAATGTGCTTGAATGGGTGCAGAGGAAGTTGGCTAGTTGGAAGGGGAAACTCTTAAGCCAAACAAGAGAATTCTAGTTGTTGAAAGCTTCTCTCTAGGGTATCCTAATCTATTTCCTTTCATAATTTAAAATTCATAAATATCATGCTAAAAAAATTGAACAAATCCAAAGGAGGTTCCTTATATAAGTTTGAAGAAAAAATAAGGGTTGCATTGGTTAGTTGGGATAAGGTCTACATACCAAAAGGTCATGGATGGTTAGGCCTTAGGGAAATTCATCTCAACAATAAGGCCTTGTCCGCAAAAATTGGCTTGGTGTTAATGAAAGACAATAAAGACTAGATCACTATTATGAAAGCTAAATATTTAGGAGGGGAGAAGGTGAATATTTTCCTATTTGATGCTAACACTCCTAAAGATTGTTGGCTGGAATAAGAACTAGATTTTGGGAAGATTGTTGGCTGGAATAACAACCCTTAATTTCCAATCCTAACTATAGGAACCTCTAACCAACCACTTTGGATCCCTAATCATTGGCTATATCCTAAGGTAGGGCTCAACTATACAATGGAAAAATCTACAAGAATACTGCTACAACCAGAGAAGGCTAGTGAATATTGTTGTTGCTCTAGAAAGTATTTGGCTGATTATAGGCTCCCAATATTCCCTAATGAAAATGATTCATTTTGGACCACGATGCAATGGGTAAATTTATTGTTATCTCAGACTATTACTTGCTTTTGGATTCCCCTAACATGGATATCTTCTAGAATAAAATTTGGAACCACCAACTACTGCTCAAAGTCATGTTTTCTGGTGGACTGCAACTCACAATAAAATTCTTACTCAAGATAACTTACAAAGGTGTGGATTCCAACTTCCTAATATATGTGTCTTGTGTCATGAGGAGGGAGAGAATATGGATCATATCTTTTCTATTGTGATTTCTCCATACAAGTTTGGGAAAAGACCTTTCACAAATTTGAGATTTGTTGGGTCATGCATAACTTAATGATTGGCTTTGTGGATAGTTGGCATTTCCATTTTTCTCATCCAGTGGTAAAAACAATTATGGGGATAGGTGCCTCCTCATCTTGTTTTGGGTATTTGAAAAGGAAGTAACAATCACATTTTTCATGATTTCATGAGAAGCATTGAAGATATTGTTGGCAGAGTATAGGGCAACTGGCAGCACCTACCACAGGGGGCATGTGGAGGATAGAACCAGTACACAAAGAGGTATTTTGGAAAAATACACACCTCTATGTGAATACATAGGATATAAATATAAGTAAGAAATATGATAATAAGATAATAAAGGGGTGAGAATGAGATAGATAAGAAAGAATATGTAAAAGGCAGAGACTCAGACTTACTGATATGATTGTATATGTACCCATTAAATATGAACATATAAAGGAGATATAAGTATTCTGATCTATATACATATATCTTATGAATGTTTTACATAACTTAGGTAGTACCACATGACCTTATTTCCTTAATGTTTATCTACGATTCTCTCACTATATGACTGGAGTATAAATTGACTTTAGAGACTTGATTGAGGACCAGATCTTCAGATTGGTTCCTTCCCATTTCTTGCCAACATTTGGTTCCATTGCCAGGACCCTAGAAAAGGACAGTGAAGAAAAGAGAGGATAAACAGTAAAAAGGAATTTAAGTGTGGAGTAACACAAAGTAAGAAAACTAAAGTGACAGAAATTTTTTATGATTTGTAGAAGACTACGAATTCTCTTAAGTTCCTACCCTTGTGAGAGGGTGGTAGGTACTTAAGGGGATGGAAAATGGGAAAGGGGGAGGATCTTAAAAGATCCTTGAAAATATGTAACTCTTCAAGATGAGACAACCATGGGATACATAAGGATTAATATGATACCAAATCAAAAACACCCATGGCAAAAGGGGATAACAAAAGATTAAGGGAGATTAGTGAGATTATACTAACCAGAATGGAGATAAGTAGGGAGGAGAGACAAAAATAGACCTAGGAATGTTAGGAAAGGTACCGCAAAAGGAGGGAAAAGGTAGGAGAGACAAGTAGAAAACATGAATTAGAAATTGCGGAAGAACAAAAACTATTGGATGAGTGCCCCAATGAGGGTGCTGCCAAAAAGGAATATAAAAGAAAAAGAAATAATGGATGAAGAAGCCATAGAGGCTACTACAAATTTGATACAAAGGGATATAAATGACCCAAGAACCAATAAAAATGCATATTGACAAGGCTATAGAGATTCTCAAAAGAATAGGAGGAAGAATTGAGGCATATGACTAGTTAAGAAGCTTGTGGAGGGAAGAACATAATCAAACTCTAGCCCTACCACAATTATGTAAAACACCAAAATTCCAACCTAATTTTGCTAATATTCAAGTTAAAGTTGATAAAAAATGGGAGGAATTATTAAATCCTATACACAACCTCCAACCCTTAAATTTGGATGTGGATTACCTAGACCACCTGGTAAATCAAGGTATAGTGATGACTAGAGAAGATGCGGTATATAGAGAGATTAGTTCTAGAAGTATAAGACAAAGTAGTGAAAAGTCACCTACAAAATACATGATGTCATTCATAAATGAAAAAGTATCCCCGAGAACAAAATGACAATTTGAAGAGACACAACCCCTCGACCAGGACTCATCCCAGGTGCCTTATGAAGCAAGAAGAATTTCAAGAGAGGATCAAGTTGATAGTAAGAAAGATAGAGAAGAAGAAATTAAAAGAAAGACTTCAAGGAAATATCAGGAAAGGAGTATTTTGACATCAAATTATAGAGAGATAAAGGAAGGGAACACATTTAACCATAATACAAAGGCCAAAACTTAAGTTGAAAACAAGGAAGAAAACCACCGCAAGACATCAGAGGTTCCAAAAAAATAGAAGAAAGTAAAAATGGATGCCATAATTAAGTTATTAGTATTTTAAAAGGATACAAATGAAGCAGCAGAGCACATTTTTGTTTTAGAATCCATTTGGAGTTGAAATGGTATAACCAAGGATGAAACCAAACTATTTGACTTTATTGGGACATTGTGGAATGATGCTCTGAAATGGTACAGAAAGACATGCCCTAAACATGATAAAAATTGGGATGAAGTTAAAAAGGAGTTTCTAGAAAACTTTGAAACTTTAAAAATACCTACAGAAGGAGTAAGAAAAATGAGGGAATTAGTACAAAAAGATGGAGAAACCATAAAAGAATTTGATAAAAGATTCAAAGAAATGGTCTGCAAATTAGAGGAGCCATTAATTGAAAAGTAAAAGATTGAACATGGCTCACATCCAGAATAAGCCCAGATGTTAGAGCATCTTTGGATGGTAGAATATTTGAAACATATGCAAAAGAAGTTACATTGGCCTACTACATTGAGTCACAAATGTGGC
The DNA here is from genome assembly GCA_027924645.1 of Cunninghamia lanceolata. Taxonomy (NCBI): domain Eukaryota; kingdom Viridiplantae; phylum Streptophyta; class Pinopsida; order Cupressales; family Cupressaceae; genus Cunninghamia; species Cunninghamia lanceolata. Next base: position 356,571 of record BSBN01000490.1, on the reverse strand, counting down.
ACAAACAAGAAAAAACCAAAGGAAACATGGAATTAGTAAGAATAAGGATAGAATTGGAACAGTTGAAGCTAAAACAAGAAATCTTGGCAAAGCAGGAAGAAAATTCACACAAACAGAGTCCAAATATATGGTGTTGCTATTGTACAAAAGAAGGACACATAAGAAATGAATGTCTAAAGTTGAAAGGTAAAAGATAGGCTACCACACTAAAGGAAGATATAAAAGCAATGCCTACAAGACCTAATACAATATATTATGGATTATGCAGTGAGTGGGATGATCATGAAACACCAGATTTCCCTTCACAACTATTTAAGGTGAGAGAAGATGATGATGAAAATGAGTCATGGTATAACACAAACCATAAGAACAAAGCACAAAACAATACTATGGCATATGTAAAAGGCTTGGCAGAAAGACCCTTATAGATTTAGGATCAGGGTTATAAGCAACCTACATGGAGAAATCAAAGAAATATGAATAGTCATTCAACATACAAATGCCAATGTACCATATGGAAATAATTACAATAATGATGAAAGAGAGCAGTTTGGAGGATATAGAGGAGGTTGAGGCCATGGTAGAGGTAGAAGAAGCAGAGATGAAGCAACGTACTATAAATGCAGTAAACTGGGACATTTTGCTAATGAATGCTAGGGAGAAAGAAGAAGACAATGCACATTTTGTAATAGTATAGAGCACGACCTTTTCACATGTGATAAAGCACAATGATACTTTCAAAATGCACTGCAACAAGAAAAAAGTGATGACATAGAAAAATAAAAAGGGGCTAGGGTAATCCGAAGAGTCCCCAAAGAGTAGGGTCAGTTCCTAAGAACCTGCCAGAGAGACAAAGATCGTAACACAAATATAGCTTCATCAAAAACTTTAGAAGAAGAAAACCAAATTAAAGGAGTCAAGTATGAAAAAGATAAAATGGATAAAATTAAAGGAAAATAAAAAGTTGCTGTGGTAACAAGACAAGGTACAAATACCACCAGATGTGGTACTACTGAAATAGAGAGAGAAGAAAGTGAGGAGGATACATTCTTCCCTAATAAGAGACAACATGATGACATAGTTCAAAAAACAAAGTAGATTGTGACCCAAGAACAAGATAGATAGAAACAAGATAATCAATTCTTCATAGAAGAAGAAGTTGCCACACTTAAACAATTCACAACACTAATGCAACAACACAATTTTATGGAGAAATTTAAGCAATTTGCAAAATACTAGAATAAGGAGAAAATACCTAAAAATCAAATCTGACAAATGGGCATAATTGATAGACATTAGAAGACAAAACCACTATTGTTGGATGCTCATATAAATCACAAAATGGTCAAACATGTTAAGATAGACTTGGGTGCAAGGCTGATCCCACACTACTGAGTCACAAACTTGGGACTGTTTAGTGGAAAATTAGATTTGTTAATGTTTTAGTGTTTTGATGTTTAAATCCTCCTCTCCACTTTACATTCAAGGATCTAGAGTCAAGTGGCGAGCACTATCATACCCTAGATCACTGTGAGATATAGGAAAACTTGGATTAGGGAATTTAATTACCAATTTCTCTTCTCTTATGCTTAATTGACCATTAAAACCCTAATTGTGCAAATACGACAATAAACTGATGAATAATGGAAAAAGCTCTTGTAGAAGGGAGTAAAATAGCAAATCACATAATACCTATTTTCGGGGTTCTAAGGTGGAATAGTCAGGGACACTGGAGCAAATGCCCAAGTCCAAGGTACTGGTTTCTTTGTGGGATCTAGACCTCCTTCCAACACTGATCATCCCTGTAACTTCTATTTCTAGAAACTCAGCTGCGAAGGACACTAGAGATAGTGCCCAAGTCTTGGAAATGCTTTGGTATCCTGCTTCTCTTCAGATACTGAATCCTTGATGCTTGCCAATCCTTCCTGCAACTTCACTTCTCCTGAATACGACACCTCTAACCTGTAATCACAAGATTTGGTTTGGAGGTTGTGGTGTTTAGAGGCTTGCCTCAGTCAAGCCCTGAAGGACACTTAAGTCTCCGAACATTGTTGTCAGATAGAGAATGCATGCCCTTGAGAGGTAGAGGCAAAAACTAAAGGAATCGATGATGAAAACATAATATAATGTCACCTTGTAGTGAAGATATCATGGGAGGAAGATGCTCTTCATTCCATGATGAATGGATGCTCAAATCTGTAAATACAAAAACACTATTGTGTGGTTACACAACACGCCCCATTTTGCCTTAGCAAAACAAGGACCCAACCTCCTTTTTTTGTCTGCTTGCTTGTTTTCTTGCTTTGGGCGATTTGGTAAAAAATTAGTCATGTATGTCACCTTTACTTAGGTGTGGGTATCACACAAAGAGATCAGTTGCCAAAGTCAGTATTTGCTATCACAAACCTCATAATTGGAAATAGTACAAAATTCTAAGCAGGTTTACATTCTGGATCACCCTGATATTGTTTAAGGGTAGAGATTTATGTTGAGTCAAAGTTCGGTCAACCTTGATATTTCCTGGAGGGTCATATTTCCTATTATCAGTCATATTCATTTAGATGACCCTTACTTATGAGGATCACCCGATCCCCATTTAATCCTTGATACGTGAACGTCAAACTTAAATAGGGATGAGTATCTGCCCTTCAAGAACCTCATGTATTTGTGGGGGGGTCATATTTCCTAATATTAGTCATCTTACAAAATATCACCCCACGCTAATATGACTATAATGTCATTCATCTCCAATGAATGAAAGAGATCACCTTGATAATAATGTAGTCATTCCACCCGACCCACAGTAGGTCATATATCCAAATATCCATCATATTTCTCAATGGGATGATGATGTCACCATAACCCAATAACTAAAGAACATTGATGTCATGATGATGTCATCACGATCTATCCCCAAGGGGGTCACATTTTGAAATATCCCTTGCCATAACTAAATGACCATGACATCATCTTTCACAAATAATTGCTGAAGTCCATATGATGATGATGCCATCCATTTATTCCCAAGCGAAGAAGATATTATGTTTGTATCAAAAGACTCAGATATTTTTAAATATCCCTAATCTTAATTTTACGACCCGATCTTCCTTCATAGTCAAAGGTTCACCATATCACCCTGATCTTTAGTAAACAATTATCCCGTATAGAGGGGGGGTAATATTTTCCTTTAGGGGTCATATTTTCAAATATCCTTGTTCTTCGAAAGATCACCCTCTGGCATTAAATGCGAGCCAAAAGGTAGATGAAGCCCCCTCAATTTCAAATACAAATCCAACACTTGGCGGCATTTATGAAATTCATGCAAATAATCGACAGATCCAATCAAGACAACACATATGCCCTAATTCATCCTATTGATTGGTTTAAAAGTAAAATTCAAGGGTTATTTACATTTACTTTGTGATTTTTAAGATTTACAGACCTCTAAAAGTCAAACTCCTCTCAGTCATCTACTAGCGGATCGTGACCTTCAACGTAACAGAATAGAACAGTTAACCCTACACATCTACATTTTCCTATTATCAGTCATATAATCAGAAATAGAAAAGTGAATATCATGTAAGTAATTTAAAACCCTCTGTTGGAAACAAGGTAGATAACTAAGAGGGGGGATGAATCAATTATCTCAAATATCTTTAATTTTTTCTTCTTTAATAATTAGTGCAACATCAAAACATATAAGCATATGTGATCATAAGAACAAAAATAAAATCAACACACATAACACAAGGATTTTTACGTGGAAAACCCTGTTAAGGGAAAAACCATGGGGTGACTAACCCAAGATTGTATTCTCTGTTAAAAGAATGAAAGAGTACAAAATGGCACTTGCCAGTTAGGGCTCACTGCCCGAGCACACTGCTCACAAGAGGCACACTGCCTACAAGAGATTCACTGCCTACAAAACTTACAAAAGGTGATCAGGAGTTTGAACTGATGAGAAGCATCCACACATGATAGAGTTCAGTTCTGGTTAGGCACAATACACTGATTTGATGCACTTCATTCTTCCTCTATTTTAATATTGTTGCTCTATCACATACCAAATTGAATTGTTGCTTTCAAACTTATCCCTTCTTTTCTTCACACTTTCACACATCTCACACACACACACCTACATACTGAAATCCATTTGGTATATATATCCACATCAAGGATTTCATCAACGTTTCTAGTCGGCAATAGGAAGACTCAAGATATTTACAAGTTACTGATCTATCGGCTGAATCCATGCTTGATTTGTGATGCATATCAAAAATATTGACATAGAAGTCTTTAACCATGTCAGCCAACAATGTATAATCCCCAAACTGCTTGATCAACAATTTTTACTCATCTGGATTGAAGTCAGATGCTCTATTGGTCAGTTCTTTCTCTGTCTGCTCTGCCTGTTTGGAACCCAACACTCAGATGCTCATATATTTTTCATGCTTTCTCACCGGAGGCTGAATCTCTAGAATATAGTAGTCATGATACTCCTCTTGACTGATCCAAGTCTGCAACTTTCTAAGTTACACCATCTGAGAGATCCGGACCTGATTGTTAGACCTTGTTGCATACTCTATTCTTGTTCACCGAACCAAAACAATCTTCAATCTGACTTCTGATATAGGCATACTATGTATTGTGGATGTGTGGGATGGACATTGTTGCCATCAATGACAACACTCATGAAGCCACACAGTGTCTCTTTCCAACAATCTCCCCCTTTGGCATTGATGGCAACACTTAGTAAAAAATGGCTAAGTGTCGTAGTAAAGTCCCCCTTGGCTGATGCTCTGTCTTTTACACTATTTTATCAGAGCTCCCCCTTAGCTGGATTCCACATTTTTCACTACTCCTCACTCCCCCTTTGACATCAATGGTAAAGGGCAGAATCTGCATACCAAAATTTTGCAAGAATTAATATATACATGGTCGTATAAGTATATATACATGTTATACTTACATATACTTAAGTATATCCGCAAAAGTGGCCTTCAACTGTACAAACTTTGTGGCCTAGTTCTACTTCATCCTATCCAAAATTGAGATGTGACCACTCAACAAAAATGCATATGCTTTTGCCTTTCTTAGATCTATTGGATCACTTGTCTGGGCTGTGGTCATAGCATCTATCAAGGCCTCATGCATTGCCTCTAACTTAGGGATAATTATCCCTCTGAGTTCACTCATCCTGTTTATTATATTCTTCTTTTCTTTGTCCAGCCTCTTTATTTCATTTATAATGACAATGGCTTGGCATTCTTGATTCATTAAGGATGTAGTGAGGGGATCAAAATTCTGAGATAAACTTGACAGTTTACCTTCTTGTTCTTTCACCTTCTTTTCAATATCCTCTGTTACTTTGGGCCAAGATAGACAAAATTTGTAAAAATCCCCACCATCTTTAAGAGCATTTTCAAGGGTCTTTATTCCAATGTTCAGAGTCCTCCTATCATTAGCAATAAGTCCCTATACTTTAGTGAATCTTTTTCCCAAAAACTCCTTCCTGACCTTGGCTTTTGCCGATTTCTCTAAAGATTCAAAATGAGTGCTAATAGAATTTAATAGAGATTTCAAGTTACCAGATGGAGAGGCCAAAGGATCCTTTTGGAATGATGGCATGATCTTCTCCAGCATCTCGGATGCCATCTCCAATAGTTCACAGTTTTCCATGTGGGATTTTAGGAGTTTTTCTTTTGCTTTGGCTTGAGCAAAAGATGTTATTTTCATTGTCTAGACTAGAGAGAGAGAGTCAAAATTTAGTGGCCCTTGAAATAGCTCAGGTTCATCTATTTCCATCATTTCTTTATTCAAAAATTCCTTTACTGCCTCTGTAGTGTCTCTTGTCAATGATTGAGACTTCATTTCTTTTGGGATATCAGAAGAGTCAACATTAGTCTCTTCTGCTTGTTCTTCCTCTTTTCCTCTAACCTCTTCTTCTTGATTTACTTTCTCCTCTTTTCTTCCTTCTCCTTCAACTTCAAAATCTGGAATGTCAGTAGTGGGATCCGAAGGAGAGATGTCACCAGTGTTTATTGCTTCATGAACTTCCTCTTCCGGAACAAAGGAATCCAAGTCCTTAGACTTTTCTTCATCTAGCTCTTTTGATCTTCTACATCTTTTTTAGAAGATTCTTCATTGATTACATTTAATCCTTCAACATCCATAGTAGAAGGTTCTTCATCTGTTTCCTCTACAATAGGAAGATTGAATCTTTTGAAAGCATTCCGGAGGATGTCTTTTCTTTCTTTTACTACTTGGTCAGTTTCTCCTAGCATAAGTTTATTCATTCTTTCTTTTCTTTGGAATTCATCCTTACAGTCCTTAAAGATCATGTTCATTTGTTTTGGGGTGATGGAAGGATAAAGTTAAATTTCTATCTATTCTCGAATCTCTAAGTCTTTTGCTTTTGCATTTTCTTTTCTCAATTCAAGTACTTCTTCTAGACTTTTAGGAATTAAGGATATAATTTCAATGAAAGCTTTATTGTAAATATTCAAGTACCTGACAGTAGCTTCTTCTAAGATCCTCTTGTCTGTATCACTGTATTCATCATAGAACTATGTTATTGGCTACAGGTTTCCATCCATAGTGACTTCCTTGATGATGTCATCAATGGAAAGAGTAGGCTTTTCAACAAATTCTTCTACCTTTTCTTCCTTATTTTTACTAGCAGAGTATTCTCTGGATGTTTTCTTCTTCTTCATTTTCTTGATTTCCTCATCAGATTATGTTTCTTCATCATCTTTGAGGCTTGTATATGACCTTGTGGCTTTGGTCTTTGTCCTCTTTTCTCCTTTTCCATATGTTTTGACTTCTGATTTAGTGGCCCTTGAGGTTTTAGGAGTGGTAGGTGCAGAGCTCTTGGAGGATCTAGTCCGGGAGGAGGCTTGTACTAGAACATCTCCTTTCTTTGTTTCTTGTTTCTCTTTCTCAACCTTCTCCATTTTATCTCTGTTTGCATCTACTGCCTCTTTTGATATGCCAAATCTTTTGGTAATCTCCTCACTTCCCTCTTTACTTTCCTCTTTATCTCTAGTTGTCTTAACTCAACATGTACTTTTACACTTAGTTCTTGAAAGGTTCCAAACCTTTATGCCTTAGGGTCCTTAGGCTAGCTCAACAGGTGTTGAATGTGTAGCTCCAAGATTTTCTCATCAACCTCGTAGCCCATAGGCATTATCCACACTATTTTGGGCTCAACTACCTCCATTAGACATTGATCAGTGTCAACCATGAAGCACACTATATCCTTGTATTTCTCAACTATGGATTGAGGAATTCTTTCTCTGGCTTGCATCATGCTTTGAAAGTTCTTGAAGTAACCCCAGAGAGCTATGTTTTGGGCTTGAGCATCACCAAGTCCATACATATAGTCTCTAATATGTATGGCAACTGGTTTGTCATTTTGCCATACCCAACCACTTGATCCGGGTAGCGCATTCATGTAATAAAAGAACAAAAACAATATTACACAACCATATTTGAAGGAATTCTTCTTATCCTTTTTTATCTTCTGTAGGTTTTCTAATAGTTGATTTAGGAGAAGGTCACATAGATCCTAATCTACATTTTCCCTTAACATCTGATATGATGTATATATTGCAGTCCCAGACATAGAATTCTCCCTTCTAGAATGATAGATCTTGTACCCAATTATCATTTAGGCAAACTTGACATTCGGATCTGTGATGTCATCTACGGTCATTGCTCTTTTGTTAAACTTAGATCCAATGGCTTCAGTTACTGTCTGGTTCTTGACATATTTAAGTGCAGGTAGCCCACCGGATGAGTGCAGTCCAGTTACTGCCCTAATAGCATCTTTTGTTATCTTGAAGGGCCTCATTAACCACATGAAATTGTGATGTATCCTGCTTAGGACATACCAGACCCAATCATCTTCTACAAAATAGGGGAAGTGAATGCAATGTCCGAAGTGTTTATCCCAGAGGGCCTTGTATTGAGGTTTGAGTTCAAAACTCTCATCTATTAGTTGTTTGTGATAGATGTCCATCAATTTAGAGTCTCCAAATTCCTCAATGTTGGCATAGATATAGACCCTAATATCTTCTATGTGCAATACCCCATGTGGAATGCCAGAAAATGCGCCTAAGGGATCAACTTCTAGAGATTTATAGGGGTGTTTCTTGAATTTTGGGTGCGGCCTATCAGTGATCTTAACAACCATTGGAGTAGTCATCTTGCAAAAGATTTAGAAAGAGATTTTCAGAATGGAAGTACCTTTAACGCTTTAGGGTTCGAAACAAGAGCCGGAACAAATCACTGGTTGAATTCGATTTTGTAGTTGATTTTTGAGTGAGTTGTAGAAACTTTGATGTAGAGCTCTTCTTTTCTTCTTCTCGAATGCAAATGTACAAATAATAAGTGATTGAACCCTTTTAACCTTGCGCAAACCCTAATTTCCTTTTGTAATAAATGCACAACACAAGTTATCTGGAATGCCCTATTTTGAGAGAGATCTTCTCGAGTCATTGTACTGATCTTAGAATCTTTTTTACTGAGGATTGACAATGTATCCTTTTTACTTCGAACATGCCATGGGTCTGCAGATCAAAGTATTTCGATTCTAAATCATACCAGATCTGTCTGTAAGAATCCTACTTTACCAGAGCGCTGTCAGAACTGGATTAACTTGAGTGATTAAACTCTTGCAAAACTCCATGCAGATCTTACATATTTTTACTAAAGGTTATGTAGGTGTTATTCTGAGAACCCTTTAATCCGCAGGATTCCATGTGCCGAGTTTAGGCACTAATTGACTAGCTGGGGGAATTTATTTTTCTCTTTGACTCCCCTTGAGCCAGAGCTCACCCTTTTAGTTTCCGGAAGAATATCAGCACCAGATTCTGGTGCGGATCCATCCCCAATATTTTTTGTACTCTTCTTCACCCAAATCTTGCTCATCTCCTTTTGAACTTCATCTGCATTCACTTTACCTTTGCCCTTATCTTGTTTTTGATTATGCTGCACCGGACCATTTCTATCCTGATTTCTACTTCTGCAAAATTTGGCAATATGACCATATCTATTGCAATTGTAGCAGACAACATTTCTTGGCTTATTTGATTGATATCCTCTTGATCTGCATTGATTAGCCATATGTCCCATTCTATTGCATGCAAAGCATCTACCATTGAATGAATTTTTTATTTGCATATTTCTGCATTCATGAGATTTGTAACCATACCTTTTGTAGTTAAAACATTGTCCAGAGAAGGATGGATTAGTCTGATTCATTCTCCTCCTCCACTGAGTTGCTTTATGACCAAAATTGTTGCAATTGAAGCAGTATCTATTGAAGGATGGATATCTTTGAGTATTTGGTTTCCTTACTGAAGGTCTTCTAGGCCTGTTTCTTTGATTTCCTGATCTAAAGTTCTTCTGACTAGATCCAGAGCTTTCACCTTTCTCATATCCCAAGCCACACTTATCATCTACCCTCTTTTGGCTTTCAAGAAGAACTTCAAGTTGAGCTGATCTTATCTTGAATTTTTCTTTGTATTCATTTGATGTTTGAAGATCTTATTTAAGAGTGTCTATCTGGTTCTCAAGTTGTTCTTCATTGTCTCTAGCTTCTTCAAGATCTGATTCAAGATGCCTGATTATTCTATCCATTTTGTGGCAGTCCTTTGTTTTCTCCTTAAGAGATTGTTTTAGAGTATCTTCAATTTTCCTCTTTTCTTCAATTTCTTGGGTGAATCTCATAACCCCTGATTCCATTTCATATCTTACCATAATGACTTCTTTCAATAGCTTCTCACATAGCTTATTTTTCTCTTCCAGATCTTCATTAGTATCATTGGATTCACTCTGATTTGCTAATTTTTGAAGTAGTTCCTTTCTCTTTTTCACAGAGATACTAAGTTTTTCTTTTAGCTCATTTATGAAATCATTAGCTTGTTTGAGTCTTTCTCTCAAATTATTGACTTCAGAGTGAGATTGTTCAAGATCATCAAGAGCAGACTGAAGTTGTTCCCTCATACCATAAATATCCATTGAGATTCCCAAATCTTCCTCAAGCTGTTAGGCTTTGTTTAGAGGAACTTAGCTCTGATACCAATTATTGGAAACAAGACATATAATTGAGAGGGGGGGTGAATCAGTTATCTCAAATATCTTTAATTTTTCTTCTTTAATAATTAGTGCAGCATCAAAACATATAAGCATATGTGATCATTAGAACATAAATAAAATCAACACACATAATACAAGGATTTTTATGTGGAAAACCCTATTAAGGAAAAAACCATGGGGTGACTAACCCAAGATTGTATTCTCTGTTAAAAGAATGAAAGAGTACAAAATGGCACTTGTCAGTTAGGGCTCACTGCCCGAGCACACTGCTCACAAGAGGCACACTACTCACAAGAGGCACACTGCCTACAAGAGACTCATTGTCTACAGAACTTACAAAAGGTGATTAGGAGTTTGAACTGATGAGAAGCATCCACACATGCTAGAGTTCAGTTCTGGTTAGGCACAATACACTGATTTGATGCACTTCATTCTTCCTCTATTTTAATACTGTTGCTCTGTCACATACCGAATTGAATTGCTACTTTCACACTTATCCCTACTTTTCTTCACACTCTCACACATCACACACACACCTACATACTGAAATCCATCTGGTATATATATCCACATCAAGGATTTCGTCAACTTTCTAGTCAGCAATAGGAACACTTAAGATATTTACACGTTATTGATCTGTTGGCTGAATCCATGCTTGATTTGTGATACGTATCAAAAATATGGACATAGAAGTCTTTAACCATGTTGGCCAAAAATGTATAATCCCCAAATTGTTTGATCAACACTTTTTACTCATCCGGATTGAAGTCAGATGCTTTGTTGGTCAGTTCTTTCTATGTCTGCTCTGCCTATCTGGAACCCAACATTCAGATGCTCATATCTTTTTCATCCTTTCTCACCAGAGGTTGAATCTCTGGAATATAGTAGTCATGATACTCCTCTTGACTTATCCAAGTCCATGACTTGCTGAGTTACACCATCTGAGAGATCCAAACCTGATTGTCAGACCTTGTTGCATACTTTGTTCTTGTTCACCGGACCAAAACAATCTTCAATTTGACTTCCGGTATAGGCATACTATTGTTTCCATCAATGACAACACTCATGAAGCCACACAGTGTCTCTTGCCAACACCCTCTACATTGTCGTTTTCTACAAATTGCCAGGTAAAATGGATGTTTATCAGGATAGATATGCATGATGATGCATGGAAGGAATTGAAATGTTGAATAATTACTAAGAGATGCATGATATTGTTTAACTTCCATACAAACACCCTAGGGTAAGATATGCATCTGTCTATCGCAAGATCCAATGGCAAAGGTCAGAAAGAATAGATCCAATGCTGAGTTCCTGAAACCCATGTTTGTACAACCTGAGGGAGTGGGGTTCAGATATGGTATGATCGGTGACACGCATCAAGGGCAAACATACATGGATGCATGGACAAGGAAATTGGATAATGATACTGACAATCCTATACTGGATAGGGTATTTACCACTGGTATGTGGCATGCCACAGGATTTCCTTATTCAATGGAGACCACTGAGCTAGTGGTGGAATGTGCTAGAAACTATAAACCAGAGACCAGGAGAGTAGAAAAACATGGCAGAGTGTATGCTAACTTTTCAATCAAGGGCATCACTGCTACATTCAATCTACTTGTGCGTAATAAGATAGTTAGTGTGAACCTCAGTAAACTGGAGAAAGAATATCTTAATAATAAGAAAGAGGCTAGGAAGATCATGTATCAATGGAGGGCCAAGAACAATACCTACACAGCTTCAGCCAAGTTACTAGTGTATTTGTATAAATTTGACTTTGATGATGAATATCAGTATATGATTGCCCTATTGAGTAGGATGACCAACATATAGCATGCTGGGAACTTTGAGAATTGGATGTATGGAATGATCCAGATGGTATTATATTAAAAAAACAAGCCTCTATGGGCCAAAAATATTAGTGATTGCTTAGATGAGGGGATGAGAAAGCTAGGTGGTAAGGCTTGTATATTCTATATGACCTCCTATGTTGTATATGCTTGTGCTTTCTGAGGAACATTTGATGCCTTACAGATAGTGGGCAAGGTTGGGAACAGGACTGGTGATGTGAACATTTGGGATCACTATCCACAATTGTAGAGAAAGGCCTATCTCCAAGATTATAAGTTGGTAAATGACTCATTTTCAATGCATCTAGTCAAGACTATGGAGGAGGACTGAACCAAGAGATTAAGCATGGAGGCTCAGGTAGTTATCTATAAGTATGGGGCTTGGTTTATCCAATTCCCCACTTTTTCATACATAAGAATTGAAGGATTTGAGGGGAAACCCCTCATGTTGCCAAGATATCCCACTGATAGGGTCATCTTGATGGAATTTGTTAGACAAGTGTCTACTTCAGTTGAGGCTCACCTGGAGTAGAATAAGATTCCTCCTATATTGTTCCCAGTTTACATGGGTTGGTACCTATACCCTGACAGACAGGGCATCAAGGATGCTATTGGAGGGTTAAAGCTCATGTACTTGCAGCTATTTCCTATAGCCAGGTCATATGACCCATATGGAAAAATGCAAAAGCTACTAGGAAAAAAAATACATCAAAAGCATCTAGAAGATTTTTGGACTGATTGTGATGACGAAGCAAAGGTCAGAAGAAGAAAGTATCAAAGACTCACCCTTAATCAGATCCGGACCTTTGATTACATTTCAGTGCTTGCACAGCTACATCATGATGATGGGAAAATAATGTCAAATGAATATGAAGACAAGAAGGTGTATAACGACACCATTTCAACCCCTAATCTGACTCAGCTGGAGGAGACCTCACTAGATCAAATAATGAGGGGGGTCATCCAACTGACCCAGAGTTGGGTAGATGCTAAGATTACTAAATTGAAGAAGAAGGGTATGGCCCTAATAGTCGACAATAAAAAGAAAAGACAAGAATTATCAAATGAAGATTATGATGATTTTCTCATTGAGAAGAGAAAATCTAATGGAGAGAGATTACCCACTGAGGAACAAAAGCTGCTAGGAAAGGGCAAGAAGGATGATCCTAAACAAGGGGTGATTATCAAAAGGCTTCCATCAAAGGGTGATGAGGCATCCACATCTGCACATGCATCCACATCACATCCACCCCTTGATAAACAGAAGGCCAAGAGGATAGTAAGGCCTGTTCCTGAGGATACAGGGAGGCATGTAGAGGATGAGTCTTTGCATGATGAACTAGAAGAAGAGAATCTCGTGGAAGAAGAACAATTGAATAAGGAACCCAAGGATGATGACTTGCTGATAACTAGTAAGAAAAGAAAGAAAGTGTTGCAGACACCACCACCAAAGAAGCACAGAACAATAATGAGGGGTAATGTCAGCACTGACTCAATCATGTTAAGGGGTATAGGTGGTTTAACCTTCATGAAGGAGCTGCAACATGATGTCCCCCTCCCTGAAATTATTTAGTTTAAGACTGAGAAGATGGAGGAACAAATATAAAAGGAAACACATGTGGCTGGTAAGGAGTCTCCCTTTCCACTAGATAACACTGTTGAATTATCAGATGATGAGGTAGTCCAGGATGTGACTACCTAGCATTTGGAGACCTTAGTAGCAAATACTAAGATAGCCCCTTATGGGACCCCATTGGCCCAGATGAGGACTGTTTGAGTGGAAGAGAAAATGGATGAAGTAGAACAAGGTAATCCTGAGGAGATAGCCCAATAGATAGGGCTGACTAATTTGATAGAGTAGGTCACTAGCCCTGAAATGATTGATTTGACTTATTAGGGTGATATGACCTATTAGGGTGATATGACCATGGATAAAGACAAAAAGCAACCTTTGGAGCCTGAAAAAATTGATAATACAATACATACAAAAATTGGTGGGATGACACTCAATCAAGGTAGAGGTCAAGGTAATGTGCCTATAGAGCAAGAAAGGGTAGAGGCTCACCCTCAAAACAGGGGTGATCAGGAGATGCCTGACAAGGAGGCTGGTCAAGATCAAAGTGCTTCGTCGCCACATACTGAAAGAGGTGATCAAGGGAGTGATCCTGGAACAAAAGAAAAATTAGGTGAGAAAGATTCCAACTTGGGAGAGACTGGTGCATCTAAAGGTGATGAACCGAGTCTGACACAAGGTGTAAGCCAACAAAAAGAAACAGAAAATGTGACCAAGGATAATCTGAGTGATCTTTAGGGTCAGAATACATAGTCTGCCCAAGAGACTAAGGTACCACAAAATGAGCAAAAGGAAAAGGCTCAAGAAACTCTCAAAGAAAGTTTACAGAAGGGGGTGCAAGATCAAGATATGAGTACTCAACAAGAGCCTCCTCCACAAAAATAAATCCCTCAACAAGAGGAACCCCAGCAAGATCCCCTTCATGAAAATGTACGAGGAAGAAATCAAAAAATAAAATTCACCACCAAGGGTAGAATTTAACATGGAGTCATAGGACACCCAAAATAAAGAGGGTGATCATCAAGAACCCAAGGGTGATGTACCTTATTGGTTGCAACAAGAGGTACATCTGCAACAAGTAGAGGCAGTACATGACTCTGATGTTTCTACATTGTTTGCTGGGAGCATGATAAAACCAAGAAGAAAGGCCAGGTTGACATATACAATCAAAAGAGACCCTACTGCAGGTAGGAGAACTACACAAATAACCTTACCTATAGTAGAAAAAGAGAAAGGCAAGATAGGCCTTGAGGAGATTCAGATTACTAATGTTGATCTAAGTTTTGCAAATGAGGACCAAGAGGGTCAAGAAGGCAAAGACATTATTGACTCTCTTACACAAAGGGTGAAGAAAGAAAAGGAAAAGAATAAGAAACATAAAGAGCACATTCTTTTATAAAAGGGTTAGTTAATCCTGATCATGCAACACCTGATCCAACTACCCCACTGACAATTATATCCCAATAAGAGGTGATAGGATTAGATTTGATGAAACATAAGGCCCAATTAATGGACAAATGGTTCATGTCTATTATTTTTGAAGTTGAGGATGTAGTGAAAACCTCCTTGGAGAGGTGGAATTCTCTTAGTGATTTGAAGAGAAAGGTAGATAAAATGCAAAATGAAGTAGACAGAAGAGCCTTCAAGTTGGAGAAGCACCTAGATGCCTTGGTTGAAATGAAGAGAATTGATGTGCAGATACTTATAGATAATAAAGTATTAGATAATAACACCTCCCAGGTGCTCAGTATTTGGTATGAAGACACTGGGTTTGAATGTGATAATTTGAAAAGATGTAGTGGCAAACTTAGGGACATAAGTGTAAAATTGCATAGTCTTATGTCAAAGAGGTAGAAATCCTAGAAGCCATGAAGGGAAGGTAGAAGGGAAGATAGAAAATCAAGATGTTGATTTTGCTATTCAAGCTATTCATGACAACTTTAAATGAGCTACAGAGGATCCCCTGCACCATCTGAGAGAAGAAGTAATAAATAAGGTCATGAGGATGAAAGTCATGGTAGAAACATATAATGAAACATTGAATAGTAGGAAGAACAAGATAGATACCCTTCAAGCAAAATTTCATTCCCACAGGCATGCAGTGATAAAAACCAAAGTCCAGAATGGTGGTGAAATTGAGAGAATAGTACAGTTGTATGAATCCATCAGGGCAACTATAAGGATACACATAGGAGATGATCAACATCAGAGTGATAGTGATAAGGAAGATGATGGTGATGCTGAAAATGATGATGATGAAGAAGAAGAAGAAGGAGATGAAGAATAAACAAGGATGCATGATGATTGGGTTGTATGCATTATCAGCATAGAAGATACTTGGATCCAATAGAGAGTTGCTAGCTGGCAACTTGTGCCACATATGAAGATATTGACTAAGTCAATGGAAGATGTTGACCTTTGATCTGATTAGATGAATCTTGACTGTTGGTCATTTATAACCGCCTCCTCTCCTTATTCTATAAAAGGGGATGGAGTGCACTCTTTTGTATTATTAGAAACTTAATTTAAATTGGATTGCTGAAGCATTCAGGACTTATTTCAAAGCTTTTGTGAATGTACATGTCTTTTGAATACTTAATGAAAGAGTTTGTGTTGATTACAAACTATTGTAAATCTTGAGTAGTCAGTGAATGAGATCTAGATATATGCATTGATTAGCTACGTCCCTTGGAGTGCTTGTCAGTCTGCATATATTGTTTTCATTCCTTGTTTCTTTGAAGTTAGTATCAACCATACCTAGCTGTGGAACATCTTGGTGAACTTATGGTTTGATTTCTTCTCTTCATGACTATATCTGGAATGTATGTGACTCAATAGCTAAAGGTTCACAAAATTTAGAAGTATTTCTTTGAATTTCTTTAAATTTCATTACAAATCACCTTCATAATTGCAAATAACATACAATCTAACACAAATAAACATGAAATACGCCTATATCTCGTAAATAATTGAACACATAGAGCATATTTTGAGTGAAAGCATGTTAACAATGATAAATATCATGCAAATATAGATGAATATCAATGATAAACATATGAATATCTACTTATAGGCACATCATTTGATTGAATATTTAGTGCAGATGCATATACAAGTTCATGAAAGTAAATGCTTAGAAGAATTGATCAAACTTATAAATATAACCATAGTCTGTGGAGCATAGTGAAAATAACCTTGTTTGTGAAGTAGATTTACAGTACACAGGTGCATAATCGATCATCTAGACAACGTAAGACCCTTGAAATGGAAAATAGCATGTCACATCAACCTCTGAGTAATGTCAGATGATCATGACTTGATCAATAGAGCCTTGGAGTCATCAATTTATTCCAAATTGATCATACTTTTTCAGATAATAAAGGTTTGTTGTGCAAATTTTTATGCATGTTGTTATGACTAACAATCATCATCAACACACACAAACCACACAAGTCTGCTCTTGCAACACAATGAAATCCTTGAATCACCTTGAGAACACTTGAACATCACAATTTCCATCTAATTGAGATCTAGTTTATAAATGAATGCCTAAACATGCTTTTATATGCAACTACAAGCACTCCCACCAAGATTTTCATAATTCAAACTTACTGCGTCGGCAAAGGACCCAAATAATGGTCATAAACTGACACCTAGAAATTAGGGCTACCCCAAAATAGGGCAGGACTAGGGTGCAGGCGCCCAAGTCCTCCCCCCTATTTTGGGCAAGGTACAACTCAAGGGGTCCTCTTAGGTCCACTTTGCCATGAAACCTAGGTCTCATTCCATCGAGATGCCAAAATATGAACTAAGATGTCCTAAATGCATGCAAAAAATCTAGGAGCTAAACCTTATGAGGGAAAAGCCCCTAAGGGGACATTTTCTGACGTTACATTTAGCCCCCACTTTAATGTATGTATAAACACGAGGCTAATACATGCATTAAATTACGGTCACAAACACAGAAAACACACCAAGCACAGAGAAGACACGCTAATGACATAGAAGACAACAACAGGCATGCAAAACACAGAGAAGACAATTACGGTCATGCAGAACACGGAGAATATAGTCAATGCATAGAAGACACATTAATGCATGGAAGATAGAAATGATGTCTTTTCTTTTCTTTTTCTCATATATATGAAATGCAGATGCAAGTACTAGAAAGTAAACAAACCTCCCATAATACAGGATGCACTCATCAAGCAAGTCTTTAGATTGTATATATGGGGTAACACACATGCAAGCCATGCAAAACCTCCCAAAATGTAGGATACACCCATTGAGCAAGTCTTTAGACTGCATATGGGGCAACAAACACGCCACACAAAAAAAGCACGCCAAAACACACACTTGAAGACATAGAAAACATGACAGAAAAGTGATGGTGTGTTCCCTATTTCTAGGCTCAACACCATCTCAGGCACATTACGATTGTGCTTTGCCACAACAATCGCCAAAGACACACTTAAGGGTTGAGTTAGTCACAGAATGCTCCCTACCTCTATAGAGGACTTTTGAAAATGACAGGATGTGCAATATGCTCTGAGAAATACACCATCCCTACCTCCACAGAGGGCTTAAGATAAAAAAGATATACACGATTTCCCACCTCTGCAAAGGGCTTACATGATTGATTTATTGATTGCAAACAAACTTAGGATGTAGGATGCACTCATCGAGCAAGTCTTTAGACTGCACCTGAGAACAAGCACATAGCTAACATCTACAACAAACAACTTACCTTATATATTCCCCCACCTTAAGGTGGTTGATATCATGTATCGATATCAAGCATGTTAAGGTAGGAAGAAAACACACAAGGGAACACAGACTTTCACAAAGCCCATGCCCCCCAAAGGTGACATGTACTTTACGATCACCAAATGTTCCCACAAACACATCCCTGCAAGAAACATGTTAGTGTCTACAACATCATGATAAACAACAACATCAATGCATATGATTAACCACACAAAGATCCAAGGTTATACTATGAATTCAGAGTTTGACGATAACCGTGGGGCTATATCACGAAGCTCTCTAAATCGAGTACCACCAAGGCCGGATTCAAAGACAAACAAAGGTGCACAGAGCAACAGTATTGTTAAGGTTTGTAAATGTGATAGAAACATCATCAAATTCACTATGCAAAAAGCATGAGTGCTTCCACTAGCCAAGTGTCAGATAAAATAGACAACCCCATCGTCATATTAGGAACTAAGTCCATTTTTTTATTTCTCTCGAAAGGGACATTAGGTCCACATCAGTATAAATGTTTGTCGTCATCCACCCGCTAGGTGGAAACACTAGAGGAAGGGAAACAATAAATAAGAGAGGAGAAGCAAGTGTCTTAGGGACAATCACATAGGAGGGTGCCCCTAGTGTCACCAGCCACAACGCTATGTTTGAAAGACACAACACACAACAATGAAATCAGATAGAGAGACAATTTAGAAGAATGATGATACAAATAGAAGAAGGTTACAACAGAGGTGGTCTCCTGATATCCCAGACCTTACAGGAGAATCCAAGGTCATCCCAAGAGGCCTAAACAACATATAACACATCACGAGAGAAATAAAGGGTTAGGGATACTTACCTGGTCCTTGTCGAGCTAGAGGTTGTCTATAAGTAAATCATCGTTGTCATCTTCCCACTCCCTAATGTTGGAGGAAAGTGGGGTATAAGGTACCATAGCCAAATTCATATCTTGTTCATCATGTTGTTCATCGTTAGGATCATTATTGTTTGGTTGAATGTTGGGATCAACATTTCCTTGTTGAGAGGTAAGGTTTATGGCATATTCTTGTCTTCTTTTTCTTCTTTCTCTTATTTTTCTATTTCTCTTTCTTCAACCACTTATCTCTTGTAAGACAGGGTAGCCTTGCTCTTTCATAGGTTTTTGCAAATTAGAAGATGAAGCATCGGGGTCAAATTTTATTTGATGCGGTGGAATTTTTTTGTTGTTGACAATGACCTCTCGATCCTTGTAAGGATTTCGGGGGAGGAACCTCAACATAGGGACCTTGTCCTTTCGATCTAAGATTATCTTCACATGCAGGTTGTTTGTCTTTTGTCATTTCTTGTGTAGGAGGACTAGGTACTTCAGTTTTATCCCAAAAGTAATTCAACTTGTAATGTGTTTTCTGAACCAAAGGTTTATACTTGTTGTGAGGGACGGTGATTATACAGCCATCCAGAGGGAATTTCAGACAATGGTGTATTGTTGAAGAGATAGCTTTCATTTCTTTTAGCCAAGGATGTCCCAATTTAATGCAAAAGATGACAGAAATAGGGACAACATCAAATCATTGTTGGACATGTTTTCTAGATAATGTTACTAACAATGATATCTTACCCAAAGGCTTGATAAAAGTTCCCTTATGTGCCTTAATCACCGTGCTCGAGAGGTCGTAAGAACCTTGCATTAATTGATGTGAAAAGAGGAACTCCTCAGTGGAAACATTAGTCATACAATTAGGATCAATAAGAGTTCCATCCACAGGGTTTCCCATTATTTTCACAGTGATGTAAAGAGGTCCTTCCTTGTCTCCAGTTGTTCTATCATGAGGTGTAAAAATAATTTCAGGTTCAGGTGCTTTTGTTTTCATGTAGGGTCTAGGAGGGAACCTATTATTGTTATTGTGATTAGAGGCCATGTTTATATGTTCAAATCAGATTTAGAAGTTTTTCCAAAAGTATAGCAAAGGCAAGTGTAAATCTATATGCAAAAATGGCCTTAAAATGCTTGGTTTTTCGTACTTTTTCAATGTAAATGAATGAATCAAAGGGTGTTGTAAGGATTTCAGTCAAGAGAATCAGATTATATGTCTGATATCAGTCCAAAAAAACAACAAGATCCTTCCCAACACACTCTCTATGCGATTTCAAGTTAATGCCAAGTCAAAATATAGTGAAAATATGTCAAAATAGGCACTTTTTTCACCAAAATTCAATGCAAAAGGGCATAACAAAGGGTGTTGTGAGGAAAATTATGATGGAAATAAAATAATATCAGTAATAACAGCCACTTAGTGCCAAAATATCCAACACAACATGCTTTTAGTGCCTCTTAAGGTCAAACCCTAGTGAAAATATAGCAAAAATGGGCTATTTTTCACGGTTTTTCAATTCCAAGACCTATCAAAAGAGGTGTTGTAAAGAATTTCAGGAGGAACAAAAAATAAAAGTTATGGTATAAGTCACCTCAATCCATAAAATTGATCACAACACGCTTGGAGTGCAAACTAAGTCAAACCCTAGGGCAAAAATGGTCAAAATGTGTAGTTTTTCACCAAATTTTCAATACAAGAGCCCCCTATTAAAAGGGTGTTGTGAATATTTTTAGGAGGGAAATAAAATTATTACCCTAATAACAGAAAATAAATTCAAAAATACTTTTCTCAACACTTCTATGGTGCAAGTTTATAGAATCGATAAGGCCAAATTTAGTAAAAATCGTTGTTTTTGAAGCCCTGGGTTTGAGATCTTGGGACAAAATGCTATGTGAATGTTTTAAAGTCTTATTTATGATGGAAATTAATTACTCTAAGATCTAAAAATTTAGTTTCAAGTTTGAACATGCAAAATGCCAATGCAAATCTAATGAAAAATGCATGAGAATTGCTAATTTTTGTTGAAATTTTCTATGCAAAATTGCAAATATTTTAAATCTAAATGCAAATTTACACTAAAATGAAAGACTACAGCCAAATGAAAATTTGAATGAGCCTCTAAAATTAGTAGAAAAATCTGAAAGAAGATTTTGCCTACTAACCCTAGATTTTGGAATTACTAGGTTATATCAAAATTGTCAAAATTTCCACAAAACCCTAGCAAATTAATAATGAAAATTAGTAAGCCAAACAGTGCAATTTAGTAAGCCAAACAGTGCAATTTTTTTGAATTTTTGAATTTTTTCAATTTTTTTTTTAATTTTTCTCATGCAATAAAATGAATGACTATACGAATGAATGAAATCAATACAATTCTGAAGAAACACACTCATCAAGTTGCAATTTAAGTCTAAAAACACTAGTTCACCAAAATGTTTAGTGGAAAATTGGATTTGTTAATGTTTTAGTGTTTTGATGTTTAAATCCTCCTCTCCACTTTACATTCAAGGATCTAGACTCGAGTGGAGAGCACTATCATACCCTAGATTGTTGTGAGATGTAGGGAAACTTGGATTAGGGAATTTAATTACCAATTTATCTTCTCTTATGCTCAATTGATTGTTAAAACCCTAATTGTGCAAATATGGCAATAAACTGACGAATAATGGAAAAAGCTCTTGCAGACAGGAGTAAAATAACAAATCACAGAATACCTATTTTTGAGGTTCTAAGGTAGAATAGTCGAGGACACTAGAGCGGGTGCCCAAGTCCAAGGTACTAGTTTCTTTGTGGGATCTAGACCTCCTTCCGACACTGATCAGCCTTGTAACTTCTGTTTCTAGAAAATCAGCTACATAGGACACTAAAGTGAGTGCCCAAGTCCTGGAAATGCTCTGGTGTCCTGCTTCTTGTTAGATCCTGAATCTTTGATGCTTACCAATCCTTCCTGCATCTTCACTTCTCCTGAATATGACACCTATAATCTGTAATCACAAGATTTGGTTTGGGGGTTGTGGTGTTTAGAGGCTTGCCTCAATCAAGCCATGGAGGACACTTAAGTCTTCGAACACCATTGTCAGATAGAGAATGTGTGCCCTTGAGAGGTAGAGGCAAAAACTGAAGGAATCACTGATGAAAACACAATCAAATGTCACCTTGTAGTGAAGATATCATGGGAGAAAGATGCTCTTCATTCCATGATGAATGGATGCTCAAATCTGCAAATACAAACACACAAACCACACAAGTCTACTCTTAAACACAATGAAAGCCTTGAATCACCTTGTGAACACATGAACATCACAATTGCCATCTAATTGAGATCTAGTTTACAAATGAATGCCTAAACATGATTTTATATGCAACTACAAGCACTCCCACCAAGATTTTCATAATTCAAACTTACCGTGTCGGCAAAGGACCCAAATAACGATCATAAACTGACACCCAAAAATTAGGGCTGCCCAAAAATAGGGTAGGACTAGGGTGCGGACGCCCAAGTCCTCCCCCCTATTTGGCGTAGGGTACAGCTCAAGGGGTCCTCCTAGGTCCACTTTTCCATGAAACCTAGGTCTCATTCCATCGGGATGCCAAAATATGAACTAAGATGTCCTAAATGCACACAAAAGATCTGGGAGCTAAACCTTATAAGGGAAAAGCCCCCAAGGGGACATTTTCTGACGTTACAAGGACATCTTGATTTTTGTCTAAAATCACATTTTTTTAGAAATATTAATTGTTTAAGCCTTGAGGGGTTCCATTTAAAGGGGTTTAATTGAAGGGGGTTAGATAAAACCCCCTTAGATAAAACACCCTTGGAAATAACCCCCTAGTCTTAAATCAAAACCTTAATGGAGTCTCCTCCGTACCTATCAAAATGCTAACAAAAAATCAATTTTGCTTCACCTTTTGGGGGATCAAATGAAGTCATTTAGAAATTCTATTTTGTAAGTATGTAGCCCTTAGTATAAGCTCTCCAAAAAGTATGATTTTGAATATATTTATTTTCTATTTTCTAGTGAACATAGGTTTTTGATTGAACATCAAGGTCTTCGATAGACATAGAAATTTTTATGAATCTATTAAATCTCTATTAAAGATTTTAGAGATTATAGTATGTTATGACTCAATGGTCATCCATTCTTTTTGCAAAACTAAGATTATGCTAGTGGAACATTTAGAAGAATATTTGTAGTTTGATAGTTGATAGTCTATAAGGGTTCATTTACAAGGAGCCTATGAGATGCTTTTGCATGATCTTGGTGTTATTATTATGTACCATTGATTGAACTATATAATACTGGTAAAACATAGTAAATGCAAAAATACCTTTAGCTAAATGTTATGGATTTATAACATACAAGGTTGATTACAACATTGATTGATGATAACCCTAGGTTTGAAACTCAACCAATTTTTAAATGTCTATTGAAGCCCATTCTTATGCTCTAAGTAATGTTATTGGTAAGATATGGTAAAGAATTACATTATTTCACTTTAGATAGAATTGTGTATTATCGATAATTGTTAGTCAATAACTAATCAATTACTAACATTTGAGAATAGATATGAAAAGGTGAATATTATAGTGGATAGGCTCAATGCATTACTAAACCAATTTGGTTGTTATTGAATAATTTGGTGTGTCTAAGTTATTAAGTAATGTGTTGTTCCTTTCTCATTATTATTATATGTGTGTAGACATGGAAGTACCTGATAATGCTTGTGCAAGGGAATTAAAGAATTATGGCAATGTACTTTTAGTGTTTAGGGTATTAATTAGAAAGTGGATTTGGATTTTTTTAGAAATCTTCTTGCATCTCTATTACTATATGAGATAACATGCCTTCTCCTGATTTAATTAGTAAAATCTTGTGAGTGTTATGAGAATGTTATGTGGTGGTTAGACCTCAATTCCCTAATTTTTCTTAGTATGGAGTTAAATTATGAAACTTAAACTATATATGAGAAGTTGTCAATTTTATGAGAATCTTAGAAGATTCAATGGATTTCTTACCTAGATTTTCACTTGTGGATTGAAGACTATCATATTGTCTGTTTAAGAATTGCCTTCTGAATATATCTATTTTCTATGAATGATTATTGTTGAAGGCATTATGGATGATGTATAATTGCAATTATGCATTTTCTACTTCTGTTAATTTCTATAAGTAGAGTTAGAGAAAGAGCATGGATGAGTGCTGAATATGGGGTCACAAGAAGGGTAGGTTAGATTACTACCCTATCTCATTGACATTATTAGATTAAAAAGATGCTTTGGCCAAAGCTTTTGGAAAATCAAACTAAGTATTTGCATTGGTTTAGATTTATTTACTCTCTGTCATATCAAGATATATGTTGACTTGCAATTATTTTTCTATTGTTAAATGTTAGAGATATCATTTTGCAACAAATTCTTTCACACATGCCAACTTCAGTTTGCTAGACCCCTTGTAAAGGGTTGACCTCTGCTCCATTTTGGAGTATGATCAGGGAGGCATAAGCATTGTGGTTGGGCTTTTAATTGTCTCGTTGATACTCTCTCTCCACCAGGTTCAATGTCAAAGATATAATATGGTATCAAAGACATTGTATGGTGCAACTTATTATTGTATATGTTGTAAAGGACTTAGTCCTATTTATAAGGTATTTGACTAGTTGTTGTAATACTCTTTGATTATAAAGATTGAGGAAAGTTATATATTCCTTTAGTTGTATTTTATGGGAAAGTTTTTAACTCATTCCCTTTTTCCGCATTATTTTATTAAAATAATATTATTTTACTCTAGTTAATCAGAGTAGATGTTACAACTACTCAATAATAAAGTAATGGAATAAGGCATGTGCACCGAAGGTAGCAACCTTTGCATGGATGATCATTTATGAGAAGGTTCTAACCTAGGATAGGCTTAAAAAAATGGAACAATGGGTCCATATGATGGATATTAAGCCTCAATGATGAGAAAATAACTCCTCATATTTTAATTCATTTCTACTTCATGGTGAAATATTGGATGTGGATTTGTGTTAAACTCAACTGATCAAGAACTCTTCTTGAATCTCTCCTTCAATTATTCCATGGATGGCAAATTCTTCAATAAAAGGTGATATTTTTAAGTATTGGGTGATTAATCCTTCAATGCTTATCTAGCATAGTTGGACGGAAAGGAATAGGTGCATATTTTAGGATATATATATCTCCATTGAATTTTTTTGAATAAGTTGGAAGTCACTATTTTAAAGGTGTTATGATGTAGGCAACAATGAAACTTTGAAAGGGGATAATTTCATAACTTAGGAAAAGGAAATTATTAAGGCCTAAAATCTCTTGAGGATACCCTTTATTAATGGGTTCAAATGGGTTTTGTTAAAGTCTCAACAAAGTGCTCTTTCCAAATAAACTCCTCCCCCTACTAGAATTTTTAAAATTAATTTTTGACAAAGTAACTAGGGGAAATCCTTGAGATTTCAGTGTTGGGTGTGTTATTTGGGATTGTTTCAGATCTTTAATTAGAGTTACATATAAGTTGAGACTAAAAATGAAGTAGAATTCCACTCCCTTGTATTAGTATCCAAATGGTGACCCAATATGTGATTTCAAATATTTATATTAAAAGAGATTTAATGGTCATAATCACATTTATCATTTAAAAGAATCACTCACCTAACTGAAAGTTTGAAAATATCCCCAAATTAGCATGGCTTCTATTGAACACATTTTAAATTTATTTATTGGCCATTCTTATACATAATTTTAAGGTAGGAAATTGCATACTTTACAATCTCCACCTCACGTTTCTGCACTCATTTTGGTGTCCACTCCCTAATGTGTTTTTAAGTCTGTGTGAACCTATTTTGGCCTCTTTCATGCTCATAGAAGGACAATGCGAGTTCCCCCAACCTTATAAACCTATTCCTATAGAACTTCTACAAACTTGAAATCTTCACCATGCAAAGACACTTGCACCCATGGGTGTTAGTGTCCAGATATTTGTACCCCCCAATGCTAGTTTCCATAGTCAAATATCAAAAAGTGAAGTTTCCCACCCCTTCATGCCCTAAACCTTACTACCTTTTCAATGGTAGTTGTCCTAGAAACTTAGTATACATTCATTTTAAAACTCGCTTTCCTCCAACACTCATAACATATTCCACATTTAGAGAAAAATAACTTACCACTTCACTCTCTCCAAGAAACACCCTTGATTTATAAGGACTCCATTACAAATTAGGGTAGCAAAAATGGAGGTTTGAATATTAAATATTGGATTCTATCTAATGATATTAAGCCATGGACTCTTAGGAATCTCCTTCCCCATCCTTCATTTCTTCCATCCAATCCTCTAATCCCTTAATAAAGATCCATTGATATCCATTTTCACAATCTCCCTTGAAACACCAAATTTTAAAATCTCTCCCATCATCCCTCTAATCAAATCTAAACCATTCCTATCCATTTTCCCTCACTTGCAATCCTTTTGTGATCATTTTTATATCTATTTTTCTCCATTACATATTCACACACCACTCCTTTGTTGTTTCCCCTAGGGTTTGATATTGTGATCCCCACACACCTCCACCATGTTACCATTAGGCCTATACTCACTCCCATTCCTTCAAATAATTCTTTGTAGAGGTTTGAAACACCTAATAGGGAATTGGTTGAGATAGTCATCTATACAACACACCCTTTCCCCTTGTCCCCTACACTTAGCTAAAATTATTTCACAGCCTAAAGCCAATGCCAACATTCTACAAGTGGGAAAAGGATCAGGAGTTAAAGGTGAGCAAGCCTTGAAATTTATAGATCTATTAGACTAAAAGACACTTATGCTTAAGATGGGAAGCTATGTCCACCAATGCAATAGTTATGATTTCAAAAAATGTGTCCAAAAATCAAAGCTCTCTCATTGATATGTGTAAGGAAGCTAAGGTAACAGAACAACTTCCTACACTAATCTTAAGATGAGGATTATGCAAAAAATTTAAGATCTTTACCACAGTTACATAAATTATATAGAAATAAACATAAATACAAATCATACCACAACACAGTGATTTACATGGGGAAAACCCTTTCGGGAGAAAAACCCCACACTCCAAAATTTGCCCAATATATTAGTCATAAATCAAAAGGATTAAAATATACTTGCAAAGAAATCTTTCACAGGACTATCACCAACTAGAGATCTAGAGGGAACTCAGCATCTAAAAGACTCTCACACACAACCTCTATCTCAAGCACCTAATATATAGGAGATACAATAATGAAATCGTCAAACAATAATTATAAAACCATGAGCTAAAACCACTCAAAAAAGTGGCACCCAAATTATCTCCAATCAAAGATGCTCTATGATGTGTCAAAACACACACCAACACATGTAACTCCCTCTTATATCTCTTTTCTATGTCTAACACATTTTCTCATTTTTTAATATGGGAGACCCAACTTCTAGAGGCCATAACTTTTGATCTGAGAGATTGATTGTTGAATTTTTTGATGCATTGGAGATATTGTGAAGAGATATATCAAGCTATAACCAACTTGGTTATTTACAACAAATTTTGGGGCCAAAAAAACCTCTAAATTCCTCAAAAATAACTTTGAAACTTTTCTGAGAGTTTTAAAAAATTGGAAACTTTAATATCTCAACATCTAGATATAACCTTGGGTTGAAACTCACCCAAATGTTTATTTGGAAATTCTATAGCTTTGGGGAAAATTTCAGACCCATACATGCTCAAATACAAACTTACTATAAATAGTACTATTTTGTAATTGCAAGGTTGAGATACCTTTCCTAACATTCTCCCACTTGTCGAACACCTTGCAAGAGCAAAGGGAGTATCAACACCATGATTTAATTGCTACGGGTTGAGAGGCCCATAGACTCTAAACACATCTGAACTTCTCTTTGTTCACATGCTTAGTTAATGAATCTGCAACATTCATCAAAGTCTCTACCTAAACTAGTTTCACCCAGCCATCCTTGACCATATATCTGGCAAAATGATACTGTACATCAACATGTGCTTGGTCCTAGGATGAAATGTTGGGTTCTTAGCTAGGCATCACACTTTGATTATCAGAATAAATTGTTACTATACCTTGTTTTATTCTAATTTCTAAATAGAGTCTCTTAAGCCAAATGGATTCTTTACAAGTGTGAGTATCTTCCATACACTCAGATTTAGTAGAGGAAAAAGAAACCACAACTAGTCACTTACTCATCCAACTAATTGCACCACCAAATAAAGTAAACATAAAAGAACTAGTGGATCATCTACTATCAACATCACTTACCCAGTCTAAATCCACATAACCATGACTATCAAGGGAATGCATGTCTCCTATCAAATTACCATGATAACACAAGGAATAATCTAAGGTACCCAGTAAATATATAAAGACTCTTTTAACTGCATCTGAATGAACTCTACCAAGATTAGACATATATCTAAAATGAACTCCCACTACTTGGGCAATGTATGGTCTAGTATAGACCATAGCATACATAAAACTTCTAACTACACTTTTGTAAGGCACTTGCTCATGTCTTCCATCTCTGATGGGGATGTTGGACATTGTGAAGCAGATAACTTCATTCCAACTATAAAAGGAACACACAATGGTCTACAATATTGCATGTTAAACCTCTGTAAAATTGAATTGACATACTTACTCTGGCCAGGCCATAGTTTTCTATTCACTCCATCTCTTATGATTTCCATCCCAAGAATGTGTTTAGCTGCACCAAGATCTTTCATTTCAAATTTAGCTATAAGTTGATAACTTAGTTCTTAAAACATCCATTTCCCTTTACCAATATATAGCATATCATCAACATATAATGCAATAAATAGGAAATGATCACCATCATAATTATAACAAACACAGTGATCAGATTTACAATGCTCAAATCTAAAACTCAACACATATGTATCAAATTTCTGGTACCACATCCTAGGACTCTATTTGAGGCCATACAAAGATTTATTCAATTTACAAACCAAATTAATTTTACCTTTCACCATGTAGTGCCCTGGATGTGTTATGTAAATATCCTCCTCCAAATCACCATGAAGGAATTTTGTTTTCACATCTATTTTCTCAACCTCTAGATCACAAGCAACATCAATTGAAAGCAAGAATCTAATGGATGTCATTTTTGTAACAGGAGAAAATATCTCATTGTAATCAACACCCTCAACTTGAGAGTAACCTTTTACAACTAGCAATGCTTTATACTTCTCAATACCTCCATCTGAACCAATCTTTTTCTTGAACAACCATTTGTAAACAACAGGTTTTCATCCTTTAGGTAATGGTACTAGGTCCCATGTATCATTCTTTTTTAAAGTTGTCATTTCTTCATCCATAGCAGTCTTCCAAGACTTTGCATCATTCATACCTAATGCCTCTTCTACAGATCTAGATTCATCCATGTTAGTATTCAAAGAAAAATGCATCTCTAGTCATCAGGGGAATACCTTTCATATGGTTGCCTATGCCTTGTAGACCTTTGAACAAGCTGAGTTGGAGATTCTTCCTCCTCTTCTAAAGATTAAGAACTAGATGAGCAAACCTTAAATTCTTGTCTATCTAGAGGCCTTGATTCAACTTTCTTAGGCAATGATAGAAGGAAGTTGAATCATATCTTTATGTTCACTTTGGTCTAGCTGTAATGTAATTGAAGAAGGCTTAGTCTCTCTAAAAAATCACACTTCTACTATATATTATCTTTTGTACAATAGGATCCCAAAGCTGGTATCCTTTCACACCATAACTGCACCTAATGAAGATACATTCCACATCCTTGTCTTCCAACTTTGTTCACTTCTCCTTTGGCACATGTGAATATGCCTCAAAACCAAAAACTCTAGGATGTCTCAGTGAAGGCTTGTGACCTAACCATGCTTCCATATGTGTTTTATCAACAAGAGCTGATGTAGGAGACCTGTTAATTAGGTTTCAAGCAGTGGAAATAGCTTCAACCCAAAACCTTTGTTCTAGAACAGTACCACTAAGCATACTCATAGCCTTCTCCATCAGTGTCATGTTCATTGTTTCTAAAACTCCATTCTACTATGGAGAATACAAAGTTGTCTTTTGTCTCAGAATGCCACAGTCTTTTCATAATCTATCAAAATCATTAGAGAAAAATTCACTACCATTGTCAGTCCTTAACATTTTATTTTCTTTCTAGTCAGCAACTCAACCATTGCTTTAAATTCTTTAAATAAACTAAAAACTTCAAATTTACTCTTTAGAAAATATACCCATATCCTTCTGCTATAATCATCAATAAATGAAACATAATATGTGGATTTTCCAATGGAAGGAATATCTACAGGACCAAACACATCAGAATAAATAAGATCCAATACACCACAAGATTTATGAGAACTCGAGTAAAACTAAATGTGGTTTTGTTTACCATAAATGTAATGCTCACAAAAATCAAAATCAAGATTACAATCAATCAATCCTTCAACAAGGTTTTTATTTTTCAAGGTCCTTAGACCCTTTTCTCCAATGTGGCCTAATCTTACGTGCCATAACACAGTCTTCTCTAAAGGTAATTTTGATTCAAAAGAAAGAGCACCCTTAGGTACCCAAAAGCCATGACCATCCATTGACAATGAAACCCTCTCCTTTTCCAATGAAGTAGTTACATACTTGTTTATCATAGAAGTACTATTGCACTCAATAGTGTATGCATCAAGCTTATATAATGTGCCAAATCTGACACATCTAGTGATCACCATAGCACCTCTAACCATCTTGCATCTTGTATTAGAAAAGACTACCTACACACCTGCATCTATTAGTTTGCTCATAGATAATAAATTTCATGTTAATCCAAGGATACACAACACACCATTAATACCAAAACCAACAATATTTAAATGAGAATCATCACCAAGTACACCTTAACTCCATCATATTATTCATATTTAGAAAACTAATTTCTATTATGGGTCATATGGGAAGATGCACCTGAGTCAATTAACCATGCATCATTACATGCACGAGTGGCCAAAGTTGCAATGAATGCATCACCATATTCCTTCTCGAACTTAGAATTAGAATCAAATTTCTTATTTTTCTTCTTCTGTTCTTTGCGCTCCTTATGGAAGTGTCCAAGCTTACCATAGTTCCAACAAATAACTTTGGACTTTCTAAGAGATTTGGATCTCCCCTTGAACTTGGATTTGTCACACTTCTTGCTCTTCATGCCTTTTTCTTTAGGTTTTCCATAAATATTTAGGGCCTCTTTGGTACTAATGGATACCTTCCTCTTCATCTCTTCAAAAGGAAAATAACCCACAACATCTTCAACTTTCAAGAAAACAAAAGTACTCCCAATAGCCATAACAAGCTAATTCCACGAATTAGGCAA
This sequence comes from Cunninghamia lanceolata, assembly GCA_027924645.1. NCBI lineage: Eukaryota > Viridiplantae > Streptophyta > Pinopsida > Cupressales > Cupressaceae > Cunninghamia > Cunninghamia lanceolata. Next base: position 325,013 of record BSBN01000490.1, on the reverse strand, counting down.
AGAACAAAGTAGGATCTAACATCTCTCCTCCTCATCCATTTTTACACCAATTGATGTCAATTGAGCCACCAATATATTGGATGCTTCTAGGTGGTTTACAATTTGTCCACACTCTTCCATTCTCAAGGAATACAAGTTCTTCCTCAAGAAAATTTTGTTCACTAAAGATTTGGCTTGATATATCTCACCAAGTTTCTTCCATAGCTTCTTTGTAGAGGACTCTTCATGGACATTGATTAAAAAATAGTTTTATAGGCACAATCTGATTAGACCCTTAACTTTATGGTCCATAACATCATATTGAGTAGTCAAAGTAACATATGTAGGCCTTAAAACATTCTCATCAATAGCATCCCACAAATCTCGATCAACTAACATATTTTCCATATTCAAATTTCACATCTCAAAATTGTTACTAGAAAACTTTTCTACCTCTATTCTCCCTGATGTACTTGCCATTTGAAAATTCTTGCAACAAGATCACAAAGTATCTTTACACAAGCTACCACTCAAAACTGGATTAGTTCAAAAAACCCAACAACCCACAACTGAAACCAAATGTGATCAAGCTTTGATACCACTTGTAAGGAAGTTAAGGTAGTGGAACAACTTACTACACTAATCTTGAGAGGAGTATTATGCAAAACTTTTTAGATCTTTACAACATTTGCAAAAATTATATAGAAATAAATGTATATAGCAATCATACCACAACACAATGATTTACATGGGGAAAACCCTTTCAGGAGAAAAACCCCACACTTCAAAATCCACCTAATATATTATTTAAAAATCAACAAGATTACAATATAGTTGCAAACCAAGCTTTCAGAGGAGTATCACCAACTAGAGATGCAGAGGCAACTCAACATCTAAAGGCTCTCACACACAACCTCCATCTCAAGCACCTAATATATAGGAGATACAATGCATGAAACCATCAAATGATAATTACAAAACCATGAGCTAAAACCACCCAAAAAAGTGGCACCCAAATTATTTGCAATCAAAGATTCTCTATGATGTGTCAAAACACACACCAACATGTGTAACTCCCCCTTACAACTCTTTTCTATGTCTAACACATTTTCACATTTTCTAATATGGTAGACCTAACTTTTAGAGGCCATAACTTTTGATCCAGGAGGCTAATTGATGAATAGTTTGATGCATTGTAAGTCTCATGAAGAGATCTATCAAGATATAACCAACTTGGTTTTTACAACAACTTTCGGGGATAAAAATTGCCCCTAGATGCCTCAAGATTAACTTTGAAACTTTTATGAGAGTTATTAAAAATTAGAAACTTTAATATCTTGACATCCAAACATGACCTTGAGTCAAAACTCACCCAAAATGTTTATTTGGCAATTCTGTAGCTTTGGGGAAAATTTCAGAACCATACATGCTCAAATGCAAATTTACTATAAATAGTAATCTTTTGTAATTGCAAGGTTGAGACACCTTTCCTAACAAGATGAAATTCATACGGTAAATTTTTATTGTCCTCCTACATTCATTTCTAGAATTAGATTAGTTAAATTCTAGGTACATTAATTCCATTTTTACATTTCTTTTCTATAGCCCAGTCTACTTATGCTCTACATTTCCCCAATGCTTATTTTTTTTAGTTTTATTATTTATTTGTATTTTACAAGTGAGAGCATGACCAAGAGACTAAGGCAAGCAACCATTAAAGGTTTCATAACTCTTAGAAATAAGGACACATGTGCCCAAGAAGGTCACATGCATTAACAATAATGCCTAGGAGAGTCACTCACATCAAAATTTCCACAATTTCTCCATTAAAGCCTAGATTTTCACTAGAGCTACATTTAAACCTTCTTAGTCCATTTTCAACCTCAAATCCATCAACTTATACGTGCATAAGTTCTATTTTTGAGTTTCTTTCCTAGATCACTTTCGTTTATGCTTTTCCATTTACTAGCTCATGTATTTGTTGATTAGATCACATTACAATAGGTTTATTCATGTATTTATAAATTTTTTATCTATTTTATATTAATAAATACAATAGAAAAAAATTTACCTCCTAGGAAAATTTACACTCAAGGGGTGCCAAAACCTATCTTTCAATAATCAAACAAGATAGAAAACTACCTTGCTAATTTTAGGGCTGATTCTGATGAGACATTTATCATTGATAACATCATATATCTTTAGGTGGGCCTTCCTAATATCTAGGAATCAAGACTCAAAACCAAATCATAAAATGCTTATCATTCTCAAGATAGTTTAATATATAGCATAAGTGAATGACAGCAATGGGTCATGAGAATCCATCATTCCCATTTTCAATGACAAATAATCCCAAACATGGTAGACCACATAAGTATTAATTGTTTTTGGTGGGTGAAAGGGTTATAAAATGACAAAAAAGTTTAATTTTGAGCTATGTAATAAGAGGTATAAAATACATGGTTTACAAAAGCCATATGGAACTTAGATTCTTTCGATATGTAGGCAAATGGGAGAAAATGTTTCATGGGATTTTTGGATGCAATATTGGAGATCATATTTATTATAATGAATGGGAGGATAAAGCAGTCCATTAAGGAAGTCCTTAGGTCCAAGTACTTGGAAGCTAAAATATACATCCATTTCAATTCAAAATTTTCCTTTAACCTCATTTTCAATCTCCTAACCTTCTTGAATGGTAATCTAGTCGTACAAACATTAACATTGAGCTTTGTAATGGAAGATTTCAAAGGCAAGTGGGACATAGCATTGGACTATGCAAACACATCCTATTATAGTTTTTCCAATAGGAAGAGCCACATTTCAAGGGATGGTCTCTATGACATCATTTAGGAAGATAGAGGGGATGTTTTATGCTTTGGATGTCTAGGTTGAGAGACTTGAATCCATTGTTGTAGAAGGCCAAGGGCAAGGGAAATTTCTCATCTTTGATTTCAAATCCCTATGACACCCATTCAAAACCCACCACCACACCAAGATTTGTATAAAAATTTTCAAATTTTATTTCTTAACAATGTATATTGATGACTTGTGGTATTTTCTATGTAGATTGAATTTATAATTTTTCTGAATTTTATAAAAGCATTCCTATCATATTTAGTCAGTTTTCAATAAAGTGTTTATTATATTTTTACCACTTTATATTAACATTTTCCTACTACATATAACTTGAACTAAAATTTTCTTTCATAATTTCTTGGGCAAAGATCAATAACTCCAAAATGTAGTGCATAGATATTTTTCAGTAATTTTATTGAATATTTTTTATTATTATTTTTTAAGTTGGTAATAACTAAAATTTAGACATATTTTTCCCATGACACATTTCTCTTTGCATATATATACTAATTTATTTATTCTTTTTCCATTGAAACAAGGTCATCAATACATAGTGTAGAGTAATTTTTGAGTTTTTCTGACATAGTTTGTTATTTTCCCTAGTGTTTTAAGTGGAAGATATTATTTGTTGTAACATATCTATGTTGATTATAAAATTAAAATAAACCTAATATTTAATAAAACATAATGCATATTTTTAGAAAGATAATATTGAGACCTATTTACTTGTAAATTTTTGTGTTCGTATGGCTTCATTTGATCTTTAAAAATGTAATGCAAATTGACAAATTTTAGTCAATAAAATTAATGCATGTGACTCAGAGGGAAAATGGTATCACTTAGAATGCCTAAGAGACACACATATACATGTTGAGAATGCCATCTACAATAAACTAAATCTATTTTTCTTATATCCCAAGTATAAGACACACTATCTTATAAATTGGTAAATGAACATGTAATTCACTAATAGAATAAATTATTATACTTCAACATCTTAATTTCAAAATTGATAGAATATTTTACACATTCATTTGCAAATTTAAAATATAAAAATTGGTGGAATATTAACTAAACCTAAACTAGGAAGCATTGACCATCCAATTTTTTTCTAACAAAGAGCTCTTACCAACTAAAATATATTACACCACAATAAAGAGGTAAGAATTGACTATGGTTTATTTCTTACAAACATCCAAACATTATTTTCTTTCTACCCATTTTAAATTTTATATGAGCCTCTAAGATTTGAAGTATTTGGTCAAACATTTAGATGAATGATTCTATTTCAAGAATACTAATTCAATGTCATAATTAATCTTGAACAAGAGCATGTAGGGACAAAATCACTTCATAATGGGAAGATGCGGGTGATCTATACAAAAAGAAATAGATTTGTTTGAGCTTGAAGTTGTACATCTAGATGGGATTACATATTTTTTGAACATGGATAGTTTCTAAAATATTACAACTAGAAAGAAAACCAATTATTGAGTTCTCATGCATTGTCATTTAATAATCATTAATAGGTTCCCATATAAATGGGTAAATAAAATCGCATTGAGTGAGAGTAGAGCATGAGAAGGGTGTGCTATTATAGGAAGGACATGGAGAAGTGGCCTAAGGACATTTTGGAGGAAACTTGACTATGAAGAAGATCTTATTATGGAGTGGCTTATGGTATTTAACATTGTTAAAAAATACTCACCAAATTGCATCATGCCAATATATTTCTAGTGTGATTATGATAAAAAAAAGATTCATTCATTATTTAAAGATTTAACTATGTGCAAGTTTTTTCCCTCAACATTTTGGATCACACTCCATGATTCTATTTCTCTTCTCTTGCTATTTCTCCTGATGATGGATCATGGAGTGTGATCTGAAACGTTGAGGGAAAAAACTTGCACACAGTTAAATCCTGAAATACTAAGCTACAAGCATTATGGACTATGGAAATTTGATGCCTATCAAGATTTATATCATTTATGAAAAGAACATAAAATACTTTAAATTTCCTTACATCTAGGAATTATTTGCATAGATAAAATTGGGATGCAAAAGTAGAAATTTAACAACATGCAAAATAAAAAATTCAACAACACAGTCACCTGATAATTGTATTTTAGGTAATAGAAAAGCCAAAATATAATTTAAAAATAGTAGAGGAATTAAAATTGAAGATATCAATGATAATTCAAACATAATTAAAAATAATAATTTAAAAAATTATATATTAGGAAAACAAATAAAAATAAAATAAAAATATAGAATACAGAAAAAGTGAGGGAAAAAGGGATAATACACAAACAATAATGGCACATAGGTATACATGTTAGAAAAAAACACATTAAAAGGCCTTCAAGTATAATCTGATCCTCTTTAGTTTACACTCTATTTAGTACATAGTGCATAAATATAGGGTAACAAAAGTTCAAAGGTAGGGCTTGAGTGATCTTACAAAATGAAGAAGTGGGTGTGTGAGAAGGTAGATTCTTTAGGTAGAGGAGCTTAGTGTAAATTAATGAGTTGAGAAATGAAGATACCTATGTAAAGATGATATAGAAGTAGTTTATTTTTAGAACCTAAGGAATTTCCCCAGCACAACATAGATAATGATTTAACAATATGGAATCACATTTTTAAGAATTTTCATAAATGAGAAAGATGAATTTGATATTCCTCATAAAACTAAAACTAACAACGTGGGAGAATAATGCTCCTTTTTCATTAAGAGTGAACCATATATATATAGAGAGAGAGAGAGAGAGTTGAATAAGCCTTTACAGAGAGTGCTTCAGAGTGCTTCGCAAAGAGAGAGACAGAGAGAGTTGAATAAGCCTTTACAGAGAGTGCTTCAGACTTGAATAAGCCTTTACCCTCACTCTCTACTTCCTTCCCCTCCCTACCTCCTATGCTCTCTCACACTCTCTACTTCCCTCCCCTCTCTACCTCCTACCCCCTCTCTTACTCTCTTCTTCCCTCCACTCTCTACCTCCTACCCTCTCTCTCACTCTCTACTTCCCTCCTGTCTCTACCTCCTACCCTCTCTCTCTCTCCTCTTCCCTCCCCTCTCTACCTCCTACCCTCTCTCTAATTCTCTACTTCCCTCCTATTCTACCTCATACCTTCTCTCTTGGAGCACTCTCTACTTCCCTCCCCTCTCTACCTCCTACCCTCTCTCTCACTCTCTACTTCTCTCCCCTTTGTACCTCCTACCCTCTCTCACTCTCTACTTTCCTCCCCTCTCTACCTCCTTCCCTCTCTCTCACTCTCTTCTTCCCTCCCCTCTCTACCTCCTACCCTCTCACTCTCTACTTCCCTCCCCTCTCTACCTCCTACCCTCTCTCCCACTCTCTACTTCCCTCCCCTCTCTACCTCCTACCCTCTCTCTCACTCTCTTCTTCCCTCCCCTCTCTCCCACTCTCTACTTCTCTCCCCTCTCTACCTCGTACCCTTTATCACTCTCTACTTCCCTCCCCTCTCTACCTCCTACCCTCTCTCTCACTCTCTTCTTCCTTCCCCTGTCTACTTCCTACCCTGTCTCACTCTCTACTTCCCTCTTGTCTCCACCTCTTACCCTCTCTCTTTCATTCTCTACTTCCATCCCCTCTCTACCTATCCTCATCATTCTTCCAATCAAATGAAATTTCATAAATTATCTTGTTTCCATTTCATCATCCCAATTTATATCCTCGTCCCTCTTTGTATGTCCTAGTTTTCATGTTTCTATGTTCTTTGTCGACAAGGGAGAGGGAGAGGGAGAGGGAGGAAGAGGCAGAGAGGGGAGAGATAGGGTGATAGGAGAGAGAGAGAGGGGGGGGGGGCGGGGGGGTTAAGGGCATGTGTTCATAGAGATGGGGTAAAAAGTGGTCAAAAATATGTTTCAAGTCCTAACATGATCAACTTTTAAAAGAGAAACCAAGCCATAATGCATGTGTGTTATCTTAAAACCAATAAAATTTACACTCTAAGGATTTAACCTACATATTGGGCTCCCAAATATGTGTTTGGACATGTTTTAGAACAAGATTCGATGAAACCACCACTACAATGTCAATCTATTTCTTACTTTTCTACTCAGAATTTTTTTTATAGTTGGAATAAATTAAGGTATTAATTTTAATTTAATTTTAGTGATGTCTTCATATACCTTAAATACATATGTATTGTTTTTTATATTTTTTGATTCGCTAATCTATTTTTATAAAAATTCATAAGATTGTTTTATGCTTCATTATATACAAGTTGAATTTTTCTTTATTTACATTTTCATTTATTTTTGTGATGCATCCACTTCAAAGAATCACAAAAAAAATTAATTAAAAAATATTTTAAAAAATAACTTGTAATACATGCTCTTAACTATCTTTCCACCAATGGGTTTTTAAAAATATGTAATGTAACAAAAATGGGGGCAACTACTTGACACAATGTTATATTTTGGTGATAAAACATAACCATCTCTATATGCACTCAATGTTTGACCCTTTTAATCTTTAACCATTTTCAAAAAAACTTAGTACTTTTGAAACTAGATTCTAAACAAGTCTACAGTTCTTGTTCTTATCATATTTTCAAATTTTGAGCATAGGTAACATGAATTACTTGTTATTAAATTTAGGAAGAAAGTGACCACCGAAGACCTCCTTTTATACCTTTGTTTCCTTCATTTACACCTACTTCTAGTACTATAATAAACACAATATCATATTACTCAAATTTTCTTTTTTAGTGCATGAACCAACCCTGAACCTAAACCTATCAACCAACCAACCACTTCCTATCCCTAATGGTCTAGATTAATCATTCTTTGCAACAATCCCTTACCTTAAACTAAACTGTAAGTGTGGTCCTATCCCTTGGATTAGGTTGTGTTATGGTTTGGTCCTCCTTTTTAAAATTCTATCTTTCCATTCTCTAAGATGATACTTTTAGAATTCAAATGTTATCTATTAGCTTGCATGCTAAAACAACTCAAATTGAATGTCTAAGATCTTGTATTTAAGGATAGTCTCAAAACATTAGTACTCATTAGAATGTTTCATTAGAAGATTATATTACTATGCATTATTTGCATTCTTGCATCAATATTACATCATCACATCAACACAATGTCAACTTATATTGCTTTCTTGGCATGTCTTCAATCTTTATACATCAACAAAGAGGTTTGAAATCTTATTAAGGAATCCATAAATCTTCCCTCTACATATTGTTGATCCCCATGATGCTTTTTACCTTCTTTCTAGCATATGTACAAGAAAAAGTGAGTAGATTTTGTAGGTACCAAATATCATATTAGAAAATAAATATCTATATGAATAAAAAGTGTCTAGAGACTAAATTATGGGCATGACCTAGTTTATAGTAGGCTAAGATTCATAGTGTAGGTTTGTCATAGTTATATATTAGTGCATATCTAATTTTAGAATCCTAGTTTTGATTGTTGAGTGCAGTGCACAACACAATCTTTATCATCAACTATAATACATCAACAAAGAGATAACCCTTTATATCCTCCTTTATATTAATTTATCACTCAAATTTTGATTAATTTAGGTAACTTGATTGTTTATAATTGATTAGATCCCATAAATTAATTGCAGGGCATGTTTATTTCCCTACATATTTGTGTTCTTGAACCCAACCTTTTATATCTAACCTAGCATTTTTCCCTAGGTATCCTTCTTCACTTTTCATTTCCATATATGATTTACTTTTGTGTATATATTGATTTATATAGGGTTTATCCATTCATTGATTTTCAATTTTTGGATCTAGATTTTTGTGTTTTTGTCACTACTAGATATTGTGATTGCTAAGCCATTTTAGTCACATTTATCCCATTTTGAACAAACTCACTACCTTTAACTATATGATCTATGATGATGGAAATTTTTTAATGGCATATGATAGTGACTTAGCTCAACTTGTATATCCCTATAATATTATATTGATATATAGGGGTGATGACTCATGTGTTGATACTCCATCTATTTTGATTGATCATGATGTTGTTATACCTAATGATGACACTTTATCCAATTCATGGTAATCTTTCCTCTACATCCTTTGACACTCTTATGTATGTATGTAGAAGTTCATTATTTATTGATGCATTGGATCATATATTCATAATGATCTATCTAATGAGGAGCTCACATATTCTTGCTTAATTTATCAACATGCTTTATCTTCTCCCTCATATGATGTTTCTATGCCTAATGATGTTAATCTTTCTCATACAACTCATGAGAGAATCATGTTACTATATTCTTGACACTTCATTATCTCATGATAGATTGGTTCATGCCATTTCTAATGATCATATATTAGCATTGAACCAATAGTAGATCCATTTAGTGGAAATGAAGATGTATATTTGCATGTTAGATCTTTTTTATCTTCATATTATATAATCTAATATGTACATAATGATGAACTTTTCTAACAAATGCATTTAAGAACACCTTAATTGATATAGTGTTACAATGGATCAATTCATGTCATATTTATTCCACTTCATTCCATACTTTATTATGTGCTTTCATCGATTATTATTTTCCCTAAAGTGTGCTTTCATGGTGATTCCAATATTACAAACTCTAGTGGTCATTCATTAGAATGTGTCATGGATCCATTTATACTTTCTACTAATATGGGAATTTTAAATGCCTGCAATGATTCTAGTACATGACCTTTTATTACTTGTCACAATGCATTATCTTTTGAGGTCCATAGTGATATCTTAAGTACACATGATTATCATGTTGTCCCATACACACATCCTATTCCTCAATATGATAAAATAGATAATTAGAGGGCTTCCTACCATGCAATGGGGAAAAAGATAAATTATTGGATGATGATGTGTACATTCACTATATAGGTTGATCTTCTCTATTATTTATGACTTTCTATAGCTTCACATGCTTTATTTTCTTTTCAATTATTATTTTATTTCAATTTGATTGTTCGCCATGTCCATTGTAATTATGTGGATAATGCAAATCCACCTTTCACAATGCATGTTGACATAAGTGGCTATGAAAATTCATTTTGTTTCATGTGATATCTTTTTCTTTTCTTTATTTTATTTACCTTTGTGTTGTTCCATATATATTTGGGATGATGAAAATAGAACAAGTGTATTTAACATACTTTTATTCAAGAATACTGACTTAAAAATATTTCCTCTTTTCTTTTTTGGTTTATGATTGGCCTTTTTATCGATCCATGCTTATTTTACTTCTCCTTTCATTCCACATAGCTTTCTTGGCTTGATAGATTGAGCCTTATGGCCTAATCCCATATATTCCATAAAGGTCTGGGCCTACCCTATATATCTATATCTATCTGGCACCTATCTTATCTCTCTCCTTAGCATAACTCCCATTTCCCCATATAGATTAGACTATATGACTAGATTAGAGATAGATATATCCACCCTGCCATTGGTCATCACATTTTGACTATATATTCCCCCATATAGATGTCTAGTCCCTCACATTTTTGTTTACTATGTTTCTCCTCTTTCATATCTTTACTCCTTTTACATGGTCTTTGTCATCCTTATTTATTGTATCTTACACCATCATTATCTTTACACACCTTTTTATGTCTCTTTTACACCTATGGAACTTACCATAACACACACCACATTTCTTGGATTCCCCATTTGGGGGTATTCATTTGGAGCTAAATTAGTCAATCCTTAGTAATCCTTCATCTTCTTTTGGAGAAAATACATACATATATTATAACTCCTACAATATACCACATCCTTTACATGATTATATATTACAAGGTATGCTTTGCCATCGCTCTTACACATTGGTATATTTTTTCATGGTATTTTGCTTATGGCTAATTTATGATCACATCCTACACCATTATTCTTGTGTCATTTTTAAATGCACATCTTACATGACACACAATTACATCTTACACATTATTACATATATTTCTTTTACTTGATAAAATTTGGTAGATAACTATCTTACTAGATCACCCATGCTTCTCCTCACATTGGGGTGGGGAGGTGGGGGGAAATTGGGAACATCTATTATGCAATTTTTTTCATGTGATATTTTACAACTATATATTTTATGTACACTTGTTATACCATTTTCACATACACATATATTTTACATGGAACCTTCTACATGTCATTTCTACATGATAACAGGGCAAGTGCAGGAAGATGGGGGGCCAAAAAGGGGTCTTAAGTGGCCACTTTTTTTCTGAAATCAGGAAATACTGGCCTTGGATGAGAAATTGAGCATAGTTACACTCAAAATTTGGAGATGCAACCAAAACAATGTTTGTAGTGCTCCGAGTCTACTTCCTAAACTACTATTTTTTTTTGAAAATGGCATAGATTAAGGGGTTCAAAAGAGGGAGCCATACAAATTGGTGTTGTTTCTGTCAAAAAAACATAACATAGCATGTTTTGTGGCTCCCTCAAAAGGTCAACTTTTTTTTGGTATTTTTAAAATCGCTTCAGTGAGAAATTAGCTAATAGCATGTAGTTTATGCCCGATTTTTCTGATAATTGTTTGATGAATATTTGATTTTTTACTAATTTTCAAAGTGGACACATCCTAAAAAATAGAATTTTGGCCGTGCTACCCCTATAAATTTTGAAAACTAATCGAAAATCATTTTTTTCTTTTTTTAATATTTGTAGAATGGAGTCTAGTTTCTAAATATGTAATTTTTTTGAAATTTCAATGAATAGTTAATTTACAATGAAAAAAAGACCAAACAGTGGTTTTTGCCCAAAAAAGGACACACAAACAAAAGAAATTAAAGATGAAAGGCTTAACATTGTTAAAATGTGAAAAAAATTACATCGTCAGATAGCTGAGAGAAAGCATAACATTACCTAGGTGTTTGATTTGTTTGACCTTGAAACACGTGCAAATCTGAGGGTTAGCACGAACGAAATTATCTAAAATCTTGAAGAATATGGAAAAACACGTCTGTTACTGTTCAAAAGGCACTCCGAGCCTTTGGGTTGGAAATCCAAAGCAAATCCCAAGCCCAAGGCTTGGGATTCCCAAAGCAAGACATAACGCGAGCACGTTATAACTTTCTCGCATTATTCTTTTCTTTGTATTTTTCCTTTTCCACAAAGTTTGTGCTGTTTTTCATGTTTTAAATAACGCGAGCGCGTTATGTTCAACTTAAATTTTTTTATGTTTAAGGCTATTAATCATGTATGTATGTATGCCTATATGTATGTATGTATCTATGTATGCCTATATGTATGTATGTATAGTGTCGATGGTAGAGGAGGGTAGAGATGGGAGTGAGCTAGATAGGGGAGGAGAGGGGTGGATAAGGATTAAGTGATTAAGGTTTAAGGTTAAGGGTTGAGCATTTAGGGATAGGATTTAGAGCTTAGGGATAAGGGATTAGAGTTTAGGACCTTGAGGGATTAGGGTTTAGGGTTGAGGCTTTAGGGATAGCGTTTAGGGTTAAGGGTCGAGGGATTAGGGTTAAGGTAGAGTGTTGAGGGTAGAGGGATTAGGGATAGGGTTTAGGGTTGAAAGTTTAGGGTTGAGGGATTAGGGTTTAAGGTATAGTTTAGTAGTTCTTGTGGATAGAGCTAGTAAACAATGGGAGATTATTTGCCTATTTCATAACAATATACCTCCCCTAAGTGCGGGGTGGACAGCAAGAAACATAGATGTACCCCAATGCAAAGCTTTTCTCATAATGATCATCCTTCTGATTTCAACTGTTAATTACTCACTGTGGATGTACCATACGCAAAGCTTTTCTCATAGTGTGTACACCTATTGGCATAATGAACCCCAGATGGGCCAGAAAAACATGCCATATAACATTACTAACATTAAAAAAGTTCATAGCCATTTTTCTGACATATTATTACAACTCAAATATATTTAAGAGAAGAGTGTCAAAAATGATGGGTTTAACAACCTAACATAAGGAAAAGTAGTTTTGTTGGGTTTAGGGATAGGGTTTAGGGTTTAGGGTTGAGGGATTAGGGTTTAGGGTTGAGGGATTATGGTTTAAGGTATAGTGTTGAGGGTTGAGGGTTTAGGGATAGGGTTTAGGGTTGAGGGATTAGGGTTTAGGGTTGACAGATTAGGGTTTAGGGTTGATGGATTAGGGTTTAATGTTGAGAGTTGAGGCTTGAGGGTTGAGGGTTTAGGGATAGGGGTGATGGTCAAGGGATTAGGGTTAAAGTAGAGTGTTGAGGGTAGAGGGATTAGGGATAGGGTTTAGGGTTGAAGGTTTAACGATTGAGGGTTGAGGCTTTAGGGCTGAGGGTTAAGGGATTGGGGTTTAAAATATAGTGTTGAGCATCGAGGGTTTATGGATAGGTTTTAGGGTTTAATTTTTAAGGGTTAAACGTTGAGGGATAGTGTTTAGGGTTTAGGGATAAGGGATTAGGGTTTAAGGTATAGTGTTGAGGGTTGAGGGTTTAGGAAGAGGGATAGAGTTTAGGGTTTAGGGATGAGGGATTAGGGTTGAGGGTTGAGGTATTAGGGTTGAGGGTTGAGGGATTAGGGTTTAAGGTATAGTGTCAAGGGTTGAGGGTTTATTAATAGTGTTTAGGGTTGAGGTTTGATGGATTAGGGTTTAAGGTATAGTGTTGAGGGTTGAGGGTTTAGGGTTGACAGATTAGGGTTTATGGTTGACGGATTAGTGTTTAATGTCAAGGTTAGGGTTAGAGTGTCGAGGGTAGAGGGATTAGGGATAGGGTTTAGGGTTGAAGGTTTAAGAATTGAGGGTTTAAGGCTTAAGATAAAGTGTCAAGTGTTGAGGGTATAGGGATAGGGTTTAAGTTTTAAGGGTTAAGGGATAGGGATTAGGGTTTAAGGTATAGTGTTGAGGGTTGATGGTTTAGGGATAGGGTTTAGGTTTGAGGGATTAGGGTTTACGGTTGATGAATTAGGGTTTAATGTTTAGAGTTGAGGGTTAAGGGTTGAGGGTTGAGGGTTGAGGTTGAGGGATAGGGTTAATGGTCAAGGGATTGGGGTTAAATAAGAGTGTCGAGGGTAGAGGGATTAGGGTTTAAGGTATAGTATTGAGCCTGTTGAGGGTCTAGGAATAGGGATAGCGTTTAGGGTTTAGGGATGAGGGATTAGAGTTGAGGGATGACGGATGATGGATTAGGGTTGAGGGTTGAGGGATTAGGGTTTAAGGTATAGTGTTGAGGGTTTAGGGATAGGGTTTAGGGTTTAGGGTTTAGGGTTTAGGGTTGAGGGATCATGGTTTAAGGTATAGTGTTGAGGGTTGAGGGTTTAGGGATAGGATTTAGGGTTGAAGGACTAGGGTTTAGGGTTGATGGATTAGGGTTTAGGGTTGACAGATTAGGGTTTAATGTTGAGAGTTGAGAGTTGAGGGTTGAGGGTTTAGGGATAGGGTTGATGGTCAAGGGATTAGGGTTAAAGTAGAGTGTTGAGGGTAGAGGGATTAGGGATAGGGTTTAGGGTTGAAGGTTTAACGATTGAGGGTTGAGGCTTTACGGCTGAGGGTTAAGGGATTGGGGTTTAAAATATAGTGTTGAGTGTCGAGGGTTTATGGATAGGTTTTAGGGTTAATTTTTAAGGGTTAAGGGTTGAGGGATAGTGTTTAGGGTTTAGGGATAAGGGATTAGGGTTTAAGGTATAGTGTCGAGGGTTGAGGGTTTAGGAATAGGGATAGAGTTTAGGGTTTAGGGATGAGGGATTAGGGTTGAGGGTTGAGGTATTAGGGTTGAGGGTTGAGGGATTAGGGTTTAAGGTATAGTGTCAAGGGTTGAGGGTTTATTAATAGTGTTTAGGGTTAAGGGTTGATGGATTAGGTTTTAGGGTTGATGGATTAGGGTTTAAGGTATAGTGTTGAGGGTTGAGGGTTTAGGGTTGACAGATTAGGGTTTAGGGTTAACAGATTAGTGTTTAATGTCAAGGTTAGGGTTAGAGTGTCGAGGGTAGAGGGATTAGGGATAGGGTTTAGGGTTGAAGGTTTAAGAATTGAGGGTTGAGGCTTTAGGGATGAGGGTTTAAGGCTTAAGATATAGTGTCAAGTGTTGAGGGTATAGGGATAGGGTTTAAGTTTTAAGGGTTAAGGGATAGGGATTAGGGTTTAAGGTATAGTGTTGAGGGTTGATGATTTAGGGATAGGGTTTAGGTTTGAGGGATTAGGGTTTACGGTTGATGAATTAGGGTTTAATGTTTAGAGTTGAGTGTTGAGGGTTGAGGGTTGACGATTGAGGGTTGAGGTTGAGGGATAGGGTTAATGGTCAAGGGATTAGGGTTAAATAAGAGTGTCGAGGGTAGAGGGATTAGGGTTTAAGGTATAGTATCAAGCCTGTTAAGGGTCTAGGAATAGGGATAGCATTTAGGGTTTAGGGATGAGGGATTAGAGTTGAGGGATGACGGATGACGAATTAGGGTCGAGGGTTGAGGGATTAGGGTTTAGGGACAAGGTTTAGGGTTCAAGTTGAGGGATTAGGGTTTAAGGTATAGTGTTGAGGGTTTAGGGATAGGGTTTAGGGTTGAGGGATTAGAGTGAAGGGTTGAGGGATTAGGATTTGATGTTGAGGGTTGAGGGTTTAGGGTTAGGGTTGAGAGTTGAGGGATCAGAGTTAAGGGTTGAGGGATTAGGGTTTGACGTCGAGGGTTGAGGGTTGAGGTTTGAGGGTCAAGGGTTTAGGGATAGGGTTGAGGTTCAAGGGATTAGGGTTAAAGTAGAGTGTGGAGGGTGTAAGGATTAGGGATAGGGTTGGAGGGTTTAGGGATAAGGGATTAGGGTTTAAGGTATAGTATCGAGTCTGTTGAGGGTTTAGAAATAAGGATAGCATTTAGGGTTTAGGGATGAGGGATTAGAGTTGAGGGATGATGGATTAGGGTTGAGGGTTGAGGGATTAGGGTTTAGGGATAAGGTTTAGGGTTGAGGGTTGAGGGATTAGGGTTTAAGGTATAGTGTTGAGGGTAGAGGGTTTAGGATTAGAGTTTAGGGTTGATGGATTAGCATTTAATGTTGAGGTTAGGGTTAGAGTGTTGAGGGTAGAGGGATTAGGGATAGGGTTTAGGGTTGAAGGTTTAAGGATTAAGGGTTGAGGCTTTAGGGATGAGGGTTTAAGGCTTAAGATATAGTGTCAAGTGTTGAGGGTGTAGGGATAGGGTTTAAGTTTTAAGGGTTAAGGGTTGAGGGATAGGGATTAGGGTTTAAGGTATAGTGTTGAGGGTTGATGGTTTAGGGATAGGGTTTAGATTTGAGGGATTAGGGTTTAGGGTTGATGAATTAGGGTTTAATGTTGAGAGTTGAGGGTTGAGGATTGAGGTTGAGCGATAGGGTTAATGGTCAAGGGATTAGGGTTAAATAAGAGTGTCAAGGGTAGAGGGATTAGGGTTTAAGGTATAGTATCAAGCCTATTGAGGGTCTAGGAATAGGGATAGCATTTAGGGTTTAGGGATGAGGGATTAGAGTTGAGGGATGACGAATGATGGATTAGGGTTGAGGGTTGAGGGATTAGGGTTTAGGGACAAGGTTTAGGGTTAGGGTTGAGGGATTAGGGTTTAAGGTATAGTGTTGAGGGTTTAGGGATAGGGTTTAGGGTTGAGGGATTAGAGTGAAGGGTTGAGGGATTAGGATTTGAAGTTGAGGGTTAAGGGTTTAGTGTTTAGGGTTTAGGGTTAGGGTTGAGAGTTGAGGGATCAGAGTTGAGGGTTGAGGGATTAGGGTTTGATGTCGAGGGTTGAGGGTTGAGGTTCAAAGGTCAAGGGTTTAGGGATAGGGTTGAAGTTTAAGGGATTAGGGTTAAAGTAGAGTGTGGAGGGTGTAAGGATTAGGGATAGGGTTGGAGGGTTTAGGGATAAGGGATTAGGGTTTAAGGTATAGTATCGAGTCTATTGAGGGTATAAGAATAGGGATAGCATTTAGGGTTTAGGGTTAAGGGATTAGAGTTGAGGGATGATGGATTAGGGTCGACGGTTGAGGGATTAGGGTTTAGGGTTTAAGGGGGAGGTATATTGTTATGAAATAGGCAAATAATCTCCCATTGTTTACTGGCTCTATCCACAAGAACTACTAAACTATACGTTAAACCCTAATCCCTCAATCCTAAACTTTCAACCCTAAACCCTATCCCTAATCCCTCTACCCTCAACACTCTACCTTAACCCTAATCCCTCGACCCTTAACCCTAAACGCTATTCCTAAAGCCTCAATTCTAAACCCTAATCCCTCAAGGTCCTAAACTCTAATCCCTTATCCCTAAACTCTAAATCCTATCCCTAAATGCTCAACCCTTAACCTTAAACCTTAATCACTCAATCCTTATCCACCCCTCTCCTCCCCTATCTGGCTTACTCCCATCTCTACCCTCCTCTACCCTCGACACTATACATACATACATATAGGCATACATAGATACATACATACATATAGGCATACATAGATACATACATACATATAGGCATACATACATACATACATACATATAGGCATACATACATACATGATTAATAGCCTTAAACATAAAAAAATTTAAGTTGAACATAACGCGCTCGCGTTATTTAAAACATGAAAAACAACACAAACTTTTGTGGAAAAGGAAAAATGCAAAGAAAAGAATAACGCGAGCGCGTTATAACACGCTCTCATTATAACGTACTCGCGTTATGGCTTGGTTTTGATGAGCTTAAGGCTCATTATTACCAAGCCATAACGTGAGCGCGTTATAATGTGCTCATGTTTTGACCTAATTTTTTTTAAATTAATTTGGCCACTTTTTGGCCCCCCATCTTCTTGCACTTACCCAACATTTACAGGACAATAATTATATGGCTCTCTAATGATAATATCTCACAACATATTTATCATGTTGTTCCTTTCAACACATATCCTAATCTTTTTAAGACACCTAAATTTGACCTTGTCATCCATCCTAGTTGTCTCTTGTTATCTCATCCCTTCCCTTTAGCATTTTATCCATTTCTCCTAGCTTGTCTTATAATTAATTAAATAATTTTATTATTTAATTAATTATGAGCTCCTACCTTCTCCCATAATTAATTATTAAATAATTTTATTATTTAATTAATTATCGTTTTCCACTTATCCTCATCTTGGCACAAAAACTATAAAAATCCTAAGCTGACCTTATGAGGATAGGTCATATCCTTCCCTTAAGTTGTCTCACTTAATCATGTCCATCACCTTTTAATCTTGTCCATCCATCCTTGATCCATGTCTCATTTGATCTTAGTCATTGATGCCTAATTTAATCTTGACCATTCATCCATGATTTGTCCTAGATCATATAAATTAGGGGTTAGTGCAGGATTATGATGGGCCAAACACTACCCCTAAGTGGCAATGTAAATGTGAAAAACATACTTAAATAACTTCATGTCAAAAATTGAATGAGATATCTATACAATATAGAAATAAGGTAGTAATAAAAGTTGTAATAAATTGAATGTAGTTTATGCGCCACTACTTTTTTTTTTTTTAAATTTTAAAAATTGTTTGGTGAAAATTGGATATTTTAATGAAGCAAAACTAAAATTTTTAGAAAAATGTAAAAAGTAGGTGTCATTTTGGCCAACCTAAGTATGAGAAAAAGATAATATTTTCATACATGATTTGGATTTAAGTGAAGGACACATGCGCAGATGTGACGCATATTTATTTGAATTTTTTAAGTAAATAAATAATTATTTTATGAATTTTTTGCTATGACTTTTTTAAAATATTAAAAAATAATTTTCTAGCCAACCTAACTTGGTCAAAAATATATGAAACTTAAAAAATTTAAATTTTAATGTATACCCAATAAGTCATAGAATGTGACGCATCTTTTGGATTTAAAAAAAGGATTGATATGTTGAAAATTATGGATGTTTTTCAATATGTATATCTATTAGGAAATTAG
Organism: Cunninghamia lanceolata; assembly: GCA_027924645.1. Classification (NCBI taxonomy): domain Eukaryota; kingdom Viridiplantae; phylum Streptophyta; class Pinopsida; order Cupressales; family Cupressaceae; genus Cunninghamia; species Cunninghamia lanceolata. The sequence goes on along the minus strand of BSBN01000490.1, from coordinate 306,271 downwards.
ACATAGCATTTGTAGAAAATTAATAATAATTACCTATTAAAATTATTATGAGGCGTATATTATATTTTTAGAATCTTAATAGCTTCCTCTATAAACCCTTTTCATTTGATTAAATTTAGTTACAAAAAGGTCTGTCAGCTTCAAGAATGAAATTGTGGAAAATTTCAAGATAACACTAAATAGGTGGTTTTGCAAGTTTCTTTCACAAGTTTTGGGACTCCCACTTACCTAAATATGAGTTAATCCTAAGGAATTTTTGGAGGGAATCTATATTAGAGCTAGAAATATTAACATCCTTTCCATCCAAATCTAAATATTAGTTTACATGTTAGCACTTTTTCATCCATCAAGTTTTTCTCCACTGCCACTATTTGGCCCATCATGATCTCGCACTCACCCTTAGAGCATCCTTTAAGTCATTTTTGACTAGAGAAGGAGAGAGCATTTTATGACTAGATCTACCAACCACTAGAGCAACTAACTAGAGCTTTCTACCTAGAGCACACCATGATCAAGGAGCCGTTATCTACACATTTTGAGAGTAATGTTACACTATTAGTGTGAGTAATCAAGATTATACTTCAAATATCATTATCAAGCATCATTGGAGCACATCCACCATTTCATCATGGAGCATCAAGGGCTATTGTGGTAACATTGTTTCATTGTTTTCCTTTGATTTTGATAGTCCTTTGATCATTTCAAGGTGATGTAGATTGTGAAGTAGGAGCTTTCATTGTGATTGATTTTTGTTTATTATTTCACATTTTCAACATCATACATTTTTATCTCCCACTGCATTACCTTTCATGATCATATATCATTTAGATCATATCAGAGCCAAAAAAATACTATATGTGGCCATTACACCTTTTTCTCCTCTCCTCAAATTGAATCCATAAAAATATATGCACTCAATTTGAGGGAGTAATTTATTTCTATTTCATTTTTCATTTTTCATATGGTTTTGTGCTTGCATGCATCATGGGGGATAACTCAATCACATCCTTATGATTGCCTTGTGTATCACATATGTTCATTTCTAGACTCAATTTTACATGGTTTCATGGTGGGAACTTGGTCACATCCTCATGTCTCCATTTCCCAAATTAAATGTAAATGGTTTAATGAGGTCCAACTTGGTCACATCCTCATGACTCCATCTCAAAATTAGACTCAAAATCAAATTTACATGTTTTCATTGAGGCCAACTTAGTCACATCCTCATGTTTCCATTTTGAGACTTAGTTTTTACATGGCTTTGTGCCTTTGTTTGTTATGCGAGCCAACTTCATTACATTCTCATAATTTCCCAATACATCATGATTCCATTCACACCACACTTGAATTTTATATATTATTGATTTCACACTTATAAAAAATACAATGTTTGTGATTATATAGTTTTATTCTACTAACATAGTTTTGTAGGTACTACTAATGAATTGTGTGTGGAGATATTACTCTATTGGAAAATGAAAGTATCACAAGGCATCACCCTTAACCTAGATATCCCATATCTATAAATGATAATTTTATTTACATCTTACTTTGGCATGCATGATTCATGTAGTTAACGTGCACACTAAAGTGGGGGAGAACTATGAGGGATAAAAGTGAACACCCTTCCCATTTACTCATTCATTTAATAACTATTTTTGGTACTATCATAAATATAGTATCGTAGTGCTTAATTTATCTTGTTTGGTGCATGAACTAACAATATATTTAAACCTATTATCTAAATAGCCACTCCTAGTCCCTAATGGTCCAAACAAACCATCCTTTGCATCATTTCCTCACCTTATAGTAAACCATGGGTGCAACCCTATCCTTAGGATTAAACTGCACCATAGTCTAGTCCTCCCTTTTCAAAATCCTATTTTAACTCCTCAAGCCAACCTTTTAGAATTTGACTTACTTGTCAACTTATGCACAAAAACACCTTGAATTGAGTACATAAGATCTTGTATTTAAGGACAATCCTATGTTATTAGTATTCATCAAAAAGTTTCTTTAGAAGATCATATAAAAAAGTATTATTTGTATTCTTGTATCAACATTACATCATCATGTTGACATCATAGGAACTTGTATTGCTTGCTTGACATGTGTCTTCAATCTTTGTACATTGGAAAAGGGGTTTGAAAGGTTACCAAGGAAGTCATAAACCTACCCTTTATTACATCAGAGGTCTAATGATGCTTTTTAGAACCACCCCTCTTTTAGAGACAAGTACAAATCTAGGTGAGTAGATAGGGCTGCATGTACCAAAGATCATATTAGCATAAGATAGATCCACATATAAAAAAGGTATCCATAGACTAATCTATGTGTGTAGCTTAGTCAAGAGAAGGCCCAAATTTAGAGTGAATGTATTCATAGTTTGATTAGTAAAAATCTATTTTCATAATTTAAATTTTAATCATCTAAGTGTAGTGCCTACAGTAAAATCTTTATCATGGACTACAACAAATCAACAAAAAAAATTGAGAATTTCTAACATCCTTTAATTTATCTTTTATATTTGTAATTCTCAATTCTTAATTAATATTAGGTCTAATTATTTATTAATTATTTATATCAATTGAATCCCATAAATTAATTTTAAGGTTTATTCATTTTCCTACCGTGGAAGATTAACAAAATTAAAAAGAAAAGAAATAATTTATAGATTAATATGTTTGGCTTTATAAAGTTTTTAGTGCCATTCTATTTATAAATTGAACATTTATTTCAAATTATTAAAAAAGTTGTTATTTCCTATTTAAAAAGTTTAGTAATACTTTTTACTTAAAGATGAAGTTTAGAATATTTATAAATTGAACATTTATTTCAAATTATTAAAAAAAATTGTTATTTCCTATTTAAAAAGTTTACTAATACTTTTTACTTAAAGATCAAGTTTAGAATATACAATTTGAAATTGAATTTTTTATTTTAAAAAAAAATATTAAACTTTTTTAAAAAAAAGTTTGTAAAGAAACATTGAAAATTGGAAAGTATTTCAATTCATGAATTAAAGTAACATAGTAATAATTTTTATTTTAAAAAAGATTAAAGGAAAAATTATACTAATTTAACTTTATAAAATAATTTGATATAAAAAATGGTAAAATACATTATTTATTATCAAATGGCTAAAAACTATCTTAACTTTAAAGTTTTTTAAAAAATAATTTGAAAACCAATAGAATGTTAATAATAATAGGATTTGTGGGCAGGGGTCTGGCTCGGTTCATAGCTTGGGTCAAAAGCATTTACCCATGTTGAATAATATAATTTAAAAAAAAACTATTATAAGATTTGCAATATATATTTTCAAAAACTTTTAAAATAATTTATTATTTCCAACTTTTCTTTCTATACCTTAAAAATATATATGGTCTATCATATATTTTGATTGTTTCCGTAGAATTTATAATATTATATTTTATTTAAATTATACGTTATAAATTATATTTTAAGTTAAAAACTTATATTCACCAATTTTATTATTTGAAGAAAATTGAAATTGTTAAAAAGTAAATATTTTAAATTTAATTTGATAATCTTATAAATATTTGTGTAATTATATTTAATGTTATTTTGAAATAAAATATTTTTTGTTCTTATATTTTAAAATGAATATGTTAAAAAAAATAATTTTGATATTTTATTTTTCAAAGGAAGAAATTATATCTACTAATTTTTTTAAATACTTTGTATGAATTGATTTTTAATTTTGTGTTATGGGAATTTGAAACTAAATTAATTAAATCTCCAACGAAATTTAATTAAAATCTTTATAATAGTGGTGTCTAGTCAAATAGTCAATAACAATCTTACATATCATCCACACAAAAAATTATGAATAATTATCTTATTTTTATTGACCAAAATTTATTTTTAAACAGAATCAAACCTTCTTGACTTCTATAGATCTCTTATATATATGTCTTATATACATTCCAAGATAAATTTTTGACATTACTTAGTTTCCAATGTTATAGGGGTATAGACATGAGGGCCTCAATATCTACTACTGTTCTGCTTCTGCTGGGAGCTTCAGCCATGTTCCTTTTTTTCAATAATGGGCAAGGTATGTTTACAAAATCTTTCATCATTGTGTTCAAATTGCAAGCAGAAAAGTTTCAGGATAAGGCATGTTTGTTTTTTAATTAGAAAATCAATATATATGCAAATTCTAAAGCTATAAGGGTCTACCATATGCTCTAAGATCATTTATATTTATATTTTTTCCACGAATCATACTAAGTATGGACTCTGAGATTTGTCAGTTATCAGATCTCTCCAAAAATGTTTGTGTATATTAAGGATTAGATTTTAGTATGAAATTGAAGGTTATAGTTTTTTCTCTTTCTAAATTGTAAGAATTTTGTATTTCACTATTTTTTAGAATAGAGATGGATTTTTGAAAGGGCTCCAATCCTTCAAGTGAAACCAATGAAACTATTGTTCTATAAACAATTTACTACACAACCAACATCATCTGATTGCCTTCATACTACATCTTTCCAACACTTCTTCATTACAAACCACCTATGAAATAAAATATCCTTTGAGATGGTTCTTAATATGTTGAAGTGCAGATAATCTATTTCTATAGACGGCAATGTGCAAGTTTCGATAGCCAATTTATCATGTAGAATTTCCTCCTTCAAGAGAATTGAATACTAAGACCTCAAGTATTCAAATTTGAGAGAACTAGCTGTTACACCGTGCACCCATGTCCATGATGCAAGCTCTCTACCTTTTAACTTTACCATCCATTGTCTCAAAGTGAATAGGCAATAATTGACTTATCCATTAACAGTACTGTAAACTGTAAAGAAGTTTCACCTTACAATACTTAAATCGTAAGTCACCTAAGTTTGAAATTTTATGGGGCTGCTGGGTGAAAAATTTAAAAAGTGGTTATTTGTTTTTATTATGGTAAGCAGGGTTTTAAAAGGGTCCAGACTCTTAACAACAGAATGATAAATCATTGAAGCTCAAAGAATTACAACTAGCAAATATGAGGCACTAATAGCACATCAGTCACACTACAACAGCAAGACTAACAAAAGCGCAGAAACCCTGAAAAAATAACCAGTCCAAAGTCAGGTTGTTTGAAGCCAAATTGCTCCAAAGAACTTTGAATAAACTCACCCAACTTGTCCTTAATGTTGAAATCCTTCCGCTCAAATGTCCCTTTTCTGGATGCCCCTTTTTTGCTTCGCACCTCCATCAAAGGAGTCTCAGACATAGCTTTTGGGTCCTTAGAACCCTTCTCCCTACTTCTTTCATCTTCAAAAATGGTCAGATGTTGATCATTCAGTCTTACTATTATTTATTAATTTCTGAAAATAAAAAAATTTAATTGATTAGAATAGAATAAAATAAAATAGAAGGTTTTAAACTTTTAGAGGTTAAAAGATGGTTTAAAAATTGTTTAAAGGAAAACTGATTCAGTCATTTAGGTTTTTATATTGGTAATCTGATATTTAATTTTTCACAACATTTTCTTTGCACAGATTTTGCAAAGAAATCCCTACTAAAGTACCTGCTTAGTTGGCCCAAATATCACTGTAAGCTTTAGACTCAGAAATAAAGTATTTTTTGACTTGATTACTCCAGCTATATAAAAAAGAAACATACCCTCTCTTTTATTTTTCATTTGGCCTCTTCCGTCTCCTTGTTTCATACTAAAAATAATGTAAATTAACCCTCAATTAAACTATGAATATCCCTTAACAGTAAGGAACAAACCTTCTGATCTCTTTATCTCTATATATTCATTCTCAGGCAGGAGCACCTACAATCTGTTTTTCTTCATCATGGGATTTCTGTGCATTCTGTTTTAAACTAAATACAGGTCGTCTCCATTGTAAGGTCTTTCTTCCTCGTAGGAGAGATTTTTTCCTTTCACAATTAACCCATTTACAATGAACCAAGGACTGCTGTAACGGATCAATAAATGAGGTATCCACCTAAGTTTCTCTAAAATGATTTATTGTGGTGTGAAACGATAAATTATTAAATTATTTAAGGGATATTTATTTAGAAAGTGCCTTAGTGCGTTACATGGTAAACCTTCAAAATGTGCAAAAAAACCAAGGGCACAAAAAACAATTAGAAACCGCCTAATGCCTCAACCGAGATATAAATGATAAATCATGAAATAATTAAATTTATGTAGATTATAACACTAGTAAATTGTTGGAGTAAAGGAGGCACATTGAATTGTAATGAGGATTCTATTAAGAACTTTTGGTCACAAAGAGGGTTGGTAATTTAGCTATAGAGCTCTCGAGTATGTAAATAAAAGATTTTAGGATTAATTTTTAGTGAGTCTATAAAAAATAATATGGTATTAGAGTTAGATTAGAAGCTCCGAGCACCCAAAAGTGGGCCAAAGGAGGTTCTAGAAATGAACCACCTCTGAACTATAGTAAGGAGCTTACCAAAATGCTTAGCTAGGGAACAAGTTTTTTGTCATTCTATCATTGTATTCAACAACCCATTTTATAGGTTTTGTCAACCACCTCGACAAGATGTTGGTTATGAAGGTCATTGGTTCAAGGTAGAGCACCTCAACATGTACACAGGAGATTCTAAGTTTGATTCCTAACCTAGCCATGGAAAAAAACATGAGGGAAATCCTCTACTATGCTCAATGGTGCCAAGAGGAAATATTCAATTTATGATCAAGAATTTTATGTCATAGTTTAAGCACTGAAGAAGTGGAGACATTGATGAAAGCTCAGATAGGAGATTGTACTGGAGGAGAGTGAGAGAGGTGAGTTTGGTTTTATGCACGTTTCCCTTGCCAGGGTTTGTTTAGTCCTATTGTCTTCCATTAGTGTAGTGGGGTATTTATATTTTGCCTACATTTATTGTGGAAGCTCTTAGGGTTTCTCACCCTTTGGGTGTTTAGCTTGCTTTATGATGGCACCCAAACCTAGCCCTTCAATAGTTCATGCTGATGTCATTGGGATTGGAGGAATTAATGGTGTTTCCTATGAGGAAGCCTCACAAGTTTGTCCCAAAAGTGTTACATGAAGTGTTGGCTCTAAAACTCTCTGGATGTTGTTCTTCTAGTTCTAGATTTTGATAATGCATGCAAATGGTGCTACACCCTTAACCCATTGATTGTATTGGAATATGTGTGGTTGACTAGTAGCTAGCATAATTCTTAAGTGAGCCATTTAGGAGTCCTTTAGTATAATTATAGTAAGGAAAGTTAGCCTCATTGGGATTAGAGTACTAACGTTAGCTGTTGATGCCTATATATAGGAGGTAGTGAGTAGTGGTTGATCATCATATTGTGAATTATGTTCTTGTTGAAGAATTTTGGAGGTTTACCCCCTCGAATGACATAGTATTTTCAAGTATTTGCATTTTATTCCTATTATATTGTTCTCTTGTGCAAGTAATTTCATTAAAAGTGGTATTAGAGCATGATCTTGGCATCTAAAAAGAAAGAAACAAAGCAATTTTTTGATTTAGGAGGCCAAGTTGTAAAGGACATATCTCCCTCAATTTTGTGATTATTTTCTAATATCTAGAGGGTTGATCAAGGACACATTGAATTGACTGTAGTTCAGATTTGGTGTCGTTTAAAGCATTTTTGAAGGAGTTATTATGAAATTAGGGTTTTCATCAATTTCACTTCCAAGACTACAAAACAATGAGTTTCTTGGAAATTTTTTAGCAAAGTGAGATCTAAGCCTAAGTTACAATAAAAATTTAATCTTATTTTGATTAATTTTGAGAAAGTTATTGTGAAAATTAGTGTGGCAACATCATGATGAGGACTTCAACATGAGGAAATGGAATCTGAATCATTTCAATCCTAGAAAGACTCTAGACAAAGATGACATGATGTTAGAGGAGATAGATCCCATAGCCAATGAAGCTACTATAAAGGAAGCAACCACCAAGATTAAGGATGAAATATTGTTGGAAGTGGTAGACCAAAAGGGACTTTTAAGAAAGAATATATTGATGCAATGTTCAAACAATTAGCTTCTCTCCAAAGTTCTAGAGACTCCTAGTGGGTGGATTCACACCACAAGACTTCAGAAGAAAATGTGTCTTCTAAAGGACATGATTCTTTTGGGTTTGACTTAGATCTAAATGAGGAATATCACCCAAATACTATTGTGGTCAACTCTAGGCACTTCATCCCAAAGATGGATATGTGCAAGTTTCATGGCAAGGATACAACAAATTGACTATGCCAAATGAAGCAGTTCTTTGATCTTCATCATGTTTGATGTCAGTAGAATGTTGTATTAACATCATTATATTTGGAACTAGATCAATTCATTTGGTATTGTTGGCTATGTGATGAGAAGAAAAAAAGGGATTCATTATCACATGGTCTATTTTCCAAGAGGAACTCACAACACATTATGGCAATAGTCTTATAGATATATACTTCAATTAGATCATCAAATTAAAGAAAACAAGTCCAATCAAGGACTATACTCAACAATTCTAGACCTTGTCTTTAAGAGTGGAGCATGTTCCAGAGGAATATTTGAATGAATTATATCTAGGGGATCTAAAGAACTACATCAAATATGAGGTATGCATGTTGAATCCAACTTTTGTCTCCCAATCATTGATTATGGAAATATAGATAGAGGACAAGGTTTTGGCCAACAAAAGGTAGGGGTTTATAAGCATATGAGATAGGAGCTACCCAACACAATCATTTCAACCTACTAGATTGACTCCTTAACAAATTAAAAAAAAAGGGCCAAGGGGTTATGCTTTAATTGTGATAACAAATAGAATCGAGGACATAAATGTGTTAAAAAGAAGTCATTTTACATTGGAAGTGCTAGTGAAGAAGAAGAGGATAAAGAAAAAGTATAAAAAAATGTTGATGATCCAGATAAGGAATTGGGAGGTACCTAACCAGCTATCTCTTGCCATACACTTTCTAGAATTATAACCCCACAAACCCTAAAGGTAGTGGGTCTCTTGAAAAAAGAGAGTAATAATTTAATAGACTTGAAAATCACTCACAATTTCATTAATTGTAAGTTGGTTTCTTGTTTGAAGTATTTTATTTATGTAACTCTAGTGTTTCAGGTCATGATTACCAATGGGTTACAATCAATTATTCAAGGAAATGCCATAGTATTAAATTGGGCATGGGAGAATATCAACTAGATTGCCCTATGTTTTCTATTCTCATAGATGGAGCTAACATTATTTTGAGATTCCAATGGATTACTACCTTAAGAACAATTAGGACAAAATTCTAGGAGGTGGTCATGAATTTTCACTTGGAGGGTAGGATATTTGAACTAGGAGGGTTACATGTAAAGTATCCGCAAATGGTCAACTCTCACCAAATGTAAAAACTACTTAAAAAGGGTGTAGAGGGATTTGTAGGCCAAATATTTGTATTAGAAGCACAATGGTCAAAGATTCCTTCACCACTAGATCTACAAGCAATTGTAGATAAACACTAAGTAGTTTTTAGGGATATACTAAAAGGATTACCTCCCAAAAGAGATCATGATCATGCCATTCAACTAGAACTAAGGAGCCAACCACCCAATATTAGGTCCTACTGGTACTCATATGTTTAGAAAAGTGAGATTGAGACGATGTTACAAGAGATGCTAGAGACATGAATTGTTGGTAAAACTAGGTAAACTACTACAAATGAAAGCTCAACAAATAGTGAATAATTTTGGTTTACCAATTAAAGTAATGTGTGATAAACCATTTAAATATATAAGAAGAAGCATATAATAAACAATAAAACTAGAAAGCACAAAAAATAAAAACGTAACATTAGATATACATGGAAAACCCCTTTATGTCATAGTTCAAGTACTAAAGAAGTGGAAACATTGGCAAAAATTTAGATAATATATTTTACTAGAGGAGAATCAGAGTGAGAGAGGAACTAGTTTAGTTTGATGCATGTTTCCCTTGCTACATTTTATTCAATCATATGGATTTCCACCAACACAATGGGATATTTATATCTTTTTTGTATTGATTGTAGAAACGATTAAGGTTTCCCATCCTTTAGGCATTTAAATTTATTTATAATGGAACCCAAACCTAGCCCTTTGGTTGTTCATGTTGATGCAACTAGGAATGGAATGAGTAGTGGTGTTGCCTATGTAAAGAAGCCTAATAAGTTTTCCCTAAAATTGTTTCACAAGGTATGGGATTTCAAAACCCTCTAGAAGTTCTTCCGATTTTAGATTTTGATTATGTATGGAAATGGTTAGAACAATTCATGCTTATATGTTGTTTTGTAGGACACATTCCATTTGAGAGCATGCTACACAACTAGGTGAATATCACTTGGGTCCCCCATGGGGTTAAATTGGATGTTATCCAAAACATAATCAAAGGTTTTTCCTCTTAATCTAACCATGTAGAGTGATCCTTTGTCATGGCATGTGCTATGTGTGAACTCACTATTAATTTTTTCTCCTCAAACTACGGATTTTGTTTTGTCTAACCATTAGGCCCTTAAAGTGTTTGTCTGGGTTGAATTCCCTAGTCTTCTCTTGCCTTGTTAGTTATTTCTTAACCATATCACCTCTTAGGAGGTGGTTTGTGTAGAAATGGACAAGTCTTATTCATCTCATTTCTAGCATAGGGTTTGCATGTAGATAAACATTTCCAAAAAATTAAAATAAACTATTGATATATAGATTGAAGCATCATGCTCAACATGTTCTATATGTCAACCTTACCAACACTTATTTTAGATGTCACTCCTCTGAACATAAAATTAGCAATTCTCCTCTCATCACTCACAAACCAAAACCAACTTCCAAACCAATGAGTGATACTTTAAGATGAAGATGGATAGAATAATGTTGACAACCACAGAAGTGGTTGCAATGGGCCCAATAAAGGATATCAGTCCAACAATGTTGGAAATAATAATAGTTTGGCTCCCAAAACCTTGATTCTAGTGGTTCCTTCTTGTCCTAATGTTAATAGAAAAGCTAAGTAGGTGGTGACAAATCAATTATATCCCTCTTGTCCTTCTAGTGAAACTTTCAAATAGGTTAGTCAACCTTGATATTCTAGAATTTCACTCCCTTCAAGTGATTTATCCTTTGAATAATGGCATGAAAGTTGAGGAATTTTCTCCATATAATCAAAGACAATTTGTACAAAACAATTTCTTCACACTGCAAGGTTTGGACTCAAAGGATATGTCCTTAGACCCTTATTTTGAATCAAGTACATCTCATGGAATATTAGGGGTCTGAAAAACCAAATTGCAAGTTCATTATTTGGTATTTTTAATAGAGATTTGCTCCTATAGGCATTCTTTGCATTTAGGGGATCAAGGCTGTTTATTTTCTACTACCAACTATGTGTTGTGTCATATGGCTAAGCTATGCATGTTTCAATAGCAATCATGTGCAAGAATGGGGAGCATGGTATCCTTAGTAGATGGCAAGTGGCACTCTCACCATGTTACACATAGTTGTGGCTCATCTAACAGGGACTTGTGGGTCCTTCTCAACATTGATAATAAATCCTTTGGGATTGTCAATATCTATGCACAAAACAATTCAATTCAAAGGACTTGACTTTGGTGGTGACTTGTGGATGAACTTCTTGAAGCCTAGTGGGTTTTAATGGTAACTTTAATATGGTTCAGGTAACATTGGATAAGTACGATCACTTGCCTATGAGATGAACAACTAGCAAAAGGGGGATGTGGTTTAACATGCATGCATAATAAATTAGGCCTTTATGATCCCAATCTTGGCCACCAAAATACACCCTCTATATGGTACACATGGTCCAACTTGCGTAGTGGTTCTAAAAGAATAATAAAGTGAATCAATCATGCTATGATGTTGTCACAATTGTACTTTTCCTTTTCTAGCTATTATTATCTCTTGATTGAATCCTTTCTAGATTGTGTGCTTTTGACCACTCTTAGATCTATTTCCAACTAGAATAGAGAAATAAAAGCTAAAAAACATAGTTCTTTCTATACATGTAGTTATTTCTATATTGTTGTCACCAAGATGTACTTCTCCTCCATCATATCTGTTGGTTTTTCTTCTGAATCAGCATTAGGGTTTGCCACTTCTAATGCACAGGCAGATTCAGCTAACTGAATACAGGAGGTTGCGTGAGCTCCTCCCCTTCACTTCTAGTTTTTCCGCACCAAGGGGGGTGTCCCTATTTGATAAAAGTATAACCTTGACTAGCTCAATGACAGAAGGATTTAACTTGACAGCAACAGGCAGAATACTCTCATGTATGGACCAAGATTTGTGTAACAAATCACAAGGTTGGCAACATTCTTGGACATGATGTCTAGTTGGGTATGAGAGCATGCAGGGATCCTAATCCTACTCCTACAACTAACAGGTGGAAGGATGAAATGGTTTGATTTGATTTTTGGATGCAAAGCTGGACATGGTATATAACCTCAACACAGAGCTAGATTGGTGCCTATCCAGGGCTTGGAGTCGGTAGACATACACCTGTGAATGATCAGCATGAACAACTAAAACTAGATTTTAGGGGGATATACATGATATCTGCCTTACAGATATCTCCCAATATAGAGTGTTGAGCTGTCTATACTTATGGCATCCCTATTGCAGTATACCCTTCCCAATATTCAATCTGAAAACAGTTTAATCTACCCCTTGAGCAGAAGTTAAAAGATTAAACATTCAACACAGGAATTCTATGTTCTAGAATCTCAGACATTCCTTGAATGCCTGGACTCAGAAGAAAGATACATGCAAAACTGGAGACAGAATCAGCATAACACATGCAAACATAGCATTATTCATATTAAATTGACCATGAAATTAGTGGATTCATGCACAAACGTACAACAGGAGATACATAAACTTGCAAGTTTTGCTGCACAGAGCAACCAAAACCAGTTGTATCTTATTACAGAGCCAAAATGTCCAGTTTTCAACAACCAAAACAATGGTAACACAGTCTGCCTATATCGGCCAGAAAGTGTACCCACAGCAATTAATTACATGATTTTTACAAAAAACCGCCAGATACAGCCCATGAGAGATGGCGCCCATAAGTTATGAATGCAGTAGGCAGGAGAGTTGACAGGGGTGGCCTCGAGCCCTGTGCCACCATCTGGAAGTCTTCATGCTAAAAATTGGGTAGTTTAATCACTTGTACTGTCGCCCACACCCCTGCTACAATCACCATTGATGGCTCAACCACCCGCGGCCTACTTGGAAACCATTGCACTATTCAAAATGGAGCTTCCCGCCAAGAAGCACTTCCTCGCAGGTTCAAAATAATGTAGGGAGATTAATCCCACATGCATAGTGAGAAGACCACTTCAACGTTTTATAAACATGGCCACAAACATACTAAGTGTCGAGCGCTTTTGCCGTGCTCGACACACAAGCCCTCGCCCAAAGCTAAGCCATCGGCTTGCCCCAAAAAACTCTCGCCGATCTATCAAGTCTCTCCAATGGAAAACAAAACACAACCTCCGTCGCCGTGACTTCCTCCATCGGAGCATCCAAAAATCCTCTAGCCGACCTCATGTGTTACACCGATGAAGCCCATCGCAATCCCCTGTCAGCCAGACCAATCCCATCGGCCAACCTGAAACTCCTCTGACCGACCTCAATAGTCTCGCCGACGCCATCGCAAACTCCATATTTCCCATCATCGGCCAGAGATAGACCATCGGGCCGACAACAAAAGTCACGCCGATGGCAACTTGGCTTCCCATCTCCGTCGGTGTGACTTAGACCATCGGAGCAAGACCACAAACCTATGCCGATAGCTGCCATCACGTCGATGAAACCAAAAACATAAAGCTTTGAACCATTGAACCGGTTCAAATAGATGGTTCAATGGCGAGGTTCAACACTGAGGTTCACCAGCGAGGTTCAAACCGAAAGTTCAAAGACACAATCGGAGCACTCAAGAAAAACAAAACTTTCGCTGATGGACAAAACATGATGACCCCTTCCTTAGGAAAGATGAAGGGGTGCCAAAACTTAGAACCTTTTGGATTTTTTGGGAAGGTGCCTACATGAAAAATTGCTCGGAAACTAACAGTCAATTCAGGTACCAACAATATGTATGGTAGGAAGAGAACCACTCCTTGTGAAGAGTCATATGATATGAAAAATCTAAGTCAATCAACCATGATTCATTAAAAATAGCATTAGCATATATAAACAAGTCTTCATCACCTTTATTAGAGGATTTTTATATGGAGGATTCATACATGGTCTTCTTGTTTCTACACTCCTTCACATGCCCCATTTATCATAGTTCTATCATTTCACCCTACTCTTTTCTGGAGTCTTAGAATTGCCTCGAGACTTAGATCTCTCTATATACTTTTTCTAATCCCCTTTTGGCCATACTTTATCCATGGGCCTTCCCTAAATGTGTCATGCATCCTTTGAGCTCTTTTCCATGGATTTTCTCCTTATTTTATCTGTAAGACAAGTAGAAACAAGGGAATTCAACTTTGGATCTATCATTTGACCACTTAGAACATGGATTAGAATTTCCCATGATTTAGGCAAAGAGCAAAGTAGCTATATACACTTATCCTCCTCATCTATCTTAACAACAATGGATATTGATTGACTCAAAATCAACCATTCAAATGTTTTGCCACAAAGTCTCCATCTTGTATTTTCTTTCAAATAAAAATTTATTTACCAAACTCTTTTCTTAGTAGATCTCACCACTTCTTTTTTGAAGAAGATATGTGGTGGCCTCCTTTAAAACATTTAGGAGGAAAAAATCTACAAGACACAATTGAATGGTTGATCATGCCTTTTTATGTAGCTTCTAGTTTATTTTCATTTGAAACAACTCTCGATTGATCTCTCTCTTCAAGGATATCCTCTATCTTTAGCTTCCACAACTTGTAACTAGTTCCATTGAATTTATTAGTCTTTGACTGAGATGAATTTGCCATGGATTTCAATACACACATAGATCTACAAACACACAAATCAAGATGCTCCCACTACAACACAAAAAATCACTAGACTTCCAAAAAGGTGTCCCACTTTGATAAAAAACCAAGGCTCTGATATCAAATGAAAAATTGAATATTCACTATTATAGCAAGAGCATCAAATTAAATGTATAGATTTTATCAGATATTAACCAACTTGAAATGAAATGGAGAAAGTATAAAATTAGAAAACCATGAAATTACAACACATAACACTAGATGTACATGGAGAAACCCTTTAAGGAAAAAAATATGCCATTAAAGAGAGCACAAGTCTATATTTATCTTCTTTGAACAAGAATACATGTACACCATGTCTCCCTTCAATATGATATAATTCTAGCATCATCTATGTACCTATAAGATGTCTTCAACATGTTATAAAACCACTATCTTGAGGGTATAATATATAGAATAATTGAAAACAAGAAACCATAAATGGTTTACAAAACAAGAGGCAAATACCATTGGCCCAAAACTAGGCACCCATATCATCCATGCAAAAATCCAACACCCATATTCAATTGGTCAACCTCCCAAAATAGAATGTAATTCCTCTTACACCACTTACACATCAAAAATCTTGTCATAATGGTTAAATTCTATAATTAATCCCACTTTGCTAATTCTAGGATCTCTACATGGGCAAATCAATTGATGAGGGGGGTAGATCCCAGAACACACAACACAGATTTATCATAGAAGATAGGAATGTTCTTTTATTGAACTGGAAATAATTACATTATAGAAATTGGAACCAAATTAGAAGATGAAAACCCCAATAGGCTGCAACACATTACAGCTTCCTTCTCCCTGGATTCTAGAACCTTCTGCCTTTTGTAGCTTCAGATCTACTAGGATTTCTATTTTCCCACCTTTTTCATGACTCACCACTTTCCCCCCTTCTCTACTACTCAAAATATTCCCAAAGAAATGGTCATAAATAGTCTTTTTTGGTGTCTTCCAACCAAAATTTCAAAATTTGTAATTCCCTTCAAAATAGCCCAACTTTCGGGAGCCATAACTTTTGATCTGGATGTCTGATTAAGGAACTGTTTGATGCATTGGAAATCTTACGAATAGATCTATGCTCTTAAAATCCTCTATGCCAATTCCACCCATTTTTGGGGTCGTGCGGGGCCTCTAAGTGCCTCATATTTGACTTTGAAACTTTTTAAGGGGTTTTTATAGAAACAAAAACTTTAATATCTTTTAACCCATAAATGATCTTTGACCAATTCCTTCACCAAAGGTTTTATTTTTTAAATTTTGAATCTTTGAGTAAATTTTGTTTCCATACATACTCAAATGCAAACTTTCTAAAAATAGCATTTTTCTATTTTTGGGAGGTTGGAAATTCTAAAGGTTCAGAATCATTATTCAAGCAAATGGTTATCTGAAAATACAGAAATTGAAAAGAACAGAAAACAAAATAATCATTTTTTGGGTGATGCAATATTTCTCTTACACCACTGGATGCTCCTACATCATCAATGCCTTTTCATAGCTCATAATGAGAAATATGCTCCATAACTCTCATTTGACTTCTTTTGCAACTTGCGTCATTAGTGCCATTACAAACACATGTAAGAGAATAAAATAATAATAAATAATTGTCCATACACACAAAGGGACATCCACTTTCACCCTCTCCATGTTCCTTCGAGTACATACATTATTTATTGTCTACAATTAGAATCAATACTTTAGGATTGCAAGGTGAATGACACCTATAATCCTAACACATTCATCTTTTTCTAACCAATACGATGATCATAGAAAGATCATATGAGAAATTCAAATTTTGTACACAATCATTCATAAACTAATAATAACCCTTTTTCAATGATTCAAAAATCTCACATTATAAAATATAGGCTAATGATGCAAATAAATGCTACATGTACTTGTTGAAAGGCACAAGACAATTGAGAGAGGGGGTAAATCAGATTGTATAAAAAACCTTTAACTTCTTTATACAATCACTTTCACATTCACTTAATTTAACTCCTTATTATGTTATGAACATTAAACATGAATAGCAGAATCAAAACATGAAACATCAATACCATACAGACATGAACACCATATATTTACGTGGAAAACCCTAGAAAGGGAAAAACCACGGTGAGTGTTAGCTCACAATATAATGTAGTAACAATACCGAATATCAAAAGAGGCTCACTGCCAAAGGTTGGCTCACTGTTGAGGGTTGGCTCACTACCAGGATGAACTAATATAGTAGCATCTACACAATGCCTGAGTTCAGTTCCATTGAAGCGCAATATCTCCTCTTCTCTGCTCTGCTTTTACAACTCACACTTTATCTTCACATCTTCACAACTTTTTTTCACATCATTCACAAATTCATTACATACATTCATACCAATCATCAACCTTGGAATGTACATCAAGGTTAGCATTACATTCTACAACCATTGGAACTATCTCCAAGGTCAGCATACATACAAAAATCAAAATAGGACTAGACCTAAACAAAATTTTAGAGAAAATGAATTAAGGATGAACACTTCATGGCTTAGCTTAAACCCAAATACAAGTTCACATGCTTGGACATGCTTCTTCAATCCACAAATCCCCTCCTCAACAAGTGTAACTAACCAGGTCAGCCAGAACAAGTGCACAACATCGAGAACACTTAGATACATGCTTCCAAGATCTTCATTGTAGCTTGTGGATCAAGCACATGCCTTCAATACATTCTGGAGACATCTACAAATAGTATAGAATCACTTGGGAGCTGACAAATCCAACCGCAACCAATCTCACTTGAAGACACATCATAGACTGCTTCTCAACAAACACTGTCAAACTCTGCTAATCAGTAACTTTCTTTTCAGAGCACTAAATAACAAATCCTTTGGAATGAAGATAGATAAGGACCTTATAAGCTTAAGTCCAAAACTGTAAGACCAAAATCTAATCTGCAGATAAATGTAGAGCAAAATACTGTCTCTCTATCACTCTGCAAACATTGCCAGGCACAGTCTTCAAACTGGTGAATAGAACTTTTTTTGCACACCGATCCGGACCACCAAATTCTAGATTTAGCATCTTCAAACACTTCTCTAAATCATATCCAAATCTCATACTCTAGTCTTCAATACAGAGAAAATGTGGAGCAAAATATTCAGATAGTCTTCTTCAATCAATCAACAAACAACAATATCAGGAGATACAGTTGGCACCAATGACAACACAAACATGTTGACATCAATGACAACACAAACATGTTGACATCAATGACAACACTAGTTAGCACATACTTGCAACAATCTCCCCCTTTGTCATTGATGGCAACATATGATGTGAAAAACATGTTCCACCATTAAGAACAACTATGCATTTGAACTCCCCCTTTCTTTTTACACCTCTGAAATCTTACTCCCCCTGAGTTTTTCACATGATCTCTCTCCCGCTTTGACATCAATGGCAAAGGGAATCACATCTCTTCTACTACACATACTTGCACACAACTTCTCTGATCAATCTAAAATCATTCTTTACTTCCCCTGAATGTAACAATCATCTCAAACCACTACCTGCTCCCCTTGAGAGGTAGCCTCCAACATCAGTCCAAAAGGAGAAATGTACTTTGAAGCACATTGGACTGATGCATCTTCTTATGCATCCAGTTCAAGGAAGGAGGGGAAATAACCCCTAATTTCTCCCAGAGATACTCAAATGTGTCTTTTGGAAGAGCCTTAGTTAATATATCAACAACTTGATCTTTTGTAGGCACATACTCAAGCTTTGCCTCATTCTCTACAACTTTCTCTCTTAAAAAGTGATACTTAATTGAAATGTGTTTTGTCTTTGAATGCATCACTGGATTCTTTGAAATATTTATTGTACTTGTGTTATCACAAAGAATAGGATTTGGACCATCATATTCAACTTTGATATCCTTCAAGGTCTATTTCATCCATCCATAACACTTGAGAATAGCATGATACTACAACAATATATTCTACCTCTGCAGTAGACAAGGAGATTGATTCTTGTTTCTTGCTATGCCAAGACACTGCTCTATCTTCAAGGAAGAATGTACCTCCACTTGTGCTTTTCCTATCATCAGTACATCCAGTCCAATTTGCATTTGTATAGGCACTTAAAGAAAAATCATTGTTCTTAGGATACCACAATCCATGATCAGGAGTGCCCTTCAAATACCTAAATATTCTCTTTACTGCCATCACATGTGATTCTCTGGGATCTGATTGAAATTTGGCCACAAGATAGACTGCATGCATGATATCTGGCCTAGTAGCTATCAAGTAAAGAAGTCCTCCAATCATTGATTTGTACTTGCTTTGATCAGCCTTAAGAGATTCATCATTCTTGCTCAGTTTACAACTAGTAACCATAGGAGTGCATACTGATTTAGAGTCCTCCATTCCAAACTTTTTTAATAATTCCCTAACATACTTAGATTGAGAAATGAAAATGCCTTTATCTGTCAGATTGATTTGTAGTCCAAGGAAGAAATTCATCTCACCACACATAGACATCTCAAATTCCTTTTGCATTTCATTTTCAAAATTCTTGCACATCTCTTAATTTCCACCAAATATGATAGCATATACATAGACTTCAATAATCAGGATTTGATCTCTGCTTACCTTGATATACAAATTACTATATGTTGACCCTTTACTAAAACCTTGTTGCAACAAATACTTATCTAGTCTTGCATACCAAGCTCTAGGAGCTTGCTTCAATCAATAGAAAGCCTTCTTCAACTTGCATACCATGTCTAGTTTGTCTAATAACTGGAACCCATCTAGTTGCTCTACGTAGACCTCTTCTTCTAACTCATCATTTAGGAAGGAAGATTTCACATCCATTTGATATACCTTGAAATTTTTATGTGCTGCAAATGCCAAAAATAGTCTGATAGCTTCCATTCTTGCCACTAGAGCATAGGTCTCTTCATAGTCAATTCCTTCCACTTGTGAGTAGCCCTTACACACAAGTCTTGCCTTGTTTCTCTCAACTTCTGCAACTTCATTCAGTTTGTTCCAGAAAACCCACTTTGTTCCAATAACATTCTTGTTTGCGGGTTTGGGGACAAGTTCCCAAGTCTTGTTCTTCTCAATCTGCATCAATTCTTCTTTCATTGCCTTAACCCAATATTTATCATTGCATGCTTCATTTACTATTTTTGGTTCCACATTTGAAAGTAGATAGAGATTTACTTGTTCTTTTGCAGTCCTGCTTCTTGTCATCACACCTTTCCTTTTGTCACCAATAATCTAATCTTTAGAATGATCTCTTTGTACATACCTAGGAGTTTTAGGAATTCTTACCGGAGCTTCAGTTTGAAAATCTTCTTCTTCTAGAGTAGCTTGTACTTCAATCTGAACTTCCTTTTCTTTGCCTTTTATAACCTTTTTAGTATCAGCAGATTCATCTGACTCATATCCATTTAGTTGAATATCTTCATCTACCTTCATGTTTGCACATTCAATGATCTTTCTTAGTCTTTTGTTATAACACCGGTAAGCCTTTCTCTTAATAGAGTACCCAAGGAATATGCCTTCATCACATCTAGCATCAAACTTTCCTAATTCTTCATCTCTTTTGATGTAGCATTTGCTTCCAAAAATTTAGAAGTATTTGATAGTAGGAGTTCTACCATACCATAGCTCATAAGGTGTCTTTGTTTCTTCTTCTCTAATTTACACTTTGTTCTTAATGTAGATAGCAGTGTGTATTGCTTCTTTCCAGTATACTTCCAGTAGGTTTGCTTCCTTGATCATCACTCTTACAACTTCTTGAACAATTCTATTCTTCCTTTCAACCATTCCATTTTGTTGAGGAGTTAGGAAGGCAGACAAATGTCTCTTTATTCCATGTTCTTCACAAAAAGTATTGAACTCACTTGAAGTAAACTCACCACCTCTTTCAGACCTTAAGCATTTGATCCTCAAATCCAACTCATTTTCAACCATAGCTTTGAATGCCTTGAACTTATCTAGAGCTTTTGTCTTTTCCTTAAGGAAAGTAACCCAAGTCATTCTTGAAAAATCATCAATAAGAAGCATGAAATACCTTTCACCTTGCAGACTTCTTGTTCTTGTGGGACCACACAGGTCTATATGCACCAGCTCTAGCAAACTGGTAGAGGATTGTTCTTTTCTTCTAAAAGTAGTCTTTGTCATCTTCCCAAACTGGTATTCTTTGCATATAACATTGGCAAGCTTCACAATCTTAGGCAGGTCTCTTATAGCTTCAATAATGCTTATTCTCACCAGATTATTGAAGTTAGTGTGACACATTCTCCTATGACATAGCCAACTTTCATCTATCTTAACCAACAAACAATAATTTTCAGCACCTTTCAAATGATATACATTACCATTAGTCTTCTTAACAACAGTAATTAAGGTTTTGGAGCTATTATGTATCTTAAACCCATTGTCCTTGAACACAAGATTATACCCTTTGTCACACATTTATCCAACACTTAGAAGATTATGCTTTAAGCCCTTGACATAAAGAACATCATCTGTATTATGCTTTCCATCAAAAGTAATAGATCCCTTTCCACAAATCTTACCAGCTACATCATCACCAACCCTAACAAGTCATCCATCATACTTTTCAAACTTAACAAACTTACTCTTGTGTACTGTCATGTGATTTGAACATTCATTGTCTATGATCCATTCATCTTCCTTTTCAGCATGAAATACAAACAACTCTCCTGGACTTCCTTCCTTCACATAGCTTGCAAGATTAAGAGAATCAATTTCTTCTCTAAGTGCAATAAACAAGCATTCACTACTATTACCATCATCAGAATTAGATTCATCATCAGTTACACCATCATCATCTCTAACATAGTAACTCTTTCTTACCATCTTTCCTTTACTTTCATTGATTTTCAAGGCTCTGTCAGGACATCTTGAAGCATAGTGACCAATTTTACCACAATTGAAGCATTTGAAAGGTAACTTACCTTTAAATTTTCCTCTGCTCCCTCTTTTTATTATGCTTGTAAATTTTACCTCAAGCTCAACAAAATCTTCATCATCTGATTCCACGGCATATTTATCTGATCTAGTAGTCTTTTCTTCCTTGGCCTTGAAAATAGTCTCAGTTTTCACAGGGCCATTAGTAGTACCAAATTCTCTCATCTCAAAAGAAGATAGTTTACCAAGCAATTGATCTTTTGAAAGCTTGCTCATATCAAACAATTCTTCAATGGTAGATACCTTGTAACTATAAGATTTGGGAAGAGTTCTGAGTATCTTCTCTACAACATCCTCATCTTCTAACTTTCCACCAAGACCCTTGATGCTGCTGACAACTTCATCAATCATCTATATGTAATTTGTTATGTTCTCATCTTCATACATTCACATGGTTTCAAATGTGGTCTTCAAGTTCTACAACTTAGCCTTCTTGATAGATGCATCACCTTCATAGATGTTTTTCAATTTGTCCCAGATCTCATGAGAAGTTTCTAGATCCACAACTTTCGCCATTTCAATGTTAGACAAGGCATTTAATAGAGATTTTTTAGCTTTGTGATTAGTCTCATAATTCTTAATCTCTTCATTAGTCTTTGGACCATATTCAGGTACAGTACATACTTATCTTTAACCATTGTCCACACATTATAACTAATAGAAATAAGATAAATTTGCATTTGTACCTTCCAATAGGCATAGTCAAATCCATCAAACTGAGGAATGCCTTTCTTTTGTGCCATCCCTAATCTATCTTAAGCTATTACACTTTCTTCCAAGGAACCTCGCTCTAATACCAATTGTTGAAAGGCAATAGACAACTGAGAGGGAGGGTGTATCAGTTGTATCAAAAACCTTTAACTTCTTTACACAATATCACTTTCACATTCACTTAATTTAACTCCTTATTCTGCTATGAACATTAAACATGAAGAGTAGAATCAAAACATGAACACATCAACACCATACACACATGAACACCAAAATTTTACATGGAAAACCCTAAAAAGGGAAAAAACCACAGTGAGTGTTAGCTCACAATATAATTTAGTAACAATACTGAATATCAAAAGAGGCTTACTGCCAAAAAGGGCTCACTACTGAGGGTTGGCTCACTATCGAGGTTGGCTCACTACCAGGATGAACTAATATAGTAGCATCTACACCATGCCTAAGTTCAGTTCCATTGAAAAACAATATCTGCTCTACTCTGCTCTGATTTTACAACTCACACTTTATCTTCACATCTTCGCAACTTTTTTTCACATCATTTATGAATTCATTACATACATTCATACTAATCATCAACCTTGGAATGTACATCAAGGTCGGTATTAAATTCTACAACCATTAGAACTATCTCCAAGGTTAGCATACATATAAAATTAAATTAGGACTAGACCTAAACAAACTTACAGAGCAAATGAATGAAGGATGAACACTTCATGGCTTAGCTCAAACCCAAATACATCTTCACACACTTGGACACACTTCTTCAATCCACAAATCACCTCTGCAACAAGTGTAACTAACCAGGTCAACTAGAACAAGTGCACAACATCAAGAACACTTAGATACATGCTTCCAAGATCTTCATTGTAGCTTGCAGATCAAGTACATGCCTTCAATACATTCTAGATCCATCTACGAATAGTATAGAATCACTTGGGAGCCAACAAATCCAACCGCAATCAATCTCACTTGAAGACAATAGATATCACTTGAAGACACATCATAGATTGCTTCTCAACAGACACTGTCAAACTCTGCTAATTAGTAACTTGCTTTCTGGAGCACTAAATAACAAATCCTTTGGAATGAAGATATCTAAGGACCTTATAAGCTTAAGTCCATAACCGCAAGACCAAAATCCATCCTGCAAAGAAATGTGGAGAAAAATATTGTCTCTCTTTCCCTCTGCAAACATTGCCAGGCATAGTCTTCAAACTGGTGAATAGAACTTTTTTTGCACAACAATCCATACCACTAAATTATGGATTTAGCATCTTCAAACACTTCTCTAAATCATATCCAAATCTCATACTCCGGACTTCAATACAGAGAAAATGCGGAGCAAAATACTCAAATAGTGTTCTTCAATCAATCAACAAATAGCAATATCAGGAGATACAGTTGGCACCAGTGACAACACAAACATGTTGACATCAATGACAACACTAGTTAGCACATACTTGCAACAATACTAGCTTTACTTTATACAGCAGGAAATCATACAATAAGACCCATTAGACAAAGGTACAACACAAAGGCAAACATAGGAACAACCCTAAACCTTGGTTTCATTCCCTAAACACCTCCCTTATAGACTTGGGTCATAGGGGCATCATTTTTCCAAGAACTACCTACATACCCACTTCCAAATGAGATCGACCTTATATGTAGTTATCCTCAAACATTAATCTCTCAAGGTACTTACTCCTTGATTCATATAACCAAATCACCACATTCATAGTCCTTGAAGCTATAGTCAAACATTATAATTTTCCTATGGCCAATCTAAGAATATTTATCAATTGCACAAAGGTTAGATAACCCTATAGAATACATAACACATTCCATAAGAAAATGACAGAAACCATAGCCATTTTATGGAAAAAAAGGATAGATCTCTAGATAGTTAAACCATAAGAATATCACCAACAAGAATAAGGAGTTTAAAACATAATTTTGGATAGTCCTAAATTTATCATAACTTTATCATTTCTCCATAGAATTTGACACTTTAAAATGTTTCAAAAAGCTAAGACAAAGAAAGACAAAACCTAGAAAGGGTTTGTATATGGTTTTTTTTAAACAAAAGTGGCAAGCCACTATAATTATATATTGATAATAAAAAGTTACAAAAAGCTAGTTCGATAGAGCATGCCGGCAGGAAAGAGCCAGCAAGAAAACCTCCGGTTATAGCTCAAAATTTACAAAATTCCCTCAACGGGTTTACACTTCCCTTAACAGGATTACAAAAACCAAACGGAGGGGAAGTAGAATAATACCAAAGAGTTATAAACTTTGCCCCCAGAATTTCCACAAAAAGAAAGGATAAAAATATCCCTCGTAGCATTAGTTGAGTGAAAACAAAACTTCTATAGATACCACCTCCACAAAACTAAACAAAACTGTATAGAGGAAGCCTTCGCCAAAAAATTACGGAAGCAGTGAAATAGAGGTAAATAGACATTCTAGTCAGCAACTGGAGCATTGAGATCTTGCAACAAGACATTACCTTCAGCAGCAACCACATCAACTGGTGACCCAGGAAGAGGAGAAATCTGAGGATGATACTAGATTAAAAAGAGCAGAGCATGGAACTTCTCCTCCACCTAATTCACCAGAAGATCACCCAACTCAGCTCTATGCGCATGCAAAGGAATACTCAGCAGATCCTCATTCTCAAGGTGAATGGACAAACTAAAGGCATTGAAGGTGCAATTATGTGTGGGAGAATGGAGAATATTACATTTAGAGAACAAACCACCAATTAAAGCACCTATCTTAAACAAATCATAATTCTAAAAGGCAACTTGTAGCACCTCATCTGTATACAGAAAGCGATGTACAAACTTCTCTATTAACTGTCTAACCACTGAGGAATCCTGGACCAAGTCCATCACATTAGAAGTGAACATAGATAAAATCTGGGAGGGGTAAAGAGACCACGCACAAGAATCCAACAATTCAAACCCAATCACCTCCCGCAGAGCTTCCTCAGAATCTTGTTAATAATCATGTAAGAGTAGTTTTTTTCTTTCTAATATTAGTTTGATTAATCAAGGTAGTAGGAACCAATACTCTATCGAGGATCTCTTCCTCTCTCTCTCTCAAGTATACATAAGATAATTCCAATTTACTTCTCAAAAGGGAACACATTAAACCCGGTATTCACAATAACCCATGATTACATCCTATTGGATAGGGTTTAATAAATAATAGTTATAAAGTTAACAACAAGCAACACAATGTTTAATTTTGAATGCATCATAGTTTTCAAGTTAGATCACCAATTGATGGCACTAATCATGCATGTAGAAATCAATATTGTGTCAATGTTTAACCCAAGATATTTAAATTAAACTAAATCGATATCGAGGATTAGATAGCATTCATGTGATAATAATACCTTATATAACCAAGCCAAGACAAATTTTATGCACCTACCCCTATTATGAATCACCTATACACTATTACAAAACCCCCACATTGAGAATCTTGTGAGTGTATCGGTAGCAATATATAGATGATACCATATACCCATTACCTTCCTCATACAACTAGCTATAATTCTCATTTAAAACTAATAACTATACCATTCACCATTTTACAAACCCAAAACATAAAAATGCAACACTATAAGGTAGGCAAGACGGTATCCTACATTTATCACAATACCATATATATTTAAAACACCTATATACCACTATGGAAGATATAAATCTAAAACTATTCATAACAATATTTCACCTTTTAGAACATCTAAGATTTTCAACTATACTAATGTTATTGTCTCCCTTTAGTCAACATCTATGTCCTTGTAGTTCAAGCAACTGTACTTAGTATTTTTTCATAGTTTTAGCTCAAATATTGGTAAAGATACAATGAGAATTTGATTTTTGAAATTATTCATTACTATTTAATAACTTAGGTAGTGTTAGGAGAATAATTCTATGTTCATAAGATTAACAAACCCTCACAGAGTTTATTAACATGTACAAGTAACAATGTCTCACATCCAAGATCATATGCACTGAGAATAACAACCTTATTGGTTGGTTCCATTCAAAACTAGATTACTTACTATGCAAGTAGAGATTTAAGTTACATTTTAAATAAACATAGAATGGGGAACATGAGTTAAAATTATATTTAGATTGAGTTTACTCAAGTGAGAATTAAATATTTACCACTAGAACATCATGTAAGTATTGACATCCTATTATTGTACCATGTAGTAATATCATACAAACATAATTAATGGAATGATATCACCACATGATACCAAACAATAATTCTAATTAAGATATAATTCTATACCACCAACCCTACTTAGTTTCAAATTCTAAAATAAACATCAATACCCTTCTAATGTAGGGAAAAATCTTATTTCAATACCCATGGGTTATTTATCTTATGTTTAGTTTGCCTCAAAAACTCTTTTACAGATCATTTACATTGTGATAGTATTTGTCACAACCCAACATATCCTATGGCCTACTATATAGAAATTTCCTCAAATCAAGCAACATAATATTCATTTTACCAATGTATCCCTATAATGCATAAATATTTATCCATGCCCTATAGTCAAGAAATATTTATATCAAGTAAAGAACGAGAAATCGATGCAAGAGCATCTTAGGGTGTAAGAGCAATTTTGCATCACCCAAAAATATTTTCTTTCACTTTTCTTATTTGCAAGTTTCTAGTCATGAGTCAATCATTGAAGATCCTACCGTATTTCACCATAGTTTCATATCTCACCTCACAATAGGTAATATATGTTCTACTATTATCCTTATATTATGATCCTTCAATGTCATATTCATTTTTAAAAACTTTCTAAGCATCACATGAGTATAACTTGGTTTTTGAACCTTATTGGGCTTAATAGGCTTACACTCAGTCTCATTGTTCATGACTAGCACCGGTTGCTTTTGGTTGAGAGATTCATCTATGTTTTTTGACCAACTATTGCTACACATTTCATCAATGCATTGGATCTACACCATCTTGCAATTGACTGTGATTAATCCTAAGGCTTGAGATTGCTATATATGCATTGTTTATAACCATTTGGAGTTAGTCGAGTCACCTTTAGAGCCCAAGATAATATAGAGAAGATAATTATATTAGAATCTTGACATATGTGATTGTATTATAAAATCATTCAAATTATATAATTCTCATATTTGTAATCAAATGATTGAGGCTTGGCATGTTGGAAGGGTTAGAGTAATAGGTTCTTTACCTAATTGATTTAATCATATTGATTAATTAAGTAAGTCCCCTTTACTTTATTTCACTTAAGCTAAACTTAGGAATCTCTCATTAGGGTTTTCTAACTTTCAAATATAAAAGCAAGTTCTCTCATGTAATTCATCAATCCATTTCATTAATTGCATCCTTTTTTGTGCAAATTGCTCTTTTTACTTTTTTCTCTTGTGGAAGGTTTCTTAGGTTTTGCAGGTGTTCATTGGGTCCTGTGAGGTTGGTTTCACAACTTCAACATGGTATCAAAGCCTAGTTACCGGTACCCATCTTTGCTTTCATGCATTTGCCCTTATTTTTTAACTTCTCTCTAAGTTCATCTTAAGGGGGGGTGTTAGAGTAATAGGTTCTTTACTTAATTAATGTAGTCATATTGATTAATTAATTAAGTCACCTTTACTTTATTTCACTTAAGCTAAACTTAGGAATCTCTCATTAGGGTTTTCTAACTTGCAAATATAAAAGAAAGTGCTCTCATGTAATTCATCAATCCATTTCATTAATTGCATCCTTTTTTGTGCAAATTACTCTCTTTGTATTTTCCTCTTGTGGAAGGTTTCTTAGGTTTTGCAGGTGTTCACTAGGTCCTATAAGGTTGCTTTCACAACTTCAACAGGAATCCCATTGTGAAAGATTGTAATTCATTAATGATTAAGAATCAATGAAGTTCATATTATTGTTTTACTATTTTCATTAAGTTTCTACTATTAGTTTTGTGTTATTTCATTTCACTACATGGTTCGCTAATACTTCATTGGATCCTCCATCCATGATTGCATCAAGTAGTATCAAAGCATAAGTTTGGAATCCTTAGGAGAGGGAGAGTGAGTTAGTATCCTGAATGTTCTACGTCTTGTGAATAGATGATTGAATTGAGGCAACCTACAAGAAGCTTGACAATATATCATTGATTGAGAGGATGTTGCAAGGAGTGATTGTAGAAAAATCACTAACTTGAGGCATTTTACACTGAATTTAAGGGAGAGATGCCACCACAAAGAGTTTGAGGTGTTGCTAACATTACTAGAAGAATGGAAGAAATATTTTAAATGATGAGCGAGATGAAAGTCCAATCAGATGTTGTAGAAGAAGATAGGAAAATATGTCTAAACCCTAGAAATGATGATGAGGGTGATGAAGATGAAAATGGAAGAGAAGATGCACAAATTGTTGATCAAGATCTAGAAAACCAAGGAGAAGAAAATGATGAAGTAAAAATGTTGAAGGTTATTTCCAAAATTGGTAAAAGACCTAGAATTGAGATCTCTAATTATTCTAGTGATTTAAACCCTAAAGAAATGATTGATTGGATAAATAATTTAGATGAATATTTTGAGTATGAGGAAATTGTATAGATCCTAAAAGAGTTAGATTTACAAAAACTAAATTGGAAGTACATGTTTCTATTTGGTGGAAATAAGTACATTTAGAAATAAATAGGAGAAGAAAGGAATGGATAATGAAGTGGGATAGGATGGTTGTAAAGTTGGAGAAACAATTTGTACATGTCAACTATGAGCTAGAATTGTTGAAGCAATGAAGAAATGAAAAAATCCAATACAAAAGGATATGACTATAAAGGATTATAATGAAGAATTTTACAAGATGATTATTAGGACTAGACATAGTGAAGAAAGCAAAGAAAAGGTTTGATTATATATTAATGGATTGAGAGGGAGTATTTAGGAAGAACTAAGTTTGGTAAAGTTGAAAACAGTAGAGGAAGCATATCAATTTGCAATCAAGGTAGAAGAGAAGTTGAATAAAAGATTTAAGAGAAGAAAAAACTAACAGAGAGGAAGAGGAGGAAGATTCCAAAGAGATAGATCATAATGAAATAATGAAAACCCATATGTGGAACCAAGAAATACTACTTACCATAGTAAAGGAGGAAGTAGTAATTTGGTGCTATAGGGATGATGGTAATTCTTACAATAACAATAGAGAATGTTGTAATTCATATTGTTATGATAAAGAAGATGGATATCAAAGGGGAGAGGAAGATATGGTATAAATGATGGAAGATATTTTAGAGAACATGTTTCAAGTGTGGAGGAGGACATCAAGCATTTGAATGACATCAAGGTCAAGGAAACACAAAAAAGAGATTGAAAATTAGCACAAGAACTACATATGTAGATGAAGAACCCAAGATATCACCTAGCTTAGAGGATGACCTAAAAATGGAGAACCACTTGTCAAGAGGAGAGATTTCTTAAAGTGTGATAGTGAAGGAGAATCGATACAAAGGAAGAACTTGTTCAAGACTAGGTGCAAAGCAGGAGGTAAGTGTTGTAAATTTGTTATTGCTAGTGGTAGTATATATAACCAAGTGTTTGAAGAAATGGTTGATAAATTAAAGTTGAAGAGATTAGAACATCCAAATCAATATAAGATTGATTGGTTATAAAAGGATCATAAGGTGTTGGTAAATGAATAATGTTTGGTGAAATTTAAGAGAGGAACATATCATAATAAATATTGTATGATATCATGCCAATGGATGTGTGTCATTTTTTGTTGGGAAGACCATGGAAATTTCATAGGAGTGCTATACATGATGGGAGAGGAAATACTTACACTATAACAAAGAATGCTAAAAGGCACAGGTTAGTTCCACTAAAAGACAAAGAAGGTCAAGTTTGTAGTAATGGTAGAATTTGTTTTTGTAGATGGGAGAAGATTCTTAGAGGGCTTAAGACATGAGAATGTATGCTTTGTATTGATTCCTAAGATATGGGGCATCACAAGTGAAAAGAACACCACCACAGATGTTGAGGAGATACTACAAGAAAAAATATCAGAATTGTTAAGAAAATATAAGGACATCATGTCAAACAATATGCCAAATGGATTACCACTAGTAAGGAGTATTAGTCATCATATGGATCTATTTTTTGGAGAAAAGTTTCCAAATAAAGCACCACATAAGATGACACTAGTTGAGAATGATGAATTGAATTGGCATGTTCAAGAGCTATTGACAAAGGGCTTGATTAGAGAAAGTTTGATCCCATGTACGATACCCATAGTAATATCACCCAAGAAGGATGGTGAGTGGAGGATGTGTATTGATTCCAAGGAAATAAATAAGATCACTCTAAGATATAGATTCCCATTACCAAGGATTGATGACATAATGGACTATTTAGGTGGAGTGAAGTACTTTACAAAGATTGATTTGAAGAGCGATTACCATGAGATCAACATTAGAGAAGGGGATGAGTGGAAAACACCATTTAAGACTAATGAGGGATTGCATGAGTTGTTGGTTATGTCTTTTGGGTTAACTAATGCACCAAGTACATTTATAAGGTTGATGAATGAGGTATTGAAGAAAATTTTGGGCAAGTTTGTGACTGTTTACTTGAATGATATTCTAATTTTTAGTAAGACTAAGAAAGACCATATAGATAATATAATATTAGAATTGTAAAGATTAAGAGAGGAGAAGTCGATGATCAATTTGGAGAAATGTATTTTTATGAAAAAGGGGTTAGCATACTTGGGTTTTGTAGTCTTAGCTAAAAGTTTGAAGATGGATTTGGAGAAATTTAGACCAATTGTTGAGTGTCCTACACCAAAAAATGTTGGAGAGGTAAGATACTTTCATAGTTTTACAAGTTTCTGTTGGAAATTCATTAGAAATTTTAGTGGTATTTGTGCACCACTAACTAAAACAATGAGGGGAGATAAGGAGGAATTCAAGTGGACATCAAGAGTAGATAGAAGTTTTGAGTTTTTAAAGAAGAAGGTGATAGAGCAACCAGTGCTAACTTTTCTAGATTTTAACAAGATTTTTTAGGTTGATTGTGATGCAAGTGGGAATAAAATTGGAATAGTATTGAACCAAGAAGGAAGAATCGTAAAATATTTTAGTGAGAAGTTGAATGATGCAAGAAGAAGATATTTAGTCTATGACTAAGAATTTTTATGCAATAATTCAAGGCTTGAAGAAGTGGAGACATTACTTGTTGCTAAAGGAGTTTGTGTTGTACACTAATCATTAGGCACTACAATATTTGAACAACCAAGGTAAGTTAAACCAAAGACACATGAGATGGGTTGAGTTTATACAAAGTTATACTTTTGCGCAAAAACATAGGAGTGTAAAATCAAACAAGGTTTTTGAGGTGTTGAGTAGGAGATAAAAGTTGCTAATAGAAATGAGAGTAGAGGTAGTTGGATTTGAAGAGATAAAACATTTATATGAGGCCAATCTCAATTTTGTGGAAGCATGAAAATAATATAATGAATCAGTAAGCATGGATAGAAGTAAATGGCTAGATTACTTGATTCAAAATGATATGTTATTTAAGGGTAGTCAATTGTGCAAACCAAGAAGTTCAATGAGATAAAATTTGATTAAGGAAATAGCAACAGTTTAATAGGACATTTTTTAATAGACAAGATAGTTTCATTAGTAAGTGAGCTATTTTTGGTGGCAAATATATAAGGATGTCACTTGAAATTTGTTCAAAGTTATAAGACTTGTCAAATTGCAAAAGGATGCAGTCAAAATGTTGGTTTATATCAACTATTACTGGTACCAGAAAGACCTTAGTAAGACATAAGTATGGATTTTGTATTATGATTGTCAAGAACACATAGATGACTCAATATTTGGAGTTGCGGATAGATTTTCTAAGATGGCACATTTAATTCCATGAAAGAAGAATAATGATGTAGGAAATATAGATGAGCTATTTTCCAAGGAATTGCATGGTTTTCTAAAGAGTATGTTTTAAACAGGGACACAAAGTTTATTGGTTACTTTGGAAGACAGTGTGGAAGAAGATCAAGACAAATGTGAAATTTAGTTTAGTATATCATCCATAAAATGATTGAAAAATAGAAGTTCTAAACAAGAGTTTGTTAGATATAGGATAGACAACTGAGAGGGGGGGTGAATCAGTTGTTCAAAACTTTCTTCCAATTAATCACTTAAATCCTTCCTTAATTTAGTAGCATAATAATAAATCAAAACATGGAAATATAATGCAACAATTCAAGAGCAAAAACACATTAACACATATGACACCAAGATTTTTGACGTGGAAAACCTGGTTAAGGGAAAAACCACGGGGTGACTAACCCAAGATTTTATTCTCTGTTAGAAGAATAAAAGGAACAAAATGGCACATGCCAATTAGGGCTCACTGCCCGAGCACACTGCTCACAAGAGGCCCACTACCTACAAGAGACACATTGTCTATAGAATAATAAGTATTACATACTTGAATTGAAGAATAGCATCTTCACCATGCTTGAGTCAGTTCCATTTAAGCACAATATTTATGCTCTACCTTTCACTCCTCTACTCTCTACCACGCTCTCATCACTACTCCATGCTTTGAAATGACTTTACAATTCCTTATTTATACAAGACATCGACTTAGGGATAATCATCCAAGTTGGCATTACATTATAGAGCAAACACATAACTACAACATGATTAATTACAAAAGGACTTCGCGCGGATCAACACACTATCGGCCACATAGATCTGAGACTTCAATCTTTCTTCAGGAACACACCATTCTTCACATAATGCCTTCAAGATCATTCTCAGAATGTGTAACTCATCCGGTTGGCCTGACTTGGGAAGAACATCATCATCCGGAAATAATTCTTCAATTACGAGCTCAATCTTCAATGCAGACCACCAACATGAACTGGACACAATCTAAAGACCTCCACAAGCTTTCTTGAATCAACAAGAACATCCACACTACTTGTGCTTACTGAAATCATTCTCTCCTTCATCTGGAACCTCAAGAACATAGTCTGTCATCACTGTCATATTGGAATAGATGCTTGCGTACCTCCAGACCACTAACCAATTGAGTTGTCAATTCACATTAACTTCCCAAACACTTCCCCAAATCCGCAGAACAAGCTATTGTATTTTCGAAGCTCACCAGAGCTATCTGTGTCACTCTGTCACCTCTGAACATCTACCAGAACTGATTTTACTTGAGTGGCCATAACTTCTTCAGATCTTCATACGGACCTCTAAAATCTTTACTGGATCATCTTAAGACACATATCTACAAACCCTTTGAAGCGCATCCTCTTATATTCATCTTAGCTGGGAGCTTTACCTCACTGTCTTCACCGTTCTTCTCTATTTTTAATAGGACTAATTTTCTCAATATCCTCAGCATACAGCTCATCCAATTCTTATCATTAATGCAACAGGAGTATGATGACATTAATGACAACACCGGTTAGGCCCATACTTGCAATTATCTCCCCCTTTATCATTGATGGCAACATATGATGTGAAAAACTATTTTAACCATCAAGACAAGAACTTCCTCTTACTGACACAACTCCCCCTATCAACAGCAACCATTCACATGTCTTAGCTTCTTTTATTACTCCCCCTTTGATCAGCAACCACTTATTTTTCACATGTCTTCTCTCCCCCTTTGACATCAATGGCAAAGGGCACATACGTGTATCACTTTAGAATCATACCAATTGCTTCCCCTGAGTGGCAGCTTCCCAAACATCAATCCAGATCACAAGATATGACTATGAGATCTACCGGACTGATGCACATCAGTGCACCTTAATTCAAAACTAGAGGGGTAATAACCCCTAACTTCTCCCTAAGATACTCAAAAGAGTCGTTAGGTAGAGATTTAGTAAAGATATCTGCAATCTGATCTTTGGAAGGCACAAACTCCAATCTGACTTCATTCTTGTTCACTTGCTCTCTCAAAAAGTGAAACTTGATGGATATATGTTTAGTCTTTGAATGCAACACCAGATTCTAAGATATATTTATTGCACTTGAATTATCACAGAAGATTGTGATAGGTTCCTCATACTCCACTCTGATGTCTCTTAGCATTTGCTTCATCCACAAAACTTGAGTGCAACTACCTGCTACTACAATATATTCTGCTTCAGCTGTGGATAAAGATATTGCCTCTTGTTTCTTGCTTAGCCAAGAAACCAATCTCTTTCCCAAAAAGAATGCTCCACCACTGGTACTCTTCCAATCATCCACATCTCCTACCCAATCTGCATCTGTATATGCATGAAGAGAGAAATTATGATCTCTAGGATCCACAAACCATACTCAGCTGTCCCTTTTAGATATCTAAAAATCCTCTTGATTTCCATGACATGAGATTCTCTAGGATCACCTTGGAATCTAGCAACAAGACCAACAACATTCATAATGTCAGGTCTAGTTTGAGTGAGATACAATAGTCATCCAATCATTGACTTGTACTTTCTCTGATTAGCCTTAGGAGAGTCATCTTTGCTCAATTTACATCCAGTTGCCATGGGAGTACTCATTGGTTTTGAGTCTTCCATCCCAAATTTCTTCAACAATTCTTTCACATATTTGGTTTGAGAAATGAAGATTCCTTTCTTTGTTTGAGTGATTTGCAAACCCAAGAAGAAATTCATTTCCCCAAACATGGACATCTCAAATTCACTTTTCATTTGATTTGCAAAAGTCTTGCACATACTATCACTTCCTCCAAAAATGATATCATCAACAAACACTTCAACAATCAAGATATTTTCATGATCAATTTTGAAGTACAAATTATTGTCAGCAATACCTTTGTTGAAACCAATCTTTAAAAGATGCTTATCCAATCTTTCATACCAAACTCTTGGGGCTTGCTTCAATCCATACAGTGCTTTCTTTAACTTGCAAACCATATCACCATGATCAAACAATTGAAACCCGTCCGGTTGCTCAATGTATACTTCTTCTTCCAAGTCACCATTCAAAAAGGTAGATTTGACATCCATCTGATATACTTTGAAATCCTTGAAAGCAGCAAAAGCAAGAAATAATCTAACTACTTCAATTCTTTCCACCGGAGCAAAAGTTTCTTCAAAATCAACTCCTTCTACTTGGGAGTAACCCTTGCAGACCAATCTAGCTTTGTTGCTAACTACTTCACCATATTCATTCAATTTATTCCAAAAGACCCATTTGGTTCCAATCACATTCTTATTTTTAGGTCTGGGAACAAGATCCCAAGTGCGATTTTTCTCAATTTGCATTAGCTCTTCCTCCATTACTTTAGTCTAGTTTTCATCATTGCAAGCTTCATTCACTATCTTAGGTTCAATCTTTGAGATCAGACAATACTCTTCTGAATCTTGAGTAATCCTTCTTCTTGTTTGTACACCTTTTCTATTATCACCTATGATCTGATCTTCAGAGTGATTCAATCTTACATACCTAGGAACTTTGGGAGTTTCTTGCACTTCTAATTCTTGAACAGGTTCATTCAAACTTATCTCTTCTTCCTGATTTACCAGATCAATTTGAATTTGGACTTCTTGAACAAAAACATCATTTTGATCATCTTCATCATATTCATAAAACCTTGAGGGTTTTTCAATACCTTCATCAACCTTCACATTTGTAATTTCCACAATCTTCCTTAATCTCTTGTTATAACACCGGTATGCTTTGCTTTGAGTAGAATAACCCAAGAATATTCCTTCATCACTTCTAGCATCAAATTTTCCTAGATCTTCATCTCTTTAATGTAACATTTTCTACCAAAGACTCTAAAATACCTCACAATGGAAGTGATGCCAAACCAAAGTTCATAAGGAGTCTTACCAGTATTGCTTCTGATTTGTACTCGATTGAGAGTATAGACTGCAGTGCTTGCAGCTTCTCTCCAATAGATCTGAGGAATATTTTCTTCCATCATCATAGTTCTAGATGTTTCCTGGATGGTCTGGTTCTTTCTCTCCACTACTCCGTTCTGTTGTGGAGTCCTAGGAGCAGACAACTATCTTTTTATTCCATGTTTCTCACAGAATTCTATGAACTCACCGGATGTGAATTCTCCACCTCTTGCAGACCTCAAACATTTTAATTTTAATTTGGTTTCATTCTCTACCATAGCCTTGAATATTTTGAATTTCTCAAGAGCTTTTGATTTCTCTTTTAGAAAAGTCACCCACATCATCCAGGAGTAATCATCAATTAATAGCATGAAGTATCTGTCACCTTGCACACTTCTTATTCTTGTCGGACCACATAAATCGGTATGAACTAAGTCCAATAATTCGGTAGAAGATTGTTCCTTACTTTTGAATGTGACTCTGTTCTGCTTGCCCAACTAACATTCTTTGCACAAGTTATTAGTAGGTTTCACAAGTCTTGGAAGATCTCTTACAGCCTAAGTGTTGCTTATCTTGATGATATTATCAAAATTCACATGACACATTCTCCTATGTCACAACCAACTCTAATCAATTTGAACAAATAAGCAACTTTTACCAGTACCAACCAAGTGGAAGACATTACCTTTAGTTTGAGTACTGGATGCAATCTATGTTCTAAAATTTTCAAAGATCTTGCATTTTCCATTTTTGAATCGGAGATCATAGCCTTTGTCCACCAACTGTCCAACACTGAGAAGATTGTTCTTTAGGCCTTCAACATATAGTACATTACTGGTTTTGCTCTTTCCATCAAAAGAAATAGTTCCTCTACCTCTGATTCTACTAGTAGAATTATCACCAAATTTTACCAATCCTCCTTCATACCTCTCCAAATCTATGAACTTATTTTTGTCACCTGTCATATGGTGGGAGCATCCACTGTCAATAACCCAATCATCCTTTTCTTCAACTTGGGCAGCCAGAGCTCTTTCTACAATTTTATGATTGACAGATTTAGAGGGCACTGGATCTTCTTCTTTGATGGCAATAAACACCCAGTCACTTTTAGATTTGTTTCATGTTTCTGATTCATCATCTGTTACTCCATCATCATCTTCATGGACATAGTAACATTTCTTTTGGAACCTTGATCTGTTAGGGTTTGGCCTTGAAAATCTTTCCAGACACCTTGAGGCAAAATGACCAATCTTATTGCAGTTAAAACATTTAGAAGGCAATTTCCCTTCATACTTACCAGATCTTCTTGGTAGTCTTTATGCAATAAGGGCTTCAAGTTGAGCAGCTTCTGCTTCATCTTCTTCCAAGTCTTTTCTTGCTTTTTCATACCATGATAGTTTCCTCAAAGAATTTTCTCTCGGATCAAACCTTTGTTTTCCTTTTATAGAGACACTAGCTTTGAATGTAGATTCAATTTTGGGGGGGCATCTCCAAACTTGGTCAATTCAAATGCAGCTAATTTACCAACCAATTGATCTCTTGTGATACCAGAATAGGATCTGAATTCTTTAATGGCAGCAACCTTATATTTGTAAGAATCAAGAAGGGATCTAAGAACTTTGCCAACAATTTCATCTTCATCCAAGACTCCACCAGCACATCTAATGCCACAAACAAGCTCATTTACTCTTGGCATAAATGTAGTGATATTTTCATCTTCTCTCATCTTTAGGTTTTCAAATTTTGCTTTTAGACTCTGTAGCTTGGTGCATTTAACATACTTATCTCCTTCATGCAGAAGTTCCAGTTTTTCCCAAATCTCATGAGCAGTTTTTAGGTCAACAACATTTGTCAGCTCTAAATCAGATAAGGCACTTAGAAGAGCTTCTTTAGTTCGCAAATTGTTTTCAGCATCTCTGATTTCATCTAGGGTACTCAAACCATTCTATGGATGAGTATACTTCTTTGAAGCCATGATCCAATATTGCATTCCCATACATTGCAAGTGACATTCCATGCGACTTTTCCAAAGAGTGAAATTGGTTCCATCAAACCTCAGACTATCCTTCTTGTAGGATGACATCCTGGATCTCCTCAAGCTGTTAAGCTCTTTTAGAGGAACTTAGCTCTGATAGCAATTGTTAGATATAGGACAAACAATTGAGGGGGGGGGTGAATCAGTTGTTCAAAACTTTCTTCCAATTAATCACTTAAATCTTTCCTTAATTTAGTAGCATAATAATAAATCAAAACATGGAAATATAATGCAACAATTCAAGAGCAAAAACACATTAACACATATGACACCAAGATTTTTGACGTGGAAAACCCGGTTAAGGGAAAAACCACGGGGTGACTAACCCAAGATTGTATTCTCTGTTAGAAGAATAAAAGGAATAAAATGGCACATGCCAATTAGGGCTCACTACCTGAGCACACTACTCACAAGAGGCCCACTACCTACAAGAGACACACTGTCTACAGAATAATAAGTATTACATACTTGAACTGAAGAATAGCATCTTCACCATGCTTGAGTCAATTCCATTTAAGCACAATATTTATGCTCTGCCTTTCGCTTCTCTGCTCTCTACCACACACTCATCACCACTCCATGCTTTGAAATGACTTTACAATTCCTTATTTATACAAGACATCGACTTAGGGATAATCATCCAAGTCGGCATTACGTTACAGAGAAAACACATAAATACAACATGATTAATTACAAAAGGACTTCATGCAGATCAACACACTGTCAGCCACACAGATCTAAGACTTCAATCTTTCTTCAGGAACATGTCATTCTTCACATAATGCCTTCAAGATCATCCGCAGAATGTGTAACTCATCCGGTCGGCCTAACTTGGGAAGAACATCATCATCCGGAAGTAATTCTTCAATTACAAGCTCAATCTTCAATGTGGACCACCAACACGAACTGGACACAATCCAAAGACCTCCACAAGCTTTCCTGAATCACCAAGAACATCCACACTACTTGTACTTACTAAAATCATTCTCTCCTTCATCTGGAACCTTAAGAACATAGTCTATCATCACTGTCATATTGGAATAGATGCTTGCGGACCTCCAGACCACTAACCAATTGAGTTATCAATTCACATTAACTTCCTAAACACTTCACCAAATCCGCAGAACAAGATATTGCATTTCCGGAGCTCACCGGACCTATCTGTGTCACTCTGTCACCTCTAAACATCTGTCAGAACCAGTTTTACTTGAGTGGCCATAACTTCTTCAGATCTTCATGTGGACCTCTAAAATCTTTACTAGATCATCTTAAGACACATATCTACAAACCCTTTGAAGCGCATCCTCTTATATTCATCTTAGTTGGGATCTTTACCTCACTGTATTCACTGTTCTTCTCTGTTTCTAATAGGACTAATTTTCTCAATATCCTCAACATACAGCTCATCCAATTCTTATCATCAATGCAACATGAGTATGTTGACATCAATGACAACACCGGTTAGGCCCATACTTGAAATAGAGTTTAGGTAATCTACTAAGATGTCTAGTTAGAGAGAAGACGGGAAATTAGAACATGATTCTACTATAGGTAGAGTTTGCATACAATAATTTAGTAAATTGGAGTACAGACAAAACACTATTTGAAGTTACATATGGAGATAATCCAAGGAATGTATCAAAATTAAGATATATCAGTGATGAAGAGAAGACAAGTTAAGAAGTGGAAGAATTTGTAGAACATGTGAAGGAAGTGCATACAAAAGTAAAGAGTAACTTGGAAAAGATGAATGGTAGATATAAGGAAAAGGATGATGAGAATGGGAGACGCAGGGAGTTTTTGGTTGGAGAAGTGATGGTACATCTCAAGAAGGAAAGATTTTTTGTTATAACATATAATAAGTTGAAGATAAAGAAGTTTGGTCCTTGCAAAATTGTGAAGAGATTTGATTCAAGAAATACATATGAAGTTGCTGGAAGGATTGGGCATATCACCAATATTCAATGTTGCAAATGTATATCAGTATCATGAAGGGGAGTCAAGGGATAGTGCTATAGAAGCATAATAGAAAAGTTAGATGTCACAATAATAAAAGGAGGAGATTGAGGACGTTTTGGATAGTAGGATTGGAAGAAGCACTAAAAATAAGTAAAATGAGGAGTATTTGGTGAAATAGAAAGGAAGACCTAAAGAAGATTCAAGTTGGATTTCTAAGAATGAGGCAGATCATCTTGGTTTCCCTCTAGCCATTAGAAAGTGATAGATTCACTTTTCAATGCCCCCAGTTGTCTGATGTAGGAGAGTCCTATGGTGTAAGAGAAATCTTGCATCACACAAAAATATTTTTTTCACTTTATTTATTTGTTTGTTTGTTTGTAGGTTTCTAGTTATTAGTCAATCACCAAAGATCCTATTGCATTTCACTGCACTTTCATATCTCACTTTCATGAATTGTTATAAGAAAGTGAATGAAAGAATTAAATAACCTACACTGCTCCCAAAAGAGTAGCCTCTTTTACCAAATTCACTACATTTATAATCATGAGAGTCACTCCTTTTTGTACCTTGTACACATGCCCCATTTTTCTTTTGACAAAATGAGGACCCCCTTTTCACTTTTGTTTAGTGTTAGATTTGGCTTGGTTTAGTTTTATTTGGTTTCTCCTTTTCTCCCTTTTGGTCTTGGAATGTTTGGTGAGAATTTGAGTTAAGTGCTTGTGTCATTATCAAAATTTTTTAGGGAGTTTCCTTTGAAAAATTGAATAAGTTGCCTTTTTGGGGGACTGTAGGATTTTGTGAGACTTGTGGACTTCCAAACTTTTGGTTCAAATGTCCCAACATCTAGACAATCACCACATTTTCCCTTTGTTCAGTATAACTGTTTAAATGCACCTAAGTTTTCCTTTTGTGTAGGTTTATAGAGTTTTGACTAACTTATTTCACTTTGTATTTTCACTATAAGTCTGATTGTATTGGCCTTCTTTGCAAGAAGTGAATGATGAGAATTATAAGATTTATGGAGATTATAGTTTAGATTGCTAATTTAGATTTCTTATGCCATCATGTCTCAGTAGCCTTCTCTCTATATTGATGGTGTCATGCATAAACTAGGAAAGGTATATAACATATGAATTCCCTCATTTATTTTCTTTTCTATCACTTACATTCAAGCTCTAGCAATTCAATACATCCTCTATAGCCTCAAACATTCCTTAAGCATGATCATATATAGCTCATATTTAGCTTTATTGTATGTATACTCTCTACAACTAGAAGGGTGATCTTGTGATGTAGTGTTCTTGATCTTGCTATCCATCAAGAAAAACTAAGGCATGTTTCTTTAGTAGATTTAAATATTTCAACTTGTATTCCAAATGCACAAAATAGTAGGTGGACACTCCTACTCATGTAGTTTGATTGAATTGTGTTCCACTTGTTGATGTTCTTAAAATTTAATGAAGTTTCAAACCCTAGGGTAATGAAATTGAAATGAATACCACCATCCAAACTTAACCCTCGGTCATTCAAATTCAAATAAATTGCATGAGTTAAATTTAACCCTAATTTTCTAGAAAACTTTAAAATTTTTTGAACTTTTAAAACTAGGGCAAATGGTTAGGTCAAGTTGATAGGAAATGCGAGATTGTCATGGAGTACTAAAATTTAGACCATTTGATTTGAAGTCTAGAATTCCCTAGAATCCTCACATTTAAGTCACTCAACAAAAAATGAAGACTTAAGATAAATATAGAAAAGTATAAAAGTTGTGGGATTTTCTTGGACTCAAAGACTTATGAACCACAAATCTAGATGTTGTAATGTCTTGTCAATTCTTGCATTACCCCTAGAGACTTCCAAACTACAAATATATGTATTTCTCAATGTCCTATTGATTCCTACATTACCCTTAGGAAAATTAATAAAAAGGAAGTTTAACTAAGGAACATATCTTGTAGATTTGTAGGATTGGTGAGGACTTAGAGACTTTGGGTACCAAATCTAGGTGTCCTAATGTCTATCTTATTCTTGCAAACCCTTCAACAACACTGAGACTTGTAAATCATGAAATAGAAATGTCATTTCTTGTGGAGTTAGGAGGGACTTCTAGACTTTCAACCTTTGGTCTCAATGTCTAGTAGCCCTAACGATCTCCATATTCTTTGAAACAAAGAGTGAAATCTAATAATAGAGTCTTTTATACTTAAACATGCAAATTATGGGATTGTTCCTTCCTATCAAACTTCTGAATTCAAGTATAGAAGTCTAGTACTCTCATGAATCCATGCATAAGTTTTTTAACACTATTTTCTTAAGAAAAGGCTAAGTTGTAGAGTTTCCTTGGACATAAGGACTTCTAACTTCTTGTCCTAAAGTTTGACAACCTTGAGAAACCCTACAAATATTTAAAAAATCACAAAAAGACTTGAAAGATTTAAATTTCATGCTTGTTATAAGTAATAGTTTGATGCTCATGTTTCCTTTTGTACTTCAAGTAGGTTTTTATGTCAAGAGATAGAGCCATGAGGTATGAGTTTCAAGGGGTGGCTTCACCATCCAAGATGAGTTCAACATGTGATGTCATTTAGATACAGGCCTAGGCCATATTGACCTAGAAGATTTAAAAAGGATGTACAAAGATGCCACCTCTAATAGAGCCAAAAGGATAGTGCATAATCATATAACCCAAATTGTCAGCTTCGCAATATTAGCTCAATGCCTAGAATTGGTAATTGCTTGTGCCAAAGCTTATGATGGAGGATGAAGGAAATTAAGGACTCTAGAAAGAAGGAAGTTGATGGATATTAAATCTATAGCTATTGTAGAGACATTTCACCTTCCATATCATGCAGAGGTTGTTCAATTAACTATAGCTCAAGCCTTGGGCTACTATAACCAGAACCTAAATAACTACCTTGGGGAAATAAATAAGAGGATGGCCACTCGAAGATAGTCTATGTTTAGAATCCCAAAGAAACTCTTAATGAGTGATTTTCAAATAGATATTTAGTGACATGGTAACCCTTCTCAGTAGAATCATGGGTTTACCAACAGCCTCCACTTTTTTCGATGGATGATTTAGTTTATCATTATTGTATTAAAATGTAAGGAAATGATAACTTTGGTACAATTGATAAGTGACAACCTCCATGAGCATCTAATAAAGGTTTATGACAACAAGTATTTCAACGTGACCTCTTATTTGGTCCATTCTCTAGCTAGGAAGGCTATTTATGTTGAACTCACAAGGAATGGAGTAGTTGGTAGGAACCAAAGATAGTGGAAAGTGAATGATTGTTATCCACAACTAACACAAAAGAACTATTAGATTCAGGATAGACAACTAAGAGGGGGGTGAATTAGTTGTCCAAAACTTTCCTTTCAATTAAATAATTAAATCCACTTTGCAATTCAGCAGCATAATAATAAATCAATCATTGAAACATAATGCATTAAATCAAGAGCAACAACACATCAACACATAAGACACCAAGATTTTGACATGGAAAACCTAGTTAAGGGAAAAACCATGGGGTGATTAACCTAAGATTG
This sequence comes from Cunninghamia lanceolata, assembly GCA_027924645.1. Taxonomy (NCBI): domain Eukaryota; kingdom Viridiplantae; phylum Streptophyta; class Pinopsida; order Cupressales; family Cupressaceae; genus Cunninghamia; species Cunninghamia lanceolata. The sequence continues at coordinate 262,113 of BSBN01000490.1, read as the reverse complement.
TATTCTCTGTTAGAAGAATAGAAAGAACAAAATGGCACATGCCAATTAGGGCTCATTGCCCGAGCACACTGCTCACAAAAGGCCCACTGCCTACAAGAGACACACTGTCTACAAAGTAATAAGTATCACATACATGAACTGGAGAATAACATCTTCACCATGCTTGATTTAGTTCCATTTAAGCCCAATACTTTTTTTTTCCTTTTACTCTTCTCCTCGCTACAACACTCTCATCTGCTCAAAAAAATTCTTCTGAAATGACTTTACAATCCCTTATTTATACAAGACATCAACTTAGGAATAATCATCTAAGTTAGCAAACATCTACAAGAACATTCGCAGGATGTGTAGCTCATCCGGTCGGCCAGTCTCAAGAAGAATACCATCAACTGAAAGTTATTCTTCAATTGTGAGCTCAAACTCCAATGCGGACCATCAACACAAACTAGACACGATCCAAAGACCTCCACAAGCTTTCTTGAAATACCAAGAACATTCACACTACATCTACTTAGTAAAATCCTTCTCTCCTTCATCTAGAACCTCAAGAACACAGTCTGTCATCACTGTCACAAAGGAATAGATGCTTGCGGACCTCTAGACCATGAACCAATTGAGTTGACACTTCACAAGGACTTCCTAAATACTCCGCCAAATCCGCAGAGTAGGATAATGCATTTCTGGATCTCACCGGGCCTGTCTTTGTCATTTTGTCACCTCTGAACACCTGACGGAACTGATTTTACTTGAGCAACCACAACTTCTTCAGATCTTCATGCGGACCTCTGAAATCTTTACTAGATCATCTTAAGACACGTATCTACAAACCCTTTAAACCGCATCCTCTGATCCTCATCTTATCTTGGACTTTTACCTTACTGTCTTCACTCTTCTTCTTTGTTCCTGATATGACCAATTTTCTCAATATCCTCAGCAAACAGTTCATCCAATCCTTATCATTAACGCAACAGGAGTATGTTGACATCAATGACAACACCAATTAGGCCCATACTTGCAACAATCTCCCCCTTTGTCATTGATGGCAACATATGATGTGAAAAACTATTTTGACCATCAAGACAAGAACTTTTTCTTACTGACACAACTCCCCCTATCAACAACAACCATTCACATGTCTTCTCTTCTTTTATTGCTCCCCCTTTTATCAGCAACCACTTGTTTTTCACATGTCTTATCTCCCCCTTTGACATCAATGGAAAAGGGCACATACTTGCAACTCCAACACTTCAGAATCATATCAGCTGCTCCCCCTGAGTAACAGCTCCCTATCATCAATCCAGACCACAAGATATGACTGTGATATCCACCAGACTGATGCACATCAGTGCACCTTAGTTCATCACCAGAGGGGTAATAACCCCTAACTTCTCCCTGAGATACTCAAAAGATTCCTTAGGTAGAGGTTTAGTAAAGATGTCTACAATCTAATCCTTGGAAGGCACAAACTCCAATCTGACTTCATTCTTGTTCACTTGCTCTCTCAAAAAGTGAAACTTGATGGTTATATGTTTAGTCTTTGAATGCAACACCGGATTCTTAGATATATTTACTGCACTTGAATTATCACAGAAGATTGTGATAGGCTCCTCATAATCCACTCTTATGTCTCTTAGCATTTGCTTCATCCACAAAACTTGAGTGCAACTACCTGCTGCTGCAATATATTTTGCTTCTACAGTGGACATAGATATTGCCTCTTGTTTCTTGCTTAGCCAAGAAACCAATCTCTTCCCTAAAAAGAATGCTCCACCACTGGTACTCTTCCGGTCATCCACATCTCCTGCCCAATCCACATCTATATATGCATGAAGAGAGAAATCATGATCTCTAGGATACCACAATCCATACTCAACTGTCCCTTTTAGGTATCTAAAAATTCTCTTGATTGCCATGACATGAGATTCTCTAGGATCAACTTGAAATCTAGCAACAAGTCCAACAGCATTCATAATGTCAGGTCTAGTTTGAGTGAGATACAACAATCCCCCAATCATTGACCTGTACTTTTTCTGATCAACCTTAGGACAGTCATCATTTTTACTTAATTTACATCTGGTTGCCATGGGAGTATTCATTGGTTTTGAGTCTTCCATCCCAAATTTCTTCAACAATTCTTTCACATATTTGGTCTGAGAAATGAAGATTCCTTTCTTTTTTTGAATGATTTGCAAACCCAAGAAGAAATTCATTTCCCCAAGCATGGACATCTCAAATTCACTTTTCATTTGATTTGCAAAAGTTTTACACATACTATCTTTTCCTCCAAAAATGATATCATCAACAAACACTTCAACAATCAAGATGTTTTCATGATCAATTTTGAAATACAAATTACTATCAGCAATACCTTTGTTGAAGCCAATCTTCAAAAGATGTTTATCTAATCTTTCATACCAGGCTCTTGGGGCTTGATTCAGTCCATACAGTGCTTTCTTCAATTTGTAAACCATATCACCATGGTCAGACAATTGAAATCCATCCGGTTGCTCAATGTATACTTCTTCTTCCAAGTCACCATTCAGGAAGGTAGACTTGACATCCATCTGATATACTTTGAAATCCTTAAAGGCAGCAAAAGCAAGAAATAGTCTGACTGCTTCAATTCTTGCCACCAGAGAAAAAGTTTCTTCAAAATCAACTCCTTCTATTTGAGAATAACTCTTGCAGACCAATCTGGCTTTATTTCTGATTACTTCACCAACTTCATTTAGTTTGTTCCGGAAGACCCATTTGGTTCCAATCACATTCTTGTTTCTAGGTGTGGGAACAAGATTTCAAGTGTGATTTTTCTGAATTTGCATCAGCTCTTCCTCCATTGCTTTAGTCCAATTTTCATCATTGTAAGCTTCATTCACTGTCTTAGGTTCAATCTTTGAAATCAGACAATACTCTTCTGAATCTTAAGCAATCCTTCTTCTTGTTTGTACACCTTTTATCACCTATGATCTAATCTTCAGAATGGTTCAGTCTTACATACCTGGGAACTTTGGGAGTTTCTTGCACATCTGATTCTTGATCAGGCTCATTAAAACTCATTTGTTCTTCCTGATTTACCGGATCAGTTTGAATCTAAATTTTAGAAGGGGCTTGGGCTCCTTGAATTAGAACACCATTCTGATCATCTTCATCATATTCATAAAACTTTGAGGGTTTTTCAATTCCTTCATCAACCTTCACATTTGTACTTTCTATAATTTTTCTCAGTCTCTTGTTATAACATTAGTATGCTTTGCTTTGAGTAGAATAACCCAAGAATATTCCTTCATCACTTCTAGCATCAAACTTACCTAGATCTTCATCTCTTTTAATGTAACATTTTCTACCAAAGACTCTAAAATACCTCACAGTAGGAGTGATGCCAAACCAAAGTTCACAAGGAGTCTTACCAGTATTGCTTTTGATTTGTACTCGATTGAGAGTATAGACTGCAGTGCTGACAGCTTCTCTCCAATAGATCTGAGGAACATTTGCTTCCATCATCATTGTCCTAGATGCTTCCTGGATGGTCTGGTTCTTTCTCTCCACTACTCCATTCTGTTGTCGAGTCCTAGGAGTAGACAACTGTCTCTTTATTCCATGTTTTTCACAGAATTCTATGAACTCACCAGATGTGAATTCTCCACCTCTATCAGACCTTAGACATTTTAATCTTAATCCGGTTTCATTCTCTACCATAGCCTTAAATATTTTGAATTTCTCAAGAGCTTCTGATTTCTCTTTCAAAAAAGTTACCCACATCATCCGGGAGCAGTCATCAATTAATATCATGAAGTATCTATCACCTTGCACTCTTGTGATTCTTGTCGAACCACATAAATCAGTGTGAACTAAGTCTAATAATCTAGTAAAAGATTGTTCCTTGCTTCTGAATGAGACTCTGCTTTGTTTACCCAACTAACATTCTTTGCACAAACTATTTGTAGGTTTCACAAATTTTGGAAGATCTCTTACAGGCTGAGTGTTGCTTATCTTGATGATATTGTCAAAATTCACATGACACATCCTCCTATGCCATAACCAACTCTGATAAATTTGCACAAATAGACAATTTTGACCAATACCAACTAAATGGAAGATATTACCTTTTGTTTGAGTACCGGATGCAATCTCTGTTCCAGAGCTTTCAAAGATCTTGCATTTTCCATTCTTGAAACAGAGATCATAGCCTTTGTCCACCAACTGTCCAACACTGAGAAGATTGTGATTCAACCCTTCTACATATAGTACATTATCAGTTTTGTTCCTTCCATCAAAGGAAATAGTTCCTCTACCTTTGATTCTACCAGCAGAATTATCACTAAACTTTACCACTCCTCCTTCATACCTTTCCAAATCTATGAACTTATTTTTGTCACCTGTCATATGGTGAGAACATCCACTGTCAATGACCCAATCATCATTTTCTTCAACTTGGGCAGCCAGAGCCCTTTCTACAACTTTATGACTGACAGATTCAGAGGGCATTGGTTCTTCTTCCTTGATGGCAATAAACACCCAATCATTTCCAGATTTATTTCTTGTCTATGATTCATCATCTATTACTCCTTCATTATCATCTTCTTCATGAACATAGTAACAATTCTTTTAGAACCTTGATCTGTTAGGATTTGGCCTTGAAAATCTTTCCAGACATCTTGAGGCAAAATGACCAATCTTATTGTAGTTAAAACACTTAAAAGGAAGTTTTCCTTCATACTTACCAGATCGTCTTAGCAATCTTTTTGCAATAAGGGCTTCAAGTTGAGCAATTTCTGCTTCTTCTTCTTCCAGGTCTTTTCTTGCTTTTTCATACCATGATATTTTCCTTGAAGAGTTCTCTCCCGGATCAAACCTTTGTTTACCTTTTATAGATGCATTGGCTTTGAATGTTGATTCAGTCTTGGGGGGGGGCATCTCCAAACTCGGTCATTTCAAATGCAATTAATTTACTAGCCAATTGATCTCTTGTGACAGTTGTATGGGCTCTGAATTCTTCAATGGCAGCAACCTTGATTTTATAAGAAGCAGGAAGGGATCTGAGAATTTTGCCAACAATCTCATCTTCATCCAAGACTCCACCAGCTCATCTAATTCCACAAACAAGCTCATTTACTCTTGGCATAAAAGTAGTGATATTTTCATCTTCTCTCATCTTTAGATTTTCAAATTTTCCTTTCAGACTCTAGCCTTGCACATTTAACATACTTGTCTTCATGCAGAAGTTCCAGTTTTTCCCAAATCTCAAAGGCAGTTGGTAGATCAACAACATTTGAAAGCTCTGAATCAGATAATGCACTTAGAAGAGCTTCTATAATCTGCAGATTGTTTTCGGCATCTATGATTTCATTTGGGGCTTTCGGACCACCCTGTGGAGGAGTATACTTCGTTGAATCCATGGTCCAGTACTGCATTCCCATACATTGCAAGTGATATTTCATGCGACCTTTCCAAAGATTAAAATTGGTTCCATCAAACTTCGGACTATCCTTCTTGTAGGATGACATCTTGGATCTCCTCAAGCGGTTAAGCTCTTTTAGAGGAACTTGGCTCTGATACCAATTGTTAGATTCAGGATAGACAACTAAGAGGGGGGTGAATCAGTTGTCCAAAACTTTCCTTTCAATTAAACACTTAAATCCACTTTGCAATTCAGCAGCATACTAATAAATCAATCATTGAAACATAATGCATTAAATCAAGAGCAACAACACATCAACACATAAGACACCAATATTTTGACGTGGAAAACTCGGTTAAGGGAAAAACCATGGGGTGATTAACCCAATATTGTATTCTCTATTAGAAGAATAGAAAGAACAAAATGGCACATGCCAATTAGGGCTCAATGCCCGAGCACACTGCTCACAAGAGGCCCACTGCCTACAAGAGACACACTATCTACAAAGTAATAAGTATCACATACATGAACTGGAGAATAGCATCTTCACCATGCTTGAGTCAGTTCCATTTAAGCCCAATACTTTTGCTCTGGCTTTCGCTCTTCTCCTCGCTACAACACTCTCATCTGCTCAAAAAAATTCTTCTAAAATGACTTTACAATCCCTTATTTATACAAGACATCGACTTAGGAATAATCATCTAAGTCGGCAAACATCTACAAGAACATCTGCAAGATGTGTAGCTCATCCGGTTGGCTAGTCTCAAGAAGAATACCATCAACTGGAAGTTATTCTTCAATTGTGAGCTCAAACTCTAATGCGGACCATCAACACAAACTGGACACGATCCAAAGACCTCCACAAGCTTTCTTGAAACACCAAGAACATTCACACTACATCTGCTTACTGAAATCCTTCTCTCCTTCATCTGGAACCTCAAGAACACAGTCTGTCATCACTGTCACAAAGGAAAAGATGCTTGTGGACCTCCAGACCACGAACCAACTGAGTTGAAACTTCACAAGGACTTCCTAAATACTCCACCAAATCCATAGAGCAGGATAATACATTTCTGGATCTCATCGGACCTGTCTGTGTCACTCTATCACCTCTGAACACCTGTCGGAACTAGTTTTACTTGAGTGACCACAACTTCTTCAGATCTTCATGCAGACCTCTAAAATCTTTATTGGATCATCTTAAGACATATCTACAAACCCTTTAAACCGCATCCTCTGATCCTCATCTTATCTTGGAATTTTACCTTACTATCTTCACTGTTCTTCTATGTTCCTGATATGACCAATTTTCTCAATATCCTCAGCAAACAATTCATCCAATCCTTATCATTAATGCAACAGGAGTATGTTGACATCAATGACAACACCGGTTAGGCCCATACTTGCAACAAGAACTCCATGAGTCACTTCAAGAGATTAAATGATGTATTCCTTATGTACATAGTTAGGACACTAGAAGGGGACTTAAATAAGAGGTTATCTCTAAATGCCTCTTAGATGATTCAATAGTATGGGAATTGGTTCATCCAATTTCCCAAATTCTCTTATATCAAGGTGGAGGGTTTCATAGCCTAGCCTCTTTATAGTTTTCCCAAGTATCCCATAGACAAGATGATTTTTGTTGAGCTCACTATATAGTTGTGTGAGACACACAAGGATCTTTGTGAGAAGCATAGGGCAAGGGTTCAATTCCCCATCATGTTAGGACTATATTCTTTCCCTTAACTCCCAAGTGCAAAAGATTCAGATGCAAAAATCTAGGGGTTCAACCTCCATTTTCACACCATAAGGGCATCCTTTGATCCTAAGGAGCATATGGAAAGAAACGTAGGGGCCCACATGAAGCATGTGCCCCACCTTAAAGACTTTTGGGTATATAGTGCTAATGACCATGAGGTTAGGAAGAGAAGGTGTTTTAGATTAACAACCTTCCAAATGAAGGAATATGGAATAGCATAAGTACTTAACCAACTTTTAGATGAGGGGAAGGTTTAACAAGAATTATAAGATATTCTAGGAACCCATCCCTCTATTGAACTAGGAAGCTAAAGAAGTCACATATTTGGATGAAATATCAAAGGAAGTCCTAAAATATAAACAGACATGGATTAAAAAAAAGATTACACCATAAGAGGTTGAATGCATTACCTTGACATATGGAGAGGAGACTTCCAAGAAGTCTAGGAAGAAGAAAAATAAAGATAAAGACTTGTCCAAGCAAAAGGAAGTACCAAAAGGGTTTCAAGAACCCTCTCAAACAAAGGAGGCTACTAAGAGCAAAAAGATAGTTGTAGGGAAAGATCTAAAGCAAGTATACAAGAAAAAGCCAATTGAGGTTGTTGGTGCTCAAAGTTGAGAGTCCTCAAAGGATCCTAAATCCAATTAGTTCTTAAGTGCTAGGAGTGTCAAACTCAAGGCAAGGATCACAAACTTATACTCGGGATGAGGAAACTAAGGACAACATTGATAAGGTGGGTAAGACCTTATTTTGGATCTACTAAACCAAGGGGGGTATTCCCTAAGGTGTATGAGAACAATGACTGGTAATAATGTGAGGATAAACCTTGAATCAATCCATACCCAAAGCATATGAAACTCTAATTTTCTCTCACTAAGTGCCTATATGTTGGTTTGAGCAATTCAAGGGTATTACACATTCATAAAGTAGATACACAACCATGTAGAGAGTCTAAAATAATTCTTTGATAGCCCCTAATGCATAAGAATACATATAGACATGGATGTGCGTAGGAAGAACAACACAAGTTCGGCAAATGATTGAGATTTTTGTTGTGTTTGAGTATTTTGAAGGAAAAAGGAAGGTTGACAAACAACAAATTGGTGCTTATATCTAGCTAGGGTAGTAGAGTCTGGGTATTCAATCAAAGGGGACACTATTGTAATCAAATTTTTATACCTAATAAAGTACCAACAAAGACCATAATTGATAGTCTATTACATAAGTTAGGCTCTACACAAACAAACATGCAACTATGAGATTACAAAACACAATTCCAAGCATTCTTTAAATATCCATAAATTTCATACATTCTCATGAAAAGATTTTTCTAGAAAATGGAATCCCAGAAGAACCTGGAACATGGGGATATGGGGTTCCCAATAGTAGGGAAACTGAAATCCTGGAAGAACCTCGAACATCAGAACATTTATATATAGCACTAGGGAAACCAGGATCTCAGAAGAACCTAGAACATCAGTAACATTTTGGAAATGCACTAGGGAAACCACAATCCTAGAAGAAATTGGAACATCAGAACATTTTTAAAATGCACTATGGAAACTAGAATCCTAGAAGAACCTAAAACATCGAAACATTTTGAAAATGCACTAAGGAAACCAAAATCGTAGAAAGACCTAGAACATAGGGATATGAGGTGCCCAACACTAGGGAAACTGAAATCCTAGAAGAACTTGGAACATTAGAACATTTTGAAAATGCACCAAGAAAATTGGAATCTTGGAATAACCTAGAACATGGAGATATGGGGTGCCCAACACTAGGAAAACTAGAATCCTAAAAGAACCTGGAACATCAAAACATTTTGAAAATGAACTAGGAAAATTGGAATCCCAGAAGAACCTGGAACATGGGGATATTTAGAAATGGTTTCGATGTCCATGAAAAACCTAAAATTCCCAAAATGACCAAAAAATCCAAACAAAAGTTCCACTTGATGTAAAGTGATAAACATTCCACCATCTCTGAGATGTTTTGACCCTCCAAATTAAACAAGGGGTAATGGGGATCTAGAAGGATATTAACTAGGAATGTTCTATGTTCTGATAGAACTTGGAACCTATAACCCTACACCCAAAAACTAGGAAAAAACAAGGAAAGAACTAATATAAGAAGTTTTATGGAATATTTGGCAACAGTAAGACATGACCATGGCATGAGGAAGGCAAATAGTCACCACAACACAAATTTTGACCAAGGTAAACCCATAGAAGAATTCTCAGATCGATTATCAGTAATGGGTGAAAAACTTTCCAGACAAAAATGAGACATAAACTTGAGAATTTTTTGAAAATTTTTAGGCACATGCCAATAGCCTGTTATAGAGGAAGGAGAAGAACTAGAAGAAGAAACAATTCCTTTGGAGAAGAAGAAAAGGAAGTACACCTCCACCCAACAAACTTCCTCCACAAGGACAACATATACCTTCCTCTTGCAACATGATCCCCCATTACAACACGCTTTCCCTCAAATGATTCCTATTTCAACTCAAGTGATGATGTCTACAATGCAAGCTCTTGCTCCTCCTACTACCATTACAACTACTATTCTACTACATTTTGCAATTTATTTTGGACTAATTGTTCCTCCTCCTTCCTTTGAAAATGGCACTCCTATTCTTTCTATTCCTCCATTAGCTACAACACAAAATAAATAGGTTGCCATAACTCTAGTTACTCCTCCTAACTTCCTTGTTAGTTCTATCCACTCCCCATTCACCTCCTTCATTGTCTAACATAGACAAAGTTGTCTAGGAGTTGGAGGCACAATAATCACTAGAGGGAGAAGTGACAAGCCGCCTAAAGAATTAAAGTCAACAAGTATCAATTAATCAAGGTGCTAGTCTAATAGGAGTTCAAATGGAACCATAAGAGAAGTTGCTAAAGACTGCTAGCCCAAAAGATAGCTAGCAAGATAGACCCAAGGGTGATCAACAATCCAATGATATTGATTTTCCCACTTGTGAGGAGAAAGAGATCCCCCAAGTGGTGGTCAATAAGAAGAACTTATTACTAAGGAGTAATTAATCTAGGTTAAATCTCACCAACAAGAAGAAATAAAGGATAATCAACAACTCTCCCAGGATACACAAGTGGACCAACCAATAATGGATCAAAAGTTGGCTGAGGGAGAAAGACTCTTGGATGAAATGAAAAAAAAATTGGAACATAATGGAATAGAGGTCCAACAAGAAACTCCATTGCAACCTCCTCTGCAATATTTAGGGTAAACTCATATTTCTCCCTCACAGAAAAAACTATTGTAGATGCTTCCACCTCCTTGGTGCCCATTGGTTAGACATAAATATTCAAAGCAAACAACAAGTGGTCAAACCAACATCCAAGGATCTATCTATCATAGTGGAAATGATAGATACACCAAGGCCTAGAAAGAAACCAAAGACCTTACCTTCCATCACAACTGATACCTTTGGGGATAGGATTGCTAAGATAGAAACACCAATGGTAGACAAGGATGAAAAGGATCTAACACCTATTGATTATTAAGTTACTACCATCAACCTTGGGGTGAAAAAAAGGACCTAAAGTAAGAGATACAAGGGATGTAAAATGTAGTGTCTACTATTGTAACTAGGATGGATAAGGACTTAAAGACCAAGAGAGAGCTTAATGAACAAGTGGCAGAATTGGTTTCTTATATCAAGTAGTTGGCTAATCCTCTTTTAGCCATGGATGGATCCATCATTCCTCCAATCATTCTCTCCTAGAAGGAAGCCTCAAATCTAGACAAAATGAAATGTGTTTCCAGGGAAACTAGAAAGTGGATGGAAAATTCATATGACCATGGATGTAAGGTCATATATGAAGCTATGGAGTCAAGAGAAAAATTAAAAAGTTTGAAGACAAGATCAAGGGGTTAATGGATGATTGTTATAAAGATTTGGGTACTAACTCTCAAAATTTACCTAAGATTGATGTCTTATGTAGGATAGACCCTCAGCTCCTCATCAAGGGGAAAATATTGGATTAGAAGACTATCAATCAACCACCTCTTTGGGTAGAGATTATCAAGTTTAGAAATTATTTGGTTGAAAAATATCTTACTGAGTTGAATGAGGTGAAGAAGGAGGTTATTGATGTGTAGAGTGACATCCAATAAGTGTTGGATGACTTGATCGGTTGGTGCATTGACAATGCTAATGAAATAAAGGACATTGATGCTTTGAAGAATAATCTCAATAAAATCCTCACTACTAGTTTAGAGCAGCCTCCTTACACATTTAACTCAGATTCCATATATAGAATTATGAAAATTAAAGTAGCTCTCAGGGCATATGGGAAGTATTAATAAAAAAGAAAAGCCAAATACAATACCTTCCTCAATTCCTATGAGACTCAAAATTTTAAATACTCCTTTATGGATGAGCCTGACATGGATGTGGTTAACCTTGCACTCATAATATTCATGAAATAAAAAAGGAGAGAATCCGAGAAGGACAAGCTAATCAAGTAGACATATTGGATTGAGAGGATTCCAAACAAAAACATTTATTTTGAATTTCATATTAATATTATTTTAATATATCATGTCTTTTGAAATTAGGTGTTGAACTGCCTAGGAACTTGTACAAAGTAATATAATTGTTTTATGTAAATATATCATGTGAAGATAAAATGTCTTGGGAATTATGCTACCTTTGTAAAGTGTAGAATTAGAAGTAGTTGTAAAGAGATGGAGGATATTTTCCTACCACTCAAGTGCCACAAAAATTAATGCTCTATGAATTTGAACCATTGGATATGAACTGGTCCTTACCATTAAAACCTCTACTAAGTCTTCTTCCTTCCTTTATAAAAGGCATTTTAACTTTCTTTGTTAAGGGTTGGAAATTGCCAAGACTTGGAGAAAATTTTCAATAAAATTATTTTATATAATGTTCTTCCTTCATGGTTTCCAAACAAATTAGATGAATGTTCCTTTGTTTATGCATGTTGAGTGGATATTTGATGGATTTGATGTGTTCATATCATTGGTAATTTATTGATGGTAGATTACTCTGTGTGGTTAATCTGAGCACTTCCCTATTCAAGTTGTGAGGTGTCTTATCATTCTGTGACTATTTTTGGATGTTTGATAAAGATTAATTCATAATTTCAGAGCTATTACATTGAAGTTTGCATCATTCTTTGTGAAGATATGAATTTTTAGTTAAGGAAGGATTAGTTTTATATTCAGATTTGTCTATTTATCTAGCATGGCATGACAATGGAAATTCAAATTTAGGTCTTAAAATCCTTCCTCACTTTATCTTTTGACTTTTCTTTATAAAATTGGTTAGTTTAGGAATTAAAGAATCAATGTACTATTGAGTATCTGATGGTATTGATATTGTTTCCAACATATTACTTTTGGATTTATAGTTGAGGAAGCAATCTCTTGGGTTTAGGGCTTATGCACATTCTTAAATCTTTTAGATCTAACTCATTGCATTAGATTCCAGCAAACTAGCATTTTGTAGGCTCCTTGATTGGAATAAAAATTTCATAACAAACACTAAGTTATCTTACAAGGCCAAGACCTAGCTATAGAGACCTTAAGTGGGGTAGTTGATTTCCTTTAGGAGATCAATTTCCTTTTAGGAGAGGTGCGATACCTAGTATTTCATCTACAATTGAGAAGTGTCTCAAAACACAAATCAACACTCCTTAACAATGAAACTTAACCCCTAAATTTCTAATAAGAAATTAACATTTTTATTAGGTAGACAAACTAAATAACCAATTTAAATATAGTCTTGACTTGTGTTAAATATTCATGTTACATGGAATGCAACATTTTTTAATTTTTCTTCTCTTTATATTTTGGTATATAAAGAGTAATAAGTATACCTCTTGAATTATGCAATTTTTATTTTAAACTTAGAATTATATATTATTTAAAGTATTTTTCTATATTAGAAATTAATATTTCCCTTGATTTATGTGGCAGAGTTAGATTGGTTCATGGGTGAAATTTTTAGATCAAATGAAAGTTTCAAGAAATTCAATGTAAGTTTTTCTTTTATACTTATTTTAATTTGAAAAATAATGTGATATATTATTTATAAAGGAAGAATAGATCCTAAGACACCATTTAAATTCCTTTGAAGTTGCGGTCTTAATCATATGGGCATAGATGAAATCTAGGACTTGTATTTATATGTTTTGTACAGTATGATTTATATAGGTTTTTCTTACCATACGAATTAAAAAGTTTCTTATTGGAAATTAAATGGTCTAGTCTATTAATATCAAACTTACACTTATCTTGATTGAAGGGCTTGTTTGTTTTGAAGGCTTTTTCTTTAACATAATTTTTGGTACAGGGATGCACTTATCATCGCAATGGTAAGTATCATCGAAGATTTTTGTTTGGACTGAATCTCAACAATTATGATTATTATTTAACTGATCCAATACCAGACACAAATCCATCATCTACAGAAGGTCCAATTGATCATAATAATCGAGCAGGGTCACCACCAATATGAAGGTAAATATTCTACTTTATTTTTCATGTAATTGGTATGTTCATAAACTTTTGTGCATGTTATTTTATAGTAATTAACATATTATATATCTTTCTTTTGGATTAGGTGGATTCATTTTTCTGGTTAGACCTCTCACATGGTGTCACTTTAAGCCCTGCAAGTGGCCTTGGAAATTAAACATAGTTTGATTATAATAAACTCCCTGATTAGTCTTATATGATCTATAAGAATACTTATTGTTATATTTTTTTATAATTTAAAGTGTCAGAAGGCTTTTAGGATTCTTATATTTTAATCGCACCTCTCCTATAACTCTTGGGTGGATAGATGACTACCCTACATTCCTGCTAGTAATTAAGAATCAAACTCAAATTAATGAGACGTTATGTAGCAAAAACTGGTGTATATTAATTATGTCTATTTAGATAGTGGAATTTATGTTTTCTAAAAATAATTAAATAAAGTTGCATCTAATATTATTACAAATTATACTTGTTTATTGAAATTTAATGTAACATATAATCTATGGTGTTATTGTAATGATCAAATAAAATTATTGATATTTATAACTAGCCATGCTTTCCTATATGGTATTTTTTTAAATATTATTATTTAAATTTAAGTTCAATCTATCACAATCTATAACATGTGTATATGTATATTTAGAATTATTTTTAAAATAACATTTAAGGTCTATTATAGTTTTTGATAATGGTAAGCAGCTAACAAGGGGTTGAACCCTTTACAAACAAGAGCCCCAGGGTCAGGTAGACTAGGCCAAAGCAGGCCACACACAGGACAAAAACATAACAGAAATAGTAGATAAACACCTATCAAATAGCAGACTAGATCTACAACCCCAGATCCTGAGGGTACAAATCTGACTCCCTTTACCCGAGGACGTGAAGCAGTGACAGATTTGGGGAGTCCCTTCTTCTTTCTTTGCACAACCAACCAAGAGGTCTCTGAGTCGAAGTCCACATAGCGAGGAGAGAGGGGGGATCCTCAACAGCCACCTCAGGCAAGGAGCCACCACACGCTGAGAGAGAAACTCACAGTGTTAAAGATGAGTTAGGGGCAGCCGTAGGACCAGCAGAGGTGAACATTAAGGGTCAGGCAGGCATGGCCTGAACAATGACAGTAGTTCGAGGCACCATCGGCATGGTCGAAGGAGCAGACAATAAAGGGTCCTGGGAGACATGGTCTCCTAGGAAGAATCAACCAAGGAAGGCTCGTCCTCCCTTGAGGAACCATCCAACAAGGGAGTGCCAACCATCAAATGGTCAGTGAGTGCATTCTTCCACCAGGTTTCTGCACCCTTGCAACAAGCATGAGGGCAACCAAAGGCTATGTGACCAATGGAGAAACATCTCTTGCACTGAAAAGGGAGACCCTTATAGTCCAGCATCTGTATCCATGGTATGTCCACCATCAAAACAACATCTCCATGGAGTGGTTTGGAGATGTCCATATCCACTAAAATATGAGCCACTGTAGTATGCCCAAGATCTAAGGTCGTAGAGTCCACCTTCAAAAAGTGCTTAATGGCATTGTCAATGGCTTCATAGCAGGAATCCTCCCAAAACTGGAGAAGGAGATTTGGTAGATGGACCCAAACTAGTATGGTATTCAGCAACTCCGTAAGAGGGTTGAAAGAACGAGCCCAAGGCTTGATGGACAACGAATGATCACCCCACATCCATCCCTTGTCCAGCACTAAGTCTTGCTCCTCAAAGGAAGCAAAGGTCACTATGAAGAACCCCCTTACACTGGGAAAAAGCTCAATCTGCCTAGAGACTAGAGGCTTCTAGGAGTCCAATATCTAGCCATGCAGATCAGGGAGGGAGGGCCACAAGCTATTAAACTTGCAAACCACTCTACGTCGTAAGTAGAAACCCTTATTTTATGTCTGCTACCTCAGGGCCACAAACCACCATAGGGGAAGCACAGGCACAAGGAATAGGCCTAACCCTAGCCTGTGAAGGGAGTTTCCAAGATCAGGAATTGGTAATAGCATCAAAAAATGATTTCTGATGGCGGCCTGAAGCAACCTTAACAGTGCCAAGACCAACATTTCTAGCAGATAAACTTGTAACAGGTACTGTCATCAGAATACATCCCCACGACCAGTTATATCATTCGATAGATCCACCCCTAAAGGTCATGGAACACACCCAGGAATGGGCTTAGAGTTATGTCCGACATGAATGTGAGGAGAAGAAATAACAGCAGGCTCCACCATAGCAGAGACGTTGTTGCACAAGTCGACTTGCCCCACGCAACCAGACATAGAGCCCCTACATTCAACTCCTACTCTAGTTTCATGTTCAAATTCCATTCTCCAGTCTCAAGGTCCATTATAGTTAATTTACTCAATTTTATTTATTATTTATCATAATTGATTATAGTTTTCACATTTTGTTCACTTCTAAGTTTTTGAAATTGTGTCAAATTTTTAAAAGTCGCTTTAATTGCACAAATTATAGGAAAAATAGATCAAATACTAAAAATATACCAATCTAATGTGGCATGATTTTCTTTATCATATCATATAGAAATAATTTTTCTTATATGTACACTTAAGTATGACATACACACTTTTTACCTATCATTTTAAAGTTCAAATAGATTCATGATAATATTGATAAATTTTAATATCATTTCAACCAAATTGATCTATAGGATCTTTGAAATGCATCACTGAATTATATAATATAAAATGTATCTTGAATTGCTCTTGTTGTTATTTCCACCCTACTAATCATACATGTCCAAGAACTCCTCATAGGTAGAAGAGTCAACCTTGTGATTGGTTTAAATATTATAATCTTTACTTTCTTGGTTTCAATGCACCATGATATGTATCAAGAATTCCCTAGAAATGGGGGAAATCTATATAATATAGTACTCATCAATTTCAATAGGATGAAATAGAAATGAAACTAGACATTCTTTATAATATCATCTCTAATGACAACACAATGGTGTGTTTCACTTTTCTATTGTTTGGGGCTTAAAAAAATATTTTTTAAAAAATTAATCACATTCAATTAATTATAATGAATAAATGGTTAAGAATTTAAAGATGGTGTAAACTAATGATGTGTGGTTTATATTTTTTATTTTCAAATGTTTTTTATAAAATCATTTCTATCATATTTGGTTAATTTTTAATAGTGTTTATTGTTCTTTTACGATTTTTTATTAAGTACCTAATTCCCCTTCGATGTAGCTTGAGCTACAAATAGAATATTTTCATTCTTTCTCAAACATAGATCCTTATCACTAATATTTAGTGTTAGGATAAATTTTTGTCTTTTTTTATTATTAATTTTTTAATTCATAATAATTGTAATTTAGACATATAAATTCCTCTTTAAGTCACTCTTTGCATATATACTCAAATTGAAATATATGTTTTCTTTGAAATAAATATGTTGATATGGAGAGCATAGTTATTTTTAACATTGTTTACTATTTTTCCAATGCCTATAATAAATGTCATTATTTTTGTAACAAACTTATGTTGGTTAGAAAAAAGAAAAATATAATATAATAAAACATATTTATAAAAAAAATCTAATAGAGCAAGTTATTTACTTATATAATTTCTTTTATATGAATTCATTTGACCTAAAATAATGGGTTTGAAGTGGCACATTTAGTCAAATTAAATTGATCAATGTGAATTAGAGGGAAAAGGGTGTAACCTAGGTGCTATTTAAGGGGTTTCATTTAATACTCTTTGATTGAAGGGGTTCAATTGAATCCCCCTTACTAACACTTAATCTTTATTTTTTGTATATATAAAGGATCATGTGACTAATCTTTAGAGGGGGTTAAATTAATGTTCATTTTATTAAAGTTAACTTGTAATAATTGGTGGTTGGGACCTTTATATAGGTATCAAGGAGATTTGATCAAACCCAATACCATGTGGTAGTGGAAAGGATTTTAATCTCTAAATTGAGCCAATATGATTGATTTTCTTTTAGTGGTCAAGATTATCCATGAGGGGTGTAAAAACAAAGAGTTTCCCTATTGTCTTATGTTGTAGGAATTTCTAAGGTTTTAGTTTCCTTAGTTTCAAAATCCTTCTTGTTTTTGTAGTTTTATTCCCAATTACTTCATTTCTTGGTTTATTTTAATTTTGAGACTCCAAATTGTACCTAAATATTTTTCAAATCTTGACAAGTCCATTTCTTAGAGGCTTTTCTCCAAGTGCTTTCAATGTTTTCCTTTTGATCTTTCCATGGACCTAAAAAATGTTTTAGGTTGTTTTTTAAATATTTGGGAAGTATATATTAGGTGCCCTTGGTTTTATTATCAGGCTTATCCATGTCCCATACTTAAATCCAAACTAAACATTTTATTCTACTTGATTGTATATTATAGTAAGTTTGTGACCCTAGGAGCTTTTAATCTATTTTCTTATGCTTTTCTCCTTCCAAGATGAATGTGAAGGGACCTTATATTAGATTATATGTTTTAGGATCTATCTAATTTTTTCTACAAGGTTTACAATATGTTTACTTCTATTTATTTCCTTTGAGTACTCTTGAACCCAAAATCAATTTTTAATTTGGTCTCCCTTTTACTTCTCTTCCCTAGATCTTTTTAAATGTTATCAGCTATTTTCCTAGATTCCTTGAGATGTTGACATTTGTCATCCCTAGAAAGAACTTGAGCATTATGCATGTTAACCTAGATTTTAAAAATGAAAACCCAAATACAAAAATAATATAAATCAGATTTTGCATTTGATTTCTTTCAAAGCTTTCTCCTAAATTTTTTACCCCTTTTATCTCCAAACCTTTAGACCCTCCAAGTTTTTAAAGCTTGATTTATTATCTTTTCACATTTCTAGTTTTCCTTGGAGGAATGTTTGAACTCGACATTTTGAAGTGCCTATACTCCTAAAATGATTAAATTTGATTTATTTTTAGATTTTAGATCTAGATTTCAAACCTAGGTAGCTCTAAAATTTTTAACCCTAGGTAATTTTGCAATAGCCATGGTTACAAATTTGGTAAACCCAAAAACTCTTGGCCATCAACTTTAACCCCTATTTTGACCTTGAAAACTTTCCAATGTGGCTCCACCTAGTTAGACATATATAAAACCTAGATGTAATCCTATTCACATCTAGATTCTTTTTAGCACCCTTGGTGAATTTTAAACCTATTTTCTTTGAAACTCCAAATCTATTGAGTATATTAAACCAATATTATCTTTTGGTGTCCAAAATTTTTAATGATACTTGTGGTAAAATTGAGAACTATTTGACCCCTATGACTATGCATTGTAATGCAATAAGGTGGTGAAGCCATAGAATGCCACATAACCTGAAGACCTTCCCATCTATTATCCTTGTGAACCTAACATATTATATTACCCCTAAAGTAAATTTGGTATCTAATTTTTATAATAGAATTAGGTAAAGAACTTGATATAAAACAATTTACCTAATAAATAAGTAATTAAACCAAATTTTGTTATCATTGAATTAGGTATGTATTTATTGATTAATCCAATTGTAGGGAAAAAAAAGTAGAATCAAATTTAATTTTGATTGCCTTATCAATATATAATCAACGAGGAATTTAAAATCATTTGTCATGTGCAAGTTTGTATGTTTAGAAATTAGAGAATTATATTAGATTTAATTAGCATTCGCACTTAACCTAATATGGAATTTGAGTTACTAGTTATTGATCAAGTACACTAATATCATATACACTGTAATTAAATTATCATAATAGAGATTATATTTCAAAGCCAAAATTAAATGCAAATGCATTCCTAGATGAATTTTATTTAGTTGATTTTACCTTTGGAATCTAAAACATTAATTTGATAATTTGTATATAGGGAACTCTAGGAACTAATTGTTGTATCCTACCAAGACAATTAGTATGAAAAACTTAGTCTAGAAAAATAACTATGTTTGTAACCTAAGAAATTTATATATGTGCTAAAGCATAATAGTGTTTCCTACTTGTGGGCTAACCCTATTTTTTTCCTAAATAAATGCCACTATTGAAAATGCAATGGAGGTGTGTTTGAGGTAAGCCTAGGGATGCTAGATCAAACCTCCTTAGGCTTATATTGAACCACCCTTTGTGGATCCCCCCATGTAGTCTCCTCTACTCCTATCAAAATGCAAACAAAAATACTAGTTTGCCTAATGTTTTGGGGGTCAAACAAAGTCATCTGATGACACCATTTTATAGGTGTACTATGAAAAAAAAAATTCCCCTATGAAAAATGCGAACCATTACAATGATCTTGCTTTAACAACTTAGAATGATTGGGAAATACACCAAATGGATGTAAATACATTTTTGAATGGTGATCTCCAAGAAGAAATTTATATGTCCCAACCAAAAGGTTTTGACAACCAAACAAAGAAACCTATATAAACTCAAAAATCTTTGTATGGTCTTAAAAAATCTCCAAGAGCTTAGTATACATAGATTAATAGCTTCTGTCAATCTTTTGGATTCTCTATTTTCTACTCTAACAATTATCTATTCAGTAAATTGAAGATGGATATATCATTATAATTGTGTTGTATGTGGATGACTTACTTGTTACAAGTAGTCTTAATTCTCTAATCAACAAGTACAAATGTAAATTAAATCAATCATTTGAAATGACTAATTGGGTCTCCTTCATCATTTCTCAGGAATGGCCATATTCTAGGATCAATATTTTATTGTAGTATCTCAACAAGATACACTTATGATTTATTTTAATATGATGGTGTTATGTGTTGAAATTTTGATTTTAACTAAACTACTACTAATTATAACAAACTTCAATCACACACATTAGAATCCCAACCAACGAAGATGTATATCTTGCTGCTATCCAATTAGGAAGAGCAAGATTATTCAAGTTGGATTCTTTTGCTACAATTGAAATGGAAATGAGCTAACTAAACTAATGAAACTGACTAAGTACGATAGAAAATAGGAAAGTAAGTAAACACAAAGAACTAAATTCACATAAATTGATCTAGAAGTTGACATAATAGATAATGAGGAACTTGGCACCAAGATTTGGAGCTCACGTCTAGGGACACTAGCACTTGGCGCGGACATCTATGTTGGGTGTTGTAGTTTGTATGACCCTAAAAACTATAATCTGTACACATACAATTTTTGCATGAGTTTCAATGAATCAAGATATTTGTCAAAAGGCTATCGTGTCAGAGAACAAGAGGATTCTATTCTTCGAGGATGGTGATCATGTGCAAGTCTACAATAAGAATCAAAGTGAATCACATGAAATCAATAACCTGCAATAGATAGTTGACATGCAAATGCAATGGTGCGAGTAGTATGAGATTAAGTAATCAATTTAGTAGAGCTTTGCTATAAAAATTCATGATCCCTGGAATGGAAAAGTGAAATGGTTTTTATAGAGAAGAAAGGAAGAAAAAAACGTAGGCAAAGAGCCATTTGGGTGGGGATAGGCATGCAGAAAAGGTTGGAATGTTGCACAAGAAAAAATGCACCTTCTAAAATGAGTTGATGAACTGGAAGACACTATCAAGACATCGTGCTTGGTGCAGACATCCACGCCTAGCACTCCAGTCCAGGTAACTTCAAGTCTTAAAAGATTGTACTGGCTTGGGACATTGCTAGGATTATGGCACTTTTGTAGATTTAGGTTTAGGCAAGCATAAAGAGGTCAACACAGAGGTCAAAGGGAAGGTAATGCTAAAGCGAGTACCAAGTAGAGCATGAAATTGTGTGCGGGCATAATTTACGACGCTACAGATGGATTGTAAACTAGCTACTATACTTATTGAGGTAGGTATTAAATTAGACCCTAAACCATCATATGAAAAGACCAATCCTACTTTGTATAAACAGTTAGTAAGAATTTTGATTTACCTAACCATATCTAGACTTGGTATTACTTATGTAGTAGGTATTGCATCTAGATTCATGCAAGATCCATATGTGGATCACTAGAAAATGGAAAAAAACAATATTAAGTTACATTAAAGGCACACTTAATAATGGTCTTTATTATTCTTACACCAAGATTGCTAATTTATCTAGTTATTGTGATGTTGATTATGCTGGTGATTCTGTTGATAGGAAATACACATATATCCATGTCTTTTAATATGGTACCCATGCTATCACATGGAGAAGTAATAAATATTCTATTGTGGCTCTTTCACTTATAGAGGCAAAGTACAAAAGTGCAACTAAATTAGTAAATGAATCAATGTGGCTTAAATAATTGATCTTCATATGGGTACTAGTGAAAGTACCACTGTACTATGTGATAGCCAAAGATATGTATTGACCTTACCAATAATCTCATTCAACATCAAAGAACACAACACATTGAAGTCCATGCACACTTCATTTGAGAAAAGTGTTAAATGGTGAAATTAATTTCTAATTATGCCAAATTGATGATCTAGTGGTAGATATATTTATCTAACCTCTATGGAACTCTATAAATTTAGAACAATGTTGGGCCTCAAGGAGTTTATATTGAGGGGGAATGTGCATCACAATGACACCTCCTAGTGGCTAACTTTGTGTGTAAGACCTAAGGGAAAGGCATTGGATAAGACCTAATGGCACGTGTAATACCTATGGGGATTGTATATACAAGTTATATGGGCATTGTATGTAAGACCAAAGGTCACTTGTAAGACCTACAAACATCAGATAAGATTTAAGGGTGTTGGGAATTAAATCTCAATAAGACTAATAACTGGGATATTATAAACTTTAGGATTGTGTAATCTAAAAATAGTTATGTTTGTTGTGTCAATTTAATTAGAAACTATAAGGAAAGAACATGAAATAGTACACAATCCATATACATATGAGACATAAGGATTTATGTGGGAAACCATTATGATAAAAAGGATACTTTACAATTGTATTAATTCTAAATTCAAATCCAAATACAAATAGTCTCTTTTACACCTTGTTCAATTTACAAACTACAATATACAACCTCCACAATCACACTTCATAGAACCACCACATCATTGGGCAACTTTACATTAATCTATTCCATCTATACTAGCAATTAGATATATCCCTTGAGTCATTCTCCTAGAATTTCAACCATTTTAGCACTTCTAACTACCCATGAAATAACAATTGTCACACAACCATATCATGGTTATACCATGACATTAACATACTGCACATCACTCCAAATAGGATGTCTCCTAATAGTTAACAATCACATATTCTTGGATATGCTACAATATTTAGTCAAAGTTTGTTCACTAAAAATACTTGAATGTGAACATGTGTTCCTACACTACAACTAGAACTAAATCATGCTTGAAGTAGAATAGACAAACTTCCTCACAGGTTGTGGTACCTTTCAATAGCTCCTAGAACATATACATAATATTAGCCATTGTTGCAAGTCTACTTGCACTACCATACATGATCCAACAACTTATTTCATGATGTAGTAGTGAGTTCTTTAATAAACATCATGTGTTTCCTACCATAGCAACATTGGTATATAACATACCTCAATTCCAAACCACAAAATATAACTCCATTGCATTCTTACTGCATAGGATTCTGATACTTTTTTAGAAGTTTGTGATCACACATGTTAATAGGATCTTGAATAATTTCAAAACCTCTCTCACTAGGAACTCTCTATAGGTGAATAGCACACTAAAGTTCCAACATTCTCCCATTTTATATTTACTGCATGAGAGTCTGTAATATAAACCAAGAAGATAACTCATGAATGTTAAAGGGATAAACCCATTGTATCCTTGTACACCAAAAAAACCTAGCAAGGTGAAAGAACAATAATGTGTTCCACTTTTCTGCCTTATTGGACCATAAAATCAACATTTTTCAGCATTTAACACATTTTGTCAATCAAACCAAACAAATTGTTAAGAATTTAAACATGATGTAAGCTAGTATTTTTATGTCATTTTCTCTATAGATTCAATTTGTAATTTTTAAAATTTTAAAAAAAAAATCTATTATTTTTTATTAGTTTTCATAAAAATTTATATTATTTGATAGTGAGTGACATTTTATTGTAATACATAAATTTTACTACAAATAAAATATTTCCAAGATTTCTTAGTATTAGACCATTAACTCTAGTATCTAGTGCTTGGACATTTTTTAGTAATGTCTTATTTACTATTAATTTTTTTTAATTCATACTAAAGTAAATTTAGACCCACATTTTAGCATAACGTGTTTCTCTTTTCCTAAATAGAAATTATTATTTTTGTTGAAACAAGGACATTGATGAGGAGTGTAGTGCAAATTTTTGACCTTGTTTGCTATTTTTTAGTTCCTTGAATAGAGGGGTTTTTATGTAATGGACCCATCTTTCTTATAAATAAATAAAAAATACAATATTAAAAAACATATTGCATATTATATTTTTGGAAAGTTGATTTTGAGGGCTACACATATAAAATTTTGTCTCTAAGTGATTTCATTTGACCCTAGTGTGCATGATGTGAAGTTGACTATTTTAACAAATAAAATTACAACATGTGGATAGGAGAAGGAAAGACTGCCACATAAGTAGGTTTAATCAAACCCATTTTGGTCAAAGGAACCTTCTTTGATTGGAGCTTCTTACTACTTATATAAAAGGTGGGGTTGGCCAATTGTTTTGGCACTTCTTACTACTCAAATTTAAAATTTTATCACAACTTGATAACATTAGTGATTCACTAAATCTTTGATGTTATCAGGTTGTGATAACATCAAAAATTTGAGAAGATGTGCACCTAAGCACACATATTCTCAATTTTTTATGTTATCACAACTTGATCATGTTAGTGATTCACTTGAATAATTGATGTTATCATGTTGGATGAGAAAAAAAAATTTGAGAATGTGCACTCAAGTTGGTTCAATTGAAGAAACTTAAATTAAATTTATAATTTGAGAAAAGGTGGTTCAAAGTTAGGGTTCTTAAAAAAATTTAAAACAAAGAGGTAAAAGTGCAATGTTTTCTGCCAACAATGTGGTTTTAGGAAAAATTATTTCTATCGAAATAGTTTTGATCAAAATTAGTTCACCTAAAATATATTATAATTTTTTATTGTAATTGTAAAATGTGGAGAATATTTAGCCTTGATAGGCTTTAGTGAGTAATATCTTTGCTTTGAATATTTATTTTTTAGTGTAATTTTGAATTAGAATATTCATTCTAAGACACCAAAAAAAATCTCATGTTGGGAAAAATATTACCAATTAGATTTTTATAAAATCTATACATTTGATGATTTTCATGTGATATACTATCTCATTTATCCTCCACCTATGGCCTAAATTTCTTAGTCAATCCTGCATTTCAAGAAAAAATTTAGTGACGATTATCCATTTAAAGTTGTATTTCAAATATTAAGCATACTTTATTTTAAATACAAATATATATATATATATATATTTTATGGTAAGAAACATAAATACAAATATATGACCATAAAATTTAGGCCATGCCTCCACTTCATCTCCTTCTCTTATATTTTATCTACACTCTGCAAAGTGTTTTTATTTTTTCCTTTCTTTTTGTCAATTATGTTTAGACTTTTTTCTTATAAAATCTATCTATCCATGTTTCCTTATATTTTGCAAGTGTGTAAACCAATGTATTGTAGTAAAAGTTGAAAGGATGGAGGGATTTGTGAATTTGTATAATTCTTAGCATTTATTTTAAAGAGAATGCATACAAGGTGTATAAGTAAAATTTGGTGCTTGGTCACACTTTTCTTGCACTATATAATTTGTTTTTCTTATTATATCTCATGCCTTTTAAATAATAAATTGAATTAGGTTTCTTTTCTTGTTTGACTCCTAGATTTTTATGTACAAAGCCTTACATATCATCAAAGTCAAGCATTTCTCTATGACATTGTTGTGGTGTTTGAGTGAAATAAGTGTGAATAGAATATGGTGATGTTAAGTAGGTGAGGATATATGTTTTTTTTTTCTCACTTCGGCCTTAAACCTTATCATTATCCGAGAAAATTCCTTCTACTTTTTTTGAATATTATTCTACACTAGGGTGTTTATAGGTTAACACTTACGTGGCACATATTTTTGGTTTAGGGCATGAAATCCATCTAAATCTACACCATTTAGGAATTTTTTTTTAAATGTGCTAGGCGATAAATTAGATGGTTGATTTTTCCTACCAAGATTTTTCTTTTCATGATAGTTATTTAGATGTTAGTGTAATGTCAAAAATTGCATACCTTGCAATTTCACATTATGTATTGAATTCTCTTCAGTGTCCTTTCCCATAGCATGTTCTAGGACCTCTTGAACTCAACCTTGGCCTATTTCCCTTACACCAAAGTTCTATCAAAAATTTGTACTAAAGTGTTATTTTTATCACTCTCCTTGACACACATGCCAAATTTGACCTATTTTCCCCTGGACACTAGCGCAACATGTAAACATTTATGTGATGTGTTGCTGTTCTGTACTGTAGTGCCCCTCATTTTTGCTTTTGATTAGTTTGATAGTGGTATTTTTGGAGTTAGACTTTATGACTTTTGGGATGTTAGATATACTGTTATGGGAATTTTGTGATGATACCTTGCTGTGTTAGATGATATTGACGATGTTGCTAGTACTGATGGTTCTTTCTTATGATATGCTTTCATTTGAATTTAATTGATTATGTGATCAATCTGGCTATGAGTATCATGTGATTTATTTATGAGTGATCCTTGTTTAGTGGATTAGTAACTGAATGTTTTCTATTATTTGTTAGACAATTATATGATATGTATAATGGGTTTATCTGATTGATGTGCTGGTGTGAGGGACAGTATAGTATTACTTATGCATGAGTCCCCTACTATGCTGTGAATCCCTCTCACAATGTGTTTGAGGTTATAGTTATATGTATTGTTCAACCTTTTTGATTTGGTGCAGGATGTAGGTACATGACATTGACTCCACCTAGATTATCAGGTCGGAGCGTGTCCTAAACCCAATGGAATAGTGGAAGGGAGATAAGATGAGGTTCCCTCTGTCAGTCAGATTCCCTCAAGTTGTCAACATCCATGTATTCTCAATCGTGGGTGTAGTTGTTGATTAGTTGGAGCTTGTCTTTGAGATTTGGTCATCCATTGGTATGTTGTCATTATTTGTTGGAATTGTAGTCTCAAGTTGTCTATTGTAATCTAATGGTTCATTCTATAGGAATTAGTAATCTATGTGTAAGGTAGTTTTGATATTTGATTATTCTTGATTAAATAATTAATGTGTATATGTAAAATATTAATTAATTGATTAAAGTGATAATAATAATAATTGTAGCAAATAAATTATGAGTGTCGAATATTATTTGAGATGAATAAAATATTTATTTTGATTAAATGATATTATTCTTTATCATTTATTAGTTTGTGTGAGTGGGTTGTCAGGAAAGATCTGAGAATTTCCTATAGATGGAGAAATTAATAAATTTAATTTTCTGTATGGGGTTGTTGGTAAAGGCATGGATGTAGTGGGAATTTATTACTCTGTCTATTTTTGTGTTGAAAATTTTATTTGAAGGGGGAAAATTTTGGGATAGACATAGAAAAGATTGGGAGAAATTTCAGAAGAAGATTTGGGGAAAATCTATGGGAAGAGGATTCAGGAGTTCAAAATCTCATTCTGGGTATGTTGATAAACAAATTGTTCAGTTTGCAGTTAGTATCTCTATGTTTGAAATTATAGAACCAATTCGTATTTCTCACAACAATTTTTCTTGCAACATCCTTAGGACTTAAAACTTTGTTTCAGTATGGGAGTCATAGATACTCTAAGGTTTTTGACAACTTTAATAATTCTCAGGAGTCGTCTTCAACTCAAATGCAATCGCTAATTTATCACCATAGTGGCAGAGGACTTATTCTTTTTCCTCCTCCACATCATTAAGTACATGTTTTGAATCTAGAGTATACCCTACTGCCTTCATCTCCCAAGACAATTTTTTTCTAACTTTGCATATATCTCCTATGTTTTCTAGTGTTGTTGGTCTCCTACACCAAAGGCATGAACCATTTGATGGATTTTAATCTAGCTACATCCAGGCAGCAAACAAACACATCCACACTACTACCACAAGTTTAAATGGCATTTTGATAATAAAGTTTTGAGTTTCCTCAAGATAACCCGCACAACCAAGGATGTCAACCATGCCCACATAATGATCAATAATAGGTGTAATGCAATAAGAATCACTTATGCTATTGAAGTATTTACAGCTATCATCCACTAAACCTACATGACTGTAAGCAAATAAAACACAAGAGAAGCTTAAATGGTCAAAGTTTATCCCATAGTGCTTCATTAGTTCAAGCATTTCGAGGGCATCCTTGCAAAAGCCAGTTTGTGCTTATCCTGCAATCATTGTAGTCCATGAAACTACATTTCTCTGAGGCATGTTATCAAATAGTTCGTGCACCCTGTATGTAATTCCACATTTTTACATACATGTCTATCAGGGCATCGACAACTACAATATTCGACACAAGTCCACTTTCATTTATGCCTTGATGAATGTGCATTCCCTATTCTACAGCTCCCACTTTAGCACAGGCTAGCAGAATGCTGATAGAGGTTGTGAAGTTTGGATTTAAACCTGACAATTGCATTTGCTTGAATGTCCCTGAGGCTTTATCAATAAACCCATTTTTATACATATCCTACAATTATTGCATTCCAAGAGACCACATTCCTATGAGGCATTCTGGCAAACAGTTCTTGTTCCTTGCGTGTGCTTCCACATTTCACATACATGTCTACCACAGCACTTGCAACAACAACTTCTAATTTCATTTTGGATGCCAATTCTTCAAAGTCGATCAATTACATTTTCTACCCTGCTCATTGTCCATACAACGACCTTCCAGATCTGCCTAATGATACCATATTAAATGAAACCTTTTTGTTCTTTTAGCCATCGATTGGAATATTTAAGGGAATTAATAATATTAGAAACTTGCCTCTGCATCTTACCACTAATTTCGGTATCCTTTAGTTGCTATAATCGTTTGTTTCCATTCCTGTTAGAGGTAGTTCAAATTTCTTTTAGCTTTTAGATGTTTATTCATTTAATTTGTTTAGGCATATGAATTTCCTTGGTATTTTTTTTTAGTGGACCTAGTCTTGATATAGACATTAGATGGTTAGATAAGAGAATTTAATAATTCCTAGGTTGTATGCTTAGTAAATAGAAGATTATATACTATTATTCTAATTGG
Organism: Cunninghamia lanceolata; assembly: GCA_027924645.1. Taxonomy (NCBI): domain Eukaryota; kingdom Viridiplantae; phylum Streptophyta; class Pinopsida; order Cupressales; family Cupressaceae; genus Cunninghamia; species Cunninghamia lanceolata. Next base: position 233,183 of record BSBN01000490.1, on the reverse strand, counting down.
GAATAATATTAGTTCAATTCTAGTAAATGGGAGATAGCACCAATATTATTAGATGTTTGATATCGTTTTGGTTGACCATGAAAATCTTTAGGTTGAAATAGTAGCTCTATAGGGAATATTAGTCAATTTAGTATATTGATTTAAGTTAGTATTATTGTTATACCAATTGACTTATTAGCCTTATGAAGCGAAAATGAATTAGAATGCTTTAGTCAAATTTAATTAAGTTGTTGAATTACTATGTTGTTAATGAAATTAATCTAGTAAGTTAGTAGCTAGGATAGTAATGACACTGTGTTACAAGTTGTATGCATTTAATGTTATTTTTTATTTTTGTAGTCTTATTTTATTAAGTTCTAGTATAAAGTGTTGTAGTATTTTAGTGTAATAATAGTGTCAATTGAATATTTTATCAATTATAGAGGTATAGATGTTTTCTTATTTGTAGTTATGTCATTTACCCATGGTATTTGATCATTTTTCTCTAGTAGATATTAGAATTAATTTAATTTGGGTTGCTAGCATTGTTGGCTCCAGAGGCTTAATTGGTGTGTCTTGGGGTTGTCTTGTGATTGAGAAGTGTCCTTGTTGCATCTATTTGTATGAGGTTAAAGTTGATCACATGAATGATTGTTTGAACCCTGGACTTTGTATAGTGATTCTGAGTTGATATTACTTTGCAAGAGGAGTAGATGCCTTGCTTAATCAGTATATGTATGTCAATGGGGAAAATTACTATCTAGTTGTAGGGTTACTAGTTGCATGTACGAGGGTGGCTTTCATAGAGGGGCCAGTGCCCAAAGTGGCTGCCTGGATAACCCTATGGAAGATGTAATTAAGTGAGAACATAATAATTTATCTAGGAAGGATTGGGTAGTTAAATCATTTAATAAGATAATTTGAGTGCCTCACCCATACCTGTAGCGCTCTCTCAGGCTAAGGATGGGATGATAAGGCCTGGTTGGCATGACTAGCTTCCTTGTCTTCACGAAAGGACAGTAGATTCCGCATGGGTCACCCTATGGGGTCGGTGCCTAGAGAGAGGCTGCCAATATAACCATAGATGGGGGCCAGCGTCTAGTGAAAGATGGCTAGGATAACCCATGATAGGACCATGCGATGACACTCTTCCTACTGCAACATAGTTATCCCTCTTATGTTTATACTTGTTGATCAGGTTGTCTCTGGGAGTATTGTCAAGTCATTGTTTATTCTTGAATCAGTGTGTTTATTGTTGGTCATTGTATCTGTATATTTGTCCCATCTTGACCTTTGTCTTAAGGAACCTCATTTTTGTCTCCTAGCTCAGGGGGTGGACCTCAGGGTTCCACATGATCACATGGATGAGCTTTAATCCATTGGTCTTTTGGCATCTTGGTTCGTGCTTTGGACAAATGTGCCTCTGCAGTTTCCAGTACTGTATCTGCACCTGAAGACATACATTGTATCTTAAGGATCTAGATTCATGAATCTATATTATTCATTTTGTAATTTTGATGTAAACAGACATGAAAGCCTTGTATCTATATAATTATGTATCATGATCTCCTCTTTACTTTTAAACATTATGGTAGAAGAATGATGTAAGTTTCTATAATGTAACAAATGATGTTAGCAAATTCTATGACCATTCAAGATGAGTTATGTTTGTTATTGATCTTTGTTTAATTTCCTTAATGCAGTTATGTTTCCCTAGAGATGTTAGTTTTGATATATAGTTAATTTATTGTAACTAGTTGATATTATATCTGGTGATCATTACTTTTACTTGTTAAAAAAAAATTCTGCATTTTATTGCATAGTTATACCTTACTCTCTAGTGTTGCATGGTGGGGCATTACATTTGGTATCAGAGTCAGGTTTTCAAACACTAGGTACCCTAGGTATATACAAGCCCATTATGTTTTCCTAGTTGCATAGATTCTGTAGGGTATGTTTTCCCTTTTGTCATCCTCGCCTTATAGCCTGAGATTGTCCTTTGTTGGTTTAGTGTAGAAGATGTCTAGAGGTTGAGGTTGAGGTCAGGGTCGAGGTAGGGGACACAGAAGAGACGGTGGTGGTACAACTCCTCCGAGTTCCCCTCATGAGAGTGCTTAGGAAGGTGGGGGTCAAAATATGGAAAAGCAGGGTCAGCCGGAGGGAGCTCAGTTGTGTCAATTGCTTGAGGAGGCCCTTGCCCATCTAGGTCCTAGAAAGGAGGTAGATCAGCCAGGAGGGGGACAGGAAGTAGATCAGCCAAAGCCTAGGGAGAGAGAGAGATTACCTAGGAGAGAAATGATAGCAGAACAAGAGGCCACCTTATCTAGTCACATGAGAGATCTTTTGAGGGCACGCCCTCCCACTTTTGATGGTTCTGGTAGTGGTTTAGAGGCAGAGACCTGGTTACTGGATTTGGGTAGGTGTTTTTCCATGCATCCATATGGTAGAAACACCAAGGCTAGATGTGCTATTTTGCATCTCAGAGGCTTTGCTTCTACCTGGTGGTATTTAGAGGAGTAGAAGTTGCACTTGGACATTAGTACTATTTCTTGGGAGTTGTTCTTGGAGAGGTTCAGATCTCACTTCCTGTTAGATCACTGGAAACAGCACCATGCAAATGAGTTCCATGAGTTGAGACAAATGGCCATGACAGTAGAGCAGTATGAGAGTAGATTTTATGAGCTCAAGCAGTATGCAGGCATCGGAGATGACGAGGCTATGTCAGTAAATCACTTTATCAGTGGCTTGAATGCCCAAATTAGTGGAGGAGTTCATATTTTCAAACCTAAGACTATGGAGGTAGCAGTTGAGAAAGCCCGTTTAGTAGAGGAAAATTTGACTATGGCACTTGGAGGTCATACGGGTGTGCATATTAGTAGTACACCTTCTACAGGATTTGGGTTTCAAGGTGGTCAGACACAGGCAACAAATTATTCTAGAGGTCATCGTGCACCCACTAAGGGTGAGCAACAGTAGCAGCAGTATTCCCAGTCACAACCAAAGAATTCTCAGCCTCAGCAGGGTAACAGATTTCAGAATAAGAAGAATCAGAGTTGGCAGTGAGCTAGGCGTGACCGTATTGACCAACCAGCTTAGAGCACACAGTCTATAGTTAGTAGAGATAATTTTCAGTAGTCCAATGCTTCCTTAAGTGTCTGAGGTTTCGGTAGTGTCCACAAAGAAATGCTACAGGATTTGGTTAGAGGCCAACAGCTTTAGAGCCAACCATAGGAGATGTAGGGAGGTCTCATAGAGTGTTCGCAGTGATTGAACTCTACCAAGTAGAGCATCACGGGACAGTCTGGGAGGCCACGGGTAGAGGACAGGCAACTTTCTTTGGAGCTCGTGGGCATTCTGCAGCATCAGGAGTAGACCTTCAGGGACAGAGACATGGAGCAGGTCAAGGTCCAGCAGAATCCTAATGATGAGACTTCTACTACCTGGGACGATGCATCCAGGATGCAGGAGTTATATCCCTACTTATTTGTAGGCTTCCAGGAGTAAGCTTGATTCTTGGGGGAGGATGTAGTGCCCCTCATTTTTGCTTTTGATTAGTTTGATAGTGGTGTTTTTGGAGTTAGACTTTATGACTTTTGGGATGTTAGATATACTGTTATGGGAATTTTGGGATGATACCTTGTTGTGTTAGATGATATTGATGATGTTGCTAGTACTGATGGTTCTTGCTTATGATATGCTTATATTTGGATTTAATTGATTATGTGATCAATCTAGCTATGAGTATCATGTGATTTATTTATGAGTGATCCTTGTTTAGTAGATTAGTAACTGTATGTTTTATATTATTTGTTAGACAATTATATGATATGTATAATGTGGTTTATCTTATTGATGTGTTGGTGTGAGAGACAATATAGTATTACTCATGCATGAGTACCCTACTATGCTACAAATCCCTCTCACAGTGTGTTTGAGGTTATAGTTATATGTATTGTTCAACCTTTTGATTTGATGCAGGATGTAGGTACATGACATCGACTCCACCTGGATTATCAGGTCTAAGCATGTCCTAAACCCAATGGAATAGTGGAAGGAGATAACATGAGGTTCCCTCTGTCAGTCAAATTCCCTCAGTTTGTCAACATCCATGTATTCTCAGTCGTGGGTGTAGTTGTTGATCAGTTGGAGCTTGTCTTTGAGATTCGGTCATCCTTTGGTATGTTGTTGTCATTATTTGTTGGAATTGTAGTCTCAAGTTGTCTATCGTAGTCTAACGGTTCATTCTATAGGAATTAGTAATCTATGTGTAAGGTAGTTTTGATATTTGATTATTCTTGATTAAATAATTAATGTGTATATGTAAAATATTAATTAATTGATTAAAGTAATAATAATAATAAAAATAATAATAATAATTGTAGCAAATAAATTATGAGTGTCGAATATTATTTGAGGTGAATAAAATATTTATTTTGATTAAATGGTATTATTCTTTATCATTTATTAATTTGTGTGAGTGGGTTGTCAGGAAAGATTTGAGAATCTCCTACAGATGGAGAAATTAATAAATTTAATTTTCTGTATGGGGTTGTTGGTAATGGCATGGATGTAGTGAGAATTTATTACTCTGTCTATTTTTGTGTTGAAAATTTTATTTGAAGGGGGGAAATTTTGGGATAGACACAGAAAAGATTGGGAGAAATTTCAGAAGAAGAAGATTTGGGGAAAATCTACGGGAAGAGGATTTAGGAGTTCAAAATCTCATTCTGGGTATGTTGATAAACAAATTGTTCAGTTTGCAGTTAGTATCTCTGTGTTTGAAATTATAGAACCAGTTCACATTTCTCACAATAATTTTTCTTGCAACCTTAGGACTTAAAACTTTGTTTCAATATGGGAGTCACAGATACTCGAAGGTTTTTAACAACTTTAAGAATTCTCAGGAGTCATCTTCAACTCAAATACAATTGCTAATTTATCACCATAGTGGCAGAGGACTTATTCTTTTTCCTCCTCCACATCATTAAGTACATGTTTTGAATCTAGAGTATACTCTGTTGCCTTCATCTCCCAAGACAATTTTTTTCTAACTTTGCATATATCTCTTGTGTTTTCTGGTGTCGTTGGTCTCCTACACCAAAGGCATGAACCATTTGATGGATTTTAATCCAGCTACATCCAGGCAGTAAACAAACACATCCACACTACTACCACAGGTTTAAATGGCATTTTGATAATAAAATTCAAATTTTCCTCAAGATAACCCGCACGACCAAGGAGGTCAAGCATGCCCACATAATGATCAATAATAGGTGTAATGAAATAAGAATCACTTATGCTATTGAAGTATTTACAGCCATCATCCACTAAACCTGCATGACTGTAAGCAAATAAAACACAAGAGAAGCTTCAATGGTCAAAGTTTATCCCATAGTGCTTCATTAGTTCAAACATTTTGAGAGCATCCTTGCAAAAGCCATTTTGTGCTTATCCTGTAATTATTGCAGTCCATGAGACTACATTTCTCTAAGGCATGTTATCAAACAGTTCGTGCACCCTATGTGTAATTCCACATTTTTGCATACATGTTTATCAGGGCATCGGCAACTACAATATTTGACACAAGCCCACTTTCATTTATGCCTTGCTGAATGTACATTCCCTGTTCTACAGCTCCCACTTTAGCACAGGCTAGTAGAACGCTGATATAGGTTATGGAGTTTAGATTTAAACCTGACAATTGCATTTACTTGAATGTCCTTGAGGCTTTATCAGCAAATCCATTTTTGTACATATCCTGCAATCATTGCATTCTAAGAGACCACATTTCTATGAGGCATTCTGGCAAACAGTTCCCGTGCCTTGCGTATGCTTCCACATTTCGTATACATTTTTACCACAGCACTTGCAACAACTTCTAATTTCATTTTGGACACCAATTCTTCAAATTCGATCAATTACATTTTCTACCCTGCTTGTCGTCCGTACAGTAGCCTTCTAGATCTGCCTAATGATACCATATTAAATGAAACCTTTTTGTTCTTTTAGCCATTGATTGGAATATTTAAGGGAATTAATAATATTAGAAACTTGCCTCTGCATCTTACCACCAATTTGGGTATCCTTTAGTTGCTATAATCATTTTCTTTCATTCCCGTTAGAGGTAGTTCAAATTTCTTTTAGCTTTTAGATGTTTATTCATTTAATTTGTTTAGGCATATGAATTTCCTTGGCATTTTTTTTTAGTGGACCTAGTCTTGATATAGACATTATATGGTTAGATAAGAGAATTTAATAATTCCTAGGTTGTATGCTTAGTAAATAGAAGATTATATACTATTATTCTAATTGGGAATAGTTTAGTTCAATTCTAGTAAATAGGAGATAGCACCAATATTATTAGATGTTTGATATTGTTTTGGTTGACCATGAAAATCTTTAGGTTGAAATAGTAGCTCTATAGGGAATATTAGTCAATTTAGTATATTGATTTAAGTTAGTATTATTGTTATACCAATTGAATTATTAGCCTTATGAAGCGAAAATGAATTAGAATGCTTTAGTCAAATTTAATTAAGTTGTTCAATTACTATGTTGTTAATGAAATTAATCTAGTAAGTTAGTAGCTAGGATAGTAATGACACTGTGTTACGAGTTGTATGCATTTAATGTTATTTTTGATTTGTGTAGTCTTATTTTATTAAGTTCTAGTATAAAGTGTTGTAGTATTTTAGTGTAATAATAGTGTCAATTGAATATTTTATCAATTATAGAGGTATAGATGCTTTCTTATTTGTAGTTATGTCATTTACCCATGGTATTTGATCATTTTTCTCTAGTAGATATTAGAATTAATTTAATTTGGGTTGCTAACATTATTGGCTCCAGAGGCTTAATTGGTGTGTCCCAAGGTTGTCTTGTGATTGAGAAGTTTCCTTGTTGCATCTATTTGTATGAGGTTAAAGTTGATCACATGAATGATTGTTTGAACCCTTGACTTTTTATAGTGATTTTGAGTTGATATTGCTTTACAAGAGGAGTAGAAGCCTTGCTTAATTAGTATATGTATGTCAACGGGGAAAGTTCATGTCTGGTAGTAGGGTTACTAGTTGCATGTAGGAGGGTGGCTTTCATAGAGGGGTCAATGCCCAAAGTGGCTACCTGGATAACCCTATGGAAGATGTAATTAAGTGAAAACATAATAATTTATCTAGGAGGGACTGGGTAGTTAAATCATTTAATAAGATAATTTGAGTGCCTTGAACCCATACCTATAGTGCTCTCTCAGGCTAAGGATGGGATGAGAAGGCCTGGTTGGCAGGATCGGCTTCCTTGTCTTCATGAAAGGATAGTCGATTCCGCATGGGTCACCCTATGGGGCCAGTGCCTAGAGAGAAGCTGCCAAGATAACCATAGATGGGGGCCAGCATCCAGTGAAAGACAACCAGGATAACCAATGATAGGACCATGCAATGACACTCTTCCTTTTGCAGCATGGTTATCCCTCTTATGTTTATACTTGTTGATCAGGTTGCCTCTGGGAGTATTGTCAAGTCATTGTTTTATTCTTGAATCAGTGTGATCATTGTTGGTTATTGTATATGTATATCTGTGCCATCTTGACCTTTGTCTTAAGGAACCTCATTGTTGTCTCCTAGCTCAGGGTGTGGACCTCAAGGTTCCACATGGTCAGGTGGATGAGCTTTAATCCATTGGTCTTTTGGCATCTTGGTTCGTGCTTTGGGCAGATGTGCCTCTGCAGTTTCCAGTACTGTATCTGCACCTAAAGACATACATTGTATCTTAAGGATCCAGATTCATGAATCTATATTATTCATTTTGTAATTTTGATGTAAACAGACATGAAAGCCTTGTATCTATATAATTATGTATCATGATCTCCTCTTTACTTGTAAACATTATGGTAGAAGAATGATGTAAGTTTCTGTAATGTAACAAATGATGTTAGTGAATTCTATGACCATTCAAGATGAGTTATGTTTGGTATTGATCTTTGTTTAATTTCCTTCATGCAGTTATGTTTCCCTGGAGATGTTAGTTTTGATAGATAGTTAATTTATTGTAACTAGTTGATATTATATCTGGTGATCATTACTTTTACTTGTTAAAAAAAAAATTCGTATTTTATTGCATAGTTAAACCTTACTCTCTAGGGTTGCATGGCGGGGCATTACATGTACTGTACATTGCCTTGAAATATGTGTTATTCTTGCATGCCGCTACCTCATAATGTCTCCTGACAAGCATAAAGATCCTGCAGATGTAGTTTGCTAACTTTAGCTCGCCTTGACCAAATCTAGAAGATAACAACAATTAAAAAATCTATTTTCATAGTATATAGGATCTTCCATCTTCCTGCTATCTCTTTCTCCATCTCCATCTCTGCAAATTTCCTTGGCTCTTGCTCACCATTATTGTGCAATTTTATAGGTTTATCAAAATAACAACTTCCACTCTAGAAGCTTATGCTTCTCCCAAGGATTCCTCCAATCTTTCTTTTGTGAGTTATTGAAGACATTCTTAGCAATGAGTAAGTAGTCTAGATTTCTCCCTAAAGATCTTTCTCATTCTCAAAGTCCAAATTGTAAGAAGCATGGTAGTGAATCCCTTGGTTTTTTCTTCATTGAATTCCATTAGAATAATATACTTTTTTATCTTGTTTCTTTATCATCTTGTTGATCCTATTGCACAAGTGGTGCATCAACAATATTCTCTATTTTTATCAAATCCAATCCCATTTCCCCCTTTGTGATCCATTAGTGTAGACCACCATCCTTATTACCTAATCCACAATTTAGGCCCATTGACCTCCCTGTATACTAGGAAGGTGCTCCTAGCACATTTTATCACTGCATCTTATCTCCTAGACACACTTAGGATAGGTACACACATATTTCCAAATCTCTTTATCATTTGACTGCTTGTGGAGGTTGAAAGACCAAAGCAAGGGCTTGACCATTCTTGGAAAGCTCCTTAGTAGTCTCAATCTTCTTTTCATCTCTTAGAAATATATATCTAGAAAGATTTCAACTGCACGAAGGTTTGGTTGTGTTTTCATGTTATATTTGGAGGATCTAATTGCCTCATTTAATTTTTGATTTTATCTTTATCATTGCGATATTACGCTTGTTTTCCTTCATTTCTATTGCATAGGTTTACTTGGAAGCTATACAAGTTAAACTAGAAATTGTTGGGAAGGTGTGAAACATACTAGGTTGCACCTGTTGTTCCATACCGCTTTGTATAGATGACCATACTATGTGTGGATGTCCGTGTGATGAAATGGCATCCTAGGCCAAGACTCCTCATTTTTTGTGCTAGGTTTTATTTCATGTTTTATTTTGCTTTCTAAACTCGATTTCAAAAAAAACATATTTCATCAGTCTGTATTTGTAGTATTTAGATTAATCCTAGGAGGTTTAATCTAGTTTACAAATCGTCTCTTTTAATTAAGTATAGAATATGAATTAAGTAGATTACTTTTCCCCCTTCACAGCTAGAACGTTTGATGGTAAGAGAAAAAAGTCAAAGTTCAAATATATATTTAAACTAAACATTTAGAATGTTGCCCAAATTCATTTTTCATCTGATATACACCCATTAAATATAGCACAAATTCATTATGGTTGTAATGGTGTGGACATTTGAAATGAAGATTTATTTCTAATTCACCCAAGTGCTTAACTAGCTTAAATAATTGTTATATTTTATGTGTAGATTCATTCCAAATAATGGATCTAAAGTATATATTGGTCTACCAATTTTAACATCCACACTAATTTATTGATAAGCTTAAATTAGCACAAATTCATGTTGTAGGTTCACCCCAAACTATTTAGAGGGGTAAATTTTATGCTTACATTTTTAAACAATTAGTGTGTTGGTGTGAATGACTTGGCATATCTCTAGTGCATGTCTAACAAGCATTAAGTTAGAAATATTACCTCAACTATGTATTATTACATCAACATTAATATTTTTCTCTAATTTTAGAGTAACATTAAAAATGTACTTAGCCTAATTGTCCAACTACACCTTAAATGAATTAAAGTTTTCTAGAATGGTACTAGGATTAGGAGTCCAAGGGAGTCATCTCTAGATAATTTGAGACTTGAGAAACTAGACATAAGAATAACTAGGAAAGTGAAACATTACAAATAAGAGAAATCAATAAACCAAAAAATTAGCATAATTAGGGCTTGATCTTAATGATGAAAATATTATAATTACTTGGAAGAGTGGTTAATACATATTTTTACTAGAATTTTTGTGAGGTTGAATTCCCCTGCAAAATTTGTGTGTAGAAACAAAGGGCTACACACTTGATGCCTAATCTTCCCATTTTATAGCTATACTATATTTTATGTACTTGTCCTTATCTTCATTTCTTTTATATCAAAACTAATAACAGCCAAACCGATATCATCATTATCATGCCAACACAAGATTTATTCAACATACTTTCTAATCCAATTTTCTATCTAATCTTCTCTAAGGTTCTAATCAAAATAGCAGTGAGATGCTCCATTCTAGCAAGAAGGTGGAGGTTTTTTTACTCCCAAATCCACATGGTCTTAAGGTTTCTCTAATTTTAATTATGGGTAATGTTGATCCAACTCACACTCTATCTCTAAGATTGAGACAATAATTTCTACCCTTCTAATTTTTCAACGGCCCATCATGACAACCCTTAATTCTTTCAATAATAGTAATATATGGCACTTTACTCCTAAAAAATTTATGTTGATGGATTCAAAATTTATCTTGGTAGGATGTGCAACATTTATATCTTCGTAGGTTCAATTTTCCTACAAAATAAATGGTACCATTGTATATCTTCTCATGCACTTGTCTAGCCTCACTCTTGAACTTCACAACTTCATGCTCATCCCTTTCTAATTTCATTTTGTTGGAATCAACTACCTCATTACAATTCGTATTCTAGAATAAGTACAAATGATATATGATTTATTATCCTACCTCATTTCATCATGCCCACTTTTATAAGAATTGGGAATAAATAGGTGTGTTGGGCTACACAATGTTTTGATAAAAGTAACCGGGAAGGGCCCAAACCCATAGACAAAAGCCAAAAAGGAAAGAAAGACGAGTTTCACAAGAGGTAAAACTACCAAACTGCATCAACATAGCCAAAAGAGAGGAACAGGCCAGCAGGACCAACCAAACCAAAAAAAACCAGCAACAGGCTAGGCTACTGATTGGCCATAGACTTGAGGCTACTTATAGCTTGACATTCCCTGTTCAGGAATTCCAGTTTCTCCTCAAAAGTGCTCTCCTCCTTGTCACATTCCTACCCAACCTACCAATCCTGAGAGTCCTTCTCCTCGGCTTGCGCCTCCTGAATCTATAAACTGGTTTGTTTGCCTTTACTACACAATGTTGTAATCTATGGGTCTAATACTAAACAATTGATAATAAGCTAGTCAAAATCCAAATGTTAGAAAACTATCCCCTTGCCAATTTTATAAAAGGGGCTAACTAATTATATTGGCACAAGTTCTACCTATTAATTACACATTCTCAAATTGTATACTTAGGTGTGTTGGGCTACACAATGTTGTAATCTAGGGTCTAATATTAAAAATTTGATAATAAGCTAGTCAAAATCCAAATGTTAGAAAATTGTCCCCTTGCTAATTTTATAAAAGTTGATACCAACTAATTATATCGGCACAAGTTCTACCTATTAATTACACATTCTCAAATTATACACTCATATAATGATCGAGTGTTGTACAGACACCTAAATTTGTCCACTCATTGTCTTGTCACTATTCATCTACAATCAAACCATCACTAACCATCCCCAAACATCCCTAAATCACATTTATTCCACAATTAATTGAATACACACATGTTTAGACAGTTAATTGATCAATTCCCCTTCAAACCATGATTTTACAATATTTTATTGTCAAAATCACTATTCTTATACTTTCTATTATTCGTCCATACCTGCATCGATACCTGCACCTGTACATATCCCTAGCCTAAATTATTCATTAATCATTTATCACTTCACCCCTATAGTCTAACATTAGATAAATGTTTCTATTTCTCTAATTCCCCATCCCCTTTTCCTATTCCTAAATTAAATGAACATTTTTCACAAAACACATATATTGAGATCATCGTATGAGAAGCAAAATATGTATTGAGGAATTGATGGTTATGTGTCATATTATACTATAGTAAATATAAGAAGGTTGATGGATCTAATATATGTATGAATAATGTATGGATGAATGTTTATTTTACTTGTGTTATCTATATTCTACTACACTGTTCCATAGTCCACCACATATGTTCTAATTCTCTTCCTTATCCATCACACTAGGGTAAACTATAACATAACATAGAAATATCATAGATCTTCGATTTATAATTTCTTGTCAACACATATAATCAAGGCAAACACTATCTACCATTTGTATGTTGACTAATGTAAGATCTAGATTGTGAAGATTGTGTGTTGTCAGTTATTAAATTGCTCTCTACTCTCAATCTTATCCTGCATCACAAATCGATAGGAAAATGATTGTTAATATAATATGAAATCAAAAAGTCATAATAAAATGTCGAGTTCACTAAATTTTAATAAATCTAAGCATTCGAGTTCAAATATGCATGTACCAGTAAATTCCACATATCAGATCCATGTATACTAGTTCACAACTAGTGAAATGAGGGTCAATTTCATTGATGAAGGGTTACGTCTATGGATATCAAATGCGAGAGTAAAAATATCCTACACAAGTTTTATGATATTTTGCTCATTTTTTGAAATGAAAAAGTTCTACAAAAAATTATACACTTGCCGCCTTTGAGGGATCACTTGCATTGATTTGGGTGTGAACTCTCTCAACACATGTAGGAATATGGCCTTTTTGGTGCACCGTGGTGACATGTTGAGAGCTCTCTCTAGAGGTGAATGTGTAAATTAAATGTTTCTTTCACACTTTTAGCCTCCTATATATAGTTAGGATATATGCTCCTTTATGTTAAATGTTTACCCTAATCACCTATACTTAGACATAGAATATATTTACCACACATGAGTACTAGTATTATAGGTGATAACATGAGACTTGGACACACTTTTTGACAAATTATATAACTATGTATTGTTACACTACATTTTTCTAAGTCTGACATTTATGAGTTTTATGGCCACACGGAACATTACATTCACTAATTCTTTTCAAAAGGAACAATTTCACAATGTTGACATCTTTTTCTCATTATTCACTTTTCTTGCACCCGTTATTCATTGCTACATTATGAAACTAGGTCACCCTATCACTTGATTATTCCACATGCCTTCGCACTCACATATTTAGCTGATACACTTCTTTAGGACCATCCTACATATTACTATTCACATTGCTTAAATCCTCTAGGACATGTTTAATTGTGCTCACATGACATCCTTATCAATTATTGTTGGTGTTGCCTCGTGACTGGGGGGCATCTCATCCCATTGCCTTTACATGTTTACATGCTTATCTCATATAGATGTTTTTTGTTGTTATCCATTGAAATTTATTGCATGTACCTTATACGATGTTATATTTGACAGTATTACATGTTTGATGTGCTTTACATGATCATTTTTCCCTCACCTCTAATTCCTTGCATCCTTTGTATGCAATGAGTTGGAGGGGGCATATATTATCACGAGGTTGATTGCAATGATGCAGTTATGACATATATTATCATTTTTTGTTACCCAATAGAACTTCATCATTGTACCCAGATGGAATACGTTTTTGCATAGTCAAAGACCTTACCATGCTATTTGTAGAGTCTAATCCTACTCCGCTTGGTCAAAGTCCTTGACACCTTATCTTCTTGGTCAAAATCCTTTTGATGCATTATCTTCTTGGTCAAAGTCTTTTACATCCTTGATACCTTATCTTCTGGGTTAAAATCCTTTTGATGCATTATCTTCTTGGTCAAAGTCTTTTACATTTGTTTACTTAGTTGGAGGTCTGCGGCCTTATCTACTTGGTTAGAATCTTTTACATTTGTTCACATAGTTTTGTATCATTTTCCCTAGCAAAAAAAATCTCTCATCCTACTTTTATTTTTTTTATTAACAGTTTTTAACATTACATTTTTTTCTTCTAAACTTAAACTTACACGTTCTTAGTAGAACGCTCATGTCAACAAGAGTAGATCAACATTCATAATCTACATACTTTATGCATGTTGTTTGTTTGATTTTAGTGTTATGGGCCTCCTCTGCGTAGAGAAAGCCTCCAAAAATAGGCGTATGCCACTTTGAGTGGCCAACACACGGTATTCTTTAGTAAAAGGCGAAAGAATAGTTCGCTCTGTGTCGACCACGTGGCTCCGTAAGAAGTGAAAAAGACATGCTGGATTATAAATATGGTGTCCGATCAGATTGCTCTACTTAAGGAAACGAATGTGGGACAAAAATAGCAGTGCGAGATGGAGAAGAAGTGGAATATAAGGGAGAGTGCTCGACATTTCTATCTTGTCAGGAATGTCAGTCTGCTTTTGAGTTTTCTTCTCTTTACAGAGAACGCCTAATCTCTATTTATTCTAGTACATCCAGTTTTCTAGTGTATTGAAATATAGTTATCCTAGACTCTATGCGGGGATAGGTCAGTCGGGAGAGCGTCAGATGTGTTCGATCCACGCTCACCGCATTCATATCTCGACATCGGAGTTTGGCCTATTCATAGTTTTTACGTAGTAACCTCTTTAAAACTATCAAATGGGTAATGCCGAGATAACATTTAGAGAAGTGTATATGGATTCACAATTTAGTTAGTTTTGAATAATAGTGGTTAAAATTAGGTATGGAGATGACAAATTTTTTTTTTCCTTTTTTATTTTGGTCAACTATTTGCATGTGTATGGGCTTTGTTGCATGCATACGTATCTTTGGAATGTGTATTGATATCAGAGCTTAAATTTGACAGTTGTATAGCTGTATTTAGGCATTTTAGCTATAAAATACAACTGAAATTTTGAAAATATTGTATCATATGAAAAGAGAGATTTTAGACAAATTGTAAAAATTTATATAGGATTATGATGATATATGTGGTTTTTATATAATTTATTTAAACTAAAGTAAGTCATATTATTTTAAAGGCACCATTGAATAGATAATTGTCATATAAAAATTGCTTGACAAGCAAGGTTGACTGTCAAATTTAAGCCTTGATTGATATAATGCAATAATTTTATCTCATAAACTCTTAGCAACGTTTTTAACTAAAACATTCATCAAGACTAAATTAGAAAGACACAACCTAATAGTAGATCTATCTCTTCTATCCAACTTGTCCCATTCATCTTGATCCATTATTGATGGTAGAAAATTGAGTGCAACAATTATTATGATCCACTAATCTCTCTCCACTAAAAGATCTTCAACCTTCAATTTCCACAACTCAAAGTTTTACCTACTGAACTTTTGAATCTCAATTGTGAAGGTGTTGGCCATGACTTCTGATTTTCAAATCTTATTTCGAATCAACATGAAATATCCCACAACAAAAAGAGAAAGCAACATAAGAAATATATTATATGTTAACACTTTAATTGCATGTTTGATACTTAGACCTAAAATCCCTACAATACAATTATGCAAAGGGTTATTTTTATAAAATGTTGCCATCATATAAACCATTTGTCATTTCAACAAAACTATGGGCTAATTTTGACACTGATCTGGACAATACCTAGCGCTAAGCCTGTGGTATTGTAATACACATGTAAAAACAATATATGAATGAGTTTATGTAAGTAGGCAAACTCACTGGGAGTTGTGAATTGCCTCCAAAAACTAATTTGTATTCTTTCCAGTTCAAAATATATAGGCTTACATAAAATATGAAGAGTCACATTACCCTTGGAAATAAAAAGAACTCTTGGAAGGTGAAAACTTTTTACAAAAGTTTAAAATTATAAAATTTTTGATCTTCCCCTTCGCAAGGTCATAACTCCTAGCTATTTTGTTGGAATTTAAACTTTTTGCCTCTGAAAATGTAATTTATTAAGATGTAGAAAATACCAAAAACTAAACTTTTAATATTTTCCCAAAAATACCACTCAAATGACCTTGGATCTAATCATTGCTTCCCCCTTGAGAGGCAATGGGCCCCATTGCATCTATGGTCTACAACAACTGAGAAAACTGATTTTCAATTTGATCCCTAGTGAACCACTTGCCTTGATGAGAAATTTTACTTGCTTGAACCACATGGTAAAGAGAAATATGTTGTCTTTTTAGTGTCATGACCAAGATATCAGTGATCTTTTCTCCAACATGGAATTGATGAGGTAGATGATTCTGATCATGCCTTTCCTTGTACTTTTGCCTAGTGTGCCGCAATATCTCCAGAGCTTGTTGTATTTCTTCAACAAACTTGGATGCCTTATGTGGTGATGGAGCATTTGAGATGACTGGTATTCCTACATCAATAGAAGCTAGTGGTTGACGTCCAAGACATATTTCAAATGGACTATGCCCTATGGAACCATGTAGGGCATGATTGTAGTTGTGCTCAGTTTGCCCATTTGTTTGTGGATGGGATGCAATAGACTTTGTTATCTTGTTATCCATCATATCCCAGAGTGATGTCCTACTTTCATTTATCTATTTTTGTTGAGTGGTAGTGGTGACCATTTTGTCATGGATATTGGCTACAACTGACCTCTTGTCCTTAGTTCGAACCGTTAGAACAAATGTTCCAATACGAGCAATTGGACATTTACATTGTTGTTCAGTAATCAAAGATACTGGTTATGTAGGACTTACTTCAAGTATCCGATACTTCTTTTCGCCCAGTTTGATAATGACACTGTGAGGTTTGAACTCATATACACCATGACGCTTGTACATATATCGGTGCCCCAATAATACATCACACACATCCAAGGGTGTCACATCACATCTGACTTCATCTTTGAATGGTTTGATAGAATAAAGTAAGCAATGTATTGCTATTTACCTGAATATCTTGTTTTTGGTTGCTTACCCATCCCACATGATATGGCTGTGGATGAGGTGTGGTCTTCAAGTTCAGCCTTTTAATAGTCTTAGTAGAGATCAGATTCTTTTGATTTCCACTGTCAACAATGAAATAGAGAGCTTTGCCATTTACCCACATTTGTGAGTGGAATAAATGCTCCTCATCATCACGAGGCAAAATCCTGGTGGTGGCAACTATGGCATAGGGGTCAGCTTCAATTATTTGGTCATCATCTTTTTGCTCAAAAGAGTCTGCAGGCAATGGTTTAGGTTTAGCTTCAACTTCCTTTTCTTGTAACTCTATCATCAACGTCTTGGCAACTCGACAGTCCTTTGTGTTATGTCCTAGACTTCTATGGAATTCACACCACATCTTCTTTCCATTGTTGTTTGTTGTTGATGATGCTTGTGAGGAGGGATCCTTAGTTGTCTATTTTCCCATGAATTTGTTGTCACCTTCATTCTTTGAAAAATAATCGTGTTTTCCCTTTTGTTTGAATTTTTCCTTAATCTTCACTACATATTTGTAGGCAGTCCCCAAGGTCTCAATATTGAGAAATTCCATCTATGTTTGGATATAACGATGAAGCCCATTGCGGTACTTCAAAATTTGATGTTTTTCCGTATCAATGATGTCAAGCTTTGTTGAAAGAGCATGGAAAGTATTAGTGTAATCCTGAATAGATTGGCCTTTCTATTGACGAAGCATCTACCACTCCATATACTTATCCTCGTATGAATGTTCAGAATAATATTCTTCCTTGATATGTTCCACAAACTCTCCCCAGGTGGGATCATCCTCTACTGTTCCATCAAACTCAAGGTTTTCTCTAAAAAATAGTTTATTTTCCCATGATTGTTTTACATGATGCTCATCTTTGAGGAGAGCGAAGGTTATTTTTTCACAATTAGAGAAGTGATTCACAGAAAAATATCTTTCTAGTTTTGACAACCAATCATCAACAACATCTGCATTTATTTTGCCTTCAAAATTTGGAATATCAAAATTTACCTGCAAATTGAAAGGAGTGTGACCACCAAATGGTACTTTGCCCATGTTGGGTTGTTGATTTCCTTGATTTTGTTGTAGCAGACGAGAGAACTGACTCATCATCTCTTCATGTTGTTTTGTTAACGCTTCTTCAACCATCACCTTGAAAGGATCTGAATGATCATCTCGTTCTAACATTTTCAATCAATTGCACTTCAAATGAAGATAATCTAATGGCTATCTAGAGGACTGAATCACCTTTCCAATGATATTTTGTTTGTCTGATTTCGACATCGTATGCAAAAGATATGCCCAAAACACTGAGGGCAATGCTGAAAAAAAGACCTAATTTCTGGTGAAAACAACAGGTAGCTGAAAAAAAATTAGAAACAATTACCTATACCACTAGAAAGTGTTCTAAGTCCTCTTTTCCTTGATATCTTGTTTGGACAAAATGGAGTCCAGATGAGAAAGATATACCCAATTTCGTGAAACTGCTCTGAAAATGCAAAAAAAAAACAAGTAGAGGTAAAAAATAGGGACAAGGATTTGCAATCTATTTTCTTGAAATACGTGCACTTTCTACAAAAAATAAGAGGTACTCAGATAGGATTTTGATGTTTCTGATAAAACCCACAAATATTTTGAGCTGAAATTATATCGTTTGAATGCTTGTGGCTAAAACCCTCTCTAATTCGAGAAGAACCAAACAAACTTGGCTCTGATACCACTGATCTGGACAATACCTAGCACTGAGCTTGTGGTATTGTAATACACATGTAAAAACAATATATGAAGGAGTTTCTGTAAGTATGCAAACTCGCTAGGAGTTGTGAATTGCCTCCAAAAACTAATTTATATTCATTCCAATTCGAAATATATAGGCTTACATAAAATATGAAGGGTCACATTACCCTTGGAAACAAAAAGAACTCTTGGAAGGTGAAAACTTTTTACAAAAGTTCAAAATTATGAAATTTTTTATCTTCCCCTTCACAAGGTCATAACTCCTAGCTATTTTGTTGGAATTGAAACTTTTTGCCTATGAAAATGCAATTTACTAAGATGTAGAAAATACTACAAACTAAATTTTTTATATTTTCCCAAAAATACCACTCAAATGACCCTGGACCTGATCAAACACCCTTCATGAGAAGTCAATAATCCTAAAATCTAGACTATCTCTCAATGTTTAAGATTCCACCTTTGAATCCACTAACTTGGGTGCTACACATATATATTAATTTGGATGAACCTCTCTCTCTCTCTCTCTCTCTCTCTCTCTCTCTCTCTCTCTCTATATATATATATATATATATATATATATATATATATATATATATATATATATAATGTTTTATGCATTTTTTAGTATAACACTTCATAAGAAATCAAATTTGATTTAATCTTAGATCTTTCTAATGTGGATAGTGTCTTAAGGTTTCCTTTATATGTGTAGGGCTTAGAAATTGTGTTGATGGAGGTATTCACAATAAAATGTATTGTTTGTGAAGGTTTATAAATCAAACAAATCCACTGGTGTAGTCACGATGAAGTATAGTCCCTTATTTTTGTAACAAATTTCCCTCCACGTCATTGCTTCACACTCCTATAATACCTCTCGCTCATTTTTTCCTTAGGAGACCCGGATGCGATCTCGTGTTGAGAAACTATTGGCTTTTCCATGCAACTGGTAGATGTTGACTCCTTTGGCATCATGGTGTCCATCCTTTTGCATGGCATCTTTTAGCACGTTGTCTAAAACCATGTCTTCTAAATTACTCTCATCTCTTTTCCTCCCTATCTCTATATATCTTTTTGTCTCCCTCTCTAGCTCTCTATTTCCTCATGCAAATGGCATGCTGTCTTGAGCGTAGTTGCCCATGGACACATGTCATATTTGGATTGTTAGTATGAAATAATTGATCAAAATTCTCTCTCTCTCTCTCTCTCTCTCTCTCTCTCTCTATATATATATATATATATATATATATATATATATATATATATATATATATATATATATATATATATATATATATATATATATATATATATATATATATATATATATATATATATATATCTTCCTCTCTATTATTCTCTCTTCCTCTATCACTCTATCTCTCTTCTCTTTCTTTTTCTGCCCCTCTCTCTCCTCTCTCTACTTATCTCTCTCTTTGTTTAACTCTATTCGTCTCCCCTCTTTGTCTCTCTTTGTCTGTCTGTCTCTTCCTCTCTCTCTTTCTCATTCTATATATAAAGATCTCTCTCTCATGTTATATGCCTTCTTCAGTATAACACTTCATAAGAAATCAAATTTGATTTAATCTCCCCTCTTTCTCTCTCATTCTCTATCTTTGTACCTCTCTCTCTTGTACTTTATCTCTCTTTCTCATTTCATCTCTCTTTCTCCCTCTTCCTTCTCTCTTCCTCTATTTCTCTATTTTTACTCTCTCTCTCTCTACTTCTTTGTTCCTCTCTCTATCTCTTTCTTAAGAAATACGAAATTTATAATCTAATGAATTCTAGATTAGTACAAAATGAAGGTTTCATTATTTTTTCAAGTTACACGAATGCATTACATGCCTTACTAAGTCACAATTTGTGTTAATTCATAGAAAATAGATGAATGCTTCCCCTCTAGCCCATCCCTTGTGTTCATGGTGTTGCCTATTAGATTATTATAAGGGTTCCACCTATCGTCAGATCAAAACCTCCAATGGTGGATGAGTCTTGCATTGTACTTAGGCTTGACATAATTAATATATATTGTATTGTGCACAATTAAAACTAATAAATATGTGTAATTTATATATATTGTTGGCAAGAGACATATTGTAGCTTCATGAGTGTTGTCATTGATGGCAACAAAGTTCATCCCACCCATCCGCAGGACATGGTGTGCTCATATCAGAAGTCAGATTGAAGAGTGTTGTGGTCCGGTGACCAAGAACAGAGTATGCAGCAAGGTCTGACAATCAGGTCTGGATCTCTCAGAGGAAGTATCTATGTGAAGTGTGGACTTGGGAAAGTCAAGAGGAGTACCTTGATTGATAGATTCTAGGGATTGAGCCTCCAGTGATGAAAGAGTGAAGAGATATAAGCACCTAAGTATTGGGTTCTTGTTTGGCAAAGTAAACAGAGGAAGAACTGACTGGCAGAGCATCAGACCTTAATCCGGATGAGTTATTGATGGTGATCAAGTTTCTTGAGGTATCATTCATGATTGGCCGACATGATTGATGACTTCTATAAGCATCTCTTTGATACGCATCACTTGATAAGCAAGGATTCAGTCGACAGACCAAGAGTTTGGGAAAATAGTAAGTATTCTGGATGCTGACTAGAAAGTGGATGAAATCCTTGGTGCGGATATATATACTAGATTGATTTCAGTATGAAGGAGTGTGTTTTTTGAAGTGTGTGAATAAAAGCAAAAGAATAGTGTGGTAGTAGTAAGGCAGGTCCGATATGTGACAGGATAGCAGCACCAACAAGAGGAAGAATGAAGTGCAGCAGATCAGTGTATTGAACCTAACCAGAACTAAACCTCAGCATATGTGGATGCTTCTCATCAGTTCAAGTATCTAGTTTCCTTGTATAAACTATTGTAGGTAGTGAGCCTCTTGTGAGTAGTGTGCTCGGGCAGTGAGCCCTAATTGGCAAGTGCCATTTTGTACTATCTTATTCTTTTAACATAGAATACAATCTTGGGTAAATCACCCCGTGGTTTTTTCCCTTAACAGGGTTTTCCATGTCAAAATCATTGTGTCATGTGTATTGATGTTATTTCTATTTCATGGTTATGTTTGTTTATATGATTTGATGCTACATTAATTATAAAGGAAGATCAGAAAGTTGAAGTAATTAAGATAACTGATTCACCCCCCCTCTCAGTTATCAACATATATATAGCTATATAATTGTTATTTAATCTCTCTCTCCCATTTTTATTTGATGTTCTATATTGAGACTAAAATTTGGTTGAGGCATAAGAGGGGGATCTTTAATTTTATGGTCATGTTATTGACATATAAAACACATGTTATGCACATTATACATAAGATTTTCATGAAAAAGCATCACCCCTCTAACTATAAATTGCCTCTTTCTATAGAAACTCTTTTTGTGGCCACATAGAAGAGAATTAATTTTGATTTTCTCAAACTTTATGATTTATGTGTTTTGACAATATGGTCAAGAAAATCCCATTATGAAATATGAAGGCCAAGAAATTAAACCCAAATAAACACTTTAAGAGAAGCATTTATAAAGAGAACAATATTTTATCTATCATTTCATGGTGAAAATGAGGGTTCAATGTAAGGAGCAGAACTACGAGTTACATCTGAATGCGAGTAGGGGGGAAGAGGATGAATAGCCAAAGCTAGCAGCTTCCCAAATTCGTTCACAGGGCTGGAAGAAGAAGACCCGTTGAAGAGCATTCGAGTAGAACTTACAGAGGAAAGCAAGAAGGAGAGAGAATCCCTTGCAGAGATGATGCTAATTTGCAGATTTATTGGGCCAAGACTTACCAAAAATTAGGTCAAAACATGGGTGGAAGAAATTTGGCATGTACAGTTCATCCTTAAGTTCCTCCCTAAAGGGTTCTTCATCGCCACATTCGTTTCACCTTATGACAGGGATCTGATTCTTCAAGGGAGGAACTGGACAAGAAGTGGATCTTATTTATATATGAGGAAATGGACCCCTAATTTTGATCCAATGGTATGCGCTCTCTATGACGAACCAAAGTGGATAAGCCTCTACAATCTACCGACAAAGTGTTGGACCGAGGGATGTCTAACCAAAATTGGACAAGCTCTTGGCATGGTGCTAGTAATAGATGAGGAACTATTTAACAATGGCTCATATCTATTCACCAGAATTTAGATAGCAACAATACATAGGATACTGTCTGAAATTGTCCTGCAAATCCAAGATCACCAAAGAGTGCAAAAGATTGAAAATGAAGAGAAACGATTCTTCTGTCTTAGCTGCCACAATTGTAAGCATCTTCAAGATTCATACCCTAAGGCCAAGGAAGGCATTACAAAAGAACACACTCCTGAAGTGACAGCGCCTCAACATAAGGCACCAGTGGTTACGAATGTTGGCAGATCCCAAGGACAAAAGGATATACTAGTAAGGGAAGATACAATAAATACTGGTACCCCTGTGCTATCTTAGGTCAATGTACAAAATGTAGAAGGACCAGCCAACCCACACATCATATCCTCTAATCTGGTCTTGTCAACTAAAAATTCCTAGGCCATCCTTACGAAAGCAGGTAAAGCTTCGACAAGACAGATTTTGACACCAAGCACAAACAAGCAAAGGGAAATCAAAGGGCCTTTAGGAATGGGCAATACAATAACCAATGTTTTATATGAAAAAGGGGGAAATAAATACAAGGGTTAAATCCTCCTTTCTCAACAAACATTCAAGGACATATCAACTGAGTTAAATCACACTTTTGCAAGAGGATTCACCTACAGGTTAGGCTGTCACTTGGAATTATGTGGAAATTCAGAGATTTTCAATTAATGTACCAATTTAATGCTCAAATAACCTTAAAACCCTAATTATGCAAGACAGTAAGCAAATTGGTGAATTACGACAAATGCTTGCAGACTAAGGTAGTAGGCAGAGATTAACAACTAACCATTTCTGAATTTTGAGATGAGGAATACTCAGGGACACTGGCACTAATGCCCTATCCAAGGTGGTGTTTTCTTTGTGGAATCCTGATCTCCTTCTGACACTAATGTTCACTGTACTTTCTGTTTCCGTCCCGTGAGATGTGGAGAACACTGGCACTAGTGCCCGAGTCCAAGGTAGGGTGATTTTTAGGATGCCGGAAGCTCTTTAGATGTTGATTGTCACTGTCCAAATTATTTTTGTGTTTTCAACCTTGGAGGACACTAGCATTGGTGCCTGAGTCCAAGCAATCCTTTTCTTCAGGGATCTGGAATCTGCACACTGTCTTACTGTTCCTTGCAACTCCACTCTGTCAAGATGTGACACCTGTAACTTATAATCATAAGGAGAATGGTTGGGGGTTGTGGTTTTAGAGGCTTGCCTTAGTCAAGCCCTGGAGAGACATTCAAGTGTTCCAAACACCGTTGTCAGATAGAGAGTGTGTATCCCTACAGGATAGAGGCAAAAAAAATGATAAATGATTCAAATACAAATAGATATCACCTTGGAGGTGCAGATCTCACATAGATGAAGACTCTTCAACACATGAGAAGATGAAGCTAAATCTACAATCACAAACACAATAACAATGCTCTGCTCTGCAATAATGAATATCTTGAATGCTCTAAAATCATAAGTTAGCCAAAAGTTCACAATCATCTTCTAGTTTTCAAATGAAACCCTAAACATGCTTATATATGCAACTACACACATTCCCACTAAGAATTTTGTAATTCAAACTTAAGATGTTAGCATGGGACCTAATTAATGGTCACCAAACCAACATTCAAATTTGGGACCTGCCTGAAATAGGGCAAGACAAGGGCACTAGCGCCAGTGTCCACATGACCTTTTTCAAGGCAGGATCAGATGCCACAATGTCCTTCATGCCCCATGTGACATGGGTTTCAGGCCATTTTCTTTTGGGAGTCAAAATTAACATGCAAGATGCAAAACAAGGGACCCGGGAGCTAAACCTAGGAGGGAAAAGTCTAGGGAGACATTTTCTGACATAACAACCAATATGAAGATTTCAGACTTCATCTACAGCGTCACTATGGGGATGCCAAAGGCATCTTTTCTAACATTGAAATAATAAGTTATTTGGTAGCCTTTGGTATCCCCAAATGCCAAAGGTGCCAACAGGATTTGGTGTCCCGGTCAGCCGCATTTTCTCTGACGAAGCATGCAAAGCGTCATAGTGTATCATACAGAGATCATTTTAGAAAGACAGCTTGATTTCTTAGTTTAGGAGATGATGATTGTAGTAGGAACAAATAAACCAAATCTAAAAACATTGAGTGTTTCACAAGTTGAGAGAGCGAAGTTCATGGTAGCAGAGTTTTTAGAGTCCTTCCAAAGTTTACTTCCAGGATCCAACAGTCAAGATGTTTGGAGGCATAATAGAGAACTGGCTTCGAATCAGAAATCAAGTAGAGGATAGATCACCTTGAAAGTTGTTCATGTATCCTCGATGATTTTAAATAGGGGTCGAAGCGAACATTTTTGCCAAGGTTGCTATGGCAGGATGCAGTCACTTCAGAGTGCAATGCAGGTGTGAAGACGACAATCTGGACCAGCTATTGGGATGGCTCTTCAAAATAGAGGAGGCTAAACTAAAAAATGCCATCAAAAACATTCTGGGAATGCAATCTACCCAGGGCTCTCACGTCCATGATGGAGTGCTCGTTGAAAGTTTTTTCACCACTGTCTCCTAGGCTATAGGCGTTGTCCACAGGATGTCGAGGTTTATTGGGTTCCTTGCCAAAGATGAGATTCAGGACGCAATTCTAGTGGCTGGCCAGCACACTAACCCAAATCCCAAAAGCAGCTTTATTTGTGGAGTCTTTAATGCTGAGGCAGTAAAGAAGAAAGGGAAGGTGGCAGAGGGCCTGAAGATTTTCAAGGAGGGGTTAGAGAAGTGCGAAATGGAGGCTTTCACAACTTTTGTTAGTGTTTACAAGGACCTCCTCTTAGCCCAACACCTGGAGAGGGCTAATATACTAGCAGATGGTATTAACACCATCTCTATGGTTATGTAATTTTCCTTTTGAAGCAATGTATTGGGAGCTACCCCCTATGGTAGCACTTACCTTATATATATATATATATATATATATATAATCTATCATTTCAAAGCAAGTAACACATCCTTTAAAACTATGGTACAACATTACCATCAAATAAGGATTCAAAAAAATAAAAAAGAAAGTCCACGTAGTCATATTATGCACCCTAGCTAGCTCTATAGTATGATTCTCCCAATTATATTGAATTCATCATTTAGGGATAATCTATAAATAATGAAGTACAATGAAGTACAAGGAATGGCTTATACTGCATATTTTTGAAATAAAAGATAAGAGTATGCTCATTGTTTAATTTTCATCTATATACCAATAATACCTACCATGTTTATATGACATACAATACAAGCCCATTACTATGAAATGCTTGCATGCCAAGTGTTTATCTGTGAAAAAAGAGAAAGAATTTGTATGGGTTTTTAAATTAATGTTGTTGCTATAAAGCGAGTTAATTTAAATAGTATTGTATAAAATATATCTATCAACTATACATTATAGTGTCTTTATATTTAATAACGTAAATTTAATTTTATTATATTATTATAAGTTAATTTAAATAGTATATATATATAGATAGATAGTCTTTAGGTTTATTATACTTAATATATAATAAATATAATTATGTTATAGATTGTATATGTAAAATAAATATTTTAATAAATAAAAAATAAACATAAACATTAAATATATAATTTTTGTAATATAAAGACATGACTAACAATATAGAATGATTATGTACTTCAATGAACAATATGTATAATAACAAACCCACATAATTTCCACAATCAATTTGGTAGATGAATCGTAAAAGAAATATACATTAACACAAGTATTCATGTATTCTATCCATTCACAATGTCACATTCCAGGTGGTGCAAATATGTGACCATTTAACTTTGTACAACTGATAAAAACACTTATTTTTAATGATCAATTAAAAATTAAATTTTATTAAATAAATATTTATAATGTATAATTAAGTTTTATAAAAAAAATTATGTATAAAATAGAAGTAAGAAAAGTATAGACAATTATTTTAAGAATAAATTTTATTTATAAAAAGGATATATAATTTATAAATTTAGACTAAATTGTAATTTTTAATATTTATAATAGAGATATAGGAAATTATAGATATAGAAGAACATTTTTATTTCTTCAAAAACATTGAGGTGAAGATGGAAAATATGATACTATATTATTTTATATTTAAAGAATTAATAAAAAATATTTAATTAAATACGAGATAGTTTATATAGATTTGTTGAGTATATAAATTAAATAAATTAGAGAAATTACATTAAAGATATTTTTAAACAAATTACAAAATGTTAAAAATAACCATAAATAGCATTCACTTAATTTTTTAAAATTAATTTTCTTATATTTAATTCCATAGGTCTAAGGTTTCCATATAAATTTGGTATGACTAATCTTCTATACTTTTATGATTTATATTTATTGGGGTGTATTAAATTTATCTTCCTTATCTTATATTTATTGGGGTCTATTAAACTTATCTTCCTAAGAGTTAGGTGAGGTATGATGTCAAAGTTTATAAGAAAGCTAAAGTAGATAAATCTGCTTCTATAATTGTCCTTCCATTTTGCAAATGAAAAATTAAATTAATTCACCTAATACCAACTAAATGCTTGTTCCATAATGAAACAGGTTTCTTTGTTTGAAGATCACTGAACTTGAAAACACATTTTAAGTACTTCTATATATTGAAATGTTACTATCCCATAGAAGGGTTGTTTGAATAGTTGTCTCTCAATTATTGATACTGAGGGCTAAGGATGTTTACATATGTTTATAAGAAAGATGAGATAGAGTAATTTGGATTAGCAATTGTCCTTCAATCCTTGATACTAAGAGTTGATAATGCTTGAGAAATTTATATAGAAGATAAAATAGACCAATTTATATAAAAAGTTGTTCTGAGAATTAGAGATCTTATAAAAAATTATGAAAAAAGAACAATTTAATCAAATAATTGTTCATCAATTTCACACTGAAGATGTTAAATATATATTTAGACTATAAATTAAATAGAATAATTTAATAAAAAATATCTTTCAATCTTAATACTAGAAACTAAAGATGTTTGTGTAAAAACTAAAATATATATATAATTTAGTTTAATTTGTCCTTCAATACTAGGAAAATTATAAAATCAAGTAAATTGATCAAATACTTATCCTTCAATTTAATCTTTTAACATTAAATGCTATCACAAAAATTTATTTGCATAGAACAATTTAACTGTAATTTGGTTAAATTGCTCTCCCTCAATCAATATCAGTAAATCAAAGTAAAATAAGTCATGATTTATACATCTAATAAAAGATGCAATGCATTGATAATAAAAAGAGAGAAAAAATAGGTCAATGCTTACTCCACAATTAAAAGATCCCCCTATTTTCATGAAACTAAACTTAAAAATTTCAATGTATATTTTATTATGTGCATTTAGGAGTAATTTCTTGCTTTTGTAGTGTTTTGCCACCCTATTTTGTGTGGTTGCATCCTTACAGGTCACCATTAGCAAAGCAGACAACAAGTTAAACTTGTGACACAACTCATGGTACAATTGCGACAAATCGACGATAGGTAAGGCCTATTTCAGGAATGGTACCTACCTTTCATGTAGACTACCGTCCCCGAGGGGGAAAATATGTAAGCACTAAAAGCTTGCACAAGGACCCCATGATGATGTATAATCCTAATCAAGTACACGGAAGTGTGAATTATAGCACCCTCTCAACAATACTCCCCTTGGCAACACGTGGTGTATTAATTTTCCTCCATCAATTCTTCAAGTTACTAACCATTCTTCATTTCCCCTTTGTTGATTCTTCTTTTGTCGCATTCTTTGCCTTGCTTAGATGCTTAGTTTTCACCTTTTCATGCTAATTCCACCTTTTGACACCCCATTCTGAAGGTCTCTAACCCTAGGAAGCTTCTAAATAGCTTAACAGACCAAACCCATGTTTCTATTTTTGCCCAACTTTCTTCATTTTAGGGTCACCCCCTATTATTTGTCAATCTCCCTTGGGTGACCCTACATTTTTGCATCCTACAGCCTGACTCTAGTGCCGGATCACCTTCTCAGCCTTTTAATAAGCATACGCAACTGTTAGAACTCACCCAGGTGCCCTCCTTTTAGGGTCGCCCATGGGTCACCCCTGGGAAACTTTCCTAGTAAAAGGGGTGACCCAGTGGCGACCCTTGTTGATTTTGAACATGAGTTTCTCCTTCGATTTGAGCCAAAAAAAGCTTTGTTTTCACCCAATTTGCATGGAATTTCGAGCTAAACATAGAGGAGACCATAATTAACTAATTTGACACTCCCAATCAACTAATTTTATCTCATGTGATCTATTTTAACTTCTTTCTAACTCCTCCTAACAACCATTCCTCCATGAGTGATAAGATTTTAAGCTCATATCACTCTTCAATCATTTGAGTTCACAAGAAAATCAATTGAATCTGACTAATCAATCAAGCAAGTTAACTCTCCACTCATGAGAGTTAATTCCTCAATCATCCCCATCCCCCATGTGCCAATCCAACCTATAAATACCCCCCTCTTCCAAGAATTAAAGCAGGCAAATTGAAGAATTGTAGCCATTCATAGCTTTTAGTTTGCTCTCCATTAGCATCTAAGGTGCTCACGTAAGACACACATGCCTTTTGTTTGCCATTTGTTTTATTATTCAAGATTTCAAAAGCTTCATTAGGGTATTCTCATACTCTCATATTTCCCACAATCCATAGCCATAGTGCTCAATTAGTGCTCTCATAGCACTCATAAGCTTGCAATCGAGCTCTTTTCAATCCAAGCTTTCAAAAGCTTGCATCATTGCCATTCAATTGTCATCTTCTCACTTGCCGCCAAGACAAGGACCCTGTTGATGCAAGAGGATGAGGAGGTTTCCGAACAAAAAGGATTCCTGAGGGTAATGCAAAGCTTGCGCGCCAAGCTATTCCAGGTTCTTTTCATGTTTTTGTAGTAATTAGATAATTAAAATTTGCTCTTAAGGAAAGTAACTTGTTATTTTTCTCTTGATAGGAATTGTTAGTTTACTTTCATTTCATTGTAATAGATTAGATAGAATTTACTTTGCATAGTTTAATTCATTTGCTTTCATTAGTTAGATATTTACTTGCTTTCCTAGAGTACATTTCAAAAATCATCAAAAACACAAAAACATAGAATAGAACTGCATTAGGTAAACTTCATCATAAAGTGCATTCATATAGAATTGATTTATTTATTCAAGAAAAATACAAAAATATAGCTTACATATCATTTAGTTGCATTCATACACAAAAATACAAAATTACAAAAAAAAAAAGGAAAACTCAAAGCATTCAAACCCTCGATCTCATCATGAGGTAGTCACATTCACGCTAGACACAAACCCTTGATAACATCACAAGGTAAATAATCAAAGTCAACCAAAAAGTCAACCCTAGGTCAATCTTGGTCAAAGAAAGTCAAAGAAAACCAACTCTCTTAGAATAACAAGCGAATGTGCCCAGGACTTAAAGGAGAGTGGGTCAAGGCAATTCTAGAAGAACTAGAGGAAATAAACCCTAGACCACAACTCACACAAGTGAAACAACACATCATTAGAGTTGTAGAACAAGATATACAAATTCAACGACACCTCCAAGACTACAAAGCTAGGTTACAATGTCCTAGGAACATAAACAAAGCAAATAGACATCCATCTAGGCATTGGAATCAAAGAAACCCCAATAGGAGACAAATCATGATTGACCCTTCGGGTCATATTATCATTTCAGCAACAATCGCCATAGAGAGAACAAGGCAACTCTAAAACAACCATAGGCCCCCAATCAGGTCGGCCGCTCTTCACGAGGTTATGCCCAAACGCAGACAGAACAACCCCTGGGTCTTGCCCTCGCTTGGTTGGCTTCTACCACGAGAGTGAAGGTGACTTGGAGGTCACTAGAGGCAGGGAGAGGGCCCATGTACTGCGTTAGAGCTAACTCATCCATGATTGTGCCTGAGTCACAATTTGAGGAGTACACACACATATATAGATGATTAAAGGAATGAGCATAGATAAGAATATGTGAGATATAGATAGATATTGAGAGATTGTAATAAATATATGAGAGATATATTGAGGTCATTGTATGAGAGGCAAAATATGTATTGAGGAAATGATGGTTATATATCATATTATACTATAGTAAATATAAGAAGGTTGATGGATCTAATATATGTATGAATGATGAATGGATGAATGTTTATTTTACTTGTGTTATCTATATTCTACTGCATTGTTCAATAGTCCACCACACGTGTTCTAATTCTCTTCCTTATCCATCACACTAGGGTAAACTATAACATAACATAGAAATATCATAGATCTTTGGTTTACAATTTCTTGTCAACACATATAATCAAGGCCAATACTATCTACCATTTGTATATTGACTAATGTAAGATCTAGATTGTGAATGTTGTGTTGGCAATTATTAAATTGCTCTCTAATCGCAATCTTACCCTACATCACAAATCAATAGGAAAATGGTTGTTAATAGAATATGAAATCAAAAAGTCATAATAAAATGTCAAGTTCACTAAATTTTGATAAATCTAAGCATTCTAGGTCAAATATGCATGTATCAGTAAATTCCACATATTAGATCCATGTATACTAGTTCACAACTAGTGAAATGAGGGTCAATTCCATTGATGTAGGGTTACATCTATGGATATCAAATGTGAGCGTAAAATATCCTATACAAGTTAAATGATATTTTGATCATTTTTTGAAATGAAAAGTTTTACAAAAAATTAGGCGCTTACCTCCTTTGAGGGGTCACTTGCATTGATTTAGGTGTGAACTCTCTCAACATGTAGGAATATGACCTTTTTGGTGCACCATGGTGACATGTTGAGACCTCTCTCTAGAGGTGAATGTGTAAATCAAATGTTTTTTGTTGTTATCCATTAAAATTTATTACATATACCTTATACGATGTTATATTTGACAGTATTACATGCTTGATGTGTTTTACATGATCATTTTTCCCTCACCTCCAATTCCTTGCATCCTTTGTATACAACGAGTTGAGGACATATATTATCACGACTTCGATTGCAATGATGCAGTTATGACATATAGTATCATTTTTTGTTACCAAATAAAACTTCATCACTATAACTAGATGGAATACGTTTCTACATAGTCAAAAACCTTATCATGCTATTTGTAGAGTCTGATCCTATTCTGCTTGGTCAGAGTCCTTGATGCCTTATCTTCTTGGTCAGAGTCCTTCACATTTGTCTACTTAATTTGAGGCCTTTTCTACTCGGTTAGAATCTTTTACATTTGTTCACATGGTTAGAGTTGTATCATTTTTTATAGCAAAAAGAATCTCTCATCCTACTTTAACTTTTCTATAAACAGTTTTATGTAAGTTGTAAATATCCTCATTTTGAAATGCTTGACACTAGATAGAACACTCATACCAACAAAAATACACATGATCTATAACATGTCGCACACATTCATCCAGAAATCTTGAATTAAAAATATTTTTTGTTTTAGTGTTACGGGCCTCCTCTGAGTAGAGAAAGCCTCCAAAAATAGGCGTATGCCGCTTTGAGTGGCCAACACACGGTATTCTTTAGTAAAAGGCGAAAGAATAGTTCGCTCTGTGTCGACCACGCGGCTCCGTAAGAAGTCATAAAGACATGCTGGATTATAAATATCGTGTCCGATCAGCTTGCTTTACTTAAGGAAACGAATGTGGGACTAAAAGTCAAACTAAAATAGCGGTGAGAGATGGAGAAGAAGTGGAATACGTCGACAATTCTAACTCGTCAGGAATGTCAGTCTGCGTTTGAGTTTTCTTCTCTTTACAGAACGCCTAATCTCTATTTATTCTGGTTAACCAGATTTTTAATTGTTTGGAATGTAGTCTTCTCGGCCTCCATGCGGGGATAGCTCAGTTGGGAGAGCGTCAGACTGAAGATCTGAAGGTCGCGTGTTCGATCCACGCTCACCGCATGTATTTTTCGGCGTCGGGGTTTCTCCTATTCGTAGTTTTTACCTTTATCAAAAATAACCTTTTTAAAAAATTTGAATAAATATGCATTCTAATTTAGTAGGATAGATGGGACATTTTAGCATCTCTATTAGTAGCTTCGTTGTCGCTTGTCTCTCTCTCTCACACACTCTAAGGGTGTATAACCTAACATTCACACACACTCTAAGGGTGTATAACCTAACATTCACACACACTCTAAGGGTGTATAACCTAACATATTAGTTCCATACAAATAGTTGCATTGCCATTTCCTCTGACATGTAGAGGAATCTCAACATCGAAGCCAACATTCATCAAAGCTATTAGTAATTTTCTAACAATCCCACCATATATACTACCATTCTTTTATTGGTGGACAATGAAGAATAAATATGAATATGTATTCTAATCTAGTAGGATAGATGGGACATTTTTGCATCTCTATTAGTAGCTTCCTTGTCGCTTGTCTCTCTCTCACACACACTCTAAGGGTGTATAACCTAACATATTAGTTCCATACAAATAGTTGCATTGCCATTTCCTGTGACATGTAGAGGAATCTCAACAACGAAGCCAACATTCATCAAAGCTACTAGTAATTTTCTAACAATCCCACCATATATACTACCATTCTTTTATTGGTAAGCAATTCATTGTTAAGAAACTAATACCAAGCTAGTGATTTAGTTAGCTTAGTCATAGACAAGAGGATTGCTTAGGTATTCAATACATCTAACCCTTCAAATCACATGTCTAAAACTATTGCATTACAATTATCAGTGGAGTGTTTAATTTATTTTAGTAATTTGTCTTTCTTTCAGTCTCTACATTTTGATATAGTTCTCGACCTTTAACGTTCATAGTTACACTTCCACCTAGCACATTTTGTCCATTAAGTGTGTCTATCAACTATGTAGCATCCCAAACCCCAAATCAAAGGTATATGCACTTTGTATCATGTCTAGTGGTATTGATGTCAACATCCATAGTGTGTCTTAGTTTGTATGCCCATTTGTACAAGGTTAAACTATGGGGAGTTAGGCCTCGAGATTTGTGACACTCTTGTGTACCTTCTTCTCTAGTGACCCAAGATGGTAGATAAATCTTCAAAGATATGGACTACATATATGCTCAAAAGAATCATAGAAGATGCATTATGACAAGAAGGGGAAGATTTGGAATAGCAATCTGCACGTGATAGAGCAAGCATCATTGATCATTTTTCCTAACTTCTTGAGTTTGTGCAACATCCTCTAGAGAGTCCTACCTCCTACAAACCCTTTAGTGATTCCACATCTTACAAGGTACAAGTGAATCTAGATTCTAAACATCCCTAACTTTGAAGGAAAAATAAATGCAACTACTCTAGATAATTACCTTAATCTCCTCTATTCATACTTCATGATAAATCAAATCTCTAACAAAGAAAAGATTACCTTCGCCCTTCTAAAAGTTGCCTTACCTATTGAATAATTGTAGAAAAACTACTATGCATCTCATGAGAAGGAAATTACGTCACAATATCTAGGCACATGGAATGGTTTCATTGAAGCCCTTAAAGATACCTACAACACAATCAAGAACTATGACGATCAATACATCAAGTTTGCACAACTACCCCAAACAGAGGATCAATTTGTGTAAGAGTACATAAGTACCTTACACACCGCAGTTTCCATGCTACGCATTGAAGAGACAAAGAAGAATCTCATTCTCAAATATAGGCTAGGACTAAGACCATACACTCAATTAGATGTGGATTTCCTCGGCATCTTCACCCTTAAAGAAGTCTACATGTTCACTTGTAAATTTGAAGCCAAGGCCAAGTAGAAGATCAAGAAAGAATCTTAATACAAAGCTTAGACAAGTAACACAAAGGATTGAGAATGCCTAATCTCTATTTATTCTGGTGAATCTAATTTTCTAGTGTTTTGGAATGTAGTTAGCTTAGACTCCATGCGGGGATAGCTCAGTTGGGGGTGAGACTGAAGATCTGAAGGTCGTGTGTTTGATCCATGCTCACCACATTCATATCTTGACATCACAGTTTTGCCTTTTCATAGTTTTTACCTTTACCAAAAATAGTCTCTTTAAAACTACCAATGGGTATCTCAAGATAATATGTAGAGAAGTAATTAGTGGTATAGTGCACGGTCTTTGGTACCTCGAGATAACAAATTAGTGGTACAGTGCATGGCCATTTATTATACTTAGGAAGAGAGCATACACTTTTTGTCCAGGGTGAGGGTGAAAAGGAGTAGATTAAATATGTCGACATGATTTTCAATTAATGGGTATCTTAAGGATAACATGTAGAGAAGAAGTAATTAGTGGTATAGTGCATGGTCATTGGTACCTCAAGATAACATGTAGAGAAGAAGTAATTAGTGGTATAGTGCATGATCATTGGTACCTCAAGATAACATGTAGAGAAGAAGGAATTAGTGGTATAGTGCATGGTCATTTATTATACTTAGGAAGTGAGCATACACTTTTGTACAGGGTGAGGGTGAAATGGAGTAGATTAAATATGTTGAGATGATTCACAATTTAGTTAGTTTTGAATAGTAGTGCATAAATTTAGGTATAGAGATGACAAAGGTTTTATCATTTTTTTTTGTTTTGGTCAACTATTTGCATGTGTATGGGCTTTGTTGCAAGCATACATATCTTTGAAATGGGTATTGGTATAATGCAATAATCTTATCTCATAAACTCTTAGCAATGTTTTTAACTAAAACATTCATCAAGACTAAATTAGAAAGACAACCTAATAGTAGATCTATCTCTTCTATCCAACTTGTCCCATTCATCTTGATCCATTGTTGATGGCAAAAAATTGAGTGCAACAATTATTATGATCCACTAATCTCTCTCCACTAAAAGATCTTCAACCTCCGATTTCCACAACTCAAAGTTTTACCTATTGAACTTCTGAATCTCAATTGTCAAGGTGTTGGCCATGACTTCTAATTTTCAAATCCATATGAATTATCTCACAACAAAAATAGAAAGCAACATAAGAAATGTACTAACTTGGGTGCTACATTTATATATAATAATTTGGACGAGCCTAGATCTCTCTCTAAAAAAAAATTAAGTATAAAATAGAAGTAAGAAAAGTATAGACATAATTATCTTAAGAGTAAATTTTATTTATAAAAAAGATATATAATTTATAAATTTAGTTAATATTTCTTTAAAAGTATTGAGGTGAAGATGGAAAATATGATACGATATTATTTTATATTTAAAGAATTAATAAAAAATATTAATTAAATATTAGATGGTTTATATAGATTTGTTGAGTATATAAATTAAATAAACTAGAGAAATTAAATTAAAGATATTTTGAAACATTACAAAATGTTAAAAATGACCATAAATAACATTCACTTATTTTTTTAAAATTATTTTTCTTATATTCTATTCCATAGGTCTAAGGTTTCCATATAAATTTGGTATGACTAACCTTCTATTCTTTTATGATTTATATTTATTGGGTGTATTAAATTTATCTTCCTTATCTTATATTTATTGGGGTCTATTAAACTTATCTTCCTACGATTTAGTTGAGGTATGATGTCAAAGTTTATAAGAAAGCTAAAGTAGAATAATTTGCTTCTATAATTGTCCTTCTATTTTTTGAAACAAAAATTAAATTAATACACCTAATACCAACTAAATGCTTGTTCCATGTAATGGAAAAGGTTTCTTTGTTTGAAGATCACTGAACCTGAAAACACATTTTAAATACTTCTATATATTGAAATGTTACTATTCCATAGAAGGGTTGTTTGAATAGTTGTCTCTCAATTATTGATACTGAGGGCTAAGGATGTTTACATATGTTTATAAGACAGATGAGATCTAGAGTAATTTGGATTAATAATTGTCCTTCAATCCTTGAAACTAAGAGTTGAGAATGCTTGAGAAATTTATATAACAAATAAAATAGAGTCTAGATCAATACAATATACTTTAGTTTAATTTTTCCTTAAATACTAGAAAATTTATAAAATCAAGTAAATTGATCAAATACTTATCCTTCAATTTGATCTTTTAACATTAAAAGTTATCACAAAAAAATATTTGTATAGAACAATTTAACTGTAATTTGGTTAAATTTCTCTCCCTCAATCAATATCAATAAATCAAAGTAAAATGAGTCATGATTTATACATTTAATAAAAGATGCAATGCATTGATAATAACAAGAGAGAGAAAAGAGGTCAATTATTACTTCACAATTAAAAGACCCCCTTATTTTCACGACACTAAACTTAAAGCTTTTAAAGTGTCTTTTATTATGTGCATTCGGTACCTACCATCCAACAAAAGGTGCAGTGCTTTTGTCAACATACTTGTCCATGAACCAGAGTAGCAATTGTTAAATACCAAGTAGTATAGGTGGTCATTCCTAGCCCCAGAAAGTACTACAATGTGTAATTGTGGAAGAAATTTATAAACACTGTAGTACCATAGCATGTGATGAATATATACATCCAAGTACACTTGTCCAAGTGATCATTTATGTAATAAATGTTGCTACCCTAGTTTTTTTTAAAAAAATTATGATTGTTGTTGGTTTTTGCCTTTAAGTCAAAATTCCTTATCAATCAATCAATCAATCAAAGGCCAGCTTACCTTGCACAGGCGATGAGTTGTATCACAAATCTGAATAAAAGGAATGTACAATTGAAGGCTACACCTACAACTTTTCAGTATGGGCCTAGAAGCCCGTCCAATACTTCCAACCACTATGTACTAGAAAATAATATGTATAAATAATCAAGCACTCACATAATTCCACTAGGTTTCGAAATGATTCTCCTAAGTTCTGGCATATTCCAGCAAACAAATAAAAAAAACCCATTTCATCCTTTCCCAATGCAGATTGACCAAAGGGGGTGCACACAAATGCATGGATTCTTTGATGTCACATCGCATGACATTACATGATAGAACAATGATGTAAATTTTTCTATCATCTTGCATCCAAATGAACTACATGGCAAAATGAACGTAGTGGATCAGTTCAATCATCTTGCCTACTTCTGCTAGATTGTGTGCCATCGATCCCTAATCTTAGCTTGTTCACTTCACTAAGGGAATGCCTTCAGCCTAAAAATTGAATAAATGTATATTCTAATCTAGGAGGATAGGTGTGACATGTTGAACACACCGGGATACTAAGAGGGGGGGTGAATCAGTATCTAATCAAACTTCAAGTCCTCCGGAGTAGATTAAAACTTAAGAATTACAACATCAACATAAACATGAAAGATTAACACAATGCACATCAACACATAACACTAGATATACATGGAAAACCCAAGAAGGGAAAAACCACGGTGAAGATTAACTCACAATATATGAAGATCAAAATTACAACTTTGTTTTAGGGCTACAACCCAAGGAAGCTACTACTCCCTGTTGACTTTGTTTTAGGGCTACAACCCAAGGAAGCATCTACTCCCTGAAAAACTTTGCTTTAGGGTCACTCCCAAGGAAGCTACAATTCCCTAAAGACTTTATTTTAGGGTCACTCCCAAGGAAGCAACTACTCCCTAAATCAAGAATAAACTCAGAAAAAATAACAATATGATAGTCCTTTTACTACCTGAAAACTGACATTGAAATTCACACCTTTGATGATTGCAATTCTACCTCTTCACACTTCATTCTGATGATCAAATCAGTTAGGCACACTCTACACTTGATCAATGTCATAGATATGTCTTCAAGATGAACTAGGATAGCATCTACAACTTCTGCTCTTTCTGCCCTCAGTCGTACATCATAATGCATTCATTATACTCCTTTTGCTTGCAAACCTTATCAATCACATTGTAATCACACCCTGCCTAACTCAATTTGATTTACAATTTATACATGATATTACATTGATTACATTGCTTATCGGCTAGAGACAACATAAAAAATACATTTACAAGTCGGTCAGACAACACACAACATGAAATGTGTAGAGGACAAGTCCTAAACAAGACTACATGCTACACCAGCAGAAGACCCATGCCTTGTGGACATCAAAACTTGCTTAACCAGGTTCAAAACAGCCTTCACAGCATCAAACATCAAGGAATTACATATGCACACTCTACTCTTTTGAAAATAGACAACTTTAAGCAAAGACATATGAAACTTGAAGCATAATGACCACAACAACTTGAAAACCTCTTATGGTACATGAAACAAGAAAGATCTTCATGAAGCTCTTCCGAATGAGTCTACAGGACTCATACAACATCTCCAATCACTCCTTTACCTCTGTACATCAAAGATTTTGTGCCATACATCTTCAACTATGAACACTGAGAACAATAAGTCATCCAAAACACACTGCAACATACTGTCATTGAAAAACTAAGCTTGCAGACCACCAAGAAAATTAAAACTACAAGGAAGCATGTAATGCACATCCATAGTGAAGACATGTCCATTGATGTATGCAAATCTAATTTAAGCTATACTTATGGATGCCTTCAACATGATGAGTTTCAAGAACACATGTTGGCTTTGCTTCGACAATAGATAACAATATAATGTGCAGTAATTGGCAATAAGCATTGGGGGAATGGCATTTCACAGTGCCACAAAATTAAAACTTATCAAGTATGGAGTTTTTGTCTAGAGATCTTCATCATCTCTGCCTTGAAATGCCAAGGAAGGAACAAAAGAATTCATTAAGCAGAGAGAATAATATTTTCTGAGTGTCAATGCAAATAGTAATCTTGAAAATATACGGCAGACAATACTATATATATAGTGAATGAGTGTCAAGGTGAATGGATAAGCATACGGGAACCCCATAAATAAAGTTATTTGACATTTCTGCCCATATAAAGAATGATGTTAAAGACAAAGACAAGCAGTCATTTAAAACCAATTATAACTGTGTGGGGGGTGCGGCATAAGAGAAATAATTTGGGATTGATTTCAAACAAAGGAAAAGTGTTACTTCCTTTAGAGGCGTCGCTTCAACTACAGGAGTCATTTTGACTCTCTACCTATCCTTCTTGTCCCATACAGACCATATATAAGCAAAATAAGGGATGAATAGAAGGTGAACTGCTTGACGAGAGAGTAGTGAATTTACAGTTTGCTGCCAGAAAGAGCATAGAGAATTAGAACATTGGAAAGTAAGTTCACTGCCCCAGAAAGGAAGAGAAAGGGATCGGTCAGAGGAGGGTGTGTAGTGAATGGTAAGCCAATATGAGACTGTGAGAGCATGTATGCAATTTTTTTTGTGAGAGAGCGAAGCCATTAATGGCTGAGAATATGAATTGTTGTACTGCAGATTTGTAGTTGGTTGTGAGTGAATTTGAATAAAGTTAATCAGGAATTGAGTAATTTTGTTGCAATCTTGTTTTGCGAAGTTTGGTCTTATGTTTGAATGTTTGTTTCTATGAGAGGGGAGTACCCTCTTTCATCACATAAACATGTCCACAAAACCACAAAGGCAAACATTCACATTTGAAGGAATGCGAAACATTCCAACATGGCATTAATACCACCTTATTCTGCTAGAGCACATGCTAGTACTTTATCATGCATAACTTTCATACTAAAAGGATAGATGATTTGAAACTTTGGAATTATCATCTTCATAGCATCCTGAACAAAGTTCTAGAACCACATAGCAATAATTGCAAATGCGGAGGAATGCGGAGCCAAATGATATTATCGTATAGAAAATGTCTTCTTTAGAGCCAACATAATTTTCAAACTGCCAATTGCTAAACACCCTTCAAGTAATCCAAACACCATGAAACTTGGAATATATGTGCTCTAACACTATATGAAGCCATCTTCCAATCCATAGAGGCACAACATCAAGATAATGAAATTGTAAAGCAATCTCCCAGAAAGTCTTCAAAAGTAGTCATCCTGTAGCAAAAACTTTCACCAACTTTTGGAGGCCAAACCTTCTTTGTATCAACACATGCATTCTTAGGAATAGTAAGAGAGATCATTAATGTGCTTCATGCCACCAATAACATCAAAAACACATCTGATTATCTTAGTGCTTCTAATTCCCATCTTAATATGACTTCATACTCAACTTTGCATTAATCAAGGCATGACATCCAACCATGAACTTCAGTAACCACATGACATCCAATGATGAACTATATGTTATCTATTGGATAGGACATGACATCCAACCATGAACACCATCACACATCCATGACAGTGTTGACATCAATGACAACCTTGTGACAGGTGTTGACATCAATGACAACCTTAGGAACCATATGTGTAACAATCTCCCCCTTTGGCATTGATGGCAACAAATACCTACACATTCTCCCCCTTTGACATCAAGGACAAAGGAAAACTTCTAATTCCCCCCCAACCTCACCTGAACGTAAGTTCAGGAGAGCCCAACAACCTATTGTTTCCCGCCCATCCATATATAGATAAGGGATAGGGCCCCACTCCCACTACACTAGCATATATACCAGGTTGACCATACCATATAATAGTGCCGGGTCCCCCTTACTTTGCTACCCAAACCTCAGGTAATGGTAGTCTATTGCTTATCTGGGGGTCCATCCTTTTGTTTGCAGGGCTAGAACGGGGGTGTGGGCTGGAGAATACTACTATCAGCACAACCGGGGGTCCACCAGGGGGGATCCTAGTAGAGGTGGGTAGTTTGATTGCTTGAAACTCAAGAGTTCATCGAGAAGAATCCTTGCAAGGAATCTGCAGTACTATAATTCCCCCCCACCCGCGTTAGGCGGGGCCTATTGTTTCCCACCAACTATATCCACCCAAGGGTTTATTGGCAACACATACCTACACATTCTCCCCCTTTGACATCAAGGACAAAGGGAAACTTCTTCTCCCTTAGGGCATACCTTCTTCTTGCAACAAACAGACTCCCCCTATAATTAGAAACCACTACCTACTCCCCCTGAGAGGTAGCCATCATCAATCTAGGAAAAAGATATAGCATGAACCACTCCCCCTAGACATATGCACCACTATGAATCTAGCAAGAAGAAGGAGAGGTAGTTACCCCTAACCTCTATCGGAGATCCTCAAAAGTGTCTTTTGCAAGAGCCTTTGTGAAAATATCTGCAATTTGATTCTTTGTTGGAACATATTCCAACTTTACTTCCTTATCTGCAACCTTCTCTCTCAAAAAATGATACCTGATTGCTATATGCTTGGTTCTAGAATCCATCATTAGATTCTTGGAAATATTGATAGCACTTTTGTATTATCACACAAAATAGGAATAGGCTCATCATACAATACCTTGATATCCTTTAGGGTTTTCTTTATCCACAAAACTTGTGTACAACAAGATACTACTGCAATGTACTCTACCTCTGTAGTTGATAAGGACACTGAATCTTGCTTCTTACTCTGCCATAAAACCAACCTACTTCCTAAGAAGAAAGCACCACCACT
Source organism: Cunninghamia lanceolata (assembly GCA_027924645.1). Lineage (NCBI taxonomy): Eukaryota > Viridiplantae > Streptophyta > Pinopsida > Cupressales > Cupressaceae > Cunninghamia > Cunninghamia lanceolata. Next base: position 190,888 of record BSBN01000490.1, on the reverse strand, counting down.
TTTACTTCTTCTATCATCAACACAACCAACCCAATCAACATCAATATAGGCACTCAAATCAAAGTCATTACCTTTTGGATACCATAAACCATAATCCAAAGTTCCCTTCAAATATCTAAATATCCTTTTCTCTGCCTTTTCATGTGTTTGCTTAGGATTGGCTTGATATCTGGCAACCACACATACTGCATGCATAATATCAGGTCTAGAAGTAATTAGGTACAACAATCCTCCAATCATAGATCTATAGGAAGTTTGATCAACCTTTGAAGACTCATCATTCTTGCTCAAGTGACATCTAGTGACCATGGGAGTACTCACTGGTTTTGAATCCTCCATACCAAACTTCTTCAACAACTCTTTGAAATACTTAGCTTGAGAAATAAAGATACCAACATCTGGCTGAGCAATTTGAAGTCTAAGGAAGAAAGGCATCTCACCAATCATAGGCATATCAAACTCTTTTTGCATCTCCTCTGCAAACCTCTTACACATCTTATCATCTCCCCCAAAGATGATGTCATCAACATATACTATAACTATCAATATCAAATATCCTTCTTCCTTGATGTAAAGATTGATATCTACAGTACCTTTCTTGAAGCCCTGCTGAAGTAAGTACTTATCCAACCTAGCATACCAAGCCCTGGGTGCTTTCTTGAGACTGTACAAGGCCTTTTTGAGTTTGCACACCATGTCTAGATCTTTTGATATTTGAAAATCATCTAGTTGCTTAATGTAGACTTCTTCCTCTAGATCACCATTCAAACATGTTGACTTGACATCCATCTGATATACCTTGAAGTTCTTATGAGTAGCAAGGACAAGGAACATTCTTATTGCCTCCATTATGGCTACCGGAGCATGGGTTTCTTCAAAGTCAATGCCTTGAACTTGTGAATATCCTTTACATACTAATCTTTCTTCAAGTTCCTCACAACTTCACCTTCTTCATTCAACTTATCTTAGAACACCCACTTTGTTCTCTGAGAACCAGTTCCCATGTTTGATTCTTCTCAATTTGATCCAATTCTTCTTCCATTGCTTTTATCCATCCATCATCTTTGCTATCATCAGCAAAGGTTTTGGGCTCTACCTTTGATAACAAACACATCTTTACTTGCTCATGCATCTTAGCAAGCCTTCTCCTTGTCTGCACACATTCATTATTATCTCCAATGATATGATTTGCTGAGTGGTTCTTCTGAACATACTTTGTTGGAGTCTTAGGCATCTATTCTGGTTCTTGTTCCTTTTCTTCTTTCACTTCTTCATCATCTTCAATGCATAGAAAGATATTAGATCTGAAGTCCTCTGAATCTTGTGAGATTTGATACAAGTCTTCATCTACTTTGAATTTTGTGCTTTCAATCATATTTCCTAATCTCTTGTTGTAGCATATATAAGCCTTGCTTCTGACTGAGTAACCAAGAAAGATTCCTTCATCACTTCTTGAATCAAACTTTCCTAGGTCTTCTTAATCTCTTCTGATATAGCATTTGTTTCCAAAGATCCTGAAGTATCTGACAGTGGGAGGTCTTCCATACCATAGATCATAAGGGGTCTTAGTGCTATTGACCCTCAATTGCACCTTGTTAATTAGATAGACAGTAGTGTGAACTGCTTCCTTCGACTACATATCAGGCAAATCTGCATCTTTCAACATTGCCCTTGACATCTCTTGCATAGTCCTATTCTTCCTTTCAACTACCCCATTTTGTTAAGGGGTCCTAAGAGTTGACAGATGTCTCTTAATACCATGATCTTCACAAAACTTTTCAAATTCTTTTGAAGTAAAATCACCTCCTCTATCATACCTTAAACAATTTATCTTAGCATCCATTTCATTTTCAACCATAGCTTTGAAAACGTTAAATTTATCAAGGGCATCTAATTTTTCTCTTAAGAAGGTAACCCAAGTCATTCTAGAATAATCATCAACGAGAAACATAAAATACCTCTCACCTTGTTGACCTTTTACTCTTGTAGGGCCACATAGATCAGTGTGAATTAGATGCAATGACATTGATGAAGAATACTCCTTGCTTTTGAAACTTGTCTTTGTCTGCTTTCCCATTTGACATTCCTTGCATACTATGTTTGCAAGATTGATTATCTTGGGCATGTCTCTCACTGCATGAGTAGAGCTGATCCTTACCATATTATCAAAATTGTTGTGTCACATTCTTTTGTACCATAGCCAACACTCACTGATTGAGCCAACAAACATGTTCTTCCATTTACCTCCTTCAGATGATAGATATCACCATATGACTTGTACCTTCTGCAACTAGTTTTCTAGACCCTGCCTTCCTGATTTCATAGCCTTTGGCATGAAAGGTGAGATTATAACCTTTGCTACACATCTAACTAACACTAAGAAGATTGTTCTTAGCCCTTTGACATAGAGAACATCCCCATTCCTATTCTTCCCATCAATAGTTATAGCACCCTTTCCATAGATTTGTGTTGACTCATCACCACCAAACTTGACAGCTCCACCATCCCATTTCTCAAGGATTATAAACTTCTCCTTGTCACCAGTCATATGATTTGAGAAACCACTATTAATTACCCAAGCATTGGCTTCTTCTCTTGCATGAAAGGCAATCCATACAACCATTGATCTATCATTGTTTTGGTCTGTTTGCAAGGCATCAGTCTTCTCAGTTTTTCTAACATCATCCTTTTTGTTATGAACATTCAAGGCCATGAAAAGTGTTTCATCATATGAATCATCATGATCCTCATTTTCTAAAGAACAATTACTCTTTATGGAATACAAGTTTCTTTTGAACTTCTCTCTTTTGTTACTGCCCCTTGATTCTTTAAAAGGACATTTAGAAGCAAAGTGACTAAACTTTCCACAATTGAAACATTTGAACCTGGGTAACTTACCTTTGTATTTGCTAGTTCCTTTCTTTAGTCTTCTAATAAAATTTGCTTCATCTTCATCAGAGCTCTCATCTTCATCAACAATTTCATCCTTTGTCTTCATACTGACTTTGAAAGCTGCTTCTTTCTTTAGAGCATCACTGCCAAACTCTCTCATTTCAAAAGTAGTAAGGGTATCAAACAATTTGTCTACAGTGTATGTATCCAAGTCAACATTCTCCTTAATAGAAGATACATTATGACTATAATATTTGGGAAGGGATCTTAGAACCTTCTTCACAATTTCATCCTCTTCCACTTTGCCACCAAGACTTGTGATGCCATTGACCACTTCATTCTCCCGGAGCATAAATCCAACAATGTCTTCATCCTCTATCATTTTTAGGGTCTCAAATTTGCTTTTGAAGATCTACATCTTTGCTTTCTTTACTTTCTTATCTCCTTCATAAATGGTTTCAAGTTTAAGCTAAACTTCTTTAGCAAAATTGTAACTCATTACCTTTGAAAGTTCTGAATCAACTAACCCACTCATGATAGCAAACTTTGCCTTGACATTGTTATCATACTTCTTAACTTCATCTAAGTCTGTAGGAGTAGTAGCAGGAATAGTGTAACCAGTCTTGATAGATTCCCAAACATTGCACCCTAGAGAATTGATATAGGCTTCCATCCTTAGCTTCCAAAAAGCATAATTTGTTCCATCAAACCTAGGTATCTTGTTGGATCTATTATGTGCCATACCAGACCTTCCTCAAGTGGTTAAGCTTCCTTCAGAGGAACTTGTCTCTAATACCAATTGTTGAACACACCAGGATACTAAGAGGGGGGGTGAATCAGTATCTAATCAAACTTCAACTCCTTCGAAGCAGATTAAAACTTAAGCATTACATCAACATAAACATGAAAGATTAACACAATGAACATCAACACATAAAACCAAATATACATGGAAAACCCAAGAAGGGAAAAACCATGGTGAGGATTAACTCACAATATATGAAGCTCAAAATTACAACTTTGTTTTAGGGCTACAACCCAAGGAAGATACTACTCCCTACTGACTTTGTTTTAGGGGTACACCCAAGGAAGCATCTACTCCCTGAAAAACTTTGCTTTAGGGTCACTCCCAAGGAAGCTACAACTCCCTAAAGACTTTGTTTTAGGGTCACTCCCAAGGAAGCAACTATTCCTTGAATTGAGAACAAACTCAAAAAATAATACAGTATGACAATCCTTTTAATGCCTGAAAACTGACATTGAAATTCACACCTTTGGTGATTGCAATCCTGCCTCTTCACACTTCCTTCTGATGATCAGATCAGTTAGGCACACTCTACACTTGATCACTATCATAGATATGTCTTCAAGATGAATTAGGACAACATCTATAACTTCTACCCTTTCTCCCTTAGTCACACATCATAATGCATTCATTTTGCTCCTTCTTTTGCTTGTGAACCTTATCAATCACATTACAATCACACCCCGCCTAACTCAATTTAATTTATAATTTATACATGATATTACATTGATTACATTTCTTGTCGGCCAGAGACAATATAAAAAATACATTTACAAGTCAGCCAGACAACACACAACATGAAACATGTAGAGGACAAGTCCTAAACAAGACTACATGCTACACCAATAGAAGACCCATGCCTTGCAGACATCAACACTTGCTTAACCAGGTCTAAAACATCCTTCACAACATCAAACATCAAGGAATTACATCCGCACACTCTGCTCATTCAGAAATAGGACAGCCTTAAGCAAAGACATATGAAACTTGAAGCATAACAGCCACAGAAACTTGAAAACCTTGTGTGGTATAGGAAACAAGAAGGATCTTCATGAATCTCTTCCATATGAGTCTATAGAACTCATACAACATCTCCAATCACTCCTTTACCTCCTCACATCAAATATTTTGTGCCATACATCTTCAACCATGAACTCTGAGAACAACAAGTCATCCGAAACAAACTGCAACATACTATCATTGAAGAATTGAGCTTGCGAACCACCAAGAAACTTGAAACTGCAAGGAAGCATGTAATACACATCCATAAACATTTCCACAAAATCTCAAAGGCAAACATTCACATTTGGAGGAATATGAAACATTCCAATAGGCCATCAATACCAACTTATTATGCCAAAGCACATGCTGATACTCTATCATGCATAACTTTCACATTGGAAGAACAAATGATCTGAAACTTTGGAATTATCATCTTCACAACACCTTGAACATAGTTCTAGAACTGCATAGCCATAATTGCAAATGCGGAGGTATGCGGAGCCAAACATTGTCGTATAGAAAATATCTTCTTTAGAGCCAACACAGTCTTCAAACTGTCAACTGCAAAACACCATTTAAATAATCCAAACACCATGAAACTTGGAACATACATGCTCTGACACTATATGAAGCTATCTTCCAATCCATATAGGCACAACATCAACAGAATAAAAATGTGGAGCAATCTCCTAAACAGTCTTCAAAACCATTCATCCTGTAGCAGAAAATTTCACCAACTTCTAGAGGCCAAACCTTCTTTGTATCAACACATGAATTCTTAGGAACAGTAGGAGAGATCATTAATATGCTTTAGGCCACCAATAACATTAGAAACACATCTGATTATCTTAGTGCTTCTAATTCCCATCTTATTATGACTTCATACTCAACTCTGCATTGATCAAGGCATGACATCCAACCATGAACTTCAATAACCCCATGACATCCAACCATGAACTATATCTTCTCTACTAGATAGGACATGACATCCAACCATGAACTATATCTTCTCTACTAGATAGGACATGACATCCAACCATGAACACCATCACACATCCATGATAGTGTTGACATCAATGACAACCTTGTGACAGGTGTTGACATCAATGACAACCTCAGGAGCCATATGTGTAACAGGACACTCAAGTATGCATAACTACATGGCTTTTGCATCTTTATTAGTAGCTTGGTTGTCACATGCAAAACACATGGCATAAATGTGACAATCTAACTCATCTCTAATATTTTCACACACACACACACACACTCAAGGGTGTATAACCTAACATATTAGTTCCATATAGATAGTTGCATTGCCATTCCTAGGTAATTGTGACGTGTAGAGGAATATCAACAATGAAGCCAACATTCATCAAAGCTACTAGCAATCTTTTAACTACCCAACCCCTCCTTAACCTTCCTCATGTATGTTCACTCATAGAGTGAGGTGAGCTCCCATACACTATTAGTGTAGGACCAATGGTTTGGATCTTTATGCAGGTATAGGACAACCATTGGAATGATTAGTTGTTGAAGCAAACTTTCTATGCAAGACTTCAATGCTTATCCTTCTTATGCTTGTATGAATATGTGAGAAATTAGCATCACAAGTAGAGTGAAGCTTGTAATGCAAGCTATATTATTTGTTATTTCTCCAATCTAGAAGTTCTCCCTCCAGATTCAAATGTTCATCACTTTTCACCTTGAGCACATCCTGTCCCCCATGTCTGAGGCAACATTGAGTTTTCACATTTTAACTAAGAGTTGGGAATCCAGTGGAGTAAATGCTAGAACTTGTAACCTCTTCTTGCTATTGCTACTACATAGGTGTATTTATCATGTAACACTACTGCATTTGGCTTTCAATGACAAGATAAACTCTAATGAGGTGGCACAAACTAGGTTTGTTGAGGATAATGAGCACAAAAGCTCTATCTTCATACTATCTCAAGTTCATTGTTGCCACTTAGTTGAGACAAACACTTCCCCAAGAATACCTAATGCTCATTTCCATGTTGCTGACTATGGTCCCAACATAATTGGGGGGATTTGCATAAAATTGGTGTTGGTGATGGTGAGGGTGATGCAGTTGTTGTTGCAAGTTCTTGTTCTCTGTTTTCATTTCAGATCTGGTTCCTAAAACTTGCAAAGAAAAAGCGTGAATGTCATGCATCAACCTTTTCAACCTAGTGCGGCACTACTAATGCTACCAATGTAACTCAAACCTACCTAAGAGGTCTAGGTGAGTTAACAATGCAAACTACACCTCTGTGCCTTTTATGCAAATTTCCCAGCAAACCAGGCTCACCTATGAAATTAGTACTTAAAGAGTAATACAAAACCAATATATAGTATTTGGGGCCAAGTAATTATTTTATTGCACAATAGCTCCAAGCTTTACATTTTAGACTTACTCGGTCTAGGTCAAGTCAAACTCAGTCAATAATGCTTAACCCAAAACTTACAATGCAACACTACCCCAGGACTCCCTTGGCTCTCCATGTAGATCCTTTACCTTCATGCCTAGTTGAGTTCTGAACCCTATTCCAGTGTTACTAAATTTATTACAATCACCCAGCCCTGCTAGTACTATATAAAGGAGTTTCACAAGCCACTCTTTCTCTACAACACCAACTTTAGATCCTAACTCAGAATCACATATACAATTTTTCTCAATAGTCTAACTTAGAAAGCACACTCACATTGCATAAGTTACAATGAATCCCATTCAGCTTATATAGAACTCCTAGAGTTCCATCACCTTGCAAACCCAAATCCTTGTCATCCAATTCTGCAGGCCAAATCAAGGGCCTAGAATAGCTCACTCAAATTAGTCTAATTCTATAAATACTTGGATAACTAGTCCCACTAGTCTAGGTTGATATTTTTGGTCTATCACATTTGCATGAGGATATCTTTAGAGTTCAACTCATCTATGCATGCCTGATCCTTATCGCATCCATAAATAGCTCACTCTACATTAGTTTTGGACTCCTAGTCCATTTATAGCTTGACTTAATTTAGGAACTCCAATTCCAAGCCACTCATGTATTTTTGGTACTTGGCTAAGAATAGAGATTTCAATTTGGGCTAGGCTATTTTTAGTATGAAATAACCACACTTTGCTCCACTATACTATTGCAAGACAGGACTCAGCTTGGCTGAGTTGTTTGCATTTTTTTAGACTCTATCAATTTCAGTCTTCTTTGCAAATCGAGAGTTAAACAAGTCCAAGACTTAGTCTATTCTGTGTATTTTGTTCCTAGTCATATTTTAGGTTGGGTTATCCCTTACTTGAGCTCAGACTGTCCATTTAGCCTGGAAAATTCATCTACTTGTTTTGGAGAACAACCCCCCTTATACTCTCCCCCTGCCTAAATAGGTGATGCCCTCGATCCCGGTACTCAGCCCCAAGACAACACAGGAGTCTTCCCTTAGACTCTATGTCTATCCAGTTGAGTCCCTCTTGAGAAACTTGAGTACTTTATCCTCGTAATGCCACAAAGACTCTACCTTCTCCTAGTGGCTTCATGATGAGGTCGGCCCTACCAAACCATAAGGAAATCTTGGTATTCCAACTTTTGATAACCTTTATCATGCACTGCAACTTGGTGCTCTAGCCTATCAACAATGTTGGCTAGGCTCTAAGTTGGGATTGTTGCCAAGAGACACTGTGTGGCTTCATGATTGTTGTCATTGATGGAAAACAAAGTTTATCCCACACATCCGTAACACATAATAAGTCTATACCGGAAGTCAGATTAAAGAGTATCTTGGTCCGATGAGTAAGAACAGAGCATGCAACAAGGTCTGAAAGTTAGGTCTAGATCTCTCAGAGGATGTATCTCAGCAAAGTACAGACTTGGGGAAGTCATGAGGAGTACCATGACTGCTACATTCCAGATATTGAGCCTCCGGTGATGAAAGAGTGAAAAGAGATGAGCATCTAAGTATTGGGTTCCTGACAGGCAGAGTAGACTGAGGAAGAACCAACTGATAGAGAATCAAACCTTAATCCGGATGAGAAATTGATGGTGATAAAGATTTGTGAGGGATCATTCTTGGTTGGCCAACATGATTGATGACTTCTATATCTATGTCCTTGATACGCATCACATAGTAAGCTTGGATTCAGCTGACAGATCAGTGTTTTGGGAAAATCTTGAGTATTCCAGATGCTGACTAGAAAGATGTTGAGAACCTTGATGCAGATATATATACTAGATGGATTTCGGTATGAAGGTGTGTGTATTGTGTGTGGTGTGCGAAGAAAGATAGAGAAAAAGGTGGAAGCAGAAATTCAAGTCCGGTATGTGATAGAACAACAACACTAAAGTAGAGGAAGAATGAAGTGCAGCAGATTAGTTTATTGAGCCTAACCGGAACTGAACCTCAGCATATGTGGATGCCTCTGATCAGTTCAAACACATGATTACTTTCTATATACCTTGTAGACAGTGAGTCTCTTCTAGGCAGTGAGCCTCTTGTGAGCAGTGTGCTCGGGTTGTGAGCCCTAATTGGCAAGTGCCATTTTGTACTTCTTATTCTTTTAACAGAGAATACAATCTTGGGTTAGTCACCCCATGGTTTTTCCCTTAACAGGGTTTTCCACGTCAAAATCATTGTGTTAATTGTATTGATTTTATTTCTACTTTCATGGTTATGTATGCTTATATGTTTTGATGCTACACTAATTGTTAAAGAAGAATAGAAAGTTAAATTATTTAAGATAACTGATTCACCCCCCCTCTCAGTTATCTACCTTGTTTCCAACAATTGGTATCAGAGCCAAGTTCCTCCAAACAGAGCCTAATAGCTTGAGGAAGATCTGGGAATCTCAATGGATATGTATGGTATGAGGGAACAACTTCAGTTTGCCCTAAATGATCTTGAGCAATCTCACTCTGAAGTCAATAACCTGAGGGAAAGACTCAAACAAGCTGATGACTTCATAAATGAACTAAAAGAAAAACTGAGTATCTCTGTGAAAGAGAGAAAGGAACTTCTTCAACAATTAGCAAGTCAAAGTGAAGCCAATGATACTAATGAAGATTTAAATGAGAAAAACAAGTTATGTGAGAAGCTATCAAAAGAGGTCATTATGGTAAGACATGGAATGGAATCAGGGGTTATGAAATTCACCCAAGAAATTGAAGAGAAAAGAAAAATGGAAGATAATCTAAGACAATCTCTTAGGGAGAAGTCAGAAGACTATCACAAAATGGATAGAATAATCAGACATCTGGAATTTGATCTTGAAGAAGCTAAAGATAATGAAGAACAACTTGAAAATCAGATAGACACTCTTAAAAGGGATATTCAAACAACAAATGAATACAAAGAAAAATTCAAGATAAGCTCTGCTCAACTTGAAGTTCTTCTTGAAAGCCAAAAGAGGGTAGATGACAAACATGGCTTGGGATATGAGAAAGGTGAAAGCTCTGGATCTAGTCAGAAGAAATCTGGATCAAGAAATCCAAGGTACAGGCCTAGAAGACCTCCAGTAAGACAACCAAATGCTCAAAGATATCCATCCTTCAATGGATACTACCACAATTGCAATAACTTTGGTCATAAAGTAAATCAGTGCAGAAGAAGAATGAATCAGACTAATTCATCCTTCTTCGGACAGTGTTTTAACTACAAAATGTATGGTCACAAATCTCATAAATGTAGAAATATGCAAATAAATAATTCATTCAATGGTAGATGCTTTGCATGAAATAGAATGGGACATATGGCTAATCAATGTAGATTAAGAGGATATCAGTCAAATATGCAAAGAAATATAGCTTTCTACAATTGCAATAGATCCGGTCATATTGCCAAATTCTGTAGAAGTAAGAATCAGGATAAAAGGGGTCCGGTGCATCATAATCAAAATCAAGACAAAGGAAAAGGAAACGTGAATGTGGATGAAGTTCAAAGGGAGATGAACAAGATTTGGGTGAAGAGAAGTACATAAAATGTTGGGGATGGATCTGCACCAGAATCTGGTGCTGATATTCCTTCTGGAAACTAAATAGATAAGCTCTGGCTCAGGGGCAGTCACAAAAGAAAACAATTTCCCCCAGCCAGTCAGTTGGTGCCTAAATTGGCACATGGAGTGTAGCGGATTGAAGAATTCTCAAAGAGATATCTAAATAACCCTTGGTAAAAATATAAAAGATCCGCAAGAAGGTTGAAGAGGCTAATCATCCAAAATTGATCTGGTTTGACAGTCATCCAGTAAAAGTAGGATTTTCACAATTAGATCCAGTATGATTCAAAATTGAAATACCTTGATCTATAGATAAATAGGATGATTCAAGGAAAGGAGATACATTGTAAGTTATCATTCTAAGTGCATCTCAGTGATCCGGAAGGATCTCTCTCAGACAAGGAGAACAAGGCAACCAAAATGACTTAAGTTGTGCATTTATTGCAATATGGAATTAGGGTTTGCGCAGAAATAAAAGGGTTCCTTTGTTCATCATTTTCACATTTGCATTCAAGAAGAAGAAAGAAAGAGCTCTGCAACAAGATTGCTTCAACCCTCTCAAGGATCAACCATAGAATTTGATTCAACCAGTGATCTTTTCGACTCTTATTATGAACCCTAGAAGTGTAAAAATGTATTTCCACTCTTGAATATCTCGCTTTGAATCTTTTGAAAGATGGCTACTCCAAATGTTGTTAAGATCACTGATAGGCCGCGCCCTAAGTTCAAGAAACATCCTTACAAATCCCTAGAAGTTGATTCCCTAGGTGCATTCTCTACCATTCTACATGGGGTTCTGCATGTAGAAGATGTTAGGGTATACACTCACGCCAACATTAAGGAATTTGGGGAATCCAAGCTAATGGATATCTATCACAAGGAATTAATAGATGAAACATTTGAAATTAAACCCCAATACAAGGCCATCCGGGATAAGCATTTTGGACATTGCATCCATTTCCCCTGTTTTACAAAAGATGAATGGGTCTGGTATGTTCTGAGTAGAATACATGACAACTTCATGTGGTTGATGAGGCCATTTAAGATCACAAAACATGCCATTAGGGCGGTAACTGGATTGCACTCATTTGATGGGTTGCCTGCTCTCAAATCAGTCAAAAACCAAACTGTAAGTGAGGCTACCAGATCAAAATTTGACAAGAGGGCAATGACAATAGAAGACATCATAGATCCGGATATCAAATTTGCCTCTATGATAATTGGTTACAAAATCTATCACTCCAATAGGGAGAAATTCAGTATCTGGAACTACTATATATACTGCATATGAAATGCTAAGGAAAAATGCTAACTATGATCTTTGTGAGCTTCTCCTAAACCAACTGTTAGAGAATTTATAGAAAATAAAGAAGGATAAGAAGAATTCATTTGAGTACGGTGGCTTGATATTATGTCTATTCTTCTACTATATGAATGAGCTACCCGGATCCAATGGTTGGGTATGGAAAAATGACAGACTAGTTGCCATACAAATCATAGATTATATGTATGGGCTTGGTGATGCCAAGGCTCAAATCATGGCTCTCTGGGGACATTTTAAGAATTTCCAAGGTATGATGCAGGCCAGAGAAAGAATTCCTTAGATAATAGTTGAAAAATATAAAGATATAGTGTGTTTTATGGTAGACACTGATCAATGCCTAATTGAGGCAGTAGAGTCTAGAATAGTCTGGATTATGCCAAAGGGTTATGAGGTGGATGAGAAAATCATAGAATTACATATCCAACACCTATTAAGTCAGCCTAAGGACCCTGAGGCAGAAAGGTTTGGCACCTTTCAAGAATTGAGTGTGAAAATTCATGTTAAACTAAGGCAACCTGAAATAAAGAGAAAAGTCAAGAAGGAAGTAGAGGAAATTGCCAAGAAATATGGCATTTCAAAAGAGGCAGTCGATGCAAATAGAGAGAAACTAGAAAGAGCAGAGAAAGAGAGACAAGATGCAGAAAAAGAAAGTGATCCGGTGCAAGCCTCCTCCCGGACTAGATCCTCAAAGAGTTATGCACCTACCACCTCTAAGAGCTCTAAATCCTCCAAACTGGAAGCAAAGACATCCAGAAAAGGAGAGAAGAGAACAAAAACCAAGGCTACAAGATCCTACATAACTCAAAAGGATAATGAAGAGATAGAGATAGATGAGGAGGTCAAGAAAATGAAGAAGAAGAAGAAAACATCCAGTGAATCCTCTATCGGTCAAAACAAGGAAGAAAAGGCAGAAGAATTTGTTGAAAGGCCTACTCTCTGCATTAATGATGTCATCAAATCGGTCACTATGGATGGGAACCTGCAACCAATGACTGAATTTTATGATGAATTTAGTGAAGCTGACCAGAAGATCTTGCAAGATGCTACAGTCAGATATCTAAACATCTATAATAAAGCATTCATTGAAATCATATCTCTAATTCCCAATAGCCTAGAGAAGGAACTTGAAATGAGAAAGGACAATTCTAAGGCAAAGGATCTGGAGATCCAGGAACAAATAGCTATTTAGCTATATCCTTCCATCACTCCAAAACAAATGAACATGATCTTCAAGGATTGCAAGGATGAGTTCCGGAGCAAAGCCAGAATGAACAAGCTTATGCTTGGAAAGACTGATCAGATGGCAAAAGAGACTGTAGACATCCTCCAGAATGCATATAAAAGATTCAATCTTCCTATTATAGAGGACATAAGTGATGAACCTTCTACCATGGATGTAGAAGGATTAAGTGCATCAAAGGAAGATTCTACTAAGAAAATTGTAGAAGAGTCAAAGGAGATAGGTGAGGAAAAGACTAATGACTTAAATTCCTCTGTTTTGGAAGAGGAAGTCCATGAAGAAGTAAACATCTCTCTTCTGGATCCCCTAGTAGACTTTGGAACTGAAGGAGAAGCAAGAAAAGAGGAGAGTGCAAGTCAAGAAGAGGAGAAAAAGAGAAGAGAAGAAGATCAAATAGAGAAGATCCTAGGTGACAGTTCTGAGGCTGCAAAAGGAAAGAAGACTCTGTCTCCGACAAGAGACACTATAGAAATCTCTTGTTAATTCTATTAGCACACATTTTGATTCTTTGGAGAAATTAGCAGAAGAGAAAGTCTGGAGAGAGTTTTTGGGAAAGAGATTCTTTGAAGTACAAGGACTTGTAGCAAATGATAGGAGAAATCTGGATACTGGGATAAAGAGCCTAGAAAATGCTCTTATAGATGGCAGAGATTTATATAAATTTTGTCTATCTTGGTCCACAGTGACAACAGATATTGCCAAGAAGGTGGAAGAACAAGAGAGTAAACTGTCAAGTTTATTTCAAAATTTTGATCCTCTCACATCATCCATAATAAATCAAGAGTGTCAGACTATTGCCACTATTAACGAAATAAAGAGGCTTGAAAAGGAGAAGAAGAATAGAATAAGCAGGTTAAGTGAACTAAGAGGGATAATTATCCCTAAGTTAGAGGCAATGAATGAGGCCCTAACTGATGCTCATACCACATCCCGGACCAGTGATCCGATAGATTTAAAAAGGGTAGAAGCTTTTGCATTTTTGATAAGTGGTCACATCTCAATTTTGGACAAGATGAAGCAAAGTTGGGAAACAAAATTTGTCCAGTTGAAGACCACCTTTGCGGATATACTTAGGTATATGTAAATATACTTATACGACTGTGTATAGGTTACTTTTTGAAAATTTTGGTATGTAGATTCCACCCTTTTCCATTGATGTCAAAGGGGGAGTGAGGAGTAGTGAAAAATGTGGGATCTAGCTAAGGGGGAGCTCCGGTAAAAGTGTATACAAGACAGAGCATCAGCCAAGGGGGAGTGTGCTATGACACTTAGTCATTTTTCCCTAAGTGTTGCCATCAATGCCAAAGGGGGAGATTGTTGGCAAGAGACACTGTGTGGCTTCATGATTGTTGTCATTGATGGTAACAAAATTTATCCCACATCCGCAGCACATAATAAGTCTATATCGGAAGTCAGATTGAAGAGTATCTTGGTCTGGTGAGCAAGAATAGAGCATGCAACAAGGTCAGACAATCAGGTCCGGATCTCTCAGAAGATGTATCTCAGTAAAGTACGGACTTGGGGAAGTCATGAGGAGTACCATGATTGCTACATTCCAGAGATTGAGCCTCTAGTGATGAAAGAGTGAAAAGAGATGAGAATCTAAGTATTGGGTTCCTAACAGGCAGAGCAGACTGAGGAAGAACCAACTGGTAGAGCATCAGACCTTAATCCGGATGAGAAATTGATAGTGATAAAGCTTTGTGAGGGATCATTCTTGGTTGGCTGACATGATTGATGACTTCTATATCTATGTCCTTGATACACATCACATAGTAAGTTTGGATTCAGCTGACAGATCAGTGTTTTGGGAAAATCTTGAGTATTCCAGATGCCGACTAGAAAGATGTTGAGATCCTTGATGCAGATATATATACTAGATGGATTTTAGTATGAAGGTGTGTGTATTGTGTGTGGTGTGTGAAGAAATACAGAGAAAAAGGTGGAAGTAGCAATTCAAGTCCGGTATGTGACAGAACAACAACACTAAAGCAGAGGAAGAATGAAGTGCAACAGATCAGTTTATTGAGCCTAATCGAAACTGAACCTCAACATATGTGGATGCCTCTAATCAGTTCAAACACTTGATTACTTTCTATATACCTTGTAGACAATGAGTCTCTTGTAGGCAGTGAGCCTCTTGTGAGCAGTGTGCTCGGGCAGTGAGCCCTAATTGGCAACTGCCATTTTGTACTTCTTATTCTTTTAATAGAGAATACAATCTTAGGTTAGTCACCCTATGGTTTTTCCCTTAATAGGGTTTTCCACGTCAAAATCATTGTGTTATGTGTATTGATTTTATTTTTGCTTTCATGGTTATGCATGCTTATATGTTTTGATGCTGCACTAATTGTTAAAGAAGAACAAAAAGTTAAATTATTTAAGATAACTGATTCACCCCCCTCTCAGTTATCTACCTTGTTTCCAACAGGGATGTTCCTCAATAGATACTCCTTATGAGCATGGTGAGGCCATAGTTGGATCACATGGAAAACTGGGTGAATCTTCATATGGTGTAGTGAACTAAGTTTGTATGCCACTTTACCAATGTGGGCCACAACCTCAAATAGACCATCAAATCTTCTCACCATGGTGGAACTTAGTCCCTTCTCAATAGTACATGATCCCCAACATTGAACTCCAATAGTTTCCTATTCATGTCAGCATACTTCTTCATTTGATTTGTTGCCTTTGTGAGATGATAATGGGCTAGGTCAACCCGATCATTCCACTCCCTCAAATAGATTTTTTGTATTAGGTTCTCTCCCAAGTACCCACGTAGTATGGTATGGGGAGTCAGTGGTTGTTGTCTAGTGGTGAGCTGGAATGGCAAGTACTAACTCAAACTTGACTTCTGTAAGTTATAATTGAATTCAGCCATGTCTAATAAGTAGGGCTAATCTCCCTGATACAACCATACAAAGCATCTGAGCTAGTCCTCCAAGATCTCGTTGATCCACTCATTTCGGTCATTCATCTACAGATGGTAGCTCATAGACATTAAGATCTTGGCTCCCATGAGCTTGAATAGCTCAGCCTCAAAATTACTTGTGGACCTAGGGTCCTTGTCTAAAATAATACTCTAGGGGACACCCCAATACTTAACCACATTCCTAAAGAAGTACTCAACCACATCTTCTACCCTGCATGGTATCCTGCATGTGATGAAGGTTCCATACTTAGAAAATTGGTCCAGAATTAACATGATGCTCAACATTTTGCCCACTGTAGGTAACTGAGTTATGAAATCCATACTCATGCTGGCCCAAGGTCTCATCGAGATAGGGAGAGGCTGCAAAATTTCCCCTTTGCAACTTCATTATTGCCTTGTCTTGTTGAAAATTAATGCATGTCTTGACGTACTCCTCAACATCCTTGATGAGGTAAAAATTAACCTTATCATACTTCAACCAAATTGCTTCCTTTTTTAGCTTTTTGAACATGTCATACCAATATCAATTGATTTTTATGATGAATTATTATTATTTATATAAAAATAATGTATAATACTTTATTTTCCATTCTAGATAAATTGAAATCCTAAGCTAAAAGATCCATTTTTGTTAAATAGGGCAAGTAAATAACCTATAAAGAAGGAACCGCTCTGAAATTATAGCACCAAAAATTGAAATTCCAGAAAAGTCTTAAGTGGTTACTCTAGAAGTATCTCACAACCCTGACTTTGAATAAATTTTCCTCAAATATAACATGCTTGTTTCTCCTACCATATAGTAATCATGTGTATTTGAAAATCTCCCACTCAGAGCCTTTATTTCTCCTATTATTGACTCCAAAGTAGACCCTTTTAGTTATTTATGATTTCAGCTAAAACTTTCAATGTGACCAAATGCATGAAGCCGCTAGTTTCTAGATTTTAGGCATAAACTTACGATAGCAAATATATAGTGTTATTTTTTTATTATTCAAAGGGACAACAAAGATAATATACAATTTGTTGAGTTCTAAATGATTCCTGATTTTTGAGTAACATTGCATTTCTTTCGAATACTATGGAATGAAGTAATGGATGTTCTGAAGAATATTTTGAAGTCTTAGAATTTTTCTTCACCTTCTATAGAGGAAAGGATAAAAGTGAATAGTAGATAAGTGTTTCTTTGTGTGTGTGATTTCATTTGTATGTTTGAAATATTTTATGTGTGGGTCATGTCAAAATTTTGTTAACCTGCAGGTATTGCCTTTTTGTTGAGTTATGTTCCACCATTTCTTGAATTAACAACATCTTAAGAGAAAACTATTGATTTCAGTAGATATATGCATTGTTCATTTACATAGTTCTATTTTTTTTTCATTTATTTTTGAATGATAAATGCTTTCCTAGTTAGAGTTTACATGCTTTCATAATTTATATTTCCATGCTTTTATAGATTAACTTTTAAAATGGTTTCTTAGCTCAGGGATTTATTTATGCATATACTTTTTCATTTAGAAGGCCTAAAAATGACTACTGAGTTGAGATATTTAGCTTCCTTTTGCAAATAGTTTTTGGACACCACCCTAGTTGACAAAATGATAATATCAAATTAAAGTACAAGGTTCATGACACCTTGTCACTTTTGGTGCCATTGTAGAAGACTTGTTCTTTGACCAAGTTGTTATTAGGAAATAGTTATATAACTCAAAACAATGGTTTAAAAAGATTGTCAATTCCTTCTTCTGCATGGTTAGAAAAAGGGGTCCTAACAAAAGATTCGTAGCAAAAAACCCCCAACTAGAAATACCAACCATTGAATCATAGGAGGTAGAAGACTTAGTGGAAGAACTTTTTCAATACCAACTGGTCAATTGGGACCAACCTAAGACTTCTCAAAGTACCTCTAAAAAGGAGCCATCAATAGAGAACCCTATAGTGGAAACTATGGTAGAAGACAATAATAACAACATTATTTGAAAATCCTATAATTGGAAGAAGGGTTGAATGAACATTTACCTATCCTATAAACCTAAATGCTCCTATGAAAAATATTTCTCCTTCCATCTTACCCACCTTTAGAGGAACATCATTCAAAGATCCATACCAACTCCTTTTTGAGTTTAAAGTTCTATGTCAAACATACGATTAGAAAACTGAAGTTGTTTCTCTCCACATTAAGGGACTCAACTATGTGATGGTTTATGGGTTTATCTATAGGACCAATTGATTCCTGGTAGGAAATGGAAACTATCTTCTTGGAAAAATATCAAGACTATTGTTGGGTAAGTGATAGGAAGGAAGAAGTGTTCCAATTAAAGCAAAAGTAAGATAAGAGCCTATAATATTTTCTAGATAGATTCCTATTTATACTAAAGCGATGTGGGGAGGAAATCATGACTCTTGAACTAGTTAAAACTTTGTTCTTGAAAGGCCTTGATGAGGATGCACAACGAGCCCTGGATCTTATGGGACAAGGAGATGTAGGTAAACTTAGTCTCCCTAAAATTTCTACTTTGTGTAAAAACTATTCAAGAACCAGGTAAGGTATTAGAAATTATGGTATGATAAGAGGAACAAATGAAATTGGTCAACTACGAGAGGAAATTACTGTTATGTCAAAAATTGTCCTTCTGCATGGAAGGGTATAATTTCTCATGAGTTTAGCTCCTCTCCTTTAGTGTCCTTTCAACTATTCATTTTTGGCCTTCCTGAACCCTGACTAACCTATGTCTAACTGAAGAAATCTCATATTATGGGATAACTATTGACTAAATTTGAAAAAGAACTTTGGATTTTGGATATCCCTGACCTCCTTGATGTAGACCTGATCAAAAAATTAGGTCCTAGACAAGGGCGCCTGCACCCTTGTCTTGCCCTATTTTTGGGGTTTTGAATCTCGACAAGGTGTCAGTTCCCGCCGTGCATCTCAGGATTCTGATTTCAAGTTTCATTTTTCGCATGATGTTGACACGTTATTTTAAGCATTTGAATTTCTAAGGTTAGATATTTAAAGACATTTGAAAATCATTTTATCATATACAACCTACATGCAAGCTTTTATGCCAAAACTCTAACAAAATTGCCATTGAAGATTAGTGACTTGTTGAAGAAGCTCTTTGAAGTTATTTGAATTTGCTATCATGGAGATATTCAATGGAGATTAGGAATCAAGATCTAGAGACTATCTTGCTCTTCCTAGGGTTTGAACAACCTTTTATATGATTGGGAGAAGAGTTGAAGCCTCCAACAAGAGCTTGGGAATCCTCTGCAGATATGGATACCTAGCCTTCTTGTTCTACAAGTCTTCATTGCTCTCATCTCCTTGAGGTGAAGTTGTGTTTGTTTCATTGAGTGAAGTAAAGTTTTGATCTTTCCTTGATGCTTGAGTCATCTAGGGTTTTATATTTTCTAGATACACATTTGTTAGATGAGCACACACATCTGTGAGTCTTTATCATTGGCTATTGTTGAGGTAGGAATACCAAAAATGGGGCTTGACTAAGGCAAGCTCCTATATAGCCACAACCAATCTTTCTCCTCCTTTTGCATGTACAAGTTGCATATGAGCAGATCTGATGGAAAAGAGTGATAGGAAGACGAATATTGCAGACACAATCATCACAAGATTTTTCAAAATTTAGGATTGTGAGACTTTCAGGACATGGGGACTTGCATCGACATCCTTTGAAACATTTTCTTCAAGATTTGGGAACCTCTAGAGATTACCTATTACCTGGTACAGAAGATTCTGACATTCAGAAACTTTCAGGACACAGGGACTAGCACCCTTGTCTAACAGGGCTCTGTTTTCTAGGTGCACATTCTCTATACACTTTACTCTGTATTTATGTGATTATTTTATCTGTATCTGTGTATGAAAACTATCTGTTATAGTATACTTGTTGAATTAGGGTTTTATGCTTAGTGAACACAATAAGCTTGTAAAAACCTAATTTATTTGTTTAGTCATAGTTAGCAGAAAAAGGGAACCTAGGAAATTAGTAGCTTTACTCCAAGCTTGTTTCTTACTTCCCTAATGTTTAGCAAGGGAAAGTGTGGGACTTCGTTCAGTTGGTTGAACTATCATTATCCCTCATTTTCCACTAAACATTTTGGTGAACCCATACTCTAAAAGAATTTGCATCCTTTTTAAACATCAGATATGAATTAGTTTGCTGTCCTAAATCACATTTAGATTGCAAATCCTCTTTTGTGAAAGTACAAACATTGAATCTTGAGTGATTTCTTTATCCTTTCATTAAAAAAGTTTAAAATTACAACTTTGTGTTTTGCATAAGTGCTATTGTATTTCATTTTCACAAAGTTTATGCATAAGTAATGTTAACATTTAAGTCTTGGGTTAATTAGAACATGTTATAATGTCAGATTACTTTCTACAAGTCTTTTATGTGTATGATGAACCATTTAGTTGTGATGACTTCAATATGTTAGATGAAGCCCTTAAGGACTTCATCTTGATTGAATACTCCACTACGACTCCTAAACCTTCGTTGTTTCAAAGATTAGTAAATACAATCTATGTTCCTAAACCTCAAGAAGAACCCGTGAAACTGAAGATAGTGGTCAACCTATTATGTCAGAAAAAGTAACCTTGGTGACTTTTTCCTATTAAGATTTAGCTCCCAGGTCCTGTTAGTGCATTTAGAGCATCTTGCATGTTATTTCTGAATCCTGATGAGAAAACCCTTGGGTCTTGTGACAAATAGGACCTAGGGGGTTGTACTTTAATGAATCTTGAGAAAAAATGGCAGGGTGGAATTAGACGCTAGCACCCTAGTCCAGCCCTATTTTGGGTCTGCCCTAATTTCAAATGTCAATTTTATGACCGTTAATTAGGTCTTATGCTGACATCCAAAGTTTGAATTACGAAATTCTTAGCGGGAATATTTGTAGTTGCATATATAAGTATGATTAGGTTTCATTGGCAAACTACATGGATATTTTGATTGACAAGCTTTTGTGAAAGTGATTCAAGGCATTCATTGTGTTGTAGATTAGTACTTTGTTGTTATTGTGTTTGTATTTACAGATTTGACATCCATCTCCTTATGGCATTAAGAGCATCTTCCTTCCATGAGATCTTCACTACAAGGTGATATCTATTATTTTTTCAATCATTTATCATGTGGATTTTTGCCACTATCCCAATGGGATACATACTCTCATTTGACAACCGTGTTGAGAGGACTTGAATGTCTCTCTAAGGATTGACTGAGGCAAGCCTCTAAACACCACAACCCCCTCCCACACTCCTTGTGATTGCAAGTTACAGGTGTCACATCTAGAAGAAGTGGAGTTGTAGGGAAGGTTAGCAGACATCAAGGATTCAGGATTTGGAAAGAAGTAGGACACTAGTGCTTTTCTTGGACTAGGGCGCTAGTCCCCGTGTCCTCTGCGTCAAAATCTTCATAAACTTAAGTTGCAGTGTAGATCAGTGTCGGAAGGAGATTAGAACCCCTCAAAGAAATTGGTACCTTGGACTTGGGTGTGAGTCCCCCTGTCCTTGAATTCTCCACCTTCCAAACTTCAAAAAATAGTAAGTATCTCTGTCCTTTGTTCTAGTCTGAAAGGATTTGCCACAATTTGATAATTTGCTTACTGATTTGCATAATTAGGGTTTCTAAACGTAAGTGAGCATTAGATAGAGACATTGTTTGACACATCCAAAAGTCCACAACTTCCCAAGTGGCTACCCAACACGATAGGTGACTGCTCTCGCTTAGTGGAGATTCAACTCAGTTGGTAAGCCCTTAGAATGTTTGTTGGGAAAGGAGGATTACACATAAATAACTAAACCCTCACACATTCATCCACATACACCCCCTTTATCCATACCCAAACATTTTGGTGAACCCATGTTTTTGAAATTTTTGGCACCTTTTTGAGTGTTGTTTGATAGATTTGCGTTCATTCATCTTATTGCATTTGAAAAATTACAAAAAAATTGAAAAATTGGCATTTTAGGCTTGCATTTTAGCATAATTTGAAATATTTGGCATTCAAATTCATTAAATTTCTGTCACTTTCAATAGATCTGATTTAATTTGCATAAATTCATCATTTAGAATACATTTGCATTGCATTTGTGTGCTTAATTTGACAAAAAATGCTTGAAATTGTGCACTTTTCATGAAAACCTAGTTTTGCATTAACTAGGGTTTGTAGTCAAAATCTTGTTTCAGATTTTACTACCATTTTAAAACACTCATTAGGAATGATTTCTAATAGTAGTGTTGCATCATAGCGGTCATCTTTCAAAATCTCATGTCTAGGGTTTGAAAACCTTGCATTTTCACTAAATTTGGCCTTATTGTCTCTCTAGATTTGCATCACAAGCGTGTTGTAAGGGATTTTGCTACACTAATTGGATTTTATTAGGGTTATTATCTGCTGCCTCTCATCATATTCCTTACAACACCCTTTCTACTAGGCCTTTACATTGAAAAATTGTGAAAAATTGCATATTTTTGCTATATTTTCACTAGGGTTTGACCTTGAGTGGCACTACAAGCATGTTGTGACAGATTTTTTTGTATTAGGTGGATTTTATTAATTATAATTTTCTTTCCATCATAATTTTCCTTACAACACCCTTTGTCATACTCTTTTGCATTAAGATTTGGTGAAAAATTGCATATTTTGTCCTATTTTCACTAGACTTTGACTTATCATCACTCTAGAGTTGCTTCAAAAACATGTTGTGAAAGATATTTTTGCATAATTAGAATTTTATTAGGCATATTATTTTCTGTCCCTCTTAAAAATTTTCACAACACCTCTTCTCCTAGTGATTTGCATTGAACAAAGTTGAAAAATCAAGCATTTTAGGTCACATTCATACATACTTTTGCAATTGCTCTTGCATACGTTTTGAAAACCTTTTGAAATCTGATCTAACACTCATTTGAAAACATATACATGGATTCTCAATACAACAGTAATTCTAGGCTTCCTCCTAGGCTGCATTTGAAAAGACAAGCCCCTAAACTTGAAATAACATTTACACCTCATGACAAAGAAATGGTAGATACTAAAGGGCCTCTTTACATTACAGTGAAAATAATCGACATACCTATACACTCATAGACCCTAATTGCATGACAAATGTGGTTACATAAGAGTTCCTCCTTAAACATGACTTGGCACAAAACTATTATGACCCATCAGATTTGAGAATTAAAATGCATAATGGATCTTTGATGAAAACATTTGGACTGGTAAAACTGTTAGTCTCGATTTATGACAAAGATGTGGATCAATTATTTGATGTCATCCCCTTATCTGACCTCTTTCATGTAGAACTAGGACACCCATGGCTTAAGGCTATGAATTACATCCCTTCAACTATTCATAAATGTTTAAAATTCCCTTTGCATGGAGAGATCCATACTGTCTGTTGTAACACATACCAACCTCCGACTAAGAGCAAGAATTTCACCCTTGATTACTTTTTGCCGCAACCTAAATTAGAACCTGAGCCACGAAGAGACCAATCTTTCTTAAACTACAGATGATACAAAGCAAAACAACTAGCTAGAGTGGCCAGGCCTCCTTTACAAACAATGAGGGATGAGCAACCTGAGTTTGAGGATCCCCTTAGAACAAAAGGAAAATGGATACAAGACTATTATAGATATGATGAGATAATTGGTGTGATTGATGTGGATAAGTAAAAGTTTCATAACTCACCTCATCCATGGAGAGATGGTATTTACATTGAAGTCTCTCCTCCGACATCCTTACAAGGATCTAGAGGTTTTCATCGACAACAAAACATTCCACCGAGACCAATGAAATTTAAACATGGTGCTTCCTCCTCTAATGTACAAAACCTTATGGAAAAGCATGATGATGCCTTTGAAGAAATAAGTAGTAAAACAAGAAGGAATAGACAGGCAAAAGAAACAAGGAGGCGAAGACAAGCTTTTGCCCAACAACTTGCCGCTTAACAAGAAAACATCCAACCTAACATTGAAACAAACATAGAAAAACTTAACACTGAAGAATTGGAAGATAAAGACAAAAGTTGGGCTATGGTACCTTACACACCTCTTTCCTCTAGCATCCGAGATAGGGAAGAGGATAATTTGCTCAATGACAACCCTTAAATTGGGTATCCCTACAAGTATTTCTAACCCTTTACCTTCGTGATGTGTTATGTGTTGTTTAGGCCTCCTAGGATGACCCTTGATACTCTCATAAGGTCAAGGATACTAGGAGACCGCCTCTGTTGTGAACCTTCTTCTATTTGTATCATTGTTCTTCTATATTGCTACTCCTCTATTTTCATTATTGTGTGTTGTGTCTTACGGACATAGCATTATGGTTGGTGACTTGGGGGCTGATGCAAAGCATCTAGGACAGCAGAAGCATGGTTCAAAACTTCAATGGAACCATTCTCTCTAGGTTCACTATTTTCTTTTTTTGATAGAGATCAAACTTCACTTAAGGCAGGGTTCCAACTCAAAACTACACATATTCTTGACACCAAGAGAGGGAGGACTTTAGGGCACACCTTCCAAGAAGCCTAACTCAAGCTAACATACCATCTAACCCACTATGCAGGGTCTACAGGACAACAGTCTCACTGACTGTCACAATACTACTACTCCATAGTCACAATAACCTCCTTGGGGTAATCTTCATCAACACAACTCAATCTCATTGCAATCATACCAAATATATAATATGCACTCACTCTAATGTCTTCATTAGCAAAGCAATAACATGACAAATAAATCTATTACCTTCTTGGAAGTGGCTGTCTCCAAGCCTTCTCTGCAGTGTCTATCTCCAGGGGGGCCTATTACCTTCTTGCAATGACTACCTCCATATTTCTTGTCATAGGATCATTTCTAGATCCAGGGGCATCTTGCATCATTGGCCTTTCACAACATCTCCACTCCCTCAGTTACTGATCACCACCCTTCTGCTTCCTCAATCATTGGTTATCACCTATTTGCTACTGTCCTCCTCCAACTTCCAATACATGACTCTTGATGGGCCATTTACATGGCAAACTCCACCCTACACCGTTCTCCTACCTCTGCAACCTTCACCAACCTCTACCCTAACTATTTTACATTCCATTCCACTAATCACAAATAGGAAAGATCAGTGGAATGAAGAAATACCCATCGGGCTACTCAGAAAAACCCTAGTTCAGGGTTTAGGATAGTTTGTGGAGAATCAATGATTTCTCCCCCCTGGTTTGGTGTCAAGCCTTCAAACCACTTGCAAGGGATAGATGACTCTCCACCCTAACCAACCATCACAAATACCAATCTTCACCAGGCCGTACAGGTATGGATTATTGCATAAAACAACGATTTTCTAACTGTGACAGCAGATTTCAGAGCAGTTTAGGGAAAAACAACGATTTCTTTCACCTAGTTCTGCGTCAAGTCTCCATACAATGCTCAAATAAAAGCTACTTCAATCCTTTAACCTTCCAATACATTCATGAGACATGATTATTTCGTAAAAAATTAGGTACGGGCTGGAAAAAGCATAAAAACTCAGAAAAAGGCAGGAAAACAGTTATTTTTGTTATTTCTTGCAAAACCACTGAATGTCACTTCCAAAAATGAATCCCCTCTTCTTAAGGAAGGCCTCCTCCATAGCATGAAGTTGATTGAGAGTGGTTGGGGTCGATGAAACTGTCCCAACCATCAGACTTCCTTCTTGATTTCAAACTGCAACAACTAATAACAGTTTTAGAAACTATCCTCTTTAGGACTGCACTGACCATTTTATGTTTAGAAGATGTTTTCTAACCTTTTGTTAACCTTGGACAAGGTTCTATCATACTTTCAAAGCCTTGACATGCCTTTATAGGCTTACTAACATGAAGACTTTAATGTCTATCCTATATGCCCCCACAAAGGCTATTGCAAACTGCCTATTACAACATGACTGTCCTCCCTAGGACTCACAACATGAGAATATATTCTAGCTATTTGGACATAGTCCATTTACATGCATGGCTTCAAGCCTTATTACAACAAGGAATGGTCTGAAGGACCTTATCAAACAAAACAACTTGAAAATCAAACAAATCCTATATATCTGGGTGCTCCTGCACCATACTCCCCGGCATAATGAAAACTCTTGTCCCAAGAGTTATGGGATCTGCTCCATCCATTCTTCAATCTTGTTGGGATGTTCCTTTGACTAGGAAACATGAACTCTCCAAAAGATATCTTCCTCCTCCAACCTGCATGGCTCCTATAAACAGTGTTAGTACCATAAAACTTGTTTTGGTGTCCTTGTCTAGGACCTTGCTGCTGCAATGCTTCTATTCTTCCCAACTTGAGATTCTGATTGATTCCTTCTTGTACTATCTGCTGTTTGCCTTTTTTCTTCTGCCTCTTTATAGGGCAATCAATGTCCCCAATCTGGACATAACTCAAGTCCCAAACCTGCTACTCTTTAGTATTGTCATCCACCTTCTTCTGCTGCAATTGTTCTTGCTATTTGTAATCATCCTTAACTTGCACATTCAACTGCAATTTCTCTCCAAAACAGATAGTAACATGTTCCTTCTTGTCTTCACAAGGTAAAGGCATCAGTTTGAACTTCTTACCATCTTTGTGCACCAAATAGTTATTAGTATAACCATCATGAATTGTCCTTCTTAAATGCTACCATGGTCTACCCAAGATTATATGCCCACATGTCATTGGAATGACATCACACAAAACATAATCCTGATATGGACCAATTGTAAAATCAACATATGCCTTCTTAGTAATCCTTACTTGCTGCTCTTGACTCACCCAAGTGACATTGTAAGGACTAGGATGATCAAATGTTTTTAATCCCAACTTATGCACCATTTCCCAAGAAACTAGATTATCATGAGAACCTGAATCTATAATCAACTTGCATATCTTTCCATGGATTAAACAATTTGTTTTGAAAATAGATACCTGTGGTGTTTGCTACATTTTACCTTTTTCCACCATGAGCATTTCTCCAACCATTACTGGAGAGGCTGATAACATTTCCAGTTCTTCTTGCTTCTCCTCCTCTTGTGCCAAGTGAACTCTTCTATCCTTGATCTTATCAACATCATCCTTCTTAGGACATTTGAAAGATGTGTGTCCCACTTCATTGCAATGATAACATCTACCTGTAAACACTCCTCTTCCTAATCCAAATCTACCTCCACCTCTATATCCACCTCTCTGATCTGCAAAAAACTCTTTGCCTTTCTCATTGCTGTTCTGTACTTCATTAGTAGGTCTGCCCCTACCTCTATATCCTCTTCCACTACCTCCTTGTCTTTCTTGCTTCCTCTTTAGCCTTTCTTCAGCCCTGATGGCTAACTGAAAACATTCTCCAAGTGATTTTGGTATTGTCAATCCAATCTCATCCTGCAAGTTATACCTAAGCCCATTAAGGTACCTTGCCACTTTCTCTTCTTCATCTTCCAATCCTCCTCTAATACTAAGCTTATGAAATTGCTCAATATAGGACATAACATCCATGTCCTTCTACTTCAAGTTCTGCCTCATCCTCTTTGTCTGAATGGAGTAATCAGATGGAAGGAATTGATCCTTCATCATATCCTTCATCCTACCCCAAGAAATGATTCTTGCTACACCTCTAGCCACTCTTTCTGTTTGCACACTACTCCACCATGTAAGTGTTGTTCCTCTTAGTTTTGTTTTTGCAAATTTGATCTTCTTCTCATCACTCATCTCCTCATACTCAAAATTTTTTTCCAGGGCATCTATCCACCCTAATACCTCTTCACTATCCATCTTCCCTTGATAGATAGGTAACTCTATGTTTGCCTTTGTTCCACTTCCTTGGACTGCCTTCAATCTCACAAATTTCTTCTCTTCAGCATCCAACTCATCCTCAGGAGGATTCTCATCTACCTCCTCATCTCCTTCTTGATCATCTTGCTCATCCCTTCTAGGATTCTTCTCCAATGCTTCCAATCTAGCCAAGATTGATGCATTCTCTCTTCTTACTTACCTTAACTCTCTTTCCCTTGCAGCATCCTGCTCTCTTCTCTCCCTCAACTCTTTTTCTCTAGCCTCTAAGGCTTCTCTAAACTCATTGTTCTCCCTAGCCATCTGATTCTTAAGAGGCATCCTTACAACTGTCACAAACCCTTACTATTTCACAAGATCTACTACTTCCTCAAAGACCTACTAGTGGCTCTGATACCAATATGATGCAAAGAATCTAGGACAATAGAAGCATGGTTCAAAACTTCAATGGAACCATTCTCTCTAGGTTCACTGTTTTCTTTTTTTGATAGAGATTAGACTTCACTTAAGGCAGGGTTCCAACTCAAAACTACACATATTCTTGACACCAAGAGAGGGAGGACTTCAGGGCACACCTTCCAAGAAGCCTAACTCAAGCTAACATACCATCTAACCCACTATGTAGGGTCTACAGGACAACAGTCTCACTGACTGTCACAATACTACTGCTCCATAGTCACAATAACCTCCTTGGGGTAATCTTCATCAACACAACTCAATCTCATTGCAATCATACCAAATATATAATATGCACTCACTCTAATACCTTCATTAGCAAAGTAATAACATGACAAACAAATCTATTACCTTCTTGGCAGTGGCTGTCTCCAAGCCTTCTCTGCAGTGTCTATCTCCAGGGGGGCCTATTGCCTTCTTGCAGTGACTACCTCCATATTTCTTGTCATAGGATCATTTCTAAATCTAGGGGCATATTGCATCATTGGCCTTTCACAACATCTCCACTCCCTCAGTTACTGATCACCAATCTTCTACTTCCTCAATCATTGGTTATCACCTATTTGCTGCTGTCCTCCTCCAACTTCCAATACATGACTCTTGATGGGCCATTTACATGGCAAACTCCACCCTACACTATTCTCCTGCCTCTACAACCTTCACCAACCTCTACCCTAACTATTTTACATTCTATTCCACTGATCACAAATAGGAAAGATCAGTGGAATGAAGAAATACCCATCGGGCTACTCAGAAAAACCCTAGTTCAGGGTTTAGGACAGTTTGTGGAGACTCAACGATTTCTCCCCCTGGTTTGGTGTCAAGCCTTCAAACCACTTGCAAGGGATAGATGACTCTCCACCCTAACCAACCATCACAAATACCAATCTTCACCAGGCCATATAGGTACGGATTATTGTAGAAAACAACGATTTTCTAACTGTGACAGCAGATTTAAGAGCAGTTTAGGGAAAAACAACGATTTCTTTCACCTAGTTCTATGTCAAGTCTCCATACAATGCTCAAATCAAAGATAATTCAATCCTTTAACCATCAAATACATTCATGAGGCATGACTATTCTGTACAAAATTAGGTACGGGCTGGAAAAAGTAGAAAAACTCAAAAAAAGGCAGGAAAATAGTTGTTTTTGTTATTTCTTGCAAAACCACCAAATGTCACTTCCAAAAATGAATCCCCTCTACTTAAAGAAGGCCTCCTTGATAGCATGAAGTTGATTGAGAGTGGTTGGGGTTGATGAAACTGCCCCAACCATCGGACTTCCTTCTTGATTTCAAACTGCAACAACTAATAACAGTTTTAGAAACTGTCCTCTTTAGGACTGCACTGATCATTTTATGTTTAGAAGATGTTTTCTAACCTTTTGTTAACCTTGGACAAGGTTCTATCATACTTCTAAACCCTTGACATGCCTCTATAGGCTTACTAACATGAAGACTTTAATGACTGTCCTATATGCCCCAACAAAGGCTATTGTAAACTACCTATTACAACATGATTGTCCTCCCTAGGACTCACAACATGCGAATAGATTCTAGCTATTTGGACATAGTCCATTTACATGCATGGCTTCAAGCCTTATTACAACAAGGAATGGTCCCAAGGACCTTATCAAACAAAACAACTTGAAAATCAAACAAATCCTATATATCTGGGTGCTCCTGCACCAGGGGCACCCTCCTACATGACTATCCCTAAGGCACTTGTTTCTCCTCTCTTGATTTGTTGTTTCCCTTCCTCTAGTGGTTCTATATGGTGGGTGGATGACAAAAAACATTTTATACTAATGCGGACCTAGTGTCCCTTTAGTGAGAAATCAAAAAATGGATCTAGTCCATACATGACGATGGGGTTGATATATATTATCTGACGCTTGGCTAGTAGAATCACTCCGTGTGATATTGATGGTGTCTTATCGCACTTACAAAAATAACAATATTGTTGCTCCATGCACTTTGTCTATCTTGAATCTTGCATTCCTCGGTTCTCTATGCATTGTTGTTTATCATGATTATATGGACACTAACACTTTTCTTGCAGGAATGTGTTTGTGGGAACATTTGGCAATCGTAAAGTACATGTCACCTTTGGGGGGCATGGGTTTTGTGAGAGCTTGTGTTCCCTTGTGTGTTTTCTTCCTACCTTAACATGCTTGATATCGGTACATGACATCAACTACCTTAAGGTGGGGGCATTTATAAGGTAAGCTGTCTGTTGTAGATGTTAGCAATGTGTGTTTGTGAATCTTGAATCTATTGCAATCATTTAAGCCCTCTGCGGAGGAGAGATATCGTGCATATCCTTCTTATTTTAAGCCCTTTGTGTGAGGCGGGGATGGTGTATTTCTCAAGGAGAGTGCACAACCTTGTCATTTTCAAAAGTCCTCCATCCAAGGTGGGGAGCGGTTCTGTGACTAACTCAACCCTTAAGCGTGTCTTCACAGTGATTGTTGTGGCGAAGCCCAATCATCAGTGTGTACCTGCAATGTGCCTGAGATGGTGATGAACCTAGAAATAGGTACACTCCATCGCTTGTTTGTCATGTTTTCTCCGTGTCTTCTACGTGTGTGTGTATTGTGTGTTTCTTCTCAAGCATAATTTAAAGACTGGTGGTGATGAGTCCCTCCTATGCTTTGGGATTTGTATGATGTGCTTGTTTTGTGTGGCATGTTTGTTCTCAAGTGCAGTCTAAAGACTAGTGGCTATGAGTTCCTCTTGCACTCTGAGATTTGTTTGGCATGTCTCTTGCCCCATGTGTAGTCTAAAGACTGGTGGTGATGAGTACCTCCTACATTTTGGGTTGTGTTTACTTTCCTTGTACTTGCATCTACATTTCATATATATGAAAATGAAAAAGAAAATAAAATCATTATTGTCTTCACTGCATTCACTGTATTCACTATGTTTTGCGTGTCTTCAATGTTGTCTTCTCCATGCTTTACGTGACTGTAACTGTCTTCTCCATGTTTTGTGTGCCTGTTACTGTCTTCAATGTGTTTGGCGTGTCTTCTCTGTGCTTGGTGTGTTTGTTGTGTTTGTTGACTGTACTTTAATGCATGTATTGGCCTTGCATTTATACATACATTAAAGTGGGTGCTAAATGTTATGTCAGAAAAAGTAACCTTGGGGGCTTTTTCGTATTAAGGTTTAGCTCCCAGGCCCTATTAGTGTATTTAGAGCATCGGCATGTTATTTCTGACTCTCGATGAGAAAAGCCTTGGGTCTTGTGACAAATAGGACATAGGGGGTTGCACTTTAATGAATCCTCAGCAAAAATGGCAGGGTGGACTTGGGCGCTAGCACCCTAGTCCAACCCTATTTTAGGTCTGCCCTAATTTCAAATGTTGGTTTTATGACCATTAATTAGGTCCTATGCTGACATCCATAGTTTGAATTATGAAATTCTTAGTGGGAATATTTGTAGTTGCATATATAAGCATGATTAGATTTCATTTGCAAACTAGATGGACATTTTGATTGACAAGCTTTTATGAAAGTGATTCAAGGTATTCATTGTGTTGCAGAGCAGTACTTTGTTGTTATTGTGTTTGTATTTGCAGATTTGACATCCATCTCCTTATGGCAAGAAGAGCATCTTGTTGGTAGGTGGCGACTGATTAGGAAAGTACTGTACACTAGCCATGTATCCTCGCTGGGGTTCGGGGGCGGTAGCCCCCGAGAAAATTTTTTTTAGGGCTGACTTAAAAAATCCTATTTTTTATGACTGACATAAGAAAACCCTAATTTTTGTAACCGACAAAAAGGCTTGATAAAAAGCGGCCAAGGGTTAGGGTTTGAATATAGTATTGTAGCATTTACAGCGGTATTGAGTTGCAGGGATTGCTGATTGTAATCGGTTTGATTTACTGGATAATAATATTGGACTCTCTGTTTGGTGGATGTAGCCCGAGTTTGGGTGAACCACGTTAAATCTTGTCTCTCGCTATTATTAATTCTGTGTATTTCCATTTCTCTGTTTAATCTTTATTTACATTTAATTGATATCTTCTGCCGGCTAACCCTAACAAGTGGTATCAGAGCAGGTTGTGTTCGATTATCGTCTGCAGGAAAGTCTCACAGTTGAGTGGGAGCAATGGCGGACGAGGGTAAAATGAAGGTTGATAAATTCAATGGGCAGAACTATCAGTTATGGAAGATGCAGATGGAGGATTACCTCTATCAAAAGGATTTATGGAGGCCGTTGGAAGGAGTAGCCAAGAAATCGGCAACAATGTCTGATGAGGATTGGAATCTTCTTGACAGAAAGGCACTGGGAACCATTCGGTTGTACCTGGCACCGTCGGTGGCATTCAATATAACGGAAGTGAAGACAACAGATGGTCTGATGAAAGCTTTGGCTAAATTGTATGAAAAACCCTCAGCCTCAAATAAGGTATTTCTCATGAAGCAGTTGTTTAATTTGAAAATGGTTGAAGGTGGATCTGTGACAGGTCATTTAAATGAATTTAATACGATTGTCAGTCAATTGACTTCTGTAAATGTAAAATTTGATGAAGAAGTTAGAGCTCTCTTGATATTATGTTCATTGCCTGAAAGCTGGGATAGTTTGGTAATGGCGGTTAGTAACTCTATTTCTGGTTCAAATACCCTAAAATTTGATGATGTTGTTGGTGTTATTCTGAGTGAGGAAATTCGTAAGAAAAGCTCAGGTGGATCCAAATCAGGCAGTGTTTTGAATGCAGAAAGCAGGGGCAGATCAAAGGAGAGAGGAAAAGGTTCTGGAGGTCATGGGAAGTCACAAGGAAAATCAAAGGACAAAAGATCCCAAACTAGAGGACAGAAGGATTGCTGGTACTGTGGAAAACCAGGTCATCTGAAGAAAGATTGCTGGTCTGAGAAAAATAAAGAAAGAGACAAACAAGAAGGCAATAAGGAAGCAAATGTGGTAAGCAATAAGTCTGAAGATGATGCTTTGATTCTTTCCTTAGATAATGCTGATGATTCATGGGTTTTAGATTCAGGGGCCTCATTTCATGCTATGCCCCATAGAAGTTATTTCCTTGATTATGTCCAAGGAGATTTTGGGCTGGTTTATTTGGGAGATAACGAACCCTGTCAGATTGTTGGAAAAGGAAGAATCAAGATTAAGTTGTAGAATGGGAATCATTGGCTACTACAAGAGGTAAGGCATGTTCCAAGGCTCAGCAGTAATTTAATTTCAGCAGGGCAGCTAACTAAACAAGGTTGCACTGTTATATTTACTGATAAAAATTGGAAGGTTTCAAAAGGTGCCTTAGTAGTAGCAAAAGGTGTGAAAGTAGGCACCTTATATCTTTGTACAGGTCATACTGTTCCTTCTACTTTAGATGTTATAGAGGAAAAACAAACAGGTTCAGGAACAGTTGCTGCAGATTTGCAGGAAGAGACTAGAAAAGTTGCTGCAAGTTCTGAAACAACACTGTGGCATAACAGACTTGGGCATATGAGTGAAAAAGGTATGAAGGTACTTCATTCTAAGAAAGTTTTACCAGGTCTGAAATGTATTAATATGGATTTCTGTGAAAGTTGTGTGTATGGAAAACAAAAGAGAGTCAGTTTTCTCAGAGATGGGAAGCAAAAGAAAATGAAAAGTTGGAGCTTGTGCATACAGATGTATGGGGACCAGCTCAGGTATCTTCTTTCGGTGGCTCTTGGTATTATGTTACATTCATAGATGATGCAACTAGGAAGGTCTAGATTTATTTCCTTAGACAGAAATCTAATGTATTTGAAACATTTAAGAAATGGAGAAGCTTGGTTGAAAATGAGACAGGTAAAAGATTAAAATGTCTCAGATCTGATAATGGCGGTGAGTATTGCAGCAAAGAATTTGAAGATTATTGTTCCTTTAATAGAATTCGTAGGCAGAAAACAGTTCCAGGGACTCCACAGGAAAATGGAGTGGCTGAACGCATGAATAGGACAATAATGGAGCTGCAAGGACCATGAGATTGCATGCTGGACTACCTTTAAACATGTGGGCAGAGGCTGTCAACACTGCTGTATATTTAATTAACAGAGGTCCTTCAGTTCCTTTGGGCTGTGGTATTCCAGAGGAAGCATGGACTGGCAAGAAGGTGAGTTATTCTTTTCTGAAAACCTTCGGCTGTGAAGCATTTGCACATATAGATTCTGAAAATAGAACCAAGCTGGATGCGAAATCAAAAAAATGTACCTTCGTTGGATATGGCATTGATGAATTTGGTTATAGGCTTTGGGATTTTGAAAATCAGAAAATTGTGAGAAGCAGGGATGTTATATTCAATGAGAAGGTGTTGTACAAAGATCAGTTGCAGCAGCATGAGAAGAAAGAAAAGGATTATGTGGTGCTGGATGATACGCCAAATAGTGATGTTCCAGTGGCTCCTCATGCTCCGCAACAGCAACCAGAAATACCACAAACTCCAGTGAATGTTAGACGGTCACCAAGGATAAGTAGACCTCCTGAAAGGTTTTCTCCCTCTTTGTATTCTATTTTGTTAACAGATGCTGGTGAACCAGAAGGGTATGATGAAGCTATGCAGGTGAATACACAAGTTCAGTGGGAGCTTGCCATGAAAGAAGAAATGGACTCCTTGCTGAAGAATCAGACTTGGGAATTATGTAAGTTACCTGCAAGTAAAAAGGCTTTACCAAACAAATGGGTTTACAGGTTGAAAGAGGAAGATGGAGGTAAGAAACGATTTAAGGCCAGATTAGTTGTAAAAGGATTTGCACAGAAACAGGGCATTGATTTTGATGAGATATTTTCTCTGGTTGTCAAGATGACTTCTATTCGTACTGTTTTAAGTATTGTGGCTACTGAAGATTTGCATTTGGAACAGCTAGATGTGAAAACTGCCTTTCTCCATGGTGATTTGGAGGAGGAGATATACATGGCACAACCACAAGGATTTGAGGTCAAAGGTAAGGAGAAACAAGTGTGCAGATTGAAGAAGAGTTTGTATGGCCTGAAACAAGCACCTCGACAATGGTATTTGAAATTTGATAGTTTTATGGCTGAGCAAGGCTACAGCAGGTGTAATTCTGACCATTGTGTTTATTTTAAGAGGTTGGATAATGACAGCTACATTATTTTATGTTTATATGCTGATGACATGCTTGTAGCTGGGTCTAACATGGATCACATCAGAGAGTTAAAACATCAGTTATCACAGTCATTTGATATGAAGGATTTGGGGGCAGCAAAACAAATCCTTGGTATGAAAATTTGTAGAGATAGGAAGAATAGAAAATTGACTCTATCTCAGGCTGCTTATGTTGAAAAGGTGTTGCAGAGATTCCATATGGAGAATGCAAAAGCTATCAGCACACCTTTGCCTAGTCATTTGAAATTGACTAAGGAGATGTGTCCAAAGACACAAGAGGAGGAAGAAAAAATGTCCAAGGTCCCATATGCTTCAGCTGTAGGAAGTTTAATGTATGCCATGGTATGCACGAGACCGGATATTGCACATGCTATCGGAGTCGTTAGCAGGTATATGAGTCATCCTGGATTTGAGCATTGGAATGCGGTAAAATGGATTCTCAGATATTTGAGAGGTACATCTAATAAACACTTATGTTTTGGGGGCTCTAATACTGATTTAGCAGGTTATGTAGACTCAGATTTGGCAGGGGATATTGATACCAGGCGGAGTACTACAGGTTATGTCTTTACTGTAGGAGGAACATCGGTGAGTTGGATTTCCAGGTTGCGAAAGGTGGTTGCTTTATCCACCACAGAGGCAGAATATGTAGCTGCAACAGAGGCAAGCAAGGAGATGATATGGCTGCAATCTTTCATGGAAGAATTGGGTAAACCACAGGCTAACAGTTCTTTGTATACAGACAGTCAGAGTGCCATACATCTTGCAAAGAATTCTGCCTTGCATTCAAAGACCAAACACATACAGTTGAGGTATCACTTTATTCGGTCGGTGTTGGATAATGGACAGTTAAGGCTGGAAAAGATACATACAGATGAAAATCCAGCAGATATGTTTACAAAGGTAGTAACAAGGGAGAAGCTGAGCTCCTCTTCAGCTTCGATTGGTCTTCTAGACTGAAAACAATAAAAATTGAACAGTAGAGTCCAGGGTGCTTATTTCCAGCGGGAGCTGCATGCGCAGCGGTGTCGTCCAGGATCAGTCTCCAAGTGGGAGATTGTTTGGTGTGGAGCCTGATCAGTCTCCAAGTGGGAGATTGTTGGTAGGTGGCGACTAATCAGGAAAGTACTGTACACTAGCCATGTATCCTCGCCAGGGTTCGGGGGTGGCAGCCCTCAAGAAACGGGGGTTCGAGGGCGGTAGCCCCCAAGAAAATTTATTTTAGGGCCGACTTAAAAATCCTAAGGCCGACTTAAAAAATCCTATTTTTTATGACCGACATAAGAAAACCCCAATTTTTGTAACCGACAAAAAGGCTTGATAAAAAGCGGCCAAGGGTTAGGGTTTGAATATAGTATTGTAGCATTTGTAGCGGTATTGAGTTGCAGGGATTGCTGATTGTAATCGGTTTGATTTACTGGATAATAATATTGGACTCTCTGTTTGGTGGATGTAGCCCGAGTTTGGGTGAACCACGTTAAATCTTGTCTCTCGCTGTTATTAATTCTGTGTATTTCCATTTCTCTGTTTAATCTTTATTTGCATTTAATTGATATCTTCTGCCGGCTAACCCTAACACATCTTCCTTCCATGAGATCTTCACTACAAGGTGATATCTATTATGTTTTCAATCATTTATCATTTGGATTTTTCCCTGTATCCCATTGGAATACGCACTCTCATATGAAAACAATGTTCGAAAGACTTGAATGTCTCTCCGGGGCTTGACCGAGGCAAGCCTCTAAACACCAGAACCCCCTCCCACACTCCTTGTGATTGCAGGTTACAGGTGTCACATCTGGAAGAAGTGGAGTTGTAGGGAAGGTTAGCAGACATGAAGGATTTAGGATCTAGAAAGAAGCAAGACACTGGTGCTTTTCTTAAACTAGGGTGGTAGTCCCCGTGTCCTCCACATCAGAATCTCTGGAAATTGAAGTTGCAGTGTAGATTAGTGTCGAAAGGAGATCAAAACCCCTCAAAGAAATTGGTACCTTGGACTTGGGCGTGATTCTCCGTGTCCCTAACTTCTTCACCTTCTGAACTTTGAAAAGTAGTAAGTTAAGTATCTCTGTCCTTTGTTCCAGTCTAAAAGGATTTGCCACAATTTGATAGTTTACTTATTGATTTGCATAATTAGGGTTTCTAGACATAATTGAGCATTAGATAGAGACATTGTTTGACACATCCAAGAGTCCACATCTTCCCACGTGGTTGGCCAACATGATAGGTGACTGCTCTCGCTTAGTGGAGATTCAACTCGGTTGATAAGCCCTTGGAACATTTGTTGGGAAAGGAGGATTACACATAAATAACTAAACCCTCACACATTCATCCATATCCCTCTTTTTCTCCATCCAAAACACAACCTATGTATGGATGTGGCTCAACCACACTCTAAACTGGTGCTCATAGTTAGAGGTCTTCTACCTTCTTCTTGACCTCCTGATTACATTTATAATTATGCTAAACAAATAACACAACAAAATTCACAACAACCTAGTCATACTATGGTTGCTCATACATATAACACATGGAGTAACAAACAAAGCAAACAATGATCAACTATTCTAGTATCTTTTCCAGCTTCTCAACTGATGCTTCCTCAAGCACCTCGTTTAACACATAAAGCTGGTCAAGACTATGATCTTGTTGAGAAGCTTTGAGCTACTCCTGCTAAGATTTCTCTTTGGGAACTTATACAAACCTCACCTACATACCATGGAATGCTCCAAGAAGCTTTACAAAAGGTGATTGTACCACCTGTTGTCAAGCCGAATGATGTAGCAACTCTATTGGATTGTATACATGCGACAAAAACAAATATTCTGTTTCAACAACATGAGTTGCCTTCTATTGAAGTTCAAAATCAATATGATCCTTTGATTATATTCATTACAATAAACAAAAAAATTGATTAAGTGAGTTATGATTGATAATGGATCAGCTCTTAATGTTTGTGGCATTAATTTGTTACATAAAATTAAAGTTGATACATCTCTGATTAAGCTAGATATAATAAGCATATGTGGCTTTGATAATGTTGGAAGACAATCCATAGGTACTATAACTTTACTTGTACAAGTTGGGCCTATGACCTTATCTACCCTAATTCATGTCATGCCTGATTCTTTATCATACAACATGATTCTTGGTAGACCGTGGATTCACATATTGGGGGCAGTTCCTTCTACCCTTCATTGTTCGATCAAGTTTATTTATAAAGATAAACTTCATACTATTGATGCTAACCCTGAACTAGATAATTATTTACAAATTGAATTACAAAAGCAAGTTGGTCATTATAAGATTCTAAATAATTAGAAAGTTGATTCATCAACTTCTCCTGTCATAGAGAATGTCATAATTCTAAACAATCAAATGCATTTCTTGGTGATGATTGGGGTTCATTAGATTTACTCCTACTTCTGTAGGAGAGTATAAACCTAACACCACTAAGTCTGAAGAATCAAATGTTGCATCAATCTCATCTAAAAATTCCAATGTGAAACCCAAAGTCTCTTTGGTAACAAATACAAATAATACTCTTACTTACACTACAAATTATGAGACTTATGAGGCTCCAACTTCCAAAGAAATGACCTCTCTTTATGGTTGAGGATTTTAGATCCTTTATAAGAATTGTGACTATGTAGGTAATGGTTGCGGTATTAATCAACAAGGAATTCTAGTACCTATAGAATCCGCTTCATAAAATTACTCAAGTGGCATTGGATATAATCCTTTCAAGGAAACCAAAGCCTGTATATGACCTAATCTTAATGTGAATATGATATCAACACTTAATTTGATGTATCCTGAGATGATAGACATGAGTTGTTCTCCAGGAGATATTCCTTTAGACATGTTTTCGACAGATGAAGCGATAATGGAATTCTTGGGAGCTTATGACAATCTTCCTCGTTATCATCATAAGCATGGATTATCTTATCGATTAAATCAAGATGCATATTTTGGTAAATCCACTTGTTTGGTAAATACTACTATAGAATTCAAAGAAGAAAGTGAAGAGCCATAACAATCACCCAACCTCATAGAAACCAGTACTTAATGGAAAAACAGTTGAAGTTTCTATGGACAAGGATAACACCAAAAAGGTTATCCTATAGGTGATTGTTTAAAAAAAGAAGAAAAAGAAGATATGACCAAGATTTTACATGAATTCTCTGAATTGTTTTCTTAGGATTATTCAGATATGCTTGGTATTGATCCTCATATTGTAACACACAATATTGTATTAAAATCATATGCTAAACCATTTAAACAAAAGATCTGTGATGAATCCTAAGGTGGTATTACTCGTAAAGGCTGAGATAGAAAAGCTCTTAGAAGCTAGTTTTATCCACCCGATCGATTATTCACCTTGGATTTCTAATATTGTCATTGTCGCTAAACCTGATGGCCATATTCAGATGTGTACCAATTTTAGAGATTTGAATCTCGCTTCTTTGAAAGATGATTTCCCCCTTCCGAAT
The DNA here is from genome assembly GCA_027924645.1 of Cunninghamia lanceolata. Lineage (NCBI taxonomy): Eukaryota > Viridiplantae > Streptophyta > Pinopsida > Cupressales > Cupressaceae > Cunninghamia > Cunninghamia lanceolata. Next base: position 150,850 of record BSBN01000490.1, on the reverse strand, counting down.
ATTGACATGATTGTTGATTGAATAGCTAGCCATGAATTACTTTTCTTCATAGATGGTTTTTTGGGATATAATCAAATTTTCATAAACCCTCAAGATCAATATAAAACAACTTTTATAACACCTTGGGGAACATTTTGTTGGCTGGTCATGCCATTTGGACTAAAGAATGCTAGAGCAACTCACCAATGGGCTATGACCCTTATCTTTCATGACTATATGCACAACATCCTCAAGGATTATGTTGATGATATTCTTGCCAAGTCTATACATCATTAGGATCATGTCACATTCCTCCATCAGATCTTTGAGCGAATTAAGAAATGTAACATCGTGCGTTTAAATCCCTAGAAATGCATTTTTGGTGTAGACAGTGGAAAATTATTGGGATTTATAGTCTCGCATCATGGTATTGAAGTAGATACAAAGAAATTGAACACTATTGTTAATATGCCAGCTCCTAAGACCATATCTCAACTTCGTAGTTTGCAAGGGAAGATACAGGCCATTCACCGATTTGTTTCACAGCTCGTAGATATGACTCATCCTTTTACACAACTACTGAAGAAGGATTCAAAATTTCAATGGAATTTTGATTGTCAAAAGGCTTTTGAAGATTTAAAGAATTATCTAGCTAATCCCCCTGTCTTACAACCTGCTGTTGCTGATAAACCTTTTCTTCTTTATACTTCAGCATCTAATAGCACTCTCGCAGCTTTATTAGCACAACATGATACTAAAGGCAAGGAACGTGCTATATATTACATCAGTCAAACCTTGCTCGATTATGAAGTGTGATATACTATTTTCAAGAAGCATTGCTTATCTCTAGTGTTTGTGACACATAAGCTTAGACATTATCTATTAAATGCTGAAATCCATGTGATGGTGAAATTTGACCCATTGAAACATCTTTCTCTAAAACTAACCTGTTGGGTCGTCTTGCTAAATGGGTTATGTTGTTAACTAAATTTGATCTTAAATTTATTTCTCAGAAAGCAATTAAAGGACAAATGTTAACCAACCATTTAGCTGAAGCACCCTCCCCCTTTACTATACAAAACCAGGAGACTTTTCTTGATTATCAAATTTTAAATATAGATAAGGATGACAAATGGAAATTGTTTTTCGATGGATCAAGATGTCGGGCTGGCTCTGGTGCAGGTGTTATATTAGTACCTCCTTCTGGTAAGCTGATACCTATGTCTTACCGTCTAAACTTCTCATTCACAAATAATATTGCCGAGTATGAAGTTCTCATTGCAAGATTGTGTGCCGCTTTGGCTCTAAACATCAAAAACATCACTACATATGGTGATTCACAATTATTGTGCGACAAATAACTAGATTGTATCAAGCTAAACAAGACAAATTATCTCAGTATCGTGACTTAGTGTTATCTTTATTAAAACAATTCATATCATTTTCCATTGATACTATTCCAAGGAAATATAATCGACATGCAGATGCAATGGCAAGCATAGCTTCTCTTATATCCCCTGTCGATTTGCTTGATGAATATACCTTCATCATCCATAAGCTTAAAACACTGATATTGGAAGAGGTTGCAATTTCTGATACCAACCTTTGTTGTAACATGAATTCTGATGAATGGTTCTCTTATATATTCAATTATTTGCATGATGGAACCATTCCTAACTCAAAATTTAAGAATGCCTAAGTTTGCCTACGCAAACTTGCAATGCATTACATCATCCTCTCTAATGTCTTGTTTAGATGAAGTTATAATGGTGTCCTTCTTTGATGTCTTAGTAATTTAGAGATCCTGATAACTTTAGGAGAAGCTCATTATAGTGCTTGTGGAGGACATTTTGGAGGAAAATCATTGGTACAAAAGTTATTGCATATGGGATATTATTGGCAACGCATGGAACAAGATTCCTTCACATATGTTAAGAAATTTTTGCAATGTCAACAACACAATAATTTAATTCGAGCACCTGCCTAGGATCTTCATGCCCAAGTTTCACCTTGGCCATTTTCTGTTTGGGGCTTGGATCTAATTGACAAAATCTCTTCACCTTCCTCTCAAGGACACACCTTTATAATCACTACTATTGATTACTTCACAAAGTGGGTTGAAGTTGTTCCTCTACGATCCATGACCGCTGAAGTAATTTGTCGCTTTATATAGGATAACATAATCTCTCAATTTGGTATACCTTCCTCCTTGGTTTCTGACAATGGCATGCCATTTAAGAAAAAGGATGTGAATAAATTCCTTGAAAAATATCATATTCAACATTGCTTCTCTAGGCCTTACTATCCTCAATCGAATGGCCAGGCATAAGCTTCAAACAAGGTTATTAGACAAATTTTATGAAAAATAGTTAATAAACATCAAAAAGACTGGCATACTCAACTTTCTTATGCATTATGGGCTTATAGAACAAGTATTCAAACAACTACTGAAACAACACCATACAATCTTGTCTATGGCGCTGATGTGATAATGCCTTTAGAGTTAGAAATTCCTTCACTACGAGTTTCCCTAAGGGACATTACTGATGATGATATGGAAAAAGAAAAGAAATTACAAGAACTTGAGATGCTGCTTGATGAATAGCATATCAATGCTCTTGAGCATCTTAAGGCCCATCAGAAGAGTATTCAATGATCATACAATGAGTGCATCATACATCATTCATTCAATGTTGGAGATCTGATACTATATGAGAATCAATGCAATGTCAACGTACCTCCTGGAGAAAAAGGAAAGTTCAGCCCTAGCTAGCTCAGATCATATGTTGTTATTGAAGCCTTTATATTAGGAGCGTATAAAATAGCTGATTAACAAGGTACACCAGTTAAAGAACCTATTAATGTTGCGCATCTCAAGAAATTCTATGCTTAAGATTATATGTTAGATGTTACTTTAAAAAGTGTTGGGTGAATATTTTGTCTTCAACTAACTGAAGGCAAAATGGTGATATCAACCATAGTATGATGAGATAATATCTCTCCTCTCAGAAAGGGGAGGCTCCCTCTTATTGCCAACTTAAAACAAACTGATAACTAATTAAGCCTATTTACACTAAAGACTAATTTCTGGGTGATTCCATTTCATCTATTTCTCTTTTTTCAAAAATAATGTTTACAATTCTCAATATAAGACTTATATCATATGACTTCTACAAGTTACTATCTCAAAGCAATGATAACCAATATGTAATCTAGTTATACAAAAGAATAACCAAAATAATACCACCATATTTGAACCATGAAGAAACCCATGAAAACACAAAGTTTTCCGTTGCTTCTTATGCTAAATGAAAATAAAGATTCTGGAATATAATGCAGCCCAAAGTCTTCAATGTATCCCAAGATATTACAAACTGATCATAGAAATCAAATTGCAGCCTAAAGTCTTCAAGTTACTTCAATTTATAAACATAACACAATTTCCACAAATGATAATGCATCTCAAAGTCTACTAAAATTAGATTTGGAATATCTCTTAATCTCTTGAAATGCACACTTCAATCACTTATCAATGATAAGGCAATAGAAAAGACGTAAGAATAATTCTATCACTTAACAAATAATATCCAACACAAAGATTGGGCACCAACTTGCTCTTCTTATATTGATAATTTCTTTGAAAATTGATTTATACAAATGAACACAAAGTCTCAATTTGCTTTACAATTCGATAGAGTTTTCTTGCAATAGATAAAAGATAAAAAATTACAAAGGGGCCCCCTTTATTTATAGTGAGAGGCCATGAGCAAAAATAGGGAAAGAACAACTACCTTGACTTATTGAACAAGAAGATTCCTTATTGATTTGGGACTTTCCTTGTTTTCACATGTAATTACATCTTGAAAAAGTACATGTGAAAATGTCCAAAACTAAATAGAAAGTACATATGAAAATACATGGAAAATTTACTAAGGCAAAAACATCTGAATCAACTTTCACCCCCATTCTTCTTGAGAAAAGCTTCATACATGGTGAACACTGTTTGCATTTCAAGGCTATTAGGACCAAGAGTATTCTTGGAAATAACTCAGGCTCTGTTTATTGTATCTTTCACTATAGTAGCCGCTTTCTCATGACTTATCAACTTAGCTTTCAAATTATGCAGAGTCAATTGGTTGTCCAGAAGATTATCCAAAGAAGCGACTGAAAAAGCTGTCTTCAAATTCCCTTTGAAACATACTCTTGAATTCTTGGACCATTTCCTCAGCTGAAAGAAAATGATGGTCATTAGCTACCAATTTACACAGAAGCTCTTCCAACTTGTGAAGAAGGTCAACATCACTGTCCACATTGAGCTCTCAAGCACTTTGTAAATCTTTGAGTAAATCTTTCAACACATTGCTACGGTGAATCAATGATTCCTTGGTTTCTACATATAATTCACAGTTTGAAAGGATGCCGATTGATACCAAGGTTTTCACCTTCATTTTCTTCATGATGGTCCATTTCTCTTGACTTGCATCCAAATATTCAACGTCCTGAGACAAGGCGTCAACCAAGTCATCCAATTCATTTCTTACTTTCTCCATTTTTTTTTTCTTTTCAACTGTGCTTGTTAGCAGAAGTACCCCTTGCTCATGCATCCTCTCGAGATATTCTTCAACTACTTTTCCCTCAGCATGAGTCCTTTCTGCTTTCTAGATAACAGGATCCTCCATAGTAATTGCTTTAGGTTCCACTGTTTCAGATGACAAAGTGATCTTCTATATTATTGCAGGTAGCTACTCCGCTCTTGCCTTGTATTGATCCTTCATTTCTCTCTCATGATCAAATTTCATAATCAAAGAATTGAGAGTTGATTGCACATCGGCCTTAGCACTTTCATGAGTGATTTTTCCTAGTTCAATCCTAGAGATTGAATAATCACTCATGTTGAAATTCGCAATGGTAGCATTTGGTGGAGGTTGAGCAATTTCTACATACTTATGACCTTTGTCTTCTAGAAGCCACGAAAGAGTCTTAGGCTTCTTCTGAGTCTTTGCCTTGATAGGTACTAGCTTTTCAAAATCGAAGTCATTTGGAGAGATGGATTGCTTTTTCCTCTTTAGAGTGTAGGATGAGAACCATGGAGGAAGCACTGATGAACTAACATTTGGATTAGAACCCATTGCTTGCACAGAAGGAATTGCACCCACAATTGTTGTAGTAATTATTAGAGAAGTGTTTGTAAAAACAACACCTGACACATTAATATTAGCAACCTGCTTAGTTCCTGAAACAAATTGGTCCAAAATTACTTGATCGCTAATGTCATATGAAGGAGAAGACAAACTTGGTAGAGATCCTGAAGAACCAAAAACAACATCAAAAGCATCTTTAGGACTATCAAAAAGTGTTCTAGAAGAAGATGGTGTAGATGAACCAGAAGATGGTATGACAATAGGAGTAACTAAAGTACTAGAAACAACAGGCATTAAATCTGAAACAGATATAGTGGGCAAAGAAGAAGAAGTTTGAGGTTCTTGTGTCAAGTCTTTTTTAGAAGACATGATTGGTTCCTCTAATTATTCCTGTTTGTTTTCTTTCTCTGCTCCCTATTCATCCTCTTTTCCCTCTGAAGACCTCTCTTTAGTGTCTATCTCTTCAGCACCAGGCTCTTCAATTGCCTGTTCATCTATTTCCATTTCTTCTCCACTTGGCTCTTCTTTCATCACTTTAGCCTTTCCTCCTATTGATACAAATTTTATCTTAGGCTTAAGAGCCTTAGAAGAGCTTGGTACATCACTTTTATTTTTGGTTCTTATTTCATCTTTTTTGCCCATTTGCTCTAAAGTATCCTCTTCTGAGCCAGTGACAAAATCCTTCAATTGAATCCCTTTTCCTTTCAGCCACACATTAGTATTTTCCAGGATAAGCTCAAACCTTTTCCTTATTGAAGTCAACTCTTTCTTTGACCATAAAACTATAGGCAAAGGAGAACCGACAATATTTTCATTCACATACTTGGGATTCATGATGTCTTCATCATCTATCATTCCTTCTAGAATATCAACTAGTTATAAGTCCTCAATTTGACTTAGGGTTAACTTGTAGTAATCCAATTTCTTGATCTCTTCCTGAGTCTTCAGATTAGCCCATATATCTTCTACCATTGGGACATGTGATATAGTCTTCCTCTTGATCTTGTCCTTCACCCTCCTAAAGTCAAAATTGTTTCTCCTCTTGAAATGCTTCATTGTTACCAATTATATTTCAGTCTCAAGAGACTTAGCTTTTGCAGAAGTAGATATGGAGTACCTACCAATCTCTATGGTAAACTTGAAGCTAGGTTTCTTTAACTCCATCTACTTGTTATGCATGACAATCATTTGCCGGCATAATCCCATTAAGACAATTTTGTCACTAGGAAATTTGGGTAACATGTATGGGTATCCTTGGAAATAACCAACCCTCAGATACGTAAAAGTTGGGAATTGAAGATAGAGACAACCAAAACTGTTCACCACCTCCTAGGCTTCATCTGACACTCTCTTCTGCTCCAATTGGGGATAAAAAAAGACACAAAAATACTGCAAAGAAAACATCATTTACCCTCTGGAAGTGATGAATGGGTCCCTTTAGAGTCAATTGGGGATAATACTGATACACATGAATGACTCTTTGGTCTCCTTCTGAGGTTAACCCTGGAAAACTTCTCATAGAAGTAGTTGCATATACCAAATAAGATGTCATGTAGAATTTGGAAGTTGTAGACACCTTTGTTAATTTCTCATGAAGAGCATTACTTATTTGCTCACCCCAGAAAATATTTTGTTTACCTTGAAGAATGATTTTGATATAAGGATACATCTACTCATGAAAAGTGGAGGAAGAAGGGAGTCCTCTAACTCTGTTGAGAAGAGTTATTAGGTCACTAACCTCTTCAACAAAGTCACTCCTTGGGAAACTCTTGGGCCATCTGGAAATATTAGACTTGGCAGTTTTCAACCATTTAGTGTTTATGACCCTTTTTTCCTTTTCAGTATCTTTATCATACTCCTAAGCAATATTGAAATTAATCTCCGCACTTTCCTCTGCACCAGTACACATGAAGACTTTATCTATTAACTCTGCATCTAACCTCATTATCACATTACCTTGTGCATCAACCACTATTCTATTATCTGTATTATATAAATGAGCTACTTGAAGAACAAATTCAGTGTTGTGGGTTGCTACAGGAAAGGAAGCAACAAAATGGATATTACTCTCCACAATTCTCTTCAAGTGATGACTTGGATTCTGTTGCTTTGTCCTTTCTACAAACTTAGCCATATCCACATGACCAATTTCTGTATCTCATACTTCATCCACATTGGATGTGACTGAGGTTACAGGGAACACACCCTAATATTTGTAATTCATAGCTTTGGTTTTCTTTGGTGAAGAATCGATCATTTGAAAGATGAACTCCCTTGGTTGAGAAAAAGATCTTGACAATCTTGCAGAAGCAACTGCAACAATAGAAGGCATGATTTTGCAATGTTAGGGAAAATTTGGCACATTAGGAAACTGCAATATTGGAAATCATGGTCAACAACATGAGCTTGAAGGGGCTAGAGAGCAATAAGAGTGAAGAACTGAGGGGAAGCGGGCTAAAGTTAATTGATGTGAAAATTCTCTAGAGTTAGAGAATTTTGGGAAGAAAGTGCACCAAAAATCACCGCCTCTGCATGTAGGAGAAATTTCATTTTGTGCAAGAGTGGTAGAAATGCCTACTCCTGCATATGGAGGATAGGATAAAACTTGTCAACATGTTCGAGCAGGCAAAATAACCAATCATGCATCTTGAAGAAAATGTAACATATGTCGGCGGTAAAAATTACTGCTTAAACACAAAGGATAAGGTATGACTTTCATGTATGGGTGGCAAAAATCATTGCCCTTGCAGGTTGAGGAACAAACTTGTTTTAGCATGGGCAACGAAAATCACTGCCCCTGCTTATTTGATATCTGGGAGGACTATGTATGGGCGGCGATAATCACCGCCCTTACATGGGGTAAAACATCTTGTTATAACTCAAATGACGATTCAAATTGCCTCTTAGACATCTAGCAGACAAAACTAAAACATGCATCGGCGGTAAAAAAATCCCACCTTTGCATGTTTTAGGAGACTAACTCTTAAGCATGAGGTCCGCAGAAATCGCTGCCTTTACACCTAAGAAAAACTTCAAAGAAAAACAAAGATAGGTCAGCAGAAATCACCAACCATTCAAAAAGAAAAACACAATTAAATTTCATCAAAAACTCTAAGCACACTATGACCTAACAAATGGTGAAGAAAATACCGATTACAAAGAAGAAACAAAAAACTAAACCAAAACAATGATTAGGGTTTTACAAAGAAATGACATATTTAAAAGGTTAAATAAAGGAAAATGATTGCTTTAAACATAGATACAATAAGCATTCATCAAACATGCAAACCCTAATGCATGAGATAAATAAAAATAAGGAAACAAGAAAAATCATACATGGATAAAAAATGACAGAACCCTAACTCAATTCTCAGAAGATATAATCTGATCACGTACACCAAAAGAGGTTTGGGTGTTCGTTAGATCTTAGAGGAATCATGGGAGCACAAAAAGAAAGATGAAATGAAAAATAAAAGTGATTAAAACCTATAAAATGCTTTCATTAAACATTAACATGAAGTGCATTAAATGCACTTAACATGAACTGAGAGATGCACAAAATAGAATACAAAGAGGGAGAAAACCTTTTAGGAGATCTACTTAGCGTTGTTGAGCGTCTAACATTCATTGGAGTTTGTGGTATTTCTTGTTGTTGTTGTGGAGCATGAGGAACCACTAGAACATCACTATCTAGAGTATCATCCAGCACCACATAATCCTTTTTTTCTTCTCATGCTACTGCAACTGATCTTTGTACAACACCTTCTCATTGAATACAACATCCCAAAGCTTGTAACCAAATTCATCAATGCCATATCCAACGAAGATGCACTTTTTTGATTTTGCATCTAGCTTGGTTCTGTTTTCAGAATCTACATGTGCAAATGCTTCACATCCGAAGGTTTTGAGAAAATAATAACTTACCTTCATACCTGTCCGTGATTCCTCTGGAATACCACAGCCCAAAGGAACTAAAGGACCTCTATTAATTAAATATACAGCGGTATTGATAGCCTCTATCCACATGTTTAAAGGCATCCCAACATGCAATCTCATCCTCCTTGCATGCTCCATTATTGTCATGTTCATGCACTCAGCCACTCCATTCTCTTGTGGAGTTCCTGGAACTATTCTTTGCTTACGAATTCCATTAAAGAAACAATAATCTTCAAATTCTTTGCTGCAATACTCACCACCATTATCAGATCTAAGACATTTTAATCTTTTACTTGTCTCATTCTCAACCAAGCTTCTCCATTTTTTAAATGTTTCAAATACATCAGATTTCTACCTAAGGAAATAAATCCAAACCTTCCTAGTTGCATCATCTATGAATGTAACATAATATTGAGAGCCACCGAAGGAAGATACCTGAGCTGGTCCCCATACATTTGTATGCACAAGCTCCAACTTTTCATCTTTCTTTTGCTTCCCATCCTTGAGAAAACTAACTCTCTTTTATTTTCCATACACACAACTTTCATAGAAATCCATATTAATATATTTCAAATATGGTAAATCTTTCTTAAAATGAAGTACTTTCATACCTTTTTCACTGATATGCCCAAGTCTGTTATGCCACAGTGTTGTCTCAAAACCTGCAGCAACTGTTTCAGTCTCTTCCTGTGAACCCATAGCAACTGTTCCTTAACCTGTTTATTTTTTCTCTGCAACAGTTAAAGTAGAAGGAACAATATGACCTGTACAAAGATATAAGGTGCCTACTTTCATACCTTTTGCTACTCTTAAGGCACCTCTTGAAACCTTCCAATTTTTATTAGTAAATGTAACAATGCAACCTTCATCAGCTAGTTGCCCTGCTGAAATTAAATTCCTACTCAACCTTGGAATGTGCCTTACCTCTTGTAATAGCCAATGATTCCCATTCTGCAACTTAATCTTGATTCTTCCCTTTCCAACAATTTGACAGGGTTCATTATCTCCCAAATAAACCAGCCCAAAATCCCCTTGGACATAATCAAGAAAATAACTTCTATGGGGCGAAGCATGGAATGAGGCCCCTGAATCTAAAACCCATGAATCATCAGCATTATCTAGGGAAAGGATCAAAGCATCATCTTTAGATTTATTACTTACCACATTTGCCTCCTTATTGCGTTCTTGTTTGTCTCCTTCTTTATTCTTCCAAGATCAACAATCTTTATCCAGATGACTCGGTTTCCCACAGTACTAGCAATCCTTCTATCCTCTGGATTGGGAACTCTTGTCCTTTGATTTTCCTCATGACTTCCCATGACCTCCATGACCTTTTCCTCTCTCCTTTGATCTACCCCTACTTTCTGCATTCAAAACACTACGTGATGTGGACCCTCCTGAGCTTTTCCATCACATTTCCTCACTAAGGATAACACCAACAACATCATCAAATTTCAAAGTATTTGAACCAGAGACAGAGTTACTTATAGCCATTACCAAGCTATTCCAACTTTCTTGCAAAGAACATAATATCAAGAGAGCCCTCACTTCTTCATCAAAACTTACTTTTACAAAAGTTAACTGACTAATAATCATATTAAACTCATTTAAATGATCTGTCACATATCCACCTTCAATCATTTTTAGATTAAACAAACTCTTCATGAGAAATACCTTATTTGAGGCTGAGGGTTTTTCATACAATTTAGCCAAATCTTTCATCAGATCATATTTTGTCTTCGCTTCCATTATATTGAATGCCACCGATGGTGCCATGCACAACTGAATGGTTCCCAGTGCCTTTTTGTCTAGAAGATTCCAATCCTCATCAGTCATTGTTGCTAGTTTCTTGGCTATTCCTTTCAACGGCCTCCATAAATCCTTCTGATAAAGATAATCCTCCATCTGCATCTTCCATAACTGATAGTTTTGCCCATTGAATTTATCTATCTTTAATTTACCCTCATTCGCCATTACTCCCACTTAACCGTGAGACCTTCCTGCAGACGATAATTGAACACAACCCGCTCTGATACCACTTGTTAGGAATTGCATGCAGAAGATATCAATTAAATGCAAATAAAGATTAAACAGAGGAATGGAAATACACAGAAATAATAATGAGAGACAAGTTTTAACATGGTTCGCCCAAACTTGGGCTACATCCACCAACAGAGAGTCCAATATTATTATCTAGTAAATCAAACTAATTACAACCAACAATCCTTGCAACTCAGTACCACTGCAAAATACTACAATACATCAATGGAAACCCTAACCCTTAGCCGCTTTTATCAAGCCTTATGTCGGTTACAAAATAGGGTTTTTTATGTTGGCCAATAGAAAAAATAACTCCTGACACCTTTATAAAATAATAAAATTTGTTTGAGGTTTCAGGGGTACTGCCCCTCGACCCCACCATGTATCGCGACAGGGAGCACACCAGGGGTGCTGCCCCCAAACCCCCACAAGGGGCTTGCCCCTTGATTGTGTTAAATAATTTGGGGAGAAACTGCGCCGATAAAAGTAGGGAAAATTTAACCTCCGATTCTGATTAGGCTCCATATAACAACAGTCTTTTCTGGACTTGGGCATCCTAGGAGGACCTGGGTGCCCTAGGAAAATGTGGGCACCATAGGAGGACTAGCGTGCCCAGATGAGACACTAGCACCTTGAGTGGACTTAGGTGCCCTTGTTGGGAACCCTTGTCTGAAAAGGCCTATGCGCCACACAAAACTATGAAATCAAAAGAAACTAGAAAGCATGATGACAAAAGCATGGATTAGGACCCTACCTTGGCCTCGAATTGTCTCTCTACCACTCAGGCCCGGAGCATCTCCAGTCTAGATGTCTGGTACAAACATCAACTCGGCATGGTTGGTCTCTTCCTTCTGCTCTGTCTCACCTCTACACAACATGATAAGAATGAATGGTGAAAAAGTGAAAACTCCCTTTACATATAGTGAGTGGATGAGAATTCCTATCACTATCTAGGTGCAAAAGTAAATACTTTCATCAAAAGACTCTATCTTGGGCTGCTAAACTCAGATTTTCACATTATTTTTTGTGTTGGAAACTGGGTTCTGCCCTCCATCTAACCCAATGTATTGTTCTTGGGTGTTGTTTGTAAAAACACCCCTCACAATGCATTTCTCATCAAGTTTTCTTGAAATTGACATGTGTAGATATTCTCCTTGTTTCTTCTTTCCAGACTAAGCAAGCAAAAACAAGGGGGCATATATCTCCCTTGATTTCTCCCCTCATCATGTCTCATCACTCAACCCCTTAGTGTTTATGACTAACATATTTGTGTGTTGGTTGCAGGTTGATTTGATTTTGATTATCTGACAAGTGTTCCTCTGTAGGTTGCGGTTCCAAACTTTGTGGACTTGTAGGGTTACAGACTAGGGGCTTTTTCCTCTTGTATGGAAACACTTCAGATTCCTCTACAGTATCCTTTTGGGTATCCTTTTTGTGATTGATGTATTTACTTTCCTTTAGTTGCATATGCACATAGTGTCATATGGCAACTAAAGTGGGAGCTATGTCAGAAATTGTCCTCCTACATGGAATAGTACAATTTCTCATGAGTTTAGCTCCTCTCCTTTGGTGTCCTTTCAACCTATTCATTTCTAGCCTTCCTGAACACTGATTGACCTATCTAACTAAAGAAATATCATATTCTAGGATAACTGGTGACTGAACCTGAAAAAGACTTTGGATTTTGGATATCCCTAACCTCCTTGATGCAGACTTGATCAGAAAATCAGGGTCTGGATGCACCCTTGTCCTGCCCTATTTTTTGGGGTTTTGAATCTCGGCGGGGTGTCGGTTCCTGCCATGCACCTCAGGATTTTGATTTAAAATTTTATTTTTCATGCGATGTCGACACGTTATTGTAAGCATTTGAATTTCTAAGGATAGATATTTAAAGACATTTAAAAATTATTTTATCATTATATACAATCTACATGCAAGCTTTTATGCCAAAACTCTACCAAAATTGCCATTGAAGATTAGTGACTTGTTGAAGCTCTTTGAAGTTATTTGAATTTGCTATCATGGAGATATTCGATGGAGATTAGGAATTGAGATCTAGAGACTATCTTACTCTTCCTAGGGTTTGAACAACATTTTGTATGATCAGGAGAAGGGTTGAAGCCTCCAACAAGAGCTTGGAAATCCTCCACGGATATGGCTGCCTCAACTTCTTGTTCTACAAGTCTTTATTGCTCTCATCTCCTTGAGGTGAAGTTGTGTTTGTTTCAATGAGTGAAGCAAAGTGTTGATAAGTTTCCTCGATGCTTGAGTCATTTAGGGTTTTGTATTTTCTGCATACACATTTGTTAGATGACCACACACATTTGCGAATCTTTATCATTGGCTATTGTTGAGGTAGGAATACCAAAAATAGAGCTTGACTGAGGCAAGCTCCTATATAACCACAACCAATCTTTCTCCTCCTTTTGCATGTATAGGTTGCATATGGATAGATCTAGTGGAAAGGAGTGACAGGAAGACGGATATTGTAGACACAATCATCGCAAGATTTCAAAATTTAGGATTGCGAGTCTTTCAGGACATAGGGATTCACACTGGCATCCTTTGGAACATTTTCTTCAGGATCTGGGAACTTCTAGAGATTACCTATTACCTAGTATAGAAGATTCTGGCATTTAGAAACTTTCAAGACACAGGGACTAGCACCCTTATCTAACAGGGCTTCGTTTTCTGGGTGCACATTCTTTGTACCCTTTACTCTATATTTCTGTGATTAGTTTATTTGTATATGTGTCTAAAAACTATCTGTTATAGTATACTTTTTGAATTAGGGTTTTCTGCTTAGTGAACACAATAAGCTTGTAAAAACTTGATTTAGAGATTTGTTCAGTCATAGTTAGCAGAAAAAGGGAACCTAGGAAATTAGTAGCTTTACTCCAAGCTTGTTTCTTACTTCCCTAATGTTTAGCAAGGGAAAGTTTGGGACTTCATTCGGTTGGTTGAACTATCATTATCCCTCATTTTTCACTAAACAATTACAAATATGAAAACTAACATTCTTGTCCAATTAAACACTATGCTAGATGGAATACAAGCTAAAACACACAACCCCAAAACACTTTCCATCTATTTCCTGAGATGTAGGAACAAACATCTATTGCAAGAGTGTCCACTTGATAAGGTTAACATCTATCAAATTTGTGATAAGAACCATTCCACAAGTCAATGCAACTTGTTGAATGTCATAAACAATTCTAGGAAGAAGACTCTTCAAGTTGAGGAATAGGTCAACTATATGGGACAAAGTCCTAGAGGGAATTTTTCCTACATACAAAATTCAAATCCATCTTGGCATCCTTAGACTAACTGGAATAATCTATGGATAGCACCTTGGCCTCAAGGACCACCTACTGGACCTCCCTTAGAATGGATGACCCAACCATGGACAAATCCCTGATGGGCTAATTAGTCACAACAACCTTGGTATCCTCATAATCTTGTGGTGAAATGGAATCAACCTTTCAACCAATTCTACCAAGGACCACATCGAATGCAAAATCAATAGGAGAACCTCCTCCTACCTCCACAAAATGAACCGCAACCTAACCAAGTCAATCAATCATAATTACCAACATAGCCAATTGCTAATCCAAAGAATAATAATCAAGTTGCTCCTATATATTCTACTAAATAAGAAAATACAATGGGAATTAATGCCATCTAGTGTGGGAGTGTGCAGAGGGTAGTTTTGGCCATCTTCGTTGAACTTGTAAATGAGTGTGTTGAAGTATACATGGATGAATTTACAGTTTATGGGACCACTTACGAGAAAGTACTTCAAAATCTAGACAAATTTCTCCAATGATGTGAAGAACATTAGCTATCTATGAGCCATGAAAAATGCTTGATAATGGTGGAATAAGGATTGTGTTAGGACTATTGGCAACTTCGCAAACATCATTACAAGAGAGACACTATTGGTATAATGATGAATGATTGTGCATGATGTTTGAAGATGTTGTCATTGATGGCAACAAGAAAAGGAACAAGATTAGAATAGTGGTTTTGGTGTGGTGAAGAAGACTTAGTCATTTTGGCTAAGTGTTGATAGTATACAAGAGACAACGACAAAGAGACAATGTATTGGTTGGCATTGGTCCACAGTTGAAGATCAGATTATGTGGTTTTGGTATGTTGTTTGTGTTGCAAGTATGGGCCTAATAGGTTTTGTCATTGATGTCAACATACTCCTATTGCACTAATGATAAGGTTTGGATGAGTTGTGACCTGAGGATATTGAGAAAATTAGTCTCAATCAGGAACATTGAAGAACAATGATGACAATAAGGCAAAAGTCCAAGATAGGATGAGCATTAGAGGATGCGGATTAAAGGGTTTGTAGATATGTGTCTTAAGGTGGTCTAGTAGAGATTTTAGAGGTCCGCATGAAGATCTGAAGAAGTTATGGTTGTTCAAGTAAAACCAGTTCCGGTAGGTGTTCAGTAGTGACAGAATGAAACAGAAAGGTTCGGTGAGTTCTAGAAATGCATTTTCTAGTTCTGCAGATTTTAGGGAGTGTTGAGGAAGTATTTTTGGTGTGTCCAATAGATTGGTTCATGGTTTGAAGGTCCGCAAACATCTATTCCTTTGTGACAGTAATGACAGTCTGTGTTCTTGAGGTTTTGGATGAAGGAGAGATGGATTTCAGTAAGCAGATGAAGTGAGGATGTTCTTGGTGATTCAGGAAAGCTTGTGGAAGTCTTTGGATCGTGTCCAATTCATGTTGATGGTCCGCATTGAACTTGGTGTTCACATTTGAAGAACAACTTCCAGATGATGGTGTTCTTCCTAAGATAGGCTGACTGGATGAGTTATACATCTTGTGGATATTCTTGTTGATGTTTTTTGACTTAGATGATCTTTCCTAAGTTGATGTCTTGTATAAATAAGGGATTGTGAAGTCATTTCAAAGTTGTCCTTGTGGAGATGAGAATGTTGTAGTGAGGAGGAGAGCGAAAGGTAGAGAAGAAGTTTTGGGCTTAAATGGAACTGATTCAAGCATGGTGAAGATGCTATTCCCCAGTTCATGTATGTGATACTTATTTCTTTGTAGATAGTGTGTCTCTTGTAGGTAGTGAGCCTCTTGTTTGCAGTGTGCTCAGCCAGTGAGCCCTAATTGGCATGTGCCATTTTTTTCTTTCTATTCTTCTAACAGAGAATACAATCTTGGGTTAATCACCCCATGGTTTTTCCCTTAACTGGGTTTTCCACGTCAAAATCTTGGTGTCTTATGTGTTGATGTGTTTCTGCTTTTGATTCGAATGCATTATGTTTCATGGTTGATATACTGCTAATCACTAAGAGGATTTAAGTGTGTAATTGGAGAAAGTTTTGCACAACTGATTCACCCCCCCTCTCAGTTGTGTGCCCTAAGTCTAACATTTGGTATCAGAGCAAGGTTCCTCTAAAAGGAGCTTAACCGCTTGAGGAGATCCAGGATGTCGTCTTACAAGAAGGATAGTCCAAATTTTGATGGAACCAATTTTAATCTCTGGAAAGGTTGCATGAAATGTCACTTGAGATGTATGGGAATGGCATACTGGACCATGGCTATAACACAATATGTACCTCCACAGGGTGGTTTGAAAACCCAAAGTGAAATCACAGATGCTGAAAATAATCTACAGACTATAGAGGCTCTTCTAAGTGCATTATCTGATTTAGAGCTCTCAAATGTTATTGACCTACCAACTGCTTTTGAGATTTGGCAAAAACTGGAATTTCTGCATGAAGGAGACAAGTATGTCAAAAGTGCAAGGTTACAAAGTCTGAAAGGAAAATTTGAAAATCTGAAGATGAGAAGATGAAAACATCACTAGTTTTATGCCAAGAGTAAATGAGCTTGTTTGTGGGATTAGAAATGCTGGTGGAGTCTTGGATGAAGATGAGATTGTTGGCAAAATTCTTAGATCCTTTCCTGCTTCTTACAAAATCAAGGCTGCTGCCATTGAAGAATTTAGAGCCCAAACAACTGTCACAAGAGATCAATTGGCTGGAAAATTGGTTGCATTTGAAATGACAAAGTTTGGAGATGACCCCCCCAAGACTAAATCTGCATTCAAAGCCAGTGCTTCTGTTAAAGGGAAACAAAGGTTTGATCTGGGAGAGAATTGATCAAGGAAACTGTCATGGTATGAAAAGGCAAGAAAAGATCTGGAAGAAGAAGAAGTAGAAACTGCTCAACTTGAAGCCCTTATTGCAAAGAGGTCGCCAAGAGGATTCGGTAAGTATGAAGGAAAATTACCTTTTAAGTGTTTTAACTGTAATAAGATTGGTCATTTTGCCTCAAGGTGTCCGGAAAGGTTTTCAAGGCAAAATCCCATCAAGCCAAGGTTCCAAAATAATTGTTACTATGTACATGAAGATGATGATAATGAAGGAGTAACAGATGATGAATCAGAGATAGGAAACAAATCCAGAAATGAATGGGTGTTCATTGCCATCAAGGAAGAAGATCCAATGTCCTCTGTATCTATCAATCATAAGACTGTGGAAAGAGCTCTGGCTGCCCAAGTTGAAGAGAAAGATGATTAGGTCATTGACAGTGGATACTCTCACCATATGACAGGTGACAAAAATAAGTTCATAGATTTGGAGAGGTATGAAGGAGGAGTGGTAAAGTTTGGTGATAATTCTACTGGTAGAATCAAAGGAAGAGGAACTATTTCTTTTGATGGAAGGAACAAAATTGGTAATGTACTGTATGTTGAAGGTTTGAAGCACAATCTTCTCAGTGTTGGACAGTTGGTGGACAAAGGCTATGATCTCTGATTCAAGAATGGAAAATGCGAAATCTTTGAAAGTTCCAGAATAGAGATTGCATTCGGTACTCAAACTAAAGGTAATATCTTCCACTTGGTTGGTACTGGTAAAAGTTGTTTATTTGTTCAAGTTGATCAGAGTTTGTTATGGCATAGAAGGATGTGTCATGTGAATTTTGATAATATCATCAAGATAACCAATACTCAGGCTGTAAGAGATCTTCCAAAATTGGTGAAACCTACTAACATCTTGTGCAAGGAATGTCAGTTGGGTAAGCTGCGCAGAGTCACATTCAAAAGTAAGGAATTGTCTTCTACCGGATTATTGGACTTAGTTCATACTGATCTTTGTGGTCCAACAAGAATCAGGAGTATTCAAGGTGATAGATACTTCATGCTACTAATTGATGACTATTCCCGGATGATGTGGGTAACCTTTCTAAAAGAGAAATCAGAAGCTCTTGAAAAATTCAAAATATTCAAGGCTATGGTAGAGAATGAAATCGGATTAAAATTGAAGTGTCTGAGGTCTGATAGAGGTGGAGAATTCACATCCGGTGAGTTCATAGAATTCTGTGAGAAACATGGAATTAAGAGATAGTTGTCTGCTCCTAGGACTCCACAACAGAATGGAGTAGTGGAGAGAAAGAACTGGACCATCTAGGAAGCATCTAGGACCATGATGATGGAAGCAAATTTTCCTCAGATCTATTGGAGAGAAGCTGTTAGCACTACAGTCTATACTCTCAATCGAGTTCAAATCAGAAGGAATACCGGTAAGACTCCTTATGAACTCTGGTTTGGCATTACTCCTACTATAAGATATTTTAGAGTCTTTGGTAGAAAATGCTACATCAAAAGAGATGAAGTTCTAGGCAAGTTTGATGCTAGAAGTGATGAAGGAATATTCTTGGGCTACTCTACTCAAAGCAAAGCATACCGGTGTTATAACAAGAGACTGAGAAAGATGATAGAAAGTACAAATGTGAAGGTTGATGAGGGAATTGAGAAACCCTCAAGGTTTTATGAGTATGATGAAGATGATCATAATGGTGTTCTGATTCAAGGAGCCCAAGCCTCTTCTGAGAGTCAGATTCAAACTGATCCGGTAAACCAAGAAGAAGAGATGAGTTTCAATAAGCCTAATCAAGAATCAGAAGTGCAAGAAATTCCCAAAGTTCCCAGGTATGTAAGACTAAACCACTCTGAAGATCATATCATAGGTGATAAAAGCAAAGGAGTACAAACAAGAAGGAAAATTGCTCAAGATTCAGAAGAGTATTGTCTGATTTCAAAGATTGAACCTAAGACAGTGAATGAAGCTTGCAATGATGAAAACTAGACTAAGGCAATGGAGGAAGAGCTGGTGCAAATTGAGAAAAATCACACTTGGGATCTTGTTCCTAGACCTAGAAACAAGAATGTGATTGGAACAAAATGGGTTTTTCGAAATAAACTGAATGAGGTTGGTGAAGTAATCAGAAATAAAGCCAGATTGGTTTGCAAGGGCTATTCTCAAATAGAAGGAATTGATTTTGAAGAAAATTTTGCTCCGGTGGCAAGAATTGAAGCAGTTAGATTATTTCTTGCTTTTGTTGCCTTCAAGGATTTCAAGGTATATCAGATGGATGTCAAGTCTGCCTTCCTAAATGGTGACTTGGAAGAAGAATTGTATATAGAGCAACCAGATGGATTTCAATTGTCTGATCATGGTGATATGGTCTGCAAGTTGAAGAAGGCTCTGTATAGACTGAAGCAAGCCCCAAGAGCCTAGTATGAAAGATTGGATAAGCATCTTTTGAAGATTGGCTTCAACAAAGGTACTGCTGACAGTAATTTGCATTTCAAAATTGATCATGAAAACATCTTGATTGTTGAAGTATTTGTTGATGATATCATTTTTGGAGGAAGAGATAGTATGTGTGAAACCTTTGCAAATCAAATGAAAAGTGAGTTTGAGATGTCCATGCTTGGTGAAATGAATTTCTTCTTGGGTCTGCAAATCACTTAAACAAAGAAAGGAATCTTCATTTCTCAGACCAAATATGTGAAAGAATTGTTGAAGAAATTTGGGATGGAAGACTCTAAACCAATGAATACTCCCATGGCAACCAGATGTAAGTTGAGAAAAGATGATGACTCTCCTAAGGCTGATCAGACCAAGTATAGGTCAATAATTGGAGGACTGTTGTATCTCACTCAAACTAGACCTGACATTATGCAAGTTGTTGGTCTTGTTGCTAGATTCTAGGTTGATCCAAGAGAATCTCATGTCATGGCAATCAAGAGGATTTTTAGATATCTAAAAGGGACAGTTGAGTATGGTTTGTGGTATCCTAGAGATTATGATTTCTCTCTTCATGCATATACAGATGCGGATTGGGCAGGAGATGTAGATGACTGGAAAAGTACTAGTGGGGGAGCATTCTTTTTAGGGAAGAGATTGGTTTCTTGGCTAAGCAAGAAACAAGAGGCAATATCTCTGTCCACAACTGAAGCAGAATATATTGCAGTAGCAGGTAGTTGCACTCAAGTTTTGTGGATGAAGTAGATGCTAAGAGACATCAGAGTGGAGAATGAGGAGCCTATCACAATTTTTTGTGATAATTCAAGTGCAATAAATATATCCAAGAATCTGATGTTGCATTCAAAGACTAAGAATATATCTATCAAGTTTCACTTTCTGAGAGAACAAGTGAACAAGAATGAAGCTAGATTGGAGTTTGTGCCCTCCAAGGACTAGATTACAGCTATCTTTACTAAACCTCTACCTAAGGACTCCTTTGAGTTTCTCAGGGAGAAGTTAGGGGTTATTGCCCCTCTGGTGATGAACTAAGGTGCACCAATGTACATCAGTCCGGTGGATATCATAGTCATATCTTGTGATCCAGATTGATGATGAGGAGCTGCTACTCAAGGGGAGCAGTAGGTATGATTCTGAAGTGTTGAAATTGCAAGTATGTGCCCTTTTCCATTGATGCCAAAGGGGGAGAGAAGACATGTGAAAAACAAGTGGTTGCTGATCAAAGGGGGAGCAATAAAGGGAGAGAAGACATGTGAATGGTTGTTGCTGATAGGGGGAGCTGTGACAGTAAGAAGAAGTTCTTGTCTTGATGGTTAAAACAATTTTTCACATCATATGTTGCCATCAATGACAAAGGGGGAGATTGTTGCAAGTATGGGCCTAATAGGTGTTGTCATTGATGTCAACATACTCCTATTGCACTAATGATAAGGTTTGGATGAGCTGTGAGCTGAGGATATTGATAAAATTAGTCTCAATCAGGAACAATGAAGAACAATGATGACAGTAAGGTAAAAGTCCAAGATAGGATGAGCATTAGAGGATGCGGATTAAAGGGTTTGTAGATATGTGTCTTAAGGTGGTCCAGTAGAGATTTCAGAGGTCCGCATGAAGATCTGAAGTAGTTATGGTTGTTCAAGTAAAACCGGTTCCGGTAGGTGTTAAGTGGTGACAGAATGAAACAGAAAGGTCCGGTGAGTTCCAGAAATGCATTTTCCAGTTCTGCAGATTTTAGGGAGCATTGAGGAAGTCTTTTTGGTGTGTCCAATAGATTGGTTTGTGGTTTGAAGGTCCGCAAACATCTATTCCTTTGTGACAGTAATGACAGTCTGTGTTCTTGAGGTTCCGGATGAAGGAGAGATGGATTTCAGTAAGCAGATGAAGTGAGGATGTTCTTGGTGATTCAGGCAAGCTTGTGGAAGTCTTTGGATCATGTCTAGTTTGTGTTGATGGTTCACAGTGAACTTGGTGTTTGCATTTGAAGAATAACTTCCAGATGATGGCGTTCTTCCTAAGATAGGCTGACTAGATGAGTTATACATCTTGCAGATGTTCTTGTTGATGTTTTCTGACTTAGATGATCTTTCCTAAGTTGATGTCTTGTATAAATAAGGGATTGTGAAGTCATTTCAAAGTTGTCCTTGTGGAGATGAGAATGTTGTAGTGAGGAGGAGAGCGAAAGGTAGAGCAGAAGTATTGGGCTTAAATGGAACTAATTCAAGCATAGTGAAGATGCTATTCCCCAGTTGATGTATGTGATACTTATTTCTTTGTAGACAGTGTGTCTCTTGTAGGCAGTGAGCCTCTTGTGAGCAGTGTGCTCAGGTAGTGAGCCCTAATTGGCATGTGCCACTTTTTTCTTTCTATTCTTTTAACAGAGAATACAATCTTGGGTTAATCACCCTGTGGTTTTTCCCTTAACTAGGTTTTCCACGTCAAAATCTTGGTGTCTTATGTGTTGATGTGTTTCTTCTTTTGATTTGAATGCATTATGTTTCATGATTGATATACTGCTAATCACTAAGAGGATTTAAGTGTGTAATTGGAGAAAGTTTTACACAACTGAGTCAACCCCCCTCTTAGTTGTGTGCCCTAAGTCTAATAGTTTGCAGTCCATAGGTGATCTTATATCAAAGATTTTATCTCTTAATAAGTATTGGAAGCATATCTTTAAACATTATAAGTCCGGTAGAGCATAATATAGTGCTATTCAGAGCAGAACACTCAGCTGATTTGGTCTGCATTTCTTCGGTGCTGTAAATGTTGTTATGCAATTTTTTGGTGTTGTAAACACTTGTATGAAATGTCTAAATCAAGAGTTATAGGTTTTGAATCCACCGAAAAGATAGTTGTGAATGTCTGAGTATCGCTACATGGCTTGACAGAGTTTGACTGTGTCAGGGTCTGAGTTCTGATGGTCTGAATTTTGCCACAAGATGATATCATGCCTTGTGGTTCTAAAGGTAAGCTTAGGGATCTGTGAAGAGCCTTTGATATGATTGAAAGCATCTTGTGGTCTGCAATGAAAGTTGTACTCTAACAGATGAACTGAACTAGTGGCAGTTTGTGTTGGAGGCTGACATGATAAGTTTAATTTGTATGCGGTAAGTTCTATTATTTAGAACTTAATCCTAAGTGGTGGAATAATTGAGGCTGACATCTGTGAATGTGATTCAAGTGTTGTTTGGGTCTGCTATGAATTTTGGTGAATGAATTTGGCTGACAAGCTACTTAAGGTATGACTAAATGCTACACCTTATTAGACCAACCTATTATGAAGATTCTAAGTGTTGCAGATATATATATATATATATATATATATATGAGATCAAATTCAGTGTTTGGATGATGGATGATGCAAAAGAAAGGGTGTGTGTGTAAAATGTGAAAGATTGTGATTTTGTGAAGGTGAGAAGAGCAGAAGAAGAGATATCTTGTTCCCATGTAAAAGCAGAGCAGTGAAACAGAGCAGTCAAAGATGAAGAGTTTTGAGATAGTATTTTTGTGCTTCATTGGAGCTGTGACCATGCATGTGTAGATGTAATCTGAGTAGTTTAACCTAGCAGTGAGCCATCTTTCTTTCCTCTTTCATTCTCTAGGTAGTGATCCCATTTTGGCAGTGAGCCTTTCTTGCAGTGAGCCTTTCTTTAGGAAGTGAGCCATGGGTAGTGATCTATGAAGAGCCTTTGATATGATTGAAAGCATCTTGTGGTCCGCAATGGAAATTACAGTCTAACAGATGAACTGAACTAGTGGCAATCTGTGTTGGAGGCCGACATGATAAGTTTAATTTGTATGCGGTAAGTTCTATTGTTTAGAACTTAATCCTAAGTGGTGGAATAATTGAGGTTGACATATGTGAATGTGATTCAAGTGTTGTTTGGGTCTGCTATGAATTTTGGTGAATGAATTTGGCCGACAAGCTACTTAAGGTATGACTAAATGCTACACCTTATTAGGCCATCCTATTATGAAGATTCTCAGTGTTGCAGATATATATATATATATATATATGAGATCATATTCAGTGTTTGGATGATGGATGATGTGAAAAAAAGGGTGTGTGTGTAAAATGTGAAAGATTGTGATTTTGTGAAGGTGAGAAGAGTAGAAGAAGAGAGATATTGTTCCCATGTAAAAGAAGAACAGTGAATCAGAGTAGTCAAAGATGAAGAGTTTTGATATAGTATTTTTGTGCTTCATTGGAGTTGTGACCATGCATGTGTAGATGCAATCTAAGTAGTTCAACCTGGCAGTGAGTCATCTTTCTTTCTTCGTTCATTATCTAGGTAGTGATCCTATTTTGGCAGTGAGCCTTTCTTGCAGTGAGCCTTTCTTTGGGTAGTGAGCCATTGGCAGTGATCCCTAAGGCAGTGAGACTTCTTGTAATTCAGTATTGTTATTACATAATCATTGTGAGCTAACACTCACCATGGTTTTTCCCTGTTTAGGGTTTTCCATGTAAAAATTTTAGTGTTTATGTGTGTTGCTTTGTGGTTGCTTCTTCTATGTTTAATTTGCTTTGTTATTATCAAATGTGGCAAATGGATTAATGGTTTAATAAGTAAGAGGTTTAGTAGAATACTAATTCACCCCCCCTCTCAGTATTCTGGGTGTTCAACAATTGGTATCAGAGCTTGCTTCCTTGGAAGAAGTCTAACAACTTAAGGAAGATCTTGGAGATTGAACACATGGTAGGCAAAAAGTATTCTACTCCTCCTAAATAAAATGATTCAAATGAAACTATAGAAGAAGATTACATACTTGTCAATCAAGATGAACTCAAGGTTTCTCTTGAAGATCTTGAAAAGGTTGAATTAGAAAATAGGGATCTGAAAGATAATGTCAAGGAAGCAGATGAGTGCATCAAAAAATTGAGGGAGCAAGTCAATAAGTTCAAAGAAAAATATAAGGAGGTTAGTGAACAATTGATATTTGCAAATGAAACCTTGAATGATCTAAAAGTAGAAGTTGTAAAAGGAGCACAAGCAGAAGAAGACCTAAGTCAGTTACTGAAAAGCAAATTTGAAGACTATACAAAGCTTGAACAAGGAGTTGTGGATCTAAAAGATGATTTGAAACATGCATGGATTTAGGAAGATAAATTTAGAGTAAGTGCTGCCCAATATGATAAAATACTTGCAAGTTAGAAGAGTCGTGATGACAAAGAAGGCTTGGGATTTGAGAAAGGTGAAAGTTCTAAAGCCAATCAAGAAAAGAATGCTGAGATCAAGAAGGGAAAAGGCAAACAGATTCAAAATTAGAGTAACAAACTTAGAAGACCACCGGTCAGGCAACCAAATGCTCAAAGGTATCCTTCATTCAATGGTTATTGTAATACATGCAACAAGTTTGGTCATAAGGCTACTCAATGTAGGAGTAGAGTAAACCAAAATGTTCCATCATTCTCTAGTCAATGTTTCACTTGCAATAAAGTAGGTCACAAATCTAATGAATGCAAAAGTCAGATAAGGAATGTTTACAATAATGGAAGGAATGCTCAAACTTTCAAAGGTAACTACTTTATATGCAAGATGTTTGGTCATAGAGCTAGTGAATGCAGAAGTCAGATAAGGAACAACTATAATAATGGAAGGAATACTCAATCTTTCAATGGGAATTTCTTTGCATGCAATAGATTTGGACACAAGGCTAACCAATGTAGATCAATGATGAATGAAAGGAACAATGGATAGGGAAATGTTGTATGCTTCAATTGCAACAAGACTAGACATATTGTAAGATTCTACAAAAGAAATAATTTGAAGAAGGATAATCATGCAGAGATGAAGAAACCAGTACAAAAGGTAGATCTAGCAAAGATTAAGAAGAAGATGAACCAAATTTGGGTTAAGAAGGAAGTGCATGAAGTCAAGGATGAGTATGCATCAGACTTTGGTGCAGGTGCTTCCTCCAGGAAGTAAGTTGGGAGCTCTAGCTCAGGGGGAGCTTAAATGAAAAATCCTATTCCCCCAACCAGAAAAGTGGTGCTGATATTCAAAATGAAGGTATAAGCTAGAAAACAAGATAACATATCTTTTGAAGAAGATTCCAATAGAAAAGAATCTAATGTAGTGGATTGCAGAGCAATTTAGATCGACTGTAGATAACAGAGTAAGAGTTTGACAACTTTTTGAATCAACACTTATAACGATTAGATTTTGATGAAAAGGGGTTAAAATAGGATTCATTTGAAAGGAAATCACATTGCATTCAAACCCTCAAGTGGCTAAGGAGACCTGAGAAGTGAGCTAAGGTGAATTCAAGCATCTGGTGAAGAA
This sequence comes from Cunninghamia lanceolata, assembly GCA_027924645.1. NCBI lineage: Eukaryota > Viridiplantae > Streptophyta > Pinopsida > Cupressales > Cupressaceae > Cunninghamia > Cunninghamia lanceolata. The sequence continues at coordinate 124,887 of BSBN01000490.1, read as the reverse complement.
ACCCTAATGGAAGCAAAAGGTATTTACTGTTGTCTCTTTTGAAAAGTTTCTGTGTTGAGTTAGTAAAGATGTCTACTCCTCAAGTAGTAGAAATTACCGAGAGGCTCCAACCCAAATTCAAGAAACACCCATTCAAATCTCTAGAAATTGATCCAGATGGTGCATTTTCTGAGGTTTCGCATGGGGTTATGCACACTGAAGACATTAGGGCATACATACATGCAAACTTGGAAGAATATGACCATATGAAGCTAGGGCAAATTTACTTAGATGAGTTGACAAATAACAATCTTGAATTGAAACAAGAATACAATGCTCTGCATGAGAAGAATTTGGATACCTAGTTAGATTTTCCTGTATTCTTGGATGATGCTTGGGTTAGGTATGTTCTAAGAAGGATTCATGATGAGTTCCTTTGACTTGACATGACCTATATGATAACAAAGGAGGCCATCAAAGTAGTAACTAGCATGTGCTCCATTGGAAAGGTTCTGGCCTTAAAGACTATGAAGAATAATACAGTAATGCAGTTGACAGGTGAAAAGTTTGATAAGAGGGCACTAACGGTAAATGATATTGTGGATCCAGTGGTTAGATTTGCATCAATGGTTATTGGTTACAAGGTCTATTTATCCAATAGGGGTAACTCAGTCTCTGCAATAGCCATATATACAACATATGATATGGTTAAGAATAATACAGACTATGACCAATGTGAGTTGCTCTGGCAACAATTGATGGAGAATCTAAAAAGGACAAAAGACACAAAATATCCCTTCAAGTATGGAACTCTAATCATCTATTTATTCTTCTATTTTCTGAAGGAGTTATCAGGTATGGATAATATTTGTTGGCTTGGTCATTCACCAGTAGTAGCACAAATTAGAAATCATCTACAGAGTTTGGGAAATGTTGATAAACAAAATGTAGCTTTATGGGGATATTTTAAAAATTTCCAAAAGAAAATGCAGGCTAGGGCTAGAATTCCTAAGAATGTTGTGAAGAAATATGAAAAAGACATTGTATTTATGGTGGACAAAGATAAATGCTTCATGGAGGCAGTGGAACCAAGAACTGTATGGGTCCCAGCCATGGGATATGAAGTCACAGAAGACATCCTAACTGGCTTGGTAGACCTGATGTTAAGCAAACCAAAATATTCTAAGGAGGAAAGATTTGGGACATTTGAAGAATTATCTATCAAAGTTTTTATGGAACAAAAACAACTAGAGATTAAAAGAAATGTAAAGAAATGGGTAGCTAATTATTCAATGAGCCAAGGGTTCACAAAGGAACAAATAAATGAAGCAAGAGCACAAGTAATTGAGACATCTAGTGCTCTGGAGGGGAAATCTTCAAAGACTCTAGAGAATAAAGAGGAGAAATCTGAGAAAGAAAAGCCTGCATCTAGCTCTGGGAGAATAACAAGAGCCTCATCCTTAGTAGTAGCTTCCTCTAAGACCTATAGGTCCTCTATTGAGGTTGAGAAAGAAAAGAAAAAACCTATAAACATTGAAAAGCAAGTGCCTTAGAAGGAATCCAAATAAAAGAAGAAAAGAAAGAAAGCAAAGGCTACAAAGAGAGTATATGTAAGCCTTGGAGCTAGAGAAGAAGAAGAAGAGGAAATAGAAACAGATGAAGAAATCAAGGCTAAGAAATTAAAAATAGATGAAACTACTGCAAGCAAAAAGGAGAAGCCTTCTAGAAAGGTTAAGGACAAAAAGAGAAAGAAAGGTGAAAAGATTGAGACCAAAGGAGATGAAGCAACAATAAATTTGGAAGCTACAGTGAATGCATTTGCTCAGCATGGAACCTTGAAACCCATTGCTGATTTGTATGATGAAAGATTAGATGCAGATAAGGTAATAATTGAGACAGTAGTTGTAAGATGTTTGGATATGTTTAGTAAAGTATTAATTGAAGTTATAGACTAGTTACCAGATAATTCAGCCAGCATCATGACAGCAAGAAAAGAAGGGGCCATGGCCAAAGATGCTGAGATAAAGGAATATGTCCTGTTGAAACTTTGCCCAAACATCACAAGAGAAGAAAAAGTTAAAATCACTAAGAAGCTCAGTGATGAATTTAGAACCAAGAAGAGAGTTAATGATCTGATGTCTGGTGACACTGAGAATCTAGTCAAGGAAACTGAGGAGATAACACTAAAAGTGTTACATGAGCTGCAAATCCCAATCATTGCTGACACTAATGAAGAGGAACATAATGATGATGTTGATAATATAGTTTCAGAGATAAATATGGAACAAAGTATAGTTACTCCTCTGGTGGGCATAGGAAATGAAGAAGAAGAGAATACAAAATAGAGTATGGATCAAGTCACTAGTAGAATTTGGCAAATAAATGACTACATGACTCAAACTTCCAGTCACAACAACTAAAAATGACTAAATTCTACTAATTTTTTGTAACCCAGCTATAAATGAGTAAATAAACGACTAATTTGGTCGTTGACTAAAAAATTATTTAGTCATACAAAAAAAAATGACTAAATAGTTAGTCATGCAAATACAAATTAGACAAAAAAAACATTTCGGCAAATTATTGGTAGGAGTGTATTGCATGTGATTCATTATTCATTGAATTCCTCATTTCGTTGGTTAGCTTGGCACTGAGGCATTTTGGGTTATAGAAGCTACTTGCATGGGCAATAAAGCTTGTTTAGAGACGAACTGAAGACTTCTAAAAGGCAGGTAAGGAGTTTAGAGTTTGTTGCAATGAACTTGAAGTCAGTGAGGCCCTCTGCAGCGAAGTTAGATTTGGGGATGCCCTCTACAACGAATTCAGAGGTAATTCAAAACCCTTATTACATTAATACAGCTTTTTGATTGGCAACTTACAGTAGTTACATAGGCAACTGAGTACCAGAACCATATAGGTAGTTTAGGGTTTAGGGGACTATTTTTTCATTAGTTTCCTCTACGCATTTTAGAGCATATATATGGGAATTGAACTTGTAACTCAAGTGAAACACCACCTTCTTCTAGTCATTGGAAGAATTCCATATTCTTAAAGCCCATAGAAAAAACTACAGAATTGGCACTGAGGATTTTATTTATGAATTCAACCCAAATGCCATTTCCTAATGCCTCCATAAAAGTTTGTTGAGCCAACTCTAGTTCATCACGCTCAACATGAAGAACCCCAATGTTGTTTAACAATTCAATGGGTACTTCTTCTCTTCTCTTCTTCAGAAGAGACTTTGCTACTTTAAGAGAATCTAAGGCTGCATTGGGGTCTGATGATATTAATAACTCACCCATCTTGATAAATGCATGGGCATCACGTCATGGATCTATGTGAGTTGCCTTTATTAAAATTTCCAAAGCCTTCTTTGCCTGCCCTTGCTAAGCATATATATGACATACAAATTTTAAGCTCTCATAGTTCTCAGGGTGGACCTCCAGAACCTTTTCAAAATTTGAGAGAGAACTCTTAAGATCTCCCAGCTTCAATTGAACCTGTCCACAAAATCCTGTGGCCTCTGGCTTTCCTTGACTGATGCCATGTAGTAGCGGCTAGTGGTGTCATAATCACCTTTACTATGATAAGATCGTGCAAGATTATAATATGAATGAGATTTCATGAGAGGGTGATTAGTTCTAACAAGAGCTATCTCAGTCAACTATTCCACAAGAACTGTGAAGAAAAAATGGTTTTCTAAATGATTCAATGCCATTGCATAGTACGAGTATAATTCAAAGGCTCTGCGCATCTTTTCCATTCCTTCATGAACACTACCTTTTTCACTAACTGTGAGAATCCTACAAGTAAAAAATGCACAAAACTAACCACAAAGATTTATGTAGAGGCAAAACATCATTTCTAATGCCTCCATAAAATTTTGTTGAGCCAACTCTAGTTCATCACGCTCAAAATGAAGAACTCCAATGTTGTTTAACAATTCAATGGGTACTTCTTCTCTTCGCTTCTTCAGAAGAGATGTTGGCATCTTAATAGAATCTAAGACTGTACTGGGGTTTGATGATATTAATAACTCACCCATCTTGATAAATGCATGGGCATCACTTGGATCTATGTGAGTTGCCTTTCTTAAAATTTCCAAAGCCTTCTCTGCATGACCTTGCTGAGCATATATATGGCCTTCAGCTTTTAAGCTCTCACAGTTCTTAGGGTGGACCTCCAAAACCTTTTCAAAATTTGAGAGAGAACTCTTAAGATCTCCCAGCTTCAATTGAACCTGTCCCAACCCAAAGTATGGCAACACAAAATCCTGTGGCCTTTGGCTTTCCTTGACTGATGCCATGTAGTACTAGCCAGCGGTGTCATAATCACCTTTACTATGATAAGATCATGCAAGATTATAATATGAATGAGATTTCATGAGAGGGTGGTCAATTGAAACAAGAGTTATCTCAGTCAACTGTTCCACAAGAAAATGCTACCCTGTGAAGAAAAATGGTTTGCTAAATGATTCAATGCCATTACATAGTATGGGTATAATTCGAAGTCTCTACACATCTTTTCCATTCCTTCATGAACACTAGCTTTTTCACTGACTGTGAGAATCCTATAATTAAAAAATGCACAAAACTAACCACAAAGATTTTTCCCCATTTTAAACAACAAAATTGCCAAAAAAATGTGTTTAAAACCTGCAAAAAAATGCAAATAAAATCATGTTGATTTTCATGCCAAAAAAAAAACCATGAGACCATAGCTTTTTGCTAACTATTTTGCTTTGATAGATTTTTTCCAAGCATCCATAGCTTGTTTGAAATCACCTGTTTTAGGCTTTTAGCCATAGTAGCAAAGCAGTGAACTGTTTGATAAAATGCTTTGGTAGACATGTATGAAAAATGTGGTAGCATAGACAAGGCAATGAACTTTGGAAAAAATGCCTCAAAGAAATGTGGTCTCATGGTGATGGAATGCCATGACGAATGCCATGACAAGCAAATTGTTATGGATTGTCATGGCATTCCATTATCATGAGACCACATTTCTTTGAGGCATTTTTTCAACCAGTTCACTGCCTTGTCTATGCTATTGCTTACTATTATGCTTTGATAGATTTTTCCAAGCATCCATAGCTTGTTCGGAAGCACTTGTTTTAGGATTTTAGCCATAGCAACAAGGCAATGAACTATTTGATAAAATGCTTTTGTAGACATGTATGAAAAATGTGGTAGCATAGACAAGGCAATGAACTATTTGAAAAAATGTCTCAAAGAAATGTGGTCGCATGGAATGCCATGACAAGCAAATGCAATTGGTAGCTGCTCCTAGTTATTAGTTATGCAATGTGAAGTAATTGCATAACTGCTTAGGTTGACTTTGTAAAAACTATATTGTAATTGAAAATTTGTCATCTATCAACATCTAGTTATTAGTTATGCAATGTGAAGTAATGCTTTGAGTTTGAAAGATGTGCAATGCAATGTAATCAACAATTTGATATAAACTACAAAAATCTATTTTTTACAATTCATTAGTTAAACTCTCTATTTTATTTTCTCTCTATAAATCTATTGTTATGGAAATGCCTTTCAATTAAAAAAAATAGTTTTTGTCTCTTAGTCTACAATTTTTTACTTTTTAAAAAAAATCTGATTTTTCCTGATTGTTCAAAAAATCTTGAACTTTTGGTTTGCCAATTTTTACCCCAAAAGATTTTTGTTGCTATGTGTAGAACATTATAAATGGATCAACGTCGAAGGTTGACTATGGATCAATACCATGCATTTGATGAGAGAGTAGCCAATGAGAGGGACATGGACAAATATCCATGTCCATGTAATGATTGTCTTGGTGCAAAGGTGAAAAAAAGAAATCTGATTTATCGACATATGATAAGATATGGGCAAAGTGGTATAATCCCTTGGGATTACAATTATTATGAAGATATGATAGAATTGTAGAGTGTGAGAGATGAAGAGGCAACAAACATAGATGAAGTGGCACCAAACATATTTGAAGAGGTAGCAATATTGGATGATGGGTTTGAAGTTGATAGAATGTTGAATGAGGGTTTAAATGATGATTGGGCCAAGTTGATGGAGGATGCTTTAAATCCTGTGTATGCTAATTGCAAGTTAAGTCATTTGACAACAATCCTTCAAATTCTTAACTTGCAAGTGGTGTTTGGTTGGACAAATGAGAGTGTAGATCAGTTATTGGCATTATTAAGTTCATTACATTACCACCTGACTCCACATTTCCAACAAAATGAAGTCAATGTAAAAAGCAAATCACTAAGCTAGGCTTAGGGTATGAAAACATCCACACATGTGTGAATGGTTGTGTATTATTTCACAATAATCTTGCAAGTGAGAGTGAATGTCTAAAATGTCATGAAGCGAGGTATAGAAAAGGGTTGAAATCAGCTGTGGTTCCTAGAAAGGTTCTTCGCCACTTTTCGATAATCCCATGATTACTCTGAATGTATAGGTGCATAGACATTGCTGAACTTATGCAATGGCATGCCCAAAATAAGAGCACTGATGGAAAACAATGACATGCGCCTAATTCTAAGACGTGGATGGAATGTGATAACAGATGGCCTAATTTTTCTCAAGATCCTCATAATATAAGGTTGGGTTTGGCTCTAGAAGGGGTGAACCCATTCTCAGATCAAAGTACTAAATGGTCAACTTGGCCAGTGTTTTTAATAAATTATAACTTACCTCCATGGTTAGCAACTAAACCATTTTTCTTAATGCTATCATTGATTATACTAGGAAAGAAAAGTGTGACTTCAGATACAATTGATGCTTATCTAGAGCCATTATATGATGAGCTAATGAACTTGTGGAAAGGAATTGAAGCAATTCAATCTTTAAGGGATGGTCATTCAATCAAATTCACTTTAAGAGCTTCCTTATTGGTTATGATTCATTATCTTCCTGCATATGGCACATTGTTTGGTCTTAGTGTTCATGGATACCATGGATGTCCTACTTGCAACTTTAAGGATTTTGTGAGGCACTCAAGAAGATAGCGTAAGTGTATTTATTGTGGAGATCATGCTTACCTTAAAATGGATCATCCCTATCGTTGATAAAAAACACGTTTCAATGGTCAAGAAGAGAATCGTGAAGCACCATTTCTAATAATGGGTGAGTACATTGTTGAGAATGGCGAAAAAAGAATGTCATTTATTGAAAATGATGGGATTGCTGGTAATAGATGTGATCCATGTAATGAAAGTGGTGTAAAATGGTTTTGGTTGTGCATATTCTATAAGTTGCCATACTTTAAGGATATAACCATTAGGCATACTATTGACTTTATGCATACTGAGAAAAATATAGCCTGTGCTATTATAGAAACTCTTTTTGGTACTTTTGATACTATTTCATCATGTGAAGACTTTTGACAACTAAAGATTCATTGAAATCTTTGGGTTAAAAAATGTGATGATGAAAAAATATAGAAAACCTAGTGTTCCTTATGTCTAGACAAAGGAACAACGTGCACAATTCTTACAGTTGATGTCTCATACTAGCTTTCCCACTAGATATGTAAGTAGTAGTATTAGAAGACAAACTGACATTAATGGCTTAAGAGGCCTCAAGATCCATGACTATCATGTCATAATCAAGAATATTTTACCTATTATGGTAAATATATCAAGTTTGGAAAAGGGGCCAAGATTGGAAATTATAAGGTTGGACCTAATATTAAAGAGAATGAGTTTACATGTATTAGATCCTTCAAACTTTGATAGTTTGAGGGAGGAGGTTGTTGAAGTCCTTTGTCTATTGGAACGAGAATTTCCACCAACAATCTTTAACATTTCTATTCATCTTTTGATACATCTAGAATATGAACTAGAGCATTGTGGCCCAGTAAGAACAAGATGGACGTATCCTATAGAATGATATATGAAGGTTTTGAAAAAAAATGTTCGTACTAGGGAAAAATTGGAAGGTAGCATGTCTGAGAGATATTCAATGCAAGAGGCCATGGGATTTTGCACAGAATATATGAAGGATTTTAAAAATGTCAATCGATGTGTATGGGATGATGACGAAGATGAGAGAGTTGCAGGTGAAGTATTAGAAGGAAATGGATGTCGCTTCAAGCTATCACATCAGGAAAGAAGTGCGATACATGCCTATATTCTTCAAAACACATCTTCGTTCGATAAGTGGCATAGGTAAAAAAAAATTACACAATAATTTATTTACTCAATTGCATTTACACATTTATATTATTAATCTTACTATTTTTACGTTAATATTCTATGTAGAAGAACAAAATCAAGCTTGGATGCAACATTGACCTCAAAAGCGTAGACGTCATGATTTGATTGGAGGTGATTATTTTCCAAAATTTGAAGAATGGATTGCTAATGCAGTCAGTGATGCAAAAGAAGAAGGTCAAGATATAACAATGGAGGAAAGTGAGATTTCACAATCTCCACATTTATGGGCTAAGCATTTTAGTGGAATGTGGGTGTATGGTAGTCATTTAAGAGTGGAAGAAAAAGACAAAGGAAAAACAATTTGTGATTGTGTTGTTAGTGCTGAATTTCTTCACGAAACTGAGAAGAAATTTTATTTTGGATTCATCCAAGAAATTATTCAAGTGGATTTTGGTGAAAATAGTCCTATATTATTAAAATGTAAGTAGATCCGACCATCTGTAGTACAATTTGATGAGTATGGATTTGTATGCACAAATACACGATAATTTTTATCAGAGACAAATGAGCTGTATGTTTCCCCTCTTCAAATTAACTAATTAGAAATCTAATTGATGATGTAAGAAGCCCAGGATGGTCTTATGTCATTCAAACAGTCTCGTTCGAAATGAAAATTCATGGAAATTGTCGATATAATTCATGATGGGCAATATGTTAATTTACAAGAAACATTCAAAGAAGTGGATGAAGACGATGGAGTGTTTGAAGAAGAGATTTTGATTACCAATGAAGAGATTGGGAGAGAGAATATATTGCATGTCACTGATGAGGATGAGGAAGAAAATCAAGCAAATGCAGATAGGAGTGATCAAGATTCTGGTCTTGCTAGCAATGTAGATGATTATGATGATGTTTTGTCACCTTAACTAGCCTGCCACCTTAAGAGGTTAGCTTTTCACCTAAACTTTGGTTATATGTGGTGGTACTTGTCTAGGTTTTAGGGTTTTGAGTCAGCTTTTCTCACTTGTCTTCTTTTATTCCCCTTAAAACCCTAAGTCTTGTAGTCATGTTGTTACTTTATGTTATAATCCATCATTGACTACCTAGCCTAAGTTACCGATCATCTAAGTTATAACCCTGAGTCTATTATGTCATAAAGTGACCGGCCCCAAGACCTAGTGTTTACCTATTGCTGCCCATCAAAGTCATATTCTATATAAATTTCTTAATTCCTAAGTCTTTGTAGGGGCTTGGAGTGCCACATGGCAGGATATCGCAAGCCTGGATAACTGCTGATACTGACGTCATATCTCCACCGTGCGACTGCGAAATGAGGATAGGTGTAAGGTATATTGTGGCCTATGGCCATAATATTGATGATGCAGGAGATTGTGGTAGGTGTCAAAAGATGAAGTGAAGAGGTAGGGCTGATAAGGATCAGACGGTAGCACAGTGTCGCAGAAGGATCCTGTCTGCAGGAAAGATTCTATGTGCGGCCGCGAGATGATGACACGTGGTCTATTTTCTGAAGGAAAGAAAAGGATTATGAAGGGGATACATGTGGAAGGCTTAGTAAACTCTTGTAGAGCCTAAAGAAGGTGGCCCACCTGCTATTGCACGACCGCAAAATGATGCCACATGGCTGCGTAGGACAAAAAGAGATGAAGCAAAGAGGTAGGGCCGATAAGGATTAGACAGTAGCGTAGTGCCGCAGAAGGATCTTGTCTGTAGGAAAGATTATGTGCACGACTGCGAGATGATGACACGTGGTTTGTTTTCTGAAGGAAAAGGCTTATGAAGGGATATACATGCAAGGCTTAACATGCTCCCACAAAGCCAAAAGAAGGTGGCCCACCTACTACTGTGCGGCTATGGAATGATGCCACGTGGCCATGTAGGAAAAAAAAAGATGAAGTGAAGGGGTAGGGCTGATAAGGATTGGATGGTAGCACAGTGTCGCAGAAGGATCTTGTCTGCAAGAAAGATTCTATGCACGGCCGTGAGATGATGACACATGGTTTATTTTCTGAAGGAAGGAAAAGGCTTATGAAGGGGATACACATGGAAGGCTTAGCACCCTCCCATAGAGTGAAAAGAAGGTGGTCCACCTAGTACTGTGCGGCCATGGAATGATGCCACATGGCCGTGTAAGACAAAAAGGAAAAAAAAGTTAGCAAAAGGAGTGTCCAAGTGGAGAGGTTTGATTGGTTGTTGGCTTTTCAACGTAAAAGTTTAGATTTTCAAAATCTGGTGGGTAATTCACATCTGTTGATCTCACAGTTTGAAGACTTCATCGATGGTCTAAATTCAAATTTTTTGTATAGACATTGGGTGCCATCCTTGTGCCATGAATTTGCAGTAAAGGCCGAAGTGACATGCAGTAATGAGGCAAGCCCTAATTTGTAAGCTGAATTAAAGCAAAAGGAAAGGGTTTTTTCATGAAATTTTCACAAGCATGAAGAGAATTCCTGCGCACAATGAGCACTTGGTTGAAGAAATAATAAAATTCCAAGCTTCTGCACGTAAAACCAATAAGTTTAATCTTTGCGAGCTATGTTTATTTCAATTGAAGTTGCTGTCTTGTTTAAGAAATTTGAGCATTACTAGAGAAAAACCCTAGTTTGGTAGGAAACTACTTTAAAGATGAGTCACACAAGCTAGCCTTTGACTTCGAAGAGGGGTCTACAAGAAGGCTCATAAATGTGCATGGTCCTAGTGGGCCAAATGACAGGTTGTTAGACTTATGCTCTACGTGCCGAGATGCTCAATTACCTGTGCCTGGATGGATCCTATTTAAATATTGGTATGATAGGAGGGAGTTCAAAGCCCCTATCTATAATGCTCGTAACCTTGACCTGGAAAATTTAATGTGCCCTAATGTGTTCATAAACCATGATTTTGTAAGGGAAGTTGTACAGAGGTATGATCCTAGGTCTAGGGCTATTTTGGCAGGAAATAATGTAGTCATGATCAGAACTACAAAGGCCTACATCACAAAAGTATTTAGTTTAAACCCTGCTGCCAGCAAGAAAATTGATCTCAATGCTCTAAAGGAAGAATATAAGAATGTTCAACGTGCATACAGAGCTTTCAAGTTGCCCAAGTATAGACCAAGGGGAATTGACAGAAAATTGGTGAAAATCTCAGACAAGGAGGAAGAACCTTTTGATGTGTCACTATTTATGCACTATTTTGTGAAGACATATCATACTCTATGCCAGGTGTTGGGAAGAGATGCATTGGACAAGATTCCAATCTCCATGATGATGCTAGTTGCTAATGTACATGATTTTTCAACCATGGAGCCCTTTGGTTATGCAACTTATATAGCAGACAAAATACATAAGCAATTGATTGAAATTAAGATTAAGTTGTATCCTGTGGATGCAAAGGTGGAGTTTAGTTGGTATTCAATGATGTGCCACATGTTTTTACATGCTAGATCAGGAATGTGACACAAAGATTTGCATGTTAGAGAAGTTGATCATGATGGTACTTTGCTCCCTATCCAGATGTGGAGTTGTATGAAAGACACACACTGTACAAATGCAGACTATGTAATTTTTGAGGAGCATTTTGTCAGAAAGCTATTGGGTTTCCTAGAACTTGAAGGTGAAATAATTCACAGAGATGTGCTTGATTTTCTAAGACCACTGGATAGAACCCCTGAGTTGGGAATTCAACACAACTGCGGTGATTGGTTTCTTCATATTGATACCGCCTATATCAAAGTTTATGGGAGTAGGGTTGCCCCATACATATTGCCAAAATATGTATTAAAGAGAATTGCATTTTTAGAAATCATAAGGCAATTAAATGAGTCAGATAAAGAGCATCTGAGACTGCAAAAGAAGGGGTCTTTCTTCCCCATTTCTATTAGGTTTTGTGTTTTTTTGGCTGCTAATAAAGATGCTCTTCATCAAATTGATTCAATGTTGGTAGTTTTTAGGATGGGGTTGGAACAACCAAGGGTGTTTGACCCAGAAGGATTCATTAATAAAGCGAGGCTTGGCATCAGAAGGCCCTAATTTACCCACTAGGTTTTGTTTGATGAAGATGTAGTAAGAAATTGTGCCACAATGGAAGAGGTTCATTTTTTTAGGAAAATGTGGGAAATAGTGATGGAAGGAGAAAGAATGAGAAAGAATTTGAATTCTGCATATCTTGGGGTATTTGTAGAAGATAATGATCCAATAGTAAGGATCCGAAACTTTTTTACCAATGCAGATGATTTGATTGAAAGTGCCCACTAGGTGAAGAGAGGCCTGCATATGACCCAAGCAGTTCAGGCAAGGCATATAGAAGGAGTGAATCACCTGATGCACCTCTAACTAAGAAAGTAAAAATCATTGACTTAGAACATGAAGAAGAAATAGAGCTGATAGATTTGGAGGACAAAATAAATGAACAAGAACAAGAAATTTCCCAATAGGTGAATTCACCTGTGAGAATAAGGCCTTATGCCTCTTCTGATAACAAATTGGCAAGGTTAATTTCTAGTCATCAAATAGATATAGAGGACATCAGAATACTTGCTTGCTCCTAATTCTTGGAATATGATGCCTTTGTTAACACCCCTGAGTTAAAGGGATATGTATTGAAGGTGAGGAATGAAGAATTTCAAAAGAAAGTGGAAGAAGTAAAGAGAGGAGCCGATCCAGAAAAATATGAAGAGATAACTTAGAGGGTGTTGAATGAAGTAAGCCAAGACATTAGTAGGATGACCCCTGAAGAGGGAAGAGCTTTGGTGGAGAAGAGTGGTCTACTATTGCTTCCCCACTAGACTTTGGCAAATGCAATTGCATTTGACATTGTCACAAGGAATGGCACAGATGTCTCTGATGATCAAGTGGATAAGGCTCTCTTTGGTGTAGGTTTTAATCCCAGATTTGAGACCTTGGCAATATAGGTATTGGCCCCAAACAATAATAAACCAAGGGTTGGTCTGGGAGAATTGATAGGGGATGTAATAATAAAGAGAGTGTCAGACACTCCTACTCCTCAAGTTGTAAGCTTGAGTGTTCACACAACCCAATTTGCTGAGGCTATAACAAATAAATTACAAAAAGACTATGATGAGCTTCTATTGAAGTATGGGCAAGCTATGTCTAAATTGAATAAATGTAAGGAGAAGTTGTGGTTGGCTCTAGGCACTTTAGCTTGGAGTGTTCCTACTTTTGTAGAGACTACAGAAGCATTTCCAATAGATAGAGAGGCACTGCTCTTAGAAATTAAGGAGATAAAAGAAGAGGTGAAGAAGCTGAAGGATGAGAAAAAGAACAATGTAGACAGAGAAATAGCTACAAATCTAATCAATCATAGGCTATCCAAGATCACAGCCATGGTTGATGACACATGGATGTCTTATTCAAATTTGAAAATAGCCTTGGACAAACATGAGAGGGATAAGGAAAGCCTGAAAGACATGTGTAGAGTGTGGCTACCAAGAACTAGAGAGATAAGGGAAGTTCACAGATGTTCTAGGTTTGCCCCTGATGCTCTAGCAGAAATAAAGTTGACACTGGATATGTTAATTTTGTTAGAAGAGGTGGTGGCCTTTCAACTAAAATTGGACAAGGTTTTGAATGAGAAAAGACAGTCAATAGAGAATATAGACAAAAAGATTATGCCAAGCATATTGGAGGATGATGGACAAATCAAAAGTCTATATAAATGGAAGGCTGACTTTGAAAGTATAGCTGGCCAACTTATATCATCAAGTTGTATAGATGGTGACCCAAGCATGAAGATTTTAAGTTCTACACTTGATAGGTTACATGTGCTAGAATTAAATTTTGAAATATTCTTGTTGTCGATGAGGATTGCACCCTTATACAAAGCTATGAAGCCCTGCAATCCTTCGAAACATGGGGACAAACTCAGGTTGTGGGTGAACTTGGAGCTATTTTTGCTCAATTTGTGGTAGTTTGGGCCCTTATTTTTAGGGATTTCTTGGTTTGCTTGTGGATCACTTTGGAGGACTTATTTTTAGAGGTAGTTAGCTGTAATTTCATTTTGCATGCCTCTTGGAGAGAGAAAACTATATATTGTAAAGAAAAACTTAGGTTTTGCTAGTTCTTGCATTCTTTTCTCTTTTACACATTGAGAAAGATGTTTTGTAACTCATTATTTATAGATTTTATAGAGATCACAACAAGTTATAGGTTCAATTTCTTTGTTCTTCATGCAATATTTTCCTTTATTTTTTATTGAAATCAAGTGTTTGCCTTTCCATTAATGCTACTTGTATGGATGGTTTGATGAAATTTTAATGTGTTTTAATATCGAAACCTTTAAAATTATTGTCTCATTCTTACTTGCGAGTGTTAAGCATAGTGATATCATAGGTCTTAGGTTGTGTTAATGAAAATAGTTCTTTCATGTTGTGAAAATTCCTTTTCCTTCATAAAGAGTTTATCTTCCAGCATTAGAAATATTTTTAATATTTATGCCAAGATTGGATTGTGTGGGTCAGATTTTTGAAATCTATTGTGAACTAGATTGCATTTTTTCCATCCTTATCAAGTGCATCACCAAATTTTATAGTTTTTGTTACCTTATAGTTTCTTTCTTACCCTTTTCCAAAATAGAAATCATAGTTTCAAATACAATATTTTAAGGGAACTAGCCCATAATCTAGAGGTTGAAACTCATTATAGGTCACCCATAGCCTGAGTTTGTCCCCATGTTTCGAAGGATTGTAGGGCTTCACAGCTTTGCATAAGGGTGCAATCCTCATCGACAACAGTTTTTAGCACGCCCAGTGGTGGAATGCCCAGTGGGACATTTTCAGTTCAAAAAGAACTTATTACTACTGTTGTTTGGTATGCAAAGCAGGGTTTTCAGCCTTTCAGGGTAAACATAGCATACTTGGCAACTCAAATCTCTAATTTTCACATGTAGATCTAGTGAACAACACATGAAGAAAGTCACATACTGAAGGATTGGGTGTTTTCTTTAGTATCAATAGCCTTTGGAGGCAAAAAATTATCAAACACCCTAGCGCCTCTAAGTAAATGGCCAGACCATATCCTTTTGTTGCATTTAATGGAGGCAGCCTGTTACAACTTGTTCAACATGACGATATTCCAGTTGCAGCCATTAAAGGTCTGCCATGCTTTACTAGAGAAGATCACACCACAACTGTTGAGCACATTCAGGATGTGGCAATGCTGTGTTCAGTACATAATGTTACCCAAGATAATGTAGCAATCAAACTCTTAGCTGCATCGCTGAAAGGGAAAGCTTTGTAGCGGTTTAGAGGACTCACAGCAGGCTCAATCACGTCATGGGATGATCTGGGAGATGGGTTGCATAAACATTTTGAGGACAAATCCAATCTTTTGTCTCTACTGCAGCAGCTGAGTACCATCAAGAGGGTTTCACATGAACATATGTCTGATTTCAATTATCACTTCTAGAGGACTTGGGATAGAATCCCCGTAATGGTAAGGCCTACACCACATCATGCCTTTCTATTTTATCTTAGAGCTTTAGATAGCAAAATATCTATTATGATTTAGGCTATGAGTGGATCTACCCTTCCTGATGCTTTTGAGATTGCTGTTAGAGCAAAGAACTACCTTATTCTAGTAGGGAAAATAGCCTCAAGGCCTCCCTTACCCTTTTTTTTGCAAGTCCAGCCACTTGAGCCCATAGCAGTTCCCTTTTTGACTGTTGTCCTAACTGTTCCAGCCATAGGACACTAGGTTGCTGCTCAAGAGATTGTTGTTCCAGTCCAAACTCAAGAATTATAGGAGATTAAAAGCACAATTGAGATCATGGAAAATGAATTTGTTAGTTTCGAGAGGCAAATCAATCAAGAACATAAGCCATACCAGGCCCAGTATCAATCTAATTAGCCAAATAGGCCACCCTTCCAAACTAATCTACAGGACCTAAGAAGAAATTGTAACCCTGAGGTAGTTTTTATGAATTGGCAAAGCCCTAATTTTTGTGGTCTAAGTTATCCCCAAGGCCAAGAGATGGGTTTTGAATGCAAACAGACTCCTCAGGAGATGAAAATCCCAAGTTTCATAAGTTCTAGGAGCCTGTCTGCATTCAAGACCAGTCCATTTGTCCTCAATTTCAGCCATATTAGGAACCCAAACCAATCAAAATCACAAATGCCAGGCCAGTAGCTGAGAAATCAAATAGAGAACAAGAAGTTACTATTATTTGTCCTGCAGCCATGACTGATTATGAACATAATGAATGTGTGAAGGAAGTTGATTCAAACTTGGTCCTGAACCCTATGCATTTTGAATCATTTGAAAAATTTTCTAATGTTGTGTATAAGATGAATGAAAGCAGAATACAGAGGTCACAAGGTGAAAGTCTTCTCTTACAAAGACAGAATGCCCAAGTTACATTGGAAAAAGCCCCGTGTGAGGAGGAAGAACTGGTTTCTTTGTTTGACCAGTTACCTGGTTTTGTTGAGCCAAATGAAGAGCTCATACCATAGGTAAAAATAATAGAACAATAGGAAGATGCAAGTAATTGTGATGATTTGCTGGTTTACCAAGAACGGAATGAGGACAGACATGAGAACACTGGGAGTTTGGAGCTTGAGTCAACTATCCTATTAGCTGTTCCTAAAAGCCTTCAGAGATCTGATAGTTTTGATGAGTTGTTGGCAGTCCTAACTGAAGAAGATGATTCATTAACCATGGAGGAGGAATTGATATGGTAGATTATCATGCAAGATGAAATTCTTGAACAACAGAGTGATGAAACTCATCTAGTTTCAGTGCAAGATTATCAGTTGGATGAGAGCATGTTTTTGGTATTATAGAGGATTTTTGTTCTAACATTGATAATGATCTGATATTATGTGAATCAACAGTATGTGATCAGCTTATTCAGGTCAAATAAACAAGTATTCCTTCATTTCATTCATGTGAGCTAACCTTTCAAAATCATATTGAAATTGTAACTAAAAATAGGACAATAGATCTTAATAAGGAAACCAGGGGTATGAGAGAAAAGTTCATCATTGCAAGAGGATGTCCCATTAGGGATTTACCTGACAAAGAGCTTAAAAGGGAGATATAGATTGTTGTTGTACCCAAGAAGCAAATTATAGACTCAGAACAATAGAATGAGATCATTTATTCACCTTATAACAATAGTATTTGTGACCACAATCAGATGGTGAATGATTTTGTTTTCATCCTTCAGAAAGTTTTGTAGCATTCTATAAGGTATGTCCTTATGAATTAATCTTATTAGTAGCAAAACAACTTGCAGAACATCCTTTATTAAGTAGAAGGGTAGTTATTTTACAAAACCAGTTAATGGATTTGTTGGACTAGCTTCTATAGCTGGTTAGTGTAGGGTAGGTTAGAATCTCAGTTTAGTATTTTGTTTTCCAAGAAGTGCTTTTACACAGGTTACTAGATTTGTTTTAAGCAAGTCAATTTAGTTTCAGTTTCAGTTTTGTTGCTGCTGTAGTTCTATCAGTTTGAGTTATAGAAAGTTTTTCAAAGATCAAGGCAGAAGAAGACTCATGTGCCCAATGGAATTGCTAGGCTACTGGTCCTAAAGTTGTTTAGCAGGAAAACACCCCTGAGAGGTCGCCAGAAATGTTACTAAATTTTGTTCACACTAAATTTAGTTAGACCTAATTGTAGTTGTTTTAGGAGGAGTAAAAGAAAACTTTAAAGTTATTGCATTCAGTGAATAGTTGTTGTCTTGACAAAGCAGAAATGAAGATCAGTTGTCAAGACAACCCATTACTCCAATTAGGATTGTTGAATCATCATGACAAGTGAAAAAGAATGTCAAAAAATCAAACATTCAAGAAATATAGTTGATCTAAATAGTTCTATCTTTCGGGAGTTATAAGACAAATTGATTATTTAGTTGATCATATTTGAAAGAAAGGAAGAACGCTATTTATTTAAATTGTTATTTCATGTCATGTGTGGAACATACATTCAGTATCTATTACTCTATCATATGCATTGATTGAAAAAAAACATACATACATCAAGTGCATAAGATAAATTAACTGACCATGTTTAAAAGAAGTGTTTGAATGTGTCCCACACAAGCCGTGGGAGTGACTAAACTGAGCAATGTAGACATATGCAAGCTATACATCTAATGATAAAGGAAATGATGAACACATGATAAAATTAAATATCCATCATTGCCTGAGCAAGTTGGTTGTTGAACTTGTTGATACTTGATCTTCAGTCCTCATCTTTAGCTCCAGTTGTATCAAGTGTACCTGTAAAAAACTAGGGAAAGTCCTGTAAGAGCTCCAGATATTTAAGATTTTCATATGCTTTTATCAAACAGACATATCAACTTGTCACATCATGCATTTCATATGAAAGAGTCAATCAGACATATGCCATAAATTAGAATATCATGAAGAGGATCAATCAACTCCATCAAGTATGTTTTTTTATGCTAACTTGTTTGTTCACTATGCAAATATAGGAAAAGTAATGTTGTTGATTTGAAGATATTAAAGCATGTGGAGAAAATGTGGCTCCCACAAGGGTAGAGCCCAGCATGCTTCCTTCTTACCCATTCAAGAAGGACATCAAGATGCATAAGAGCAGTCATTATTGCAATCAAAGTGGAGCCATCATGATAAAATGGAGAAGGGGCAGTTGCTCCTATAAACTATGTCTCATCACAGAAGGAGCCTATCTAGATCAAACAACTATGTTTTACTTCATCACTTACATGTTATAGAATGAACACTATATCCATGCAGGAGAGATCATTATGCAGATACAAAAGTGCAGATACAGAAGTGAAATGATTAAAGAGATGAAGTTTAGTGATAAAAGAACATCATTGTATCAATATGAAGTCATTTGAGTGAGGCAGTCCTATCAAGGTGATCACATGAAGGACAAGCTACAAAGAATCACATGTATAAGAGTGGATAAGTACCTATATCAGGGGTTATTATCACCATGACATCATGAACCCATAACTAGGTAATGGAGAAGGATGCCCTGATAAAGATAGATGATAGTAATATATGTAGTAATAAATATTTGTTTAGTATGCAAAAGATACAAGTTGATTGCTACAAGAGAGTGTGAGAATTAGACAAATCATCTCACAGCCATATGCATCCTTAAAGAATGACTGAATATCACAAAGAAATCGGATAGGTACTTATCCTTTTTGTTGTGAATGAGGAGTAAGATTACTATGGACAGTCATAAAAAGTGGTAGCCATGATAAAGGAGTTCAAACACCAAGCACAGTCAATACATTACAAGAAATACAAGCCTCAAGTATATGTATAATCTTATGGAGAGAAGACAAAACATGTAATATATGTAGAATACATATAAGTGTGAAAGATGCAAAGATAAGATATGTAGATACACTATATGAAACAACAACATTCTCATGGTTTTGAGTGCCTCATTATATTGCAAGTCAAGATCAACTATAACATTCATAGATGGAGATTTTTTTTCAATATAAAAGGTGACAGAGAGAGGAGGCTTCAACTTTACCTCATTATACAAGCATAAGAGCAGATATATGATATAGTGTATACAAAATAGAACAACATTCATGCTTTGTGATGAAAAAGACAAAAGGGAGCATATATGTCAAGACTGTCGACATTTGACATTGAATAAAGGAGATACAACTAATATAAACCCTAGCTAGGTTAGTACATCCATTCATTTCCTTGTTATTACAACCATTTATTTTTACAAGAAATACAGTATGCAAGGAGTGAAAAAAAAGAGTTACAGGAAAACCAAATACCATGAAACCCTCGGTGTTTTTTTTTTGTTATATAGTATGATATGTTTTTTGCCAAGAAGAATAGCTAGAGAGGGTTTTGACAAGTCATCATCTAGATATAGAGAAGGAAACCACACAGCGCAAAACCCACATATGAAAAACACAAGCCACGACCAATAGAGTTCTTTCTTGTTTTGTAAAGGAAAACAGTATGCAGAGAGCAACTTTTCAAAAGATATATCTCATGTTTTCTTGTGTCGAACTGAAGCAAGGAAAAACATGTTGTATAAGGCAGTAAGCTTACCTTTTCATGGCTGAAGGTGACTGTAGATTTCTACTTTTTCTTTCTCATATGTGTCAAACGAATGATCGCGAACCAAAGAGATATAAGGCAAAAAAAGACACAGCAAAAAGAATGTCAACTAAAACTCAAAGAGCAACCATGAGGCCGTGGCCTGAGTGTCAACAATGGAGCAAAAAGATGCCAAAAAAATACAAATGAAAGCCACAGACCACACTCACCTTTTTTCTCTATGCAAGATGCCAAGTGAAACCTCAAGAAATGACCATGGAAACAACAAAGAAAGCTAGAGAGAAGGGTCTAAACCCTAACATTATGGTGGTGGGCTTAGCAAAGCCAAAGGAGCAAAAAAGATAAATGATGGTTAAGGTTGCATTTTTCCTCTTTTTGCTGGAGTGTTCGAGTGACTTTTGTCACTTCTTTTTTTGACTTACAAAACTAAATCATTATTATCCTTTTCCCCATCATGGTCAAGACTTGTTTAAAGTCTTAAAACCTAATGATGAAACATCATTTTATGCAGTAGGGCCTGTGAGGCCGAACACTTGAAACCTTTTCCCCTTTGATTTTCACAAAGTCAAAACATTTAATCATGTTAAGAGGGTTCGATGCCTTATATCTTTCTTTTGCATAAGGATAATCATGTAAATTAAAAGATTCGAAACTTTGCAAAGGTGATGTATGATGTAAGGGTAGGGTATGATGTGTAAGGAGTAATAAGGTATTTTGTTATGTTGATTATGATGGGAGAATAAAATAATGCATGAAGTATGAGATATTGCATGGAGTGACAAGGGGGGTATATCTATTTTTGGTTTAAATGCATATATCATGCAAACTAGGAGTTTTTTCTCACATGGAGATATAAGGGAATTTTATTTTCTTCTAAGTCCTATTTTTGCTCAAATCATGCAAATTAGGCAAGTGTAATTGGAGAGATAAGGAGATTTATTTTTTTCTTTTTATCATGCATGATTTTACAAATAAATCAATGTAAGAAAATAATAGAGTAATATTCTTCAAATTACTTTATTATTTTTCACAAATTGTAAAATAAAAAATAGTACAAATTGTAACTAACAATAGAGTAATTATCCTAATTACTTTATAATTCACTCACATCAATTTTGCAAAAGCAAAATCATGCAAATTGATGAGTTGAGTTAATTGAGTCCAATTAGAGACTTTTTGCATGATTTGAGGAATCTTGGTCAACTTCTTGGTTAAACACATGGAGAGGGTCAACTTGGAGCTATTTTTGCTCAATTTGTGGCAGTTTGGGCCCTTATTTTTAGGGATTTATTGGTTTTCTCATGGATCACTTTGGAGGACTTATTTTTAGAGGTAGTTAGCTGTAGTTTCATTTTGCATGCCTCTTGGAGAGAGCACACTATATATTGTAAATCAAAACTTAGGTTTTTCTAGTTCTTGCATTCTTTTCTCTTTTACACATTGAGAAAGAGGTTTTGTAACTCATCTTTCGAGTTCTTGCCTTTTTGCTCTTTTCACTTTGAGAGAGAAAGAGGTTTTGTAACTCATTATTTACAGATTTTATAGAGATCACAGCAGGTTACAGGTTCAATTTCTTTGCTCTTCATGCAATATTTTCCTTTATTTTTCATTGAAATCAAGTGTTTGCCTTTCCATTAATGCTACTTATATGGATGATTTGATAAAATTTTAATGTGTTTTAATATCAAAACCTTTAAAATTATTGTCTCATTCTTACTTGCGAGTGTTAAGCATAGTGACATCACAAGTCTTAGGTTGTGTTACTGAAATAAGTTCTTTCATGTTGTGAAAATTCCTTTTCCTTCATAAAGAGTTTATCTTCTAGCCTTAGAAATATTTTTGTAATATTTATGCCAAGACTAGATTGTGTGGGTTAGATTTCTAAAATTTATTGTGAACCAGATTGCATTTTTTCCATTGTTATTAGGTGCATCACCAAATTTTATAGTTTTTATTACCTTATAGTTTCTTTCTTACCCTTTTTCAAAACAAAAATCATAGTTTCAAATAGAATATTTTAAGGGAACTAGCCCATAATCTGGAGGTTCAAACTCATTATAGGTCACCCACAGCTTGAGTTTGTCCCCATGTTTTGAAGGATTGCAGGGCTTCACAGCTTTGCATAAGGGTGCAATCCTCATCGACAACAATTCTACAAGGAATCAAAGATTTTATTGGATGCAAGATATACAGGGCACAATGAAAAATAGCAAAATTGATTCCTTTCCAATGGCCATCAGAGAAGTCATATGCAGGTTGGGTGGAGAAATATGGATGAATGTGTCCAATCATGTGATAAGTCTTCTACATCATCAGAATAAAGCATCTCCAACAGTTTTTGTCATCCCCAAGATAAATTGTATTTTTTTCTTTTCTCTTGCATATGTAATTTGAATTAGTTTCCCAATGCTTGCGGGCTGTGGCTTGTAATGTAAGACTCTATAATTGACAATGTGGTAATGAGTTTTTGGGCAAGTGTCCATAAAAGAGCATGTTGTACTACTTTGTATGGTTGTTGTTGGAAGATTTGGGAAACTTTTATAATGAAAATACAGAGCAGTTCTGGGAGGTTGTCCAATTTCTAAGTTGTAAGTTTCAATTTATTACATGTTGAATATATGTTCTCAATAAGTATTTTATTAGTTTTAGATTGCATTATATGAAAAATATCTCTGAGAGTGTGTTTCCATCAATTGTCTCCTATGTTGTTTGCATTTCTCTTTTGAATGAGGATACCAAGGGTTTTGAATATACATTTGCTATATTACATGTTTGATTCACTACTTCTATTTAAGGAATAGATTAAAATGCTCTAAATCATATATGGGGAGGTGTGTTTTGCAATAGGGATATCTGTAAGAAGAGTTGCTAGAAATACCCATTCTTAGATTATTTTCTGTAAGACAGGAACATAATAAATCTTCTAAATCTGCATATTTGTGATGCTTAAGAGAAGTGATCTGCATTTGTAAGGAATTGACTCCAAACCCTAGGATTGGCACCAATCAGAGTTGGGTTTACTTTCACAAATTACTCACAATCAAATAATCATATACATAAAAAAAACAAATCAAATTGTTAGTTTTAGGAGTAGGGTTTAGTTCCATGTTCTCTAAGCCATCTAGTGAAATAATTTCCAAAGCTAGCCACTTTGAAGCAATCATACAGTTTTGGTCTGCATTTAGGAGAACATATCTGCTTAAGTGTTAATGTCCAATTGAAACAAGGGATAGTCATATTGATAGTCTGATACCTGTAATTGTAAACATCTTCTTGGTTTTTGACTACAAATTCTTTTTAATTTGTAAGCTAAATTCTATTTTAAGTTTCCATTTGCAGTTATCAGCAGATTGGAAAGTCAATAGTTATCAACTTATGAACTCAATAATGCACACAACTGAGAGGGGGGGTGAATTAGTTGTGCAAAACTTTCTCCAATTTACACACTTAAATCCTCTTAGTGATTAGCAGTATATTAAACATGAAACATAATGCATTCAAATCAAAAAAAGAAACTCATCAACACATGAGACACCAAGATTTTGACATGGAAAACCCAGTTAAGGGAAAAACCACAGGGTGATTAACCCAAGAATGTATTCTTTGTTAGAAGAAAAGAAAGAATAAAATGGCACATGCCAATTAGGGCTCACTACACGAGCATACTGCTCACAAGAGGCTCAATGCCTACAAGAGACACACTATCTACAAGGAAATAAGTATCACATACGTGAACTGGAGAATAGCATCTTCACCATGCTTGAATCAGTTCCATTAAGCGCAATACTTCTGCTCTACCTTTTGCTCTCTTCTTCGCTACCACTCACTCATCTCCACAAGACACACTTCAAAATGACTTCACAATCCCTTATTTATACAAGGCATCGACTTAGGAACAATAATCTAAGTTAGCAAACACCTACAAGAACATCCGCAAGACGTGTAATACATCCGGTCGGCCAGTCTCAAGAAGAACACCAATATCCAGTGGTTATTCTTCAAATGCAAACTCTAACTTCAATGCGGACCACCAACATGAACTAGACATGATCCAACGATCATCATAGCCTTCCCTGAATCACCAAGAACATCTGCACTTCATCAGCCTGCTAGAATTCTTCTTTCCTTCATCTGGAGCTTCAAGAACACAGTCTGTCATCACTGTCACAAAGGAATAGGCTCTTCCAGACCTTCAAACCATGAATCAATCTAGTTAATACTTCACAGGGATGTTCTCAACACTCCCTCAAATCTGCAGAACAGGATAATAAATTTCTAGATCTCACCAGACCTATCTGTAACACTCTGTTACCTCTGAACACCTACCGGAATTGGTTCTACTTGAGTGACCATAACTTCTTTAGATCTTCATACGGACCTCTAAAAACTTTACTGGAGCATCTCAGGACTTATATCTACAAACCCTTTAAACCGCATCCTCTGATCCTCAACCTATTAAGGACTTTTACCTTATTGTCATCACTATTCTTCACTATTCCTAATTGAGACTAATTTTCTCAATATCCTTAGCACACAGCTCATCTAATCCTTCTCATTAATGCAACATGAGTATGTTGACATCAATGACAACACCGGTTAGGCCCATACTTGCAACAATCTTGCCCTTTGTCATTGATGGCAACATATGATGTGAAAAACCATCAAGACAAGAACTTTTTGTTACTGTCACAACTCCCCCTAACAGCAACAACTATTCAAATGTCGTCTCTTCCTTTATTACTCCCCCTTTGATCAACAACCACTTGTTTTCACATGTCTTCTCTCCCACTTTGACATCAATGGCAAAGGGCTCATACTTGCAACTCCATCACTTCATAACATACCAGCTGCTCCCCCTGAGTAGCAACTCCCTATCATCAATCTGGATCACAAGATATGACTGTGATATCCACCAGATTGATGCACATTAGTGCATCCTAGTTCATCACCAGAGGGGCAATAACCCCTAACTTCTCCCTGAGATACTCAAAAGAGTCCTTGGGAAGAGGTTTAGTAAAGATATCTGCAATCTGATCCTTGGAGGGCACATACTCCAATCTGACTTCATCCTTGTTCACTTGCTCTCTCAGAAAGTGAAACTTGATAGATATATGCTTAGTCTTAGAATGCAACACCGGATTCTTAGAAATATTTATTGCACTTGAATTATCACAAAAAATTGTGATAGGCTCCTCATATTCTACTTCAATATCTCTTAGCATCTGCTTCATCCACAAAACTTGAGTGCAACTACCTGCTACTGTAATGTATTTTGCTTTAGTTGTAGACATGGATATTGCCTGTTGTTTTTTGCTTAGCCAAGAAACCAATCTTTTTCCCAAAAAAAATGCTCCACCACTGGTACTCTTCATGTCATCCACATCTCCTATCCAATCTACATCTGTATATGCATGAAGAGAGAAATTATTATCTCTAGGATACCACCAACCATACTCAACTATTCCTTTTAGGTACCTAAAAATCTTTTTAATTGCCATGACATGAGATTCTCTGGGATCAGCCTAGAATCTCGCAATAATACCAACAACCTGCATTATATCCAGTCTAGTTTGAGTGAGATACAATAATCCTCCAATCATTGATCTGTACTTTGTCTGATCTGCCTTAGGGGAGTCATCATCTTTGCTCAACTTACATCCGGTTGCCATGGGAGTGTTCATTGACTTTGAATCTTCCATTCCAAATTTCCTCTACAATTCTTTCACATATTTGGTCTGAGAAATAAAGATTCCTTTCTTTGTCTGAGTAATTTGTAGACCCAAGAAGAAATTCATTTCACCAAGCATTGACATCTCAAACTCACTTTTCATTTGATTTGCAAAAGTTTTACACATCCTGTCTCTTCCTCCAAAGATGATATCATCAACAAATACTTCAACAATCAAGATGTTTTCATGGTCAATTTTGAAATATAAGTTATTGTCAGTAGTACCTTTGTTGAAACCAATCTTCAAAAGATGTTTGTCCAATCTTTCATACCATGCTCTTGGGGCTTGCTTTAGTCCATACAGTGCCTTCTTTAATTTGCAGACCATATCACCATGCTCAGATAATTGAAATCCATCCGGTTGTTTAATGTACACTTCTTCTTCTAAGTCACCATTCAGGAAGGCAGATTTGACATCCATCTGATACACCTTGAAATCCTTGAAGGCAACAAATGCAAGAAATAATCTGACTGCTTCAATTCTTGCCACCAGAGCAAAAGTTTCTTCAAAATCAATTCCTTCTATTTAAGAGTAGCCTTTGCAGACCAATCTGGCTTTATTTCTGATTACTTCACCAACTTCATTTAGTTTGTTCCAGAAGACCCATTTGGTTCCAATCACATTCTTGTTTCTAGGTCTGGGAACAAGATCCCAAATGTGATTTTTCTCAATTTGCATCAACTCTTCCTCCATTGCTTTGGTCCAGTTTTCATCATTGCAGGCTTCATTTATTGTCTTAGGTTCAATCTTTGAAATCAGATAATATTCATTTGAGTTTTGAGCAATTTTCCTTCTAGTTTGCACACCTTTTCTTTTGTCACCTATGATCTGATCTTCAGAGTGGTTCAGTCTTACATACCTTGGAACTTTGGGAGTTTCTTGCACTTCTGCTTCTTGATCAGGCTCATTCAAACCTATCTCTTCGTCCTGATTTATCAGGCTAGTCTGAATCTGACTTTCAGAGGAGGATTGAACTCTTTGAACCAGAACACCATTCTGATCATCTTCATCATATTCATAAAACCTTGAGGGTTTCTCTATGCCCTCATCAACCTTCACATTTGTACTTTCTATCATCTTTCTTAGTCTCTTGTTATAACACTGGTATGCTTTGCTTTGAGTAGAGTAACCCAAGAATAATCCTTCATCACTTCTAGCATCAAACTTGCCTAAGTCTTCATCTCTTTTGATGTAACATTTGCTACCAAAGACTCTGAAATATGTTACAGTAGGAGTAATGCCAAACCAGAGTTCATAAGGGGTCTTACCGGTATTGTTTCTGATTTGAACTCGATTAAGAGTATAGACTGCAGTGCTGATAGCTTCTCTCCAATAGATCTGAGGAACATTTGCTTCCACCATTATGGTCCTAGATGCTTCCTGGATGGTTCGGTTCTTTCTCTCCACTACTCCATTCTGCTATGGAGTCCTAGGAGAAGACAACTGTCTCTTTATTCCATGTTTCTCACAGAACTCTATGAACTCACCGGATGTGAATTCTCCACCTCTATCAGACCTCAGACATTTCAACTTCAATCTGGTTTCATTCTCTACCATAGCCTTGAATATTTTGAATTTCTCAAAAGCTTCTGATTTCTCTTTCAGAAAAGTTACCCACATCATCTGGGAATAGTCATCTATTAACATCATGTAGTATCTGTGACCTTGAATACTCCTAGTTCTTGCCAGACCACAAAGATTAGTGTGAACTAAGTCCAATAATCCGGTAGAAGATAGTTCCTTGCTTTTGAATGTGACTCTGCTCAATTTACCCAACTGACATTCCTTGCACAAGCTGTTAGTAGGTTTCACCAATTTTGGAAGATCTCTTACAGCCTGAGTATTTCTTATCTTGATGATATTATTAAAATTCACATGACACATCCTTCTATGCCATAACCAACTCTGATCAACTTGAGCAAATAAGCAGCTTTTACCAGTACCAACCAAGTGGAAGATATTACCTTTAGTTTAAGCACCGAATGCAATCTCTATTCTGAAACTTTCAAAGATTTTGCATGTTCCATCCTTGAATCGGAGATCATAGCCTTTGTCCACCAACTGTCTAACACTGAGAAGATTGTGCTTCAAACCTTCAACATACAATACATTACTAGTTTTGTTTCTTCCATCAAAAGAAATAGTTCCTCTTCCTCTGATTCTACCAGTAGAATTATCACCAAACTTCACCACTCCTCCTTCATAACTTTCCAAATCTATGAACTTATTTTTGTCACCTGTCATGTGGTGAGAGCAACCGCTGTCAATGACCCAATCATTCTTTTCTTCAACTTGGGTAGCTAGAGCTCTTTCTATAACTTTATGATTGATAGATACAGAGGATATTGGTTCTTCTTCCTTGATGGCAATAAACACCCATTCACTTCTAGATTTGTTTCCTGTCTCTGATTCATCATCTGTTACTCCTTCATTATCATCTTCTTCATGAACATAGTAACAATTCTTTTGGAACCTTGATCTGTTAGGGTTTGGCTTTGAAAATCTTTTCGGACATCTTGAGGCAAAATGACCAATCTTATTGCAGTTGAAACACTTAAAAGGTAATTTTCCTTCATACTTACCGGATGCTCTTGGCAGTCTCTTTGTAATGAGGGCTTCAAGTTGAGCAGTTTCTACTTCTTCTTCTTCTAGGTCTTTTCTTGCTTTTTCATACCATGACAGTTTCGTTGATGAGTTCTCTCCCGGTTCAAATCTTTGTTTACCTTTCACAGAGGCACTTGCTTTGAATGCAGATTCAGTCTTGGGGGGATCATCTTCAAACTCGGTCATTTCAAAAGTAGCTAGTTTGCCAGCCAATTGGTCTCTCGTGACAGTTGTATGGGCTCTGAATTCATCAATGGCAGCAACCTTGATTTTGTAAGAGGCGAGAAGGGATCTGAGAATTTTACCAACAATCTCATTTTCATCCAAGACTCCACTAGCATTTCTAATTCCACAAACCAGCTCATTCACTCTTAGCATGAAAGTGGTAATATTTTCATCATCTCTCATCTTCAATCTTTCAAATTTCCCTTTTAGACTCTATAACCTTGCACATTTAACATATTGATCTCCTTCATGCAAAAGTTCCAGTTTATTCCAAATCTCAAAGGCAGTTGGTAGGTCAATAACATTTGAGAGCTCTGAGTTAGATAATGAGCTTAGAAGAGCCTCTTTGGTCCGCATATTATTTTCAGCATCTGTGATTTCATTTAGGGTTGTCGAACCACCCTGTGGAGGTACATGTGCTTTTGTAACTATGGACCAGTACACCATTCCCATACACTGCAAGTGACATTTCATGTGACCTTTCCAAAGAGCAAAGTTGGTTCCATCAAACTTCGGACTATCCTTCTTGTATGACGACATCTTGGATCTCCTCAAGTGGTTAAGCTCCTTTTAGAGGAACTTGGCTTTGATACCAATTGTTAGACTTAGGGCACACAACTGAGAGGGGGGGTGAATCAGTTGTACAAAACTTTCTCCAATTTACACAATTAAATCCTCTTAGTGATTAGCAGTATATTAAACATGAAACATAATGCATTCAAATCAAAAGCAGAAACTCATCAACACATGAGACACGAAGATTTTGACGTGGAAATCCCGGTTAAGGGAAAAACCACGGGGTGATTAACCCAAGAATGTATTCTCTATTAGAAGAATAGAAAGAACAAAATGGCACATGCCAATTAGGGCTCACTACTTGAGCACACTGCTCACAAGAGGCTCACTGCCTACAAGAGAGACACTGTCTACAAAGAAATAAGTATCACATACATGAACTGGAGAATAACATCTTCACCATGCTTGAATCAGTTCCATTAAGCTCAATACTTCTGCTCTGCCTTTTGCTCTCTTCTTCACTACCACTCGCTCATCTCCACAAGACACACTTCAAAATGACTTCACAATCCCTTATTTATACAAGGCATCGACTTAGGAACAATAATCTAAGTCAGCAAACACCTACAAGAACATCCGCAAGATGTGTAATACATCCGATCAGCCAGTCTCAAGAAGAACACCAATATCCGGTGGTTATTCTTCAAATGCAAACTCTAACTTCAATGTGGACCACCAACATGAATTGGACATGATCCAACGATCATCATAACCTTCCCTGAATCACCAAGAACATCCGCACTTCATTAGCCTGCTGGAATTCTTCTTTCCTTCATCCGGAGCTTCAAGAACACAGTCTATCATCACTGTCACAAAGGAATAGGCTTTTCTGGACCTTCAAACCACAAACCAATCTAATTGATACTTCACAGGGACGCCCTCAACACTCCCTCAAATCCACATAATGGGATAATGAATTTTTGGATCTCACCGGACCTATCTATGACACTCTGTTACCTTTGAACACCTGCCGGAACCGATTCTACTTGAGGGACCATAACTTCTTCAGATCTTCATGCAGACCTCTGAAAACTTTACTAGAGCATCTTAGGACTTATATCTACAAACCCTTTAAACCGTATCCTCTGATCCTCAACCTATTGAGGACTTTTACCTTCTTGTCATCACTATTCTTGACTATTCTTGATTGCGACTAATTTTCTCAATATCCTCAGCACACAGCTCATCTAATCCTTCTCATTAATGCAACATGAGTATGTTGACATCAATGACAACACCGGTTAGGCGCATACTTGCAACAATAGTCATATTGATAGTCTGATACCTGTAATTGTAAACATCTTCTTGGTTTTTGACTACAAATTCTTTTTAATTTGTAAGCTAAATTCTATTTTAAGTTTCCATTTGCAGTTATTAGTAGATTGGAAAGTCAACAGTTATCAACTTATGAACTCAATAAAGTTTTACTAATTCAAGTTGATGATTTATACATTATTATTTATTTAGACTTCAGGAAATGAGGAAAAGGACTGTAAGACACAAATTAGATGATAGTGATCATAATGCTAAAATTTCAGTGATAGATTATGAGCACTTTCGTAGCTCGAAAAAGAGGCCAAGAATAATGAATATTTATCGCATCTAGGTTTGACAAACAGGCAAGTTGTAAATCTACTAATTAGTATATTATTTGTTTAATAGTGTTTAATGAAATTTTATAGGCAAGAGCTTTATGTATATAAGACATAATATGATATTTTTTTTGTTTTATAGGCAAGAAAGAGTGCAAAGAAAACCTGGAGAAAAAACAAAAGGAAAGAAAAGAAACAGTGTCGCCATCTTGTAGAAGCCAACACATTTGTGATTCAACAAATGCAGTTGGTGAAAATAATAGTTGTGATGATGTGCAACGTGATATAGCATATGGTGATGCACACCCTGATATAGCACATGGTGATGTGCACCCTGATATAGCACATGGTGATGTGCAACATCGTGATGATCTCTTAGCACAAAGTCTAAGAGAGATTATTGAAAAACATCAGACCAAAGGAACAACAAGTCTGTAGATGATTTATTCAACATTAACGGGTGTGTTTGCAGTGAAATATTTGGAGACCGGTATTGATCTACCTACTCATGCCACACTTTATGTGGCCAAGGAGCATGAAGTTCTGGTTAATGAAAGTCATGTGAAGAGAGATCGATTGCATCTATTGTGCCTCAAAGTACACCTATTGCATCTAGAACTTTGATGAAACTAGTGGATCAACCAAAAATACTGGTAGTGGTTTAATAGAAGATGTGTTTGTTTTCATCAAAAGACAAAGATTGAGTCAAGATTTGTACAGATCTATAGAGAGGAATGTAAAAGAAAGAAAATTAGAAGGCAATAAGCCATTCATGGTTGAGTTATCGAGAGATGGTGAGCCCATTGGGACAAATGTTGCAAAGTGGGCCTCTAAGTTGGGTGTAAGATGTAGGGCCCATTTGAATATTTACAAATCAAGTTTTTCAGAGCAAGATCCATGAACTGTGGAAAATGTTATACAAAAAATGGAAAATGCTTTTGAGACTACTGGTGGACAAATATCTAGAAAATATTACAAGCAAAAGATGAGAATTTTGATGAACAATTTTAGATACAATTGTAGAAAAACAATCATGGAGGGAAAAGAGAGGTTAGAATCCACTCTATCTCCCAAATAGTGGGAGGCATTGAAAGAAAGTATGCATTCTAAAGAATATTTGGCAAAGAGTAATAGAGGCAAGAGAGAAAGAGACAATGTGAGGGCTGGATATACATTGGCCAAGGCAGGTTGCAGGCCAAAATGGACAAATTTGCAGTAAGTGTATGGCTATTTGCTTCAATTTATATTGTGTTATTTATTTCAATTTTTTATTGAACTGACTATATGTTGAAATTGACATTGTATTTTAGGTGGAAAATAGTAATAGAGAAGCAGGTGCAAAAGATATTGTCAATTATATGGTAGCACTAGATAGATCTAGTAAATCTAAAAGTAGGATCAAGTGGAAATCTAGTGCATCAATGGAGATTTCATAGCCATCTGTTAAATGCCCAGTAGGAGCCTCTCTAGATCATGTCAACTCAAATGAAGGGTACCAATAGGTAATGAGTTGCATATTCAGTCTCACTCAGCAAGTTTCGTAGTTGGTTGCCTCCGTTAACCCTATAGTTTCTGCATGGAATGAGCATAAATCCATGGATTCAGATGAGGTAAGAGGCTCTATTGATCTCATTTCTTCTTGTTTGGAAATTTTGTATACAAATGACTCTTAATATGTAGATTATTGAAATCTGAACGTAGGATAATCCAACCCAGTTTCTTTATTGTTGGAGTGATCCAAAAAATGTTCTTTTAGACAAATTTATAGCTTGCATTCTTTACTTGATTATTGAATGCTTTGTATATTTTTTTGCATGATGGTTAAACCACATGCAGAGTAATTTTATCAAAGTAGTAGGAAAACAAAAATGCCTTCATGATGTCAACAAAGCTGCCGATATTGATAGTGATCATGATGAACTAGACAAGAATGTGTAGTACAGTCGTCATAGTTATGCTGAATTAGTTGAGGTAATATAATAGTTGTCAGTTATCTATCCCAATGTTTTATCATTCTTCATGCTTAAAATGTTCTTTTGGACAAAAAATTATAGCTTTTGCATTCTTTAAGTTGTAAGTTAATATATCCCAATGTTTTGTCATTCTTCTTTTGGACAAAAATTTATAGCTTTTGCATTCTTTACTTGACTTATATTAATTTGCATGATGATTAAACCACATGTAGAGCAATTATATGAAAGAAAAATGAAAAGAAAAAGGCCCTATCAATAGAGCTCTCTACAAGACTGTACAAATTCATGTCAATGTTGATAGTGATAATTTTGATAATGAACTTGATGAGAATGCACATGATATTCATAGTAGTAGTCATGCTGAACTCGAGGTGAGTGCTATGAAATCACATGCAAGTAATTACTATTTGAAAGTACTATTCAAGTAAGTAATGGTTGTTTTATTATGTAAATAAGGGTAATCATTACCTATTTGATAGAAGCTGGTTAGGATAGTAGTGAAGTGTAATTAGCTAGTATACATAGATTATGGAAATAAGGGAGAACATATAACTTACATATGGAAGCTTAGAGCTTAGTTGTAATAGAGTGCATACATAGATTTTGACAATGCATTAGTGCATTATGTTCGGGGATGTCATGGTCCTCAGTTGGGGGGACTTTATTGCCAATCCATGTCACTTTCTAGAGTACTCGTATAGTCTAGCACTATTGTAGTCTTGCCCTCCATTTGTTTGTACCCCACAATGGGTTAGTTTTTTTTTTCAAAGTAAAAAGTTGCTTCTTTGTTATTCAACGGAATAAAAAAAAGCACATACAAAAACTAATTTGTTCCAAGACATAAGACATTACATAAAGTTATCAAAAATAATATAATGTGTATTTTTTTTGTTTTTGTAGACATTTATTGATAAACTCCAAGAAGGGGATAAAGTTGGGGTGTTGAATCCATTTGATGGTGCTGCTGTGGGCATTGGGCAGATTCACTCACTATTTATTGTACATGAAGTCAAATTCAAAGGAACATGAGATGCAAATGTAAATATTTTAAAGGTCACAAGTAACATACCCCTTGCTTATGAAGACAAAATAGATGGAGCTATTCATCAGAAAGAGAAAGAAGGGGCCTTCACACAGTGGCCACTAAAATATTTGAAAAAAATGACATAGTGGATGTTTATCATGTACTAGCCATTAGACAGCTTGGCCCACTGCTTTATGCAATAGTTTGAATGTGTTGTTTAGGGATCTTAGTGTTTTTTGTCTGTTTTGGAGCTGTATAAGAAAAAAAAGGCATTGTAACTCAATTTTCTCGGTCACAACACTGAGAAACACACTTTGCAATACATTTTTCAAAGAAAAGACACATATTTAAGTCTTATGGGGTTTTTGGACTTGATTTTATGTTGCTTTTCCTCCCTAAACATTTAGCATCACTACCTTATATGCCTTTATGAAACTCCTAAGCTAGTTGTTCATAAGCAGAGTTATCTTACAGCTTGCTTGGATGGAATTTGAAATGCACAGTGCAACACTCTAAAGGACATAGTATTCTTAGTAGTATAAAACAAATGACCATATCCTTCCATCTCTACACTGTCCAAATCTACATCCTGTCAACTGCTAATTTGATGATAGTCATGAGAAAATGAACAAAATTTTTAAATTTAGATGAAGTTTTACTATTTTAGTAAAAGATGTCAAAGAACCTCATCCACATAGCAAAGACAATTCTTCCCTATAGAATGCATTGTCAATTCCTAGGCTTAAGCTTGCAAGTTCAATAGGCAAATTCAAATTAAAATGCTCTACTTTTGTTTGGAATATGAGGTGAGTGTTTGTATGCACACAATAGATCATTTTCCAGAGAAGATAACAACCAATTCTTACTGAATGAAAGTCGCATGCTCTGATTTTTCTTTACTTACTGAATATTATATTATTTGGAAAAGAATATGAATGGTAATGGATTGTGTAACACCTAGTTTTAATTTCACCCTAAAAACTAAGTTTAACCAAAGGTAATATTTTTTTTTTGAAAGTTTAAAATTGAAAAGTAATTTGTTTCTAAATTAAAATCAGGTAGTTCATCCATCGACTATCAATATTCATGAAATTATAATTTCTGCAAAAGGATATATCCATCTACAACATTTAAACAATATGTTGCTAAAAGTTACTTAGAACAATTCAAAAATAGAAACTTACCAATGCCACTGCATCTTGATTGTCGACCATCCAAATTCAAGTCTCGGCAATCCTCAAGAATATAGAAGATAAAGTATCTTCAAGGAGCTTAACCTCCAACCATAGATCGTCGGTCTCCCGCACTCCTTCCCAACCAAAAGTGGCCCTACCCTACTCAAAGAGGATAGACTTAGGATAACCAATGGTGTTTGCCATCTGAGTACTGGTGTTGTGATCTACGTAACTTGTTATCATGCAATCCCCTAGATACCCTCTAGTCAAGCATGACCACTCCACAAGCTACGCTATCCAGTCATAGTGAACTATCAATGCACTTGAGGCTCATGCATTGCCTTGGCCAAAGGATTTAAATATAATTAGCGTTGTATCAACGCAAGTAATAAGTTTGCCCACCCCAACTTAACTTGAATTAATCGCAATCCTACAGTTACCTATAAATAAGTTCAATATACGACCTTGATAACCTCAAGGTGTTCGAATCTCATCATGCATTAACGCATGGCAATGACGTTTACTCTCTCTCTACTTAGCTCATGGAAAAATTACCATCCACATGATAAAAGAATGGGATCCTAGCTTATCGATTATTCAGATAATGCTAAAAGTTATTTCATTGATCTTTAAGTTAGCCCACTGCTTAAATTATCCACTCAAGAGTGGACACTAAACTTAACTTTGTTGTTTCGAAAGGGATATACTATCAACCCATTTATAGAATATAAATATTCGAAGATCCTAAGTTTAAAATTAAACATTCTAAAGAATCTTCTTTAACCTATCAAAATCTTCGACATGGCTTAATCTTTGCCCATCTAAACATTTAGAAACTCTATCTTGTTGTTTCTATTAACAAGAAGATTGCATGCAAGTCTAGGCTAAATACTAGACTAAGGACTCATTATATTTGTTCTAACACTTCATTATTTAAACTTGTATGGTTGTAAAGTCCAAAAAGTAAGTCTATACCTTCTCTCGGGAACACAACTGTTTGAATACTTTAATAGCAAAAGAGTTGCCTACAAAGACAAATGGACTAAGACTTGTTATCGTTTGTGGCAAGGTTAGTAATTTCTCTATGGTCAACTGACCATTTTAAACTCAAAAATAGAGGAGGACTGTGAAGTCTTGCATGTTTCAGCTTACACTTCACACCATTGATACTCCTCTATTGGCGGTTATCACAAAACAAGTCTTTTACTTTAAAACTAGCTGAATTTTAAATTTGATAGAACCAAGTAATGGTATTCAGTTGGCCATATGAGAACTCATTCTATGTCGACATAGGTTTTGCCACTGCGGCTTGTGATAGCTGTGAGTTATTTTACGACCAAACACAGTCTAAATTGCACTTTGCACATAACCAGAAGCCTCCTAAAGTTGAACCAATGACTACACAATAATCTGGACCTTCGAAGATGCTTCGAAGAACAATGAAATATACTGAGGGTTTCACAACTGTGGTGCAGTGCAGTGCAGGAGACAAAATCATTGCTTCCATTTTGAAGGTGATAAAACACACTGGCTACAATTGGTAACAATTCACACCTTGCATCTTTAAGCAAATACTAAGTTCCTTTGAAATGTAAGTAATGTCATTACTTATTATACACATAACTGATAACTACGACTACGCAGAGATGAGGTGAGAAGAACCTAAAGGTGATCTCCTGTGTCTGCTTGCAGATTGGTCCACGGTGTTCATTCTTCTCTAAGCTGTTCACCTTTGCTTCTTGCTCAGTCTCCTCTCTACTTCTACTCTGCGTTCCCCTCCCTAAAACTAACTCCAACTATCCTCTAAATCATGTCTAGTTGTGAAGGGAAAACTGCCTCTCCACTCACAAGACCATGCCTAACAATAAGGGTAACTACCCAGCATGCATAACCTTCTCCTCCTTATGCAACCACTACTAGAAATGGTTTGGCCTTTTCCACTCATTCCGTGATTACTCTCCAAAGTGGAGCTCCATGCTTGGTGAGGTGGCAGTTGACAGTTTTAACAAATTGTCACTCTACTCATATCCGTTATGAGTATAAATCAAATGCAAAAACTATGAATACAAGCTAGGCCGACGACCATCATGAGATTAAAAGCTTGAAGGTAAAAAGATTATTTCAAAATCAAAGACATCAAGAAAGGACTTGAGTGAGTCTCTTTCGAGCTACTGCCTGACTACCAACATCACAAAGAATAAAGGAATTATCTCAAAACGACAATTTAATTATAACTAATATAATATTGCATATTCCAATACCATACGACCAAAGGTGCTACACACCATGGTCTCAAGATTTAAAAACATTATTTAAACCTTTTATTTTACGATAATAGCCCAAAATAGAACAATTCAACATCTGTTGAATTTCACAAGGAGACGTTTATGTCATATGCTCGTAGAGCTTTATGATGATAACGACAAATTGAGCGTGAACACAAAACAAGGTTTGGGGTTGACTTACGAACAACTTTAGACTTTTGCGCTGAACCATTAACAAGACATGACTTACAACTCGACCACAAGTATATACATATATACATATAAACAATATATTAGTCATTCATATTTGACGACATGATTCTGAGTATTATGACACCGATGTCAATTTCCCATGCTCAATATGATAACTTACGAAAGGAGAAAGACCTATTCTTGCAAACCTTGACATCTCGTCTAAAATTGACTTAGCCCGTACTCAAAGCTTAACTCAAGGCATTTAAGTTTATCTACCTGATATTCGTTTTCAGTGGCAAGCACCCATGGGTTTTTCCAGAGTCTATTCTCTCTTTCTCAAGATACTTTCTCTTCTTCTTTCTTCCTGGCGAACATGTTCCATCTATTCCTGTCATTGACAATCTCACATAAAATTTGGTGGTCAGAGTACCAATATTCTGATCAAAACACATTTATATCAAATCATTTTATTTTCATATCAAAAAGTCATTCTAATTCATAACATCATATTGATCATAATCAAGTAAAAATCTGTGACTTCATAAAATTAACCTTTTCTATACATATCATCATTTTCTATGGTGTTAAAACATATCCACATGGCTGTATTATTCAAGAAAAAGTAAATAGTAATATTGAATCCAAAAAGGGGATGTAACAGATTACAACTCATGTTTTGGAATCATAACCAGATCACTGTTTAGGGCTCAACAATAAACAACAATAAATAAATCTAGTCACAAAGTACTCGCACACATAAACATAAATGAAAATGTGGAAGCATAGACAAGGGAAGCAAACTGTTTCAAAAAATGCCTCAAAGAAATGTGATATCACATTTCTTTGAGGCATTTTTTGAAACAGCTCACTTGCCTTGTCCATGCTTCCACATTTTGATGTATGTCTAGCAGGGCACTTATAACTACAACATATGACAAAAAAATCCCTGTTGTTATGCTTTGATGGATGTCCCTTCATTATTACTGGATATCTGATGTAGTGTACATTATTATAGTGCAAGCCTATTTTTCATATTGTTTCATTTAGTATCACCAATATTCTAATACTCTTGCCAAGTGTATACATTAAGAGAGAGAATATTCAAATGACAAACGAGAAGGTTATATAATGGTTTTGTTTTTTCATTATTCATGGTTTCCTTGCAATGGACTGAATATGTTCAAGTGATAGAAGTTTGTTTGAGTGTGAATGTATTGTGTAAACCCCTATAACAGTGTTCAATTTATGCAAATGTTCATGTGAATGGAGTTTAGTAATGTCAAGGGTCTATGATTGTCATAAGTGTGAAGATCATTGTGTTGCATTTACTTGTGCATAGAGAAGAGAATTGAATCACAGTACTACATAATGCCATTGTATTACTGTGTTCTTGGAGTGTGTTTTGCTTTGGACAGTAGTATGCTCTAACTAAGATAATTGACACTTGAAGGTTGAGTGAATTTGTCAATATTCATGTGACAGAAGTCTTGTGGTGTCTTGGATTGATTTATGATTCTTAGGATATCTATCTATGTTTAGTCAATATTTTGATTACAAACAAATAACATAATTTCTTGTTGCATTTATCATAGAAACAAAGGCCTCTTCTGATTGTACCAGAGGATGTAGAGAGTGAAGCATTGGCTACTTTGATCTTGAATAAGCTTCATGTAGGGGTGAAGGTTGGTGGATTTTTCTATTTAAATCTTATTTACTTTTAGAATTATTTTTTCACTTTAAATTCTAAATCCTTAGCATTTTAAAAATATATTTGTGTCTGAATTAGGTTTGTACTATTAAGGCCCCTGGTTTTGGTAAAAATAGGAAAAATAACTTGCAGGATCTTGCTACACTTACTGGTGGATAGGTTAGGTTTATGTTTCTATGTATCTACTCTCTTTTTTGGCTTTGGAGTTTCTTGTTTGTTATGCAAGTTTGGCTTCTTCATGTGACACCTATTAAACCAAATTTGTTTCTCAATTGAGTTAGTTTGCATGTATTTTGCCATTTTGTTTTCTCCACTTCTCAAGGAAAAGCATTTATGGTTCGTAGTTATCTTCAAGTCATATCAGAGGATCTTGGTATGAAGCTTGACAAAGTAGAATTTGGCATGTTTGGAACAACTAATTGAAGAGAGATGTGAGCAGGTGAGTTTTATTAGAGTGAAGTGTGATAATATTTTTGCAAGACTATAATGCTTGGTGACAATAGAGTTGATAAGAGATTTGTGTTGGTATGCTTGGCATGGCTGATAAATTATTTGGTCATAGATCTGTACTAATATTGAAGCAAGCACATCTGATTATGACAAACAAAATCTCCAAGAGAGGTTGGCAAATCTATTAGGAGGAGTTGTTGTTCTCAAGGTTTAACTTATAATCAAACTGTGATCAGTTGTCTGAAGATAATTTTCAATATTTTCAAATTAGGATGATACATTGTATCTAGATTTTTTTGATGGTCTTTTTTATTTAATTTAGATTGGAGGAGCCAGTGAGCTTTAAGTTGGAGAGAAAAAAGATAGAGTCACTGATGCATTGAATGCAATGAAGGCAGTAGTAGAGAAGGGCATTTTACCAAGTAAACAAATTTATAAATTTCATTAAAGCATTAGAGATGGTAATATTTTTGTTCGGAAGGTTATAGCTCTATGCTTACTGGAAGATACATTCTAGGTGGTGGTGTTGCTCTTCTCTATGCAACAAAAGAGCTTGAGACAATTCCTACAACCAACTTTGACCAGAAGATTGGAGTTCAGATAATTCAGAATGCATTGAAGGTATAAATTACTAACCTAGACTTTCTTTTGTTTATGTCTACAAATAGGCTTTATCTCAGTGTTTAATCATTCATTTTTTCTATTTTTTGAAGTCTCTTGTACATATAATTGCTTCCAATGCTGGTGTCAAGGGTACTGTTGTAGTGGGAAAACTATTGGAACAAGAGAATCTTGATTATGGCTATGATATCTTTATAAAGGTGCAATTAGAATATAAGCATATTATGTTCTTAGTACTTAACATTATAAAGTTTGATGATCTTTGAAATTGATTATTTTATTACTAAATTGGTAATGCTCCTTTAGTTGTTGGTCAGTTGCTTGATGATGATTGTCCCAAGGACTTCATCAAAAGTCTTATTCTTTCTGTTTGTTCTCTCCTTCCTGTTGAACCACTTGTTGAAGAATGCGAGAAAAATGTAATGTATAAAATCTCCAAAGCTATTTTTCAATTTCCATAAGGTTTATATTAAGCTAATAATTATTTTTTTGTCTTTGTTTATTCCAAGAACCGACTTCAATTGTTGACACAATTTTTAGAGCATCTTGTGAGTGAAGGAAGTTAGGATGTACATAGGACACTTAGGCTTCATGTATGGGATGAGATATAGGACCCTTAGGCTTCATTTTTCAAGTAGTTCTTTCATGTTTTGAAGCTGTATAAGCAAAAAATAGAGCATTGTAACTCAGTTTTCTTAGTCACAACACTGAGAAACACACTTTGTAACACATTTTTCAAAGCGAAGACACATATTTAAGTCTTGTATCTGTTGTAAGGGCAACTTTTCTCAATAAAATATCAGTATTTTTCCTTC
Organism: Cunninghamia lanceolata; assembly: GCA_027924645.1. NCBI lineage: Eukaryota > Viridiplantae > Streptophyta > Pinopsida > Cupressales > Cupressaceae > Cunninghamia > Cunninghamia lanceolata. The sequence goes on along the minus strand of BSBN01000490.1, from coordinate 83,759 downwards.
TTGATTATAGTTGTTTCATTATGTGCAAATGAATGATTGATTATGTTTTTATGTGTTTTATGTTTAAACCTCAAAAGCATTGTCTCATTTCCAACACTTTTAGGCAGAAATCACTGAACAAAAATAATTAAATAAACTACCAATTGACTAAATATACTACCAATTGGTAGAGCAGTGAATAAATATGATTAAATATAATAATTATGCAATTAAGAAACAATGTATCAATATACTACCAGTTGACAAAAATCAGTGAACAAAAACAATTAAATAAACTACCAAATTAATCAAAATGATGATTAAAATTAATGACTAAATACACTAGCAATGGACAAAAATCAATGAATAAAAATGACTAAATAAGTGACTAGTTAACAACAATCAATGACTAAATTAATGACTAATTATATTAGTGAATAAAAAATGACTAAATAAGTGACCAGTTTACAACAATCAATGACTAAATTAACGACTAAATATACTACCAAATTGATCAATCAAAACAACCAATAAATGACTAAAAATGGTTTAGTCATCAATTCAGTCACATTATAAATGATTGGCAATAAACTACTAATGGTCACGTGACCATGTTTAATCATTTATATGCAGTTTTTAGTAGTTTTTTAATCATATATTGTTGTTTTTGTACTAGTGCTAGTTGAAGAGATGAAAGATATTGAGGAAGAGAAGAAATTTGAGGAAGCAAAGGTGACATCTAAGGAAAATGTATTTGAGGGACAAGGTGAGAAGAAGGAAGAAGCCATTAAATGGATGAATGACAATCCTACTCCAGTTGTAGAGGGAAATGAACAAGAGGCTGCTCAAGAAAATCCTCCAGAGAGACAAGATGTTGAGGCATCTCAAGTTGAAGAGAACAAAGACACTACTGACTCCTTGAGAGAGTTTTTGGAAAAGTAGAAGGAAGATTAGATTTTGACTGCACCTGATCTATTGCAAGGACCTATTAACCTTGCTACAATGTCCCCATTGTAGAAACTAAGACTTGGGACAATTTTTCAAGTTACAATGCAGGAAGAGATATTGAAATCTCATATGGAGGATAGCGAGCTGATAGAAGATGCATCAACAATTTTTGAAAAGTTAATACCCAGAATAAGGAGAGATACATCATTGGCTCCTACTGTACAAATGAAAAATTTAATGGAATCAATCAATGTTCATTTTTAGTCCTTGGAAAAAGAAGCAGAGAAGAAGGTAAGGGCAAAGATTGATGACAAAAGGTTAGTGGAGCTAAATGACAAATTTGCTCAAGATAAAATTTTGTTAGATAAGAGCATAGAATATGCACAAATAGCAGTTAAAGAAGCTAGTGAATTATATCAATTTTGTCTTACATGGCCTGATAAGGCTAAGGACATAAAAGAGAAAATAAATGGTTGGGAAGCTCAAATAATGAAGATCTCTAGAAATTATGACCCGGTGAAGGACGCTATTGGCAATCAGAGGGCACAAGTTAGACCATTCATTCTAATATAAATAAGTTGTAGACCCAAAGGGAGGTTATAAAGCATAGAATGAGCTAGCTCTGGGAAATAGCAAGCTTCAAGATTGCATCCCTAACCAAGCTAGTAGCAGCAGAAGAGTTGGTGTCTCCTACTACTGTGAAGAAAGCAGAAGAGTTCGTGTCCCAGGTTAATGGGCATATACTAGTTTTGGGTGATGCTAAGGTTAGTTGGGATGAAGAAGGGGTGCAAATGAAGAAGATATATAAAGACATTCTCCCTGAACAACAGTAAGCATTTTGATTTCACTTGTATATATGCAGAAAGTAGAAAAATAGTTTTGAAGTTTTGGCAACTTGTACATATCTATGTATCATACACCTTTTCCATTGATGTCAAAGGGGGAGAATGAAGCATGTAAAAAACATTTGAAAAGTAAGAAGAGAAGCATGAAGTTAGGGGGAGCAGTGTGTAAAGAGAAAGGGGGAGTTGTAATAGTTTTTCACATCAAGTGTCACCATTAATGCCAAAGGGGGAGATTGTTGGCAAATTGGCAAACATCATTACAAGAGAGACGCTGCTGGTATAATGATGAATAACTGTGCATGATGTTTGAAGATGTTGTCATTGATGGCAACAAGAAAAGGAACAAGATTAGAATAGTGGTTTTGGTCTGGTGAAGAAGACTTAGTCATTTTGGCTAAGTGTTGACAGCATACAAGAGACAAAAACTGAGAGACAATGTATTGGCTCGCATTGGTCCACAGTTGAAGATCAGATTATGTGGTTTTGGTATGTTGTTTGCAGTCCATAGGTGATCTTATATCTGAGATTTTAGCTCTTAATAAGTACCAGAAGCATATCTTTAAACAACCTAAGTTCAACAAAGCAGAATACAGTGCTATTTAGAGCAGAACACTCAATTGATTTGGTCCACATTTCTCCGGTGCTACATATCTTGTTATGCAATTTTGAGGTGTTGTAAACACTTGTATGAAGTGTCTAAATCTAGAGTTGTAGGCTTTGAAATCCACCAAAAAGATAGTTGTGAATGTTTGAGTATCGCTACATGGCTTGACAGAGTTTGACTGTGACAAGGTCTGAGTTCTGATGGTCCACATTTTGCTGCAAGACGATATCATGCCTTGTAGTTTTAAAGGTAATCTTGGGGATGTGTGAAGAGTATTTGATATATTTTGAAAGCATCTTGTGGTCGACAATGAAAGTTACAGTCTGACAGATGAACCGAACCAGTGGCACTCTGTGTTGGAGGCTGACATGATAAGTTTAATTTATATGTAGTAAGTTATATTATTTAGAACTTAATCCTAAGTGGTAGAATAATTGAGGCCAACATATGTGAATGTGATTCAAGTGTTGTTTGGTTTGCTATGAATTTTGGTGAATGGATTTGGCCGACAAGCTACTTAAGGTATGACTAAATGCTACACCTTATTAGGCTAACCTATTATGAAGATTCTAAGTGTTGCGGATATATATGAGATCAAATTTAGTGTTTGGATGATAGATGATGTGAAAAAAAGGGTGTGTGTGTGTGTAAAATGTGAAAGATTGTGATTTTGTGAAGGCGAGAAGAGCAGAAGAAGAGAGATCTTGTTCCCATGTAAAAGCAAAACAATGAAATAGAGTAGTCAAAGATGAAGAGTTTTGAGATTGTTTGTGCTTCATTGGAGTTGTGACCATGCATGTGTAGATGCAATCTAAGTAGTTCAACCTAGTAGTGAGCTATCTTTCTTTCTTCTTTCATTCTCTAGGCAATGAGCCTATTTTGGCAGTGAGCCTTTCTTGCAGTGAGCATTTCTTTGGGCACTGAGCCCTAAGGTAGTGAGCCTTCTTGTAATTCAGTATTGTTATTACATAATTATTGTGAGCTAACACTCACTATGGTTTTTCCCTGTTTAGGGTTTTCCACGTAAAAATCTTGGTGTTTATGTGTGATGCTTTGTGGTTGCTTCTTTTGTGTTTAATTTGCTTTGTTGTTATAATATGTGGCAAATGGATTAATGGTTTAATAAGTAAAAGGTTTAATAGAATACTAATTCACCCCCCTCTCAGTATTTTGGGTGTTCAACAAGGACATCACATCTTTGTAGAAGGTATTAAAGTTAATCCCAAAAAGATTGAAGTAGTATACAGACTAGAATCCCCCTAGAAATCAAATAGATGTGAATCTTTTTAGGACACGTGGGTTGTTATCAAAGATTCATTGAAAAATTTAGCAAAATAGCAACCCCTATGTTTTCCTCACTCCAAAAAGATGTTGAGTTCTCCTATACCTCAGAATGTCAAACTTCATTTGAAACCATTAAGGAGAAACTCACAACCACACTTGTATTGTGCAGACCCAATTGGAACTTGCCATTCTACATCTATGTGAATGCTTCAAATGATGTGATAGGAGCAGTTTTAGGATGGGAGGATGATACCGGTGGAAAATAGCTATCTATTTTGTTAGCAACAACTTAATCCCTACTAAAAAGAATTACACCACCATTGAGAGAGAATTTCTGGCTATTGTGCACTCTATCAATAAATTCCTCCACTACATCATAGGTTACAAAGTGACTATTTATACAAATCACTCAGTAATCAAATATCTCATGAATAAACATGTTGTGAGTGGAAGGATAATTAGATGGCTATTACTCCTCCAAGAATTCAATGTGACCATCATTGATAAACCTAGGAAATTTAATGTGGTAGCTAACTTTCTGTCTAGAATACATCAAGATGAAGGGAATTGTGAACCAGTTCAAGATAAATTTCTAGATGAACAATTATTTTCCATATCCTCTCAAACACCCTGGTTTGCAAATGTAGCTAACTATTTAGCTACATAAGAATTTCCACCTAAGTTTACTGCAAAACAAAGAAAATTACTTGTTTGAGAAAACATGCTCTTCAAATGGATAAATGGTCTACTATTCAAGTGTGGACCCAATTTAGTATTGCATAGATGTGTAAGACTAGATGAGTTCTATAGTATTCTGAGGGCATGTCACATGAACCTTCAAGAGGACACTACTCAGCAAAGAGAACATCTCATAAGATTTTAGGTAAATGCATGTATATAGATAGCATCATAATAAAATCAAATAATACTACCTAAAGACTATCTATGGTTTGTAACCAACTGAATATGTGAAAAAGATTATCATTTCCCTTTTATGAGTTAAGGCAACTCTCATAGAATCAATTTCTATTTAGATAGAGAACTTGATTCAAAAATAACTTCACAAATTGACTCGTCTTGACTTGTTTATATACCCAGTGGCCTATAAAGTATTGGCTTGTATTTACAAGAATATCATATCTATTTAAACTCATGTATTGGTTTTTATATAAATAAAGAACTTGTTGTTTATAAAGTAAATCCATGACTTGAATCTATTTGGCCCTGTACTATTCAAAACTCCTTTGGCTTGAATGTATTCGACCAATAGATTCAAACTAAAAACATAATTTTATATAGATATTTTAACAATAAACATATGAATATACTTGTCTAGCTTTACAGTTAAACAATATCACATAAAAAAACCCACAATAGCCATTCAACTCTACTTTCTAGATATTCAAAACAAAATTTAAGATTAATGAAGGTATTATTTAGGCATAGTATATTCATAGATGCCTATAAAGTATTATCCCATTTCAAGCCACTATTATTATGGCACAAAGCAAATCCTATATCGTCTATGTTGATCAAAAGAAAAAAATCATAGAACACATAGATAACATAGGATTTATATAATAAAATACCCTTATTTCCCTATAAAGAGTAGTGTTCCTAAGTTATCGAATCCCAAGGAATATTTATCAAAACATATACCTGGATAATGCTTAAACCTACGATTCTTTCACTCCTAATAATAAGACTGTGACAATATGATTGATGTCTTCTACATCAGGTACCAATTAAACAAAAGCATGCCAACCAGGTAAAACTTATGGAAATCAAAATAATTATGACGACAATAAACCAACCAGCTATACACAAGGCAATAAAAAATGACTGATGACCATCTCACACAAGAATGGTGAAAATGCAAACTTTTGCAAATAAGGATGCCAACAAGAATGCATACAACACATGCATGACTAAAACATGAAGTAACCACAAATGACTTATTGTAAGGAAGCTAAGGTAGTGAAAAAACTTCCTACACTAATCTTGAGGGGAGGGATATGCAGAACTTTTCAAATCTTTACAACAGTTACTGAAATAAACAGAAATAGCAATCATACCACAACACAGTAATTATGTGGGGAAACCCCTTCGAGAGAAAAACCCCACACTACAAAGCCGCCCAATATATTATTCAAGAATCAAGAAGATTACAATATATTTGTAGAGCAAGCTTTCACATGAGTATAACCAACCAAAGATCTAGAGACAACTCAACATCTACAAGAATCTTACACACAACCTCCATCTCAAGCTCTTGATATATAGGAGATACAATACAGTAAACCGTCAATGGTAATTACAAAACCATGAGCCAAAACCACCCAAAAGTGGCACCTAAATTATCTCCAATGAAAGATGTCTTGTGATGTGTCAAATCACACACCAACATGTGTAACTCTCCCCTTTACATCTCTTTTAAGTGTCCAACACATTTTCACATTTCCCAAAATGGGAGACCTGGAACTTTCAAAGGCCATAACTTTTGATCTAGTGTCTGATTGATGAATAGTTTGATGTGTCAAAAAGCTTGTGAAGAGATCTATCACACTATAACATGCTTTCAAACTTTTCTTGGAGTTTAAAAAATCAAGAACTTTAATATCTTGCAATCCAGGCATGATCTTGAATCAAAACTCACCCAAGATGTTTACTTGGTAGTTTCACACTTTTTGGGAAAATTTTGGGTCCATCGTGCTCAAATGTAGAGTTATTAAAAATAGTAATCCTTGCCATTTTAGCCCCTTTTGGATACTTTGAAAGTTCTAAACCATTCTTCAAGATAAAATGTATTCAAAAAGACTAAAATTGGGAAGAATAGAAACCACTTGTCAAACACCTTGCAAGAGCAAAGGGAGTATCAACACTATGATTTAATTGCTAGGGGTTGAGAGGCCCATGGACTTTGAACACCATATGAACTTCTTTGTGCTCACAAGATTAGTTAATGAATCGACAACATTAATCAAAGTCTCTCCCTTAACTAGCTTCACCCTGCCATCCTCAACCATATCTCTAACAAAATGATATTGTACATCAATGTTATTGGTCTTGGAATGAAATGTTGGGTTCTTATCTAGGTAGATCTCACTTAGACTATCACAATAAACTCTCACTTCACCTTGTTTTATTATAATATTTGAACACAGTCTCTTAAGCCAAATGACTTCTTTATAAGCATGACTAGCTGCCATATTCTAATCTTCAGGAGTGGACAAGGCAACCACAACCTGTCGCTTACTCATCCAACTAATTAAACCACCAAATAAAGTAAACACATAAGCAATGGTGGATCATCTACTATCAACATCACCTACCTAGTCTGAATCCACATAATTATGAATATCAATGGAATGCATGTCTCCTATCAAATTACCATGATAACACAAGGAATACTCTGAGGTACCCTGCAAATATCTGAAGACTATTTTAACTGCATCCAAATGAACTCCCATTGCTTGGGCAATGTTTGGTCTAGTACAAACCATAGCATACATCAAACTTCCAAATGCACTCTAGTAAGGCAATCTTCTCATGTCTTCCATCTCTGATGAAGATGTTGGACATTGTGAAGTAGATAACTTCGTTCCAACTATAAAAGAAACACATAATGGTCTACAATCCTGCATGTTAAACCTCTGTAAAATTGAATTGACATACTTACTCTGGCCAAGCCATAGTTTTCTATTTACTCTATCTCATCTTATTTCGGTCCCAAGAATGTGTTTAGTTGCACCAAGGTCTTTCATTTTAAATTTAGTCACAACTTGAGACTTTAGTTCTAAAATCACTCCTTTCCCTTTACCAAAAAATAACATATCATCAACATATAATGCAATAAATAGGAAATGATCACCATTAGATTTATAATAAACACAACGATCAGATTTAGAATGCTCAAATCCCAAACTCAACACATATGTATCAAATTTCTGGTACCACATCCTAGGACTTTGGTTGAGGCCATACAAAGATTTCTTCAATTTACAAACCAAATTACTTTTACCTTTCACCATGTAGTGCTTTGGATGTGTCATATAAATATCCTCCTCCAAATCACCATGAAGGAATGTTATTTTCACATCCATTTTCTCAACCTCTAGATCATAAACAACAACAATAGAAAGCAAGAATCTAATAGATGTCATTTTTGCAACAGGAGAAAATATCTCACCGTAATCAACACCCTCAACCCGAGAGTAACCTTTTGCCACCAACCATTCTTTGTACTTCTTAATACCTCCATCTGAATTAATCTTTTTCTTGAACACCCATTTGCAACCAACAGGTTTTGGTCCTTCAAGCAATGGCACTAGGTCCCATGTATCATTCTTTTTCAAATCTACCATTTCTTCATCCATAGAAATCTTCCAAGACTCTGCATCATTCATACCTAATGCCTCTTTTACAGATCTAGGTTCATCTATGCTAGTATTAAAAGCAAAAATACATCTCTAGTCATCAGGTGAATACCTTTTAGGTGGTTATCTATGCCTTGTATACCTTCAAACAAGTTGAGTTGGAGCATCTTCCTCCTCTTCTAAAGATTTAGAGCTAGACGAGCTCTCCTCAACTTCATGTCTATGTAGGGGCCTTAATTCAACTTTCTCAAGCATAGAAGGGAGTTGAATCACATCTTTCTATTCAGTTTGTTCTAGCTGTAATGTAATAAAAGAAGGCTTAGTTTCTCTAAAAATAACACTTCTACTATATATATTACCTTCTGTGCAACAGGGTCTCAAAGCTTGTATCCTTTCACAACATAACTATACCTGATGAAGATACATTTCATAGCCTTGTTCTCCAACTTTGTTTGCTTCTCCTTTGGTACATGTGCATATGCCTCACAAACAAAAAATCTAAGATGTCTTAGTGAAGGCTTGTGCCTCGACCATGCCTCAATAGGCATTTTTTCAATAAGAATTGATGTATGGGACCTATTAATCAAGTAGCAAAACCTTTGTTCTAGACCAATACCACTAAGTATACTTCTAGCCTTCTCCATCAGTGTCTTGTTCATTCTTTTTGCAACTCCATTCTACTATAGAGAATACATAGTGGTCTTTTGTCTCTAGATGCCACAATCTTTATAGAACCTATCAAAATCATTAGAAAAAAATTCACCGCCATTGTCAATCCTCAAACATTTTATTTTATTTCTAGTCTGCAACTCAATCATTCCTTTAATTTCTTTAAATCAACTAAAACCGTCAAATTTATTCTTTAGAAAATATACCCATGTCCTTCTACTATAATCATCAATAAATGAAACATAATATGTAGATTTCACAATGGAAGGAACATGACAAACACATTAGAATGAATAAGATCTAATACACCACAAGATTTATGAGAACTTGAGTAAAATTCAACATGATTTTGTTTACCATAAATGCAATGCTCACAGAAATCAAAATCAAGATTACAATCAGTCAACTCTTCAAAAAGGTTTTTATTTTTCAAGGTCCTTAGACCCTTTTCTCCTATGTGGTCTAATCTCAAGTGCCATAACATAGTTTTCTCCACAGTCAATTTTGATTTAGAAGAAAGATCACCCTTAGGTACCTAGAAGCCATGGCCATCCACTGAAAATGAAACCCTCTCATTTTCCAATGAAGTAGTCACAGATTTGCTTTTCATAGAAGTACTATTGCACTCATCAATGCATGCATCAAGATTATACAATGTGCCAAATCTAACACCTCTTACCATCTTACATTCTAAATTAGAAAAAACTACCTGCACACCCGCATCTATTAGTTTGTTCATAGATAATAAATTTTGTGCTAATCCAGGGATATGCAACACACCATTAATCCTTTTTACTCTACTAGTAGGAAATCTGATTTTAACTATACCATGACCAACAATATTTAAATGATAATCATCACCCAAGTACACATTACCTCCATAAAATTCTTCATATTTAGAAAACCAATCTCTATTAGGGTTCATATGGAAAAATGCACCTGATCCAATTAGTCATGTATCATTACCTGCATGAGTGGCCAAAGTTGCAATGAACACATCACCATCTTCCTTCTTAGGCTTAGAATTAAAATCAAATTTCTTCTTTTTCTTCTTCTTTCCTTCTTTACACTCCTTACAGAAGTGTTCAGGGTTATTGCAATTCCAACAAATAACTTTGGACTTTCTAGGAGATCTGGATCTCCCTTTCAACTTGGATTTGTCACGCTTCTTGCTCTTCTTTCCCTTTTCTTTGGGTCTTCCATGAACACTTAGGGCTTCTTTGGCACTAATGGATACCTTCCTCCTCATTTCTTCATAAAGTAAATAACCCACAACATCTTCAACTTTCAAGATAGTAGAAGTACTCCCAATCACCATAACAAGAGAATCCCACAAATCAGGCAAAGAACAAAGTAGAATCTAACATCTCTCCTCCTCATCCATTTTTACACAAATGCCAATTGAGCCATGAACATATTGAATGCTTCTAGGTGGTCTTCAATTCATCTGCCCTCTTCCATTCTCAAGGAATACAGTTTCTTCCTCAAGAAAATCTTGTTCACTAAAGATTTGGCTTGATATATCTCACTGAGTTTCTTCCATAGTTTCTTTGCATAGGGCTCTTCATGGACATTGATTAAAACTGAGCCTATCAGGTACAATCTAATTAGATCATTGGCTTTACAGTCCATAACATCATATTCAACAACCAAAGTAGCATATGTGGGCCTTGAAGCATTCTCATCAATAGCATTCCATAGATCTCAATCAATAAACAAATCCTCCATCTTCAGCTTTCACATCTCAAAATTGTTACTAGAAAATTTTTCTAAGTCTATTCTCCCTGATGTGCTTGCCATTTGAAAATCCTTGCAACAAGATCACAAAGTATCTTCTACACAAGATCCCACTCAAAACTGGATTAGTTCAAAAAAATTAACAACCCACAACTAAAACCAAAGGTGATCAATATCTGATACCACTTGTAAGGAAGCTAAGGTAGCAGAACACCTTCCTACATTAATCTTGACGGGAGGGATATGTAAAAAATTTTAGATCTTTACAACAGTTACAAAAATAAACACAAACAAGTGTTAGGGTTCAGGCAAATTAGAGCAATAAACATTAACAATTATATGCAGATTAAATAACCCAAATATAACAATGAAGAATAACACAAAAGAGATCAACATAGAATTTTAACATGGTTCACCCAAAATGGCCTACATCCACAGAAACTCATCCATCCAATGATTTTATTATCCAGTGCAAAACATATTACAGTCTCACGAATTCCATCTCGCAACATACATCCCAGCCACTTATAACAAGCTTTTTGGAAGCTTCTAGAATTAGGGTTTTACAAAAGTCATTTTTCATTTGTTAGTTAACAAGAATTAATTATCGACCCTCAACTTACAAAAAAGGTAAGGATACATTATGAGTGTATAGTATTTGCATGATCAGTTGCCACATACCAACAATAGGAATCGTACCACAACACAATAATTATGTGGGGAAACCCTTTCGGGAGAAAAACCCCACACTCCAAAGCTACCCAATATATTATTCAAAAATCAAGAAGATTACAATATACTTGCAGAGCAATCTTTCACAAGAGTATAACCAACCAAAGATCTGGAGGCAACTCGACATCTATAAGACTCATACACACAACCTCCATCTCAAGCTCCTTATATATAGGAGATATAATACAATAAACTGTCAATGGTAATTACAAAACCATGAGCCAAAACCACCCAAAAGTGGTGCCCAAATTATCTCCAATCAAAGTTGCCTTGTGATGTACCAAATCACACACGAACATGTGTAACTCTCCCCTTTACAACTCTTTTAAGTTTCCAACATGTTTTCACATTTCCCAAAATGGGAGACCCAACTTTCAGAGGCTATAACTTTTGATCTGGGTGTCCAATTAATGAATTATTTGATGTTTCAGAAAGCTCGTGAAGAGATCTATCACACTATAACCCACTTTTCTAGTTATGACAACTTTTGGGGCATTTAGAGTCCTCTAAGTGCCTCAAATACGAGTTTAAAACTTTTCTGAGAGTTTCAAAAAATGGAAACTTTAATATCTTGCAATCCAGGTATGATCTTGAGTTGAAACTCACCCAAGATGTTTACTTGGTAGTTCTGCACCTTTTGGGAAAATTTTAGGTCCATCCATGCTCAAATGTAGAGTTACTAAAATAGTAAGACCTACCATTTTTAGCCCCTTTTGGAAACTTTTAAAGTTCTAATCCATTCTTCAAGATAAAGGGTATTCGAAAAGACCAAAATTGGGAAGAATAGAAACTTTTTGTAGTTGCAAGGTTGAGACACCTTTCCTAACACTTATAACTGGTTTAACATCACCAACCTTACGAATAGTCCTAGTGTCATATGTGAAAACTCTCAGACACTAGGTATGACTTGTCAATTCAACCCAATCTGTTGTCCTCTCCCAAATGATGCTCTCCCTCCTCAACTGGGAGGGTGGACTGAACTTATCACATATCCACCTCATTCGCTGACAAGGTAGTCACTCCATCAAAATATAAACACACACACACATCTGATTGATAATCAATTCATAGCAAAAGAATTAATGACATCATAAGATGAGACAATATGATCATATTCATTTTAGTCATCATTCAAAAATTGATATTTAAATTCTGCATTCACATAAATTCATACAAGATATTCATTTCACATAAACCATTTCCTATATTCCAAATTCATAGGAAAACCATGTCTTTCTATGCATCATCTAAATATCATAATTTAAATAACTAAAATATGGCATAATTAATTGTTCCAAAAATGGGTTGTAACATCTCCTTCCCCTTAGAAAAAGGTCATCATCCCTGATGACTTAGTTCAACATGTAACAAATATTCATAATAAAACATTAAGTTTGATTCTAATGAAACAAATAAGTAAGGAAAAGCTCGGCAAAATTCTTCATAATCTTCCCACGTGGCACTATCCTTTGAGTATTGGTCCCACTAGACCTTGAAGTAAGTGACATCCCTATTACACAAGTGTAACTTTTGAACCTTGAGCACTTTGAGAGGCTCGATTGTAACCACTCTTGGATCCTAAACCTGAAGAGCATTCTAATCAAGTACATGAGCAAAATTAGACACATATTTCTTCAAATATGAAACATGGAAAACATCATGCAAACAAGCGAGAGTAGGGGGTAAAGCAAGTATGTATGTAACTAGGTTGACTACTTCTAGAACCTAAAATGAGCCCAAATATTTGGGTGAAATTTTGGTTGACTTCCCAAACTTTATTGAACTCTTATGGGGTTTGACTCTCAAAATAACTTTCTCCCCAACAATAAATTGTTGTGGAGTTTATTTTACATTCGCATAACTTTTCTACCTATCATTGGCTTCTGTCAACCTCTTCTTAATCAACTTAACTTACTCTTCCATTTCTATCAACATCTTTGGTCCTATGCACACTCTATCCTCTAGTTGATCCCAACTGATAGGTGTTCTACATTTATGACTGTACAATGCCTCAAAGGGAGCCATTTTGATAGGAGATTGGTAAGAATTATTATATGTAAATTCTACCAAAGGCAAATACTCTTCCTAGTTATATTGTTGATCCATGCAATACATGCACAAAAAATATTCTAAAACTTGATTCACTCTCTCAGTTTAACCATTAGACTCTGGATGATCAGAGGGACTGATATTCAATTGAGTTCCCAAAACTAAAAAAAAGTTTGCCAAAACCTAGAGGTCATCTGTGATGAACATTTTAGGAACTCCATGCAGATGAAAGATTTCTTAAACAAATCTCTTATCCAATACAAGAGCCCCATCAGTTAGGTCCCCTAGAATGAAATGAGCCACCTTAGTGAGCTTATCCACTACTACTAATATCATATCATGATGGTTTCTTGAGTTCAGAAGCACTTGGATGAAATTCATGCTAGTAACCTACCATTTCAATTTAGGAACATCATGAGGATATAACAATCCTACCAAATGTTGATGTTCAGCCTTGACTCATTGACACTCTAATGTTGATGTCCTCCCCTGGCATTTACCCACCCACCCTGATGCATTGGTGAAGTCCATTCGGCCCCACGAGCTATGGAATGCAAAATGTCACTCCTAGCACCTTTCCACTACATGGAAATGAAGCATTTTGCAAGATTGCATTTGATTTCAACACGGTCAAACAGACTGGAGTTGACCAAAACCGAGAGAGGTTATTGTGAATGGACCCCACATGCACCTATAGCACTAAACAGAACATTCCCAGCTGCACCAAATTCCAAGAACTGCTCTGTCAAAGTTTGGCAGTTTTTTGGTCTTAGGGATCTTAAGGGACTTTACCAGTAGCCTGTTGCCCCGAATGATTGGGGTGCTTGACACACGAGACAAGACCTCCCTTGGTATTTACCCACCCACCTTGACATTTTGGTGAAGTTCGTTTAGCCCCATGAGCTATGGAATGCAAAATGTCACTCCTAGCACCTTTCCACTGCATGAAACTGAAGCATTTTGCAAGAATGCATTTGATTTCGGTACGGTCAAATGGACTGGAGTTGACCAAAATTGAGAGAGGTTATTGTGGATGGACCCCACATGCACCTGTAGGTCCAAATAGAATGTTCCCAGCCACTCCAAATTTTGAGAACTGCTCTGTCAAAGTTTGGCAGTTTTTTGGTCTTAGGGATCTTAAGGGACTTTGCCGATAGCCTACTACCCTGAATGACTGGGGCTCTTGGCACATGAAACAAGACCTCCCTTGGTATTTACCTGCCCACCCAGATGCATTGGTAAAGTTTGTTTGGCTCCACAAGCTATGGAATGCAAAATGGCACTCCTAGTACCTTTCCACTACATGAAAATGAAGCATTTTGGAACAATGTGTTTCTTGCCACCATAGGCAAATGAAATTGATTTAGCAAAAATTGAGGTAGGTGTTTGTAGGTGGACCTAACATCCACCTATACATGTAAATAAGATGTTCCTAGGTGTCACAATTTGATGGAACAGTCAATCCAAAGTTTGTCACGTTTTTTTTCTTAGGGCTCTTGAGAGATTGTCTATGTTCAATATAGCCAAGAATGACCATGAGGCTTTGCCACTAAAAAGACATCCCCCCTAGCATTTACCCGACCACTCGGATGCGTTGGCACCATCTATTTGGCCCCAGGAGATGCTGAATGTAAAAATTTAGTCATAATACCTTTCTGGTAGATGAAAATTTAGTACCATAAAGGTGTTCTCACTTGATCCAATGTCTTGTAGGGCATCAATTGAGGGTTCCCTTGCCATTGCTATCAATTGTTTGTCATTAAAACTATTAAGACTCAATATTAAATAGTAACATCATTAAAAAGAATTAGAACTTATAGTAACATTGTTAAAACTCATTAAAACTCATTATGAAATAGAAAGTAAAGGACATATCATCATGAAATAATCATGAAAACCTACCTTACTTTCCTTCCCAAGGCAACTTCATAAGGATTATGCCTACTTCCATCATACTAAAATCCTACATGCAAATGTAATCGCACTATTTAGCTAAAATGAGTAGCTAAAATATACAAGGTGAAATTAGGATAGCAAAGAAAAATAACATACCTTTCTATCATTCCACTAATTCAATCCAATGAACCATCAGGGTCTGCTCTACTCTTTATTGTGTCGAGTATTGCCTCGTGATCAAACTCACGAACCTTCCACAAGGTCATGTTTAATGGTCTACCCCCATATTTGATCAAATGAATGTTTGAAGCCACAACAAGGTTAGAATATTGAAGAATCTTCCTATGTGGGTCAAAGACCTCAGACACCCACACATCAGACTTCTTCAATGGGTACCTTCTAAGCCATGTTCCAGTAACAACCATTGATCCTATAGGGTACTCGATGTTTTCTCCATCTATAACAGGGGAATCTAATTTCTTTTTTGCCTCAACACAACGACACAAATAATAATTTGTTCCTTCTTCATTATCTTCAATTGCAATAAATGCATAAACATGCCCTGCATTGATATGTGCATTCAATTCGATGAATATAGTCAACAATACAAGAAAAAATACAAAATAAGATGGCATATTGAATTTTATTAAATTTGAATGCTGATAATACCTAGTTGAACTAGAACTAAAACATGGTCAAAATCAACCGCTAATTCAATCTCTGTCATTTGTAGTGTTGTCGGTAGTCAATACATGTCAATCAGGCTTAGGCCTCTTGTACACCAATCATCAACCCACTCCTTTGACTCACAATCATACCAAGCTTCATATGTACATGAAGAACAAAAGCATGCCATATGTTGCATATGAATACTCCATGAACCTACATTAGAGCTTCTAAAAGAGTAGCTCACTCAATCCTGTCAATGTACAATAGTCCTCATATTTTGCAATGTTAGTACCATTAACCAACTAAAAATATCTATGAACTATAGACTTACCTTCATTACTTGGACCCATTGTAGCATTACACCATTTGACAATAGATCTCGCATCTGTCAACTTTGCATTGTCTTTGTACTTCAACTCTTCGCGTGCCAATGCTCTTTTGATACATGCTCCTACACCATCATGCTCCCCCTTTCCATGCCAGGCCTCACAAAAATTCCACATATGTTGAACACCATTCACTGTATGCATCCTGCTCAACTAATAGAACATCCACACATTCTTGAATTGTGATGCACAATTATCTAACCATATGATATGTTGATGAAATGATATGTTCGTGTTAGCCAAATCATGGTAGAACATCTAAAAGCAACCTTGCACAAACTTCATAGAATGTGTGCGATCATCATTAATCTAAAATGATTTTCCCTCAAGATCTTCATGTCGTCCTTTGTACTATCTTCTACATGAATGAATGTTATTTGCACAAATATAGCAACATGTGTAGAGTTGTAATACTATGATTGCACCTCATTCTATAGCTATAGTGTAATTTCAATGCTTGACTTGTCTATCTAATGAGGTGATCTTTCTTTGTTTGTTGGTTTACTATTATCGATGTAATGACATGGCGTGTGACATTACTATCCTTAGTGCATGAGGTGGAACCAACACTCTCATATGGACTCATTAGATTCTTGACAATTGATTTTTCACTTGAAGCATCTGATGTTCTTAGGCCAAGAATCTTCATAGTGGGCCTAAATTTTAGATTTCTCATCAATTCAACAAATAGTTGACATCTTCTAGTTTCATTTAAATTCTCAAAGAATAATTTCCATATCTTATTCACATATCTTTGGCAAGTGCACTTGGGAATCTTATCCTGCATGGGCTTCAACACATTCTCATCGACATTGATTAGAAACTAGGCTTCCTATGCAAAATTCTAGGAGGCTTTGTAATTGGTAAAGTTGACTTGATATTAGGAATTTCTTCAATATTTACTTGAGATGTGATAGATAACGTACCTTCAATTAGAGGTGAAAAAGATGAAAAAGGCTTGAAGTTGAGATGGAGAAGACGGTGTACCTTCAACTTGATGTGTGAATGATGGCATGCCACCAACTTGAGAATAAAATGAAGATGTACCTTCTTCTTCACCTATGAAAGATGGAATGTCTCCAATTCGAGAAGATAATGATGGTGTTCCTTCAACTTGACCTGTGGACAATGGAGTGCTTCCAACTTGGAGATTCACTTTCCTCATTGAACGAAGGTTTTGTATTCGTTCCCTTTATGCTACCAATTCCATCTCTCTCTTAGCTTCATTAGATGTGTCATGTTTCTCTTCAATTGGTAATGGTGGAATGTCTTCTTATATGGTTGAAAATTTCCTACTTTCATGAATTTGCCTCATTCTTTCTCTTTTCCTCTCATTCTCAGCTTCACACTCTTCTAGTGTTAGAGTCTTTGCTCATTTCCTTGGCATGATGATGATTTCTACAAGCATGATGAAGAAGACAATGATAATTATAACTTTGATAATGACACATTTGAATACCAGCTAATAATGAATAACAACTGATTCATAATAGTAGAGTTTATCCTTTATCAACAGTTGATAATGACAATGAATAACAGTTGATTCATGACAGTAGAGCCTATCCTTTATCAACAATTGATTATGACAATGAATAACAACCGATTCATGACAACAGAGCCTATCCTTCATCAATAGCTGATAATGACAGTTAATAACAGTTGATTCATGATAGTAGATTGTATCCTTTATTAACTGTCTTGGTATGGTTCTACAAGTCTAATTTTCAGTAGAGTTAGGGTTAGGGCAGAATAACAAGGTGCATAAATTTAGGGTAGAGTTTTGTTTCATGATGACCTACTTGTAAAGGATGATCTTTTGTGAGTTTTAGTACTATCTTATCAACCATGACTGTCACGAAGTTGTTTATAATGCCTTGTCCAAATATCTTTGATATTTTTCCATAGGTGTCAATAAGGTTAAGGTAGATCATTAGCACTCAAGGTTTCCAAGATAAATTATCACAAGTAATACATAAACATAGAAGACTATCATGAAACTGTAGATCACTATTAAGGTCAGATATTCAAAATATGTAATAGGCTCTCACTACCCTATTCACATGAAAGATTACTATATCAAATGAAAGATTATGAGGATATCAATATGTTGTATGGTACTGCTTAAGATTACAAGATAAGAGATGAAAATGACAAAAAGGACTGATAGTTAGCATGCATAGAACTAGTCAAATTTGGAGGAGAAAGAGCACTTGCAGCTACTATAGGTATTTTTACATACAACCATTGGCAAGGGAGTCACCATAGTGAAAATACACTTGTAGTAAAGGTGGCTACTTGTAGCCATAGGAATTGCAACAAAAGGAGAGTGTGAGCATTACTTCACTTGAAACAATTGGGAGATAAAGTAGAAGGTGGCTACTTGTACCCATAGGACTTGTAACAAAAGAGAGAGTGAGCAATGTCTCACTTGCAACAACAAGAAGTTATAGTAAAGTCGAGGCTACTTGCAACAACTTGAGCTATACCCATGGAGTGATGGGCACTTGCAACAAAAGGAATGAGGTGCTTGGGGTAGGCACACTTGCTAAAATAGGGAGATTGTTGAGGTTTGAGGGTAGCATAAGAGGCAGTGTTGCAATATGGCCAAGGGGTCATGAAGAGGAGTGATGGTGTTGCACACACACATGCAACAAAGGTAGCATAATGAGAGTTCTCATGTGGAGAAAGAGAGGTTGCAAGATCAACAATGAGGAGTTTGGTATTTTATGCTTGAAGAGTACATGCTTGCTAGTAGAGTAGAAGCAACCAAATAAGAACAAGTCATGAAGATGAAGAGGTTGTAGTGGAAGTCTTTGGTTGCTGATGTGATTGCATTAGTTGTGTAATGAAGGTACAAGTTGGTTTCATGGTTGTGAGGTGCATAGAAGATCTAAGAAGGAGATCAAGAGGCTACATGAAGGCAACAAAATAGTAGAAAGGGTGGCAATATGGAGCCATGATTATGGAAGGACATTGCAAGTAGTGTGATTTATGAGAAAGAGATTTGAAGGGCTATTTGGAGGCCATGATTGGGTGGCAAAGGAAGTTGCAACTGTAGGAGTACAATCAACACTGAGAGGGGGGGTGAATCAGTGTTGATACACAAAAACCAATTTTTATCTACTTTCAAAAATTGTCAATAAGATTTGTTTGAATTGAATCAATTATCAAAAACACATTTATCAAATCTTCAATTATATAGGACACATGAAATTATGCAAGTCATCAACACAAGAATAATTACCGAGTGGAAAACCCTCCTAGGGTAGAAAAACCACTCAAACTGCCTCACTGGCTTATATGAGAAAACTTCAAGTTTTACAATGTCTCACTGACAAAAATATAATGTCTTACTAACCTACAAGTCTCACTAACTTACATCAATGCCTCACTGGCATAATAATAAGCCTCACTGAATGATACATGGCTCACTAACAAAGCAAGGTCTCACTGACCCATACAATCAACTTGATGCCAAGTAACACAACTCAGGGGGTTACCCTAATTCTCTTTGATACAAAACCTTATTTCTCCTTATATCTTTACTTATCAATCTATCTTTCAATCACAACCTATTCAACTTGAACAAGAAACAATATCTCATTATCTCTGCACCAAAATGTGATCTTCATTGTCTTTCAAATCAATATGCCTCTCTCATGAAGACAATCCCCTTCTCTGCCTTTATTTTTGTGTGTACAAATGATTCATCTATATGCTCTACACCCACACACAGAGGTCTATCATCCTCTTCGAGTTATCAATTCGCATAACATCTATATGAGCAGACATATATCACACACCATCTCACACCAAACTAGATCTCATCATCAAATTGTCACACAGAAAGAGTAAATTACTTCTTTTCTTCAAAACTTGAAAAACAAAACCACAATCTTTCACTGTAACTATGCTTAAAAACACAGAATTGCCTTTTCAAAAATAACATAAAGCATAAGAAACCCCTCCATCATTTCATCAAAAATTATTGGTTTATTTATCTTTGATCATCTCTTAAGAGAACCTGCACAAAGTACTCACTTGTTTCACACATATGTCAATCAATATGTCTAACTTTTAGGTATATGTCTCTATAAACATATGTATCAAGTTTCACACAGAAAACAATCATACAGATCAAGATATAAAACTTCCTGGCCCTCTCAGTAGGTGTCAAATTGTTTTAGAAGAAAGTTATGACTTCTTCTTTGCTAAGCCACCTAAGCATGACTCATGAATAATATTTGCAAAAATACTCTGCAACCTTTCTTCATCTCTCCTTAATATAGCATAAAACTTGAACAAATCACAAACTTAGCACTTTCTTTATCATAGATACTCTCTGCATATATTCGGACTCTAAAAGGAAGGCTAAAAAGACTGGCTTTTTGCCTTTTACCACACAGAAGCCATCAAATTAAAATAAAGAACTGAGTCATTGGGATTCAAACAAAATTTGAATCTCACTCATTGATTTACATTTCCCACCATCTAGCAACATAAACTCTGACTATTCAATTTGTGTTCCATGCCATAAGTTTTTAAAACAACTTTTTGCCACCAAAATACTAGGCCATCGGGGCCAGTCACCAAATGGACTAATAACCCTTCAACCAGTGACTCTAAGTGATTTACCTGCTACTTCAAGTCAACTTTAATTTATAACATAAAGTCCATGTTATATGACGGGCTAGGGTAAAATATGTTCAAAGCACTATTGAAAGCATTTCAAAGCAAAAGAAATAGAGTTTTAGTGCATTTAACCCTTCATGATAATATTAAATCTGACCCTTAAAGATCATATCAACAACTGATTGAAATTCACTAATCACCAACAACTGAAACTCACTTTCTGATGAAGACATCACAACCTTGAATTAATAACCCTGTTTTGTCTTATGCATGAGTCTTGAAGACAAATAACCAGTGTTGATACTTGTTTCTTACTGCTCCAAAGCACTCAGATCATGTAATCATGAATTACAAAGAAAAAAAACATAAATCATAAACTAATATGAAAGACAATATGAGATTCTCCACTTCTGAGACACATGATGATGATCAACAACTTGAAGTATATCATTCATCACAAACTTTCCTAACATTGAAGCATACTCACATTCTCTTGCTACTGGCATCAGGCATAAGACACACCAAACTCTATGAAGGCTCCTGATCTTATGTATTGGAGATAACAAACACTTGAAGACCTCCTTGATAAATGTATGATGAGAAATAACACAAGCATCTCATCTAAATTATACTAACACACTTCAATACTAATATAAGCATCTTCATGAACCATGAACAAGTCTAAAGAATGAGCCTTGAATACAACTGACTCTTGAACATAAATGATCTTGTTTTGTCTCATGTTGCAGAGGATGCCACTTCCACTGAATGCATGAAGACCACACATGATGCTAACATTTTTGACATCAATGACAAGGCAACACATAGATGCCAAACAACAGCAACAACATTGAAGGAATCCATTCAAGGATGGAAAAAAAGGATAGTTGAGTAGATGTTGGTAGCAAAATAATCAGTTGCAAAGGATGAAGGTAGGAATTTAATGCCTATTATGAGTGGTAGGTAGTGGTGGCTTCAAATAGGTTGTAGAATGCATATACTATATCAAATGCAAAGGTATTGGCACTTTGGGAGAAGACAATCATAATTTGTAAGTTGAACAAATGCACACTATCAATAACAGTCATGTTTCAAGTTCTACTCATTTCATATTGTTTGTTATGTATCATGGAAAGATAACCCTAAGAATAAATCCCTCATAGATTGTATCAAATCCTAAGAAAATTACCAATTATATGAAAAATAAATAGTGACCTAAGAACGCCTAGAAACAAACTACTTGCTAGTCTATCATGCCTAGGTTTATGGATAGTTATTTTTCTACTAATTTTGGATGATTACAAGGATATCAATGCATGGTCACCTAGTTTGTATGGTACTCATTAGGATTACAAGGTAAGAGATTACAATGATGAAAAGGACTGATTATATATAGATAAGAATTATCAAGCACCTTAAATGGACTATCAACATAACTAGGACTATCATGACAGTCAATAGGAACATCAAACCCTATGAAGATAATTTCATATCTTGTCAAGGTGTAAAGGAGGGGTTTTGTAGGAATCATAAATGTATAGGAAAGTCATTGTAACCTTAGGAATATCACATGACATTGTTTGAATAGTAGTCCAAAATAAGAATGATCAAACCCTAGGGCTTTCATAAGCAAATTGGTGCATTATAAGGGCAATCACAAGATCATTGAAGGATAAATGGTGAGATAGGTTATTAAAGAAGAATATTATGATGCGAATATGAGAAGGAAGAAGATCTAATGATTATCTAAGGAAGAATTTCTCATGACAATGTAAATAGAATGTTTCTATCAAGCAAATGTGTTTATTAAAAATAGTTTTTCTCTAAAAGCAACTCTTGAGGATACAAATTGGTTATGTCATGTGGTTAGTATAGTCAATTTACCTTTAAGGACTTGAACTTGTTACATACTAAGAAATTTGTGGATTGTTCAAGATCTTGTTGAAGAGTTTGATCATAAATTGATAAGATAGAGATAGAATCCTATGTGGTAACCATGCATTGAGAGTCAAATTGCTCTATGAGTATTACAAACAACCACATAGACTATCACATCATAAACATAGAAGACTATCATGAAACTCTAGATCACTATTAAGGTTAGATATTCAAAATATGCAATATGAGAACCAAATATATATCAGATTTGCAACATCAATAGCTCACTATATTTTAAATGTTAATACAACTGGTTACATTAGTGATTGTGAGTGTTCTAAAGAACATAAAGTGAATTAAATTGGACATAAAGAACATACCTTAGAATTCGATATTCAAGTTGACCAATTCTCCAATATTTGGCTTCAAATTCCTCAAATTATTCTTTTTTGCAAGTTTGATTATGAATTCTATATAACACTAGAATAGGATTAGTGAAATTTATGGAAAAACAAACATATATCATCAAATTCAATCTATATCAATGGTAATTAGCTTTGAAACAATATCAAACATGAAACTTTTAGTTTAAATAATCAAATTTTGTCCAAAAACATGCAAGATTAATTCTTCTACGTTGAAAAAAAAAGTGGTGGATTGATCAAAAAATGATTCTTAATATGTCAAACAACATGAAAATTGTTTTCTTGTCCGATAGCATGCATGAAAAGTAGGGAATAACAGACATGTGGGGTCTCAATCACGGATCCCACATGCTTTTTGCCCTTTTTTTTGCTTCCCATAATGCTAGCATGTTATAACACGAACGCATTTTGGGAAGCATGAAAACATTAAGCTTTCATGCACATGCAAACAAGTAAATTTAGTGTTTTCTCTCTAGATGTATAAGTCTATATTATAAGTATGTATCTATAAGTATATATCATCTCTATCATCCCTCTAATTCTCAATCTCTCTACTTATGTCTCTGGCCATGTCCCTCACCCTCTATCTCCCTATCTCTCCCTCTCTAAACCACTAAACTCTAAACCAAAGCAACCCTAAACCTCTATCTGCTTGTCTCTATCATCCCCCTACCTCTCAATCTCTCTGCCTATGTCTCTGTCCATGTCCA
Organism: Cunninghamia lanceolata; assembly: GCA_027924645.1. Taxonomy (NCBI): domain Eukaryota; kingdom Viridiplantae; phylum Streptophyta; class Pinopsida; order Cupressales; family Cupressaceae; genus Cunninghamia; species Cunninghamia lanceolata. Next base: position 59,940 of record BSBN01000490.1, on the reverse strand, counting down.
TCATCCTATATCTCCCTATCTCTCCATATCTAAACTCCTAACCCCTAAACATGATCAACCCTAAACCCCTATCCCCTTGTCTCTATCATCCCTCTACCTCTCAATCTCTCTGCCTATTTCTCTATCCATGTCCCTCACCCTCTATCTCCTTATCTCTCCCTCTCTAAACTCCTAACCCCTAAACCCAATAAACCCTAAACCCCTATCTCCTTATCTCTATCATCCCTCTACCTCTCAATCTCTCTACCTATGTCTTTGGCCATGTCCCTCACCCTCTATCTCTCTATCTCTCCCTCTCTAAACTTCTAACCCCTAAACCCTAAACCTGATCAACCCTAAACCCTATCTCCTGGTCTCTATCATCTCTCTACCTCTCAATCTCTCTACCTATGTCTCTGGCCATGTCCCTCACCCTCTATCTCCCTATCTTTCCCTCTCTAAACTCCTAACCCCTAAACCCTAAACCCCTATCTCCTTGTCTCTATCATCCCTCTACCTCTTAATCTATCTTCCTATGTCTCTGGCCATGTCCCTCACCCTCTATCTCCCTATCTCTCCCTCTCTAAACTCCTAACCCCTAAACCCTAAACTCGATCAACCCTAAACCTGATCAACCATAAACCCCTATCTCCTTGTTTCTATCATCCCTCTACCTCTCAATCTCTCTGCCTATGTCTCTGGCCATGTCCCTCACCCTCTATCTCTTTATCTCTACCTCTCTAAACTCCTAACCTCTAAACCCTAAACTTGATCAACCCTAAACCCAATCAACCCTAAACCCTATCTCCTTACATCTCTATCATCCCTCTACCTCTCAATCTCTCTACCTATGTCTTTGGCCATGTTCCTCACCCTAAACTTGAGCAACCCTAAACCCCTAAACCCTAAACTTGAGCAACCCTAAACTCATAAACCTTAGATAATGCCCCTGACCCTTAAACCCTAAATGCAAGCAACCATGCTAAACCCATAAACCATAAATAATTCCCCTTTAACCCTAACCCCTAAACCCTAAAGGTCTGAGCAACCCTAAACTCATAAACCCTAAATAATTCCCTAAACCTGAGCAACTCTCTCTCTCTCTCTCTAAAAACCCCTAAACCCTAAACTTAAGCAACCTTAAACTCATAAACCTAACCAAATCTCTCTCTCTGCCTCTTCCTCCCTCTCCCTCTCCCTTGTCGACAAAGAACATAGAAACAAGAAAACTAGGACATGCAAAGAGGGATGAGGATATAAATTGGGATGATGAAATGGAAACAAGATAATTTATGAAATTTCATTTGATGGGAAGAATGATGAGGATAGGTAGAGAGGGGATGGAAGTAGAGAGTGAAAGAGAGAGGGTAGGAGGTGGAGACGAGAGGGAAGTAGAGAGTGAGAGAGGGTAGGAGGTAGACAGGGGAAGGAAGAAGAGAGTGAGAGAGGGTAGGAGGTGGAGAGGGAAGGGAAGTAGAGAGTGAGAAATGGTACAAGGTAGAGAGGGGAGAGAAGTAGAGAGTGGGAGAGAGGGGAGGGAAGAATAGAGTGAGAGAGAGGGTAGGAGGTAGAGAGGGGAGGGAAGTAGAGAGTGGGAGAGAGGGTAGGAGGTAGAGAGGGGAAGGAAGTAGAGAGTGAGAGGGTAGGAGGTAGAGAGGGGAGGGAAGAAGAGAGTGAGAGAGAGGGAAGGAGATAGAGAGGGGAGGAAAGTAGAGAGTGAGAGAGGGTAGGAGGAAGAGAGGGGAGAGAAGTAGAGAGTGAGAGAGAGGGTAGGAGGTAGAGGGGAGAGAAGTAGAGAGTGCTCCAAGAGAGAAGGTTTGAGGTAGAATGGGAGGGAAGTAGAGAATCAGAGAGAGGGTAGGAGGTAGAGAGGGGAGGGAAGAGGGGAGAGAGAGAGAGTGTAGGAGGTAGAGACGGGAGGGAAGTAGAGAGTGAGAGCTCGAGGGTAGGAGGTAGAAAGTGGAGGGAAGAAGAGAGTAAGAGAGAGGGTAGGAGGTAGAGAGGGGAGGGAAGTAGAGAGTGCGAGAGAGAGTAGGAGGTAGAGAGAGGAAGGAAGTAGAGAGTGAGAGAGGGTAGGAGGTAGAGAGGGGAGGGAAGAAGAGAGTGAGAGAGAGAGAGAGGGTAAGAGGTAGAGAGGCGAGGGAAGCAGAGACTCAGAAAGAGGGTAGGAGGTAGAGAGGGGAGGGAAGTAGAGAGTGAGAGAGAGGGGAGGAAAGAAGAGAGTGATAAGGAAGGTAGGAGGTAGAGAGGGTAGGAAGTAGAGAGGGGAGGGAAGTAGAGAGTGAGAGAGAGGGTAGGAGGTAGAGAGAGAAGAGAGTGAGACAGAAGGTAGGAGGTAGAGAGGCGAGGGAAGCTGATACTCAGAAAGAGGGTAGGAGGTAGATAGGGGAGGGAAGTAGAGAGTGAGAGAGAGGGTAGGAGGTTGAGAGGGGAGGGAAGAAGAGAGTGAGAGAGAAAGTAGGAGGGTAGAGAGGGGAGGGAAGTAGAGACTTAGAGAGAGGGTAGGAGGTAGAGAGGGGAGGGAAGTAGAGAGTGAGAGAGACAGTAGGAAGTGGAGTTGCCCATGTAGACATGTATGTAAAGTGTGGAAGCATAGACAAGGCATGTTAATTGTTTGACATAACACATCAAAGAGATGTTCTGTACAATGGAATGCAATGATTGCAAGATATGCAAAAAATGGATTTGTTGAAAAGGCTTTAGAAACTTTCAAGCAAATGCAATTGGCATGTGTAAAGCCAAATTAACTTAGCATAACGTTAGAAATTGGAAAAACACGTCCAAATAAGCTCAGCATAACACGAGCGCGTTATAATGTACTCGCGTTATGCTGAGCTTATTTGGACATGTTTTTCCAGTTTCTAACCAAATTTTTAGATAATTTGGAGCATGCTCCCTGTTGATAATTGAGAGGGGGGGTGGATCAGTTATCTTAATTATTTGACTTTCTTTTCTTCTTTAACAATTAGTGCAATATCAGAAACATATAAGCATACATAACCATGGAAGCAGAAATAAACTTAACACACATAACACAATATTTTTGATGTGGAAAAACTTGTTAAGGGAAAAAACCACAGGGTGACTAACCCAAGATTGTATTCTCTATTAGAAGAATAAGAGGTACAAAATGGCACTTGCCAATTAGGGCTCACTGCTTGAGCACACTGCTCACAAGAGGCTCATTGCCTACAATAGTTTATAGAGAGAAACTAGGTACTTGAATTGATGAGAAGCATCCACACATGCTGAGGTTCAGTTCTGATTAGGTTCAATATACTGATTTGTTGCACTTCATTCTTCCTCTGGTTTAGTGCTACTATTCTGTCACATACTGGACCTGTATTGCTACTTCCGCACTGCTCTCTACTTTTCTTCGGACTTCACAACATACCATCTCCATCTTCACATTCAAATCCATCTGGTATATATATCTGCACAAAGGATTTCAACATCTTTCTAGTCGGCATCTGGAATACTCAATATTTTCCCAAACTGTAGTTTGTCGGCTAAATCCTTGCTTACCAAGTGATGTGTATCAAAGAGATGCTTATAGAAGTCATCAATCATGTCAGCCAATCATGAATTATCCCTTAAGAAACTTGATCACCATCAATATCTCATCCGGATTAAGGTGTGACGCACTGTTGGTCAGTTCTTCCTCAGTCTACTCTACCAAACAAGAACCCAACACTTAGGTGTTCATATCTTTTCACTCTTTCATCACTAGAGGCTCAATCTCTGGAATGTATCAATCATGGTACTCCTCTTGACTTCCCCAAGTCCACACTTTACTGAGATACTTCCTCTAAGAGATCCGAACCTGATTGTCAGACCTTGCTACATGCTCTGTTCTTGGTCACTAGACCAAAATACTCTTCAATTTGACTTCCGGTATAGACATACCATGTCCTGTGGATGTGTGGGAAGGCCTTTGTTGCCATCAATCACAACACTCATGAAGCCACACCATGTCTCTTGCCAACAATCTCTCCCTTTTGCATTGATGGCAACACTTAGTGAAAAATGACTAAGTGTTATAGCATACTCCCCCTTGGCTGATGCTCTGTCCTTATGTACACTTTTCTAGAGCTCTCCCTTAGCTAGATTCCACATTCTTCACTACTCCTCACTCCCCCTTTGACATCAATGGAAAAGGGTAGGATCCACACACCAAAATTTTCCAAAAATAATCTATACGTGGCCGCAAAAAAATATATATACATGTTCTACTTACATGTACTGAAGTATATCTGCAAAAGTCGTCTTCAATTGGACAAATTCGGTTCCCTAACTCTGCTTCATCCTGTCCAAAATTGAGATGTGACCACCCAATAGGAATGCAAAAGCTTTTGCCCTCTTTAGATCTGTCAGATCACTGGTTTGGGTTGTGGTCTGAGCATCCGTTAGGGCCTCATGCATGGCCTCTAACTTAGGGATAATTATCCCTCTAAGTTCACCCATCCTACTTATTATATTCTTCCTTTCCTTTTCAAGTTTCTTTAGTTCATTTAGAATGACAATTGTCTGACATTCTTGGTTTATTATGGATGTGGTGAGAGGATCAAAATTCTGAGATAAACTTGATAGTTTATCCTCTTGTTCTTTCAATTTCTTCTCAATATCCATAGTTCTCCTATCATTTGTTATTAGCCCTTGTACTTCAGAGAATCTCTTACCCAAAAACTCTTTCTGGGCTTTCTCTTCTACTGCTTTCTCTAAAGAGTCAAAATGTGTATTAACAGAATTAACAAGAAATTTCAGATTACCGGATGAGGAGGCCAAAGGATCCTTCTGAAAGGATGGCATGATCTTCTCCAATACACCGGATGCAATCTCTATCAGCTCACAGTGTTCCATGTGAGACTTTAGAAGTTTTTCTTTTGCCTTTGCTGAAGCAAAGGATGCTATCTTCATTGTTTGAACTACAGAGAGGGAATCAAAATTGAATGGTCCTTGAAGCAGTTTCGGTTCATCTAATTCCATTGTTTCTTTTGTTAGGAAGTCTTTGACTGCTTCTGCAGTGTCTCTTGCCAGAGACAGAGTTTTCTTCCCTTCTATGGCCTCAGAGTTGTCATCTGGGGTTTTCTCTATTTGATCTTTTTCTCTTCCCTTGACTTCTTCTTGACAACTTTTCTCATCTTTTCTTTCTTCTCCTTCAGTTCCAGAGTCAACAGGGGGATCCAAAAGAGGGATGTTTACTTCTTTAGGGACTTCCTCTTCTGAAGCAGAGGAATCCAAGTCTTGAGTCCTCTCCTCACCTATGTCCTTTGATTCTTCTACAATTTTCTCAGTAAGATCTTCGACATCCATGGCTGTAGGTTCATCACTTATATCCTCTATGATAGGAATATTGAATCTTTTGTATGCATTTCAGAGGATGCCTTCTATTTCTTTTGCCACTTGATCAGTTTCTCTAAGCATAAGCTTGTTCATTCTAGCTTTGCTTTGGAACTCATCCTTGCAATCCTTGAAGATCATGTTTATTTGTTTAGAAGTGATGGAAGGATAGAGCTGAATAGCTATCTATTCTTGGATCTCCAGGTCCTTTGCCTTAGCATTGTTCTTTCTTATTTCAAGTTCCTTCTCTAGGCTTTTGGGAATCAGAGATATGATTTCAATAAATACTTTATTATAGATGTTCAGATACCTGACTATAGCATCTTGCAAGATCTTCTGGTCAACTTCATTATATTCATCATAAAATTCAGTCATTGGTTTTAGGTTCCCATCCACAGTGACTGATTTGATGATATCATCAATGCAAAGAGTAGGCTTTTCAATGAATTATTTTGCCTCTTCTTCCTTGTTGTGACCTGTAAAGGGTTCACCGGATGCTTTCTTCTTCTTCCTCATTTTCTTGATCTCCTCATCTGATTCTGTCTCTTCATCATCCTTTTGACTTATATATGACCTTGTGGCCTTTGTCTTAGTTCTCTTCTCTCCTTTACCAGATGTCTTTGCTTCTAGTTTTGAGGCTTTTGGGGTCTTAGTAGTGGCAAGTGCAGAGCTCTTTGAGGATCTAGTCCAAGAGGGTGCTTGCATTGGTGCACTTTCTTTTTCTGCTTCTTGCCTTTCTTTCTCCACCCTTTCCATCTTCTCTCTGTTGGCATCAACTACCTCCTTTGATATCCCATATCTTTTGGCAACATCTTCCACTTCCCTTCTTACTTTTCTCTTGATCTTAGGTTGTCTTAGTTCAATATGAACTTTTACACTTAACTCTTGGAAGGTTCCAAACCTTTCTGCCTTAGGGTCCTTAGGTTGACTCAGCAAGTGTTGGATATGTAGCTCTAGAATTTTCTCATCTACTTCATACCCCATTGGCATAATCCACACTATTCTTGGTTCCACTGCCTCCATTAGGCATTGATCAGTGTCTACCATAAAGCACACTGTATTCTTGTACTTCTCAACCAATGATTGGGGAATTATTTCTTTGGCTTGCATCATACTTTGAAAGTTCTTGAAGTATCCCCAGAGAGCTATATTTTGAGCCTTGGCATCACCAAGCCCATGCATGTAATCTCTGATTTGAATGGCAACAGGTCTGTCATTTTGCCATACCCAACCACTAGATCCAGGTAGCTCATTCATAAAGTAAAAGAACAAACATAGTATTATCCCACCATACTTGAATGAGTTCTTCTTGTCCTTCTTGATCATTTGTAGGTTTTCCAACAGTTGGCTCAGAAGAAGTTCACAAAGATCATAATCTGCATTCTCCCTTAACATCTGATAAGCAGCATAGATTACAGTTCCAGATACCGAATTCTCCCTGCTGGAGTGATATATCTTATAGCCAATTATCATAGATACAAACTTGATATCTGGATCAGTGATATCTTCTATAGTCATTGCTCTCTTGTCAAATTTTGATCCAGTAGCCTGACTTACAGTTTGATTTTTGACTAATTTGAGAGCAGGCAACCCACCGGATGAGTGCAATCCAGTTACCGCCCTAATTGCATCCTTGGTTATCTTGAATGGCCTCATCAACCACATATATTTGTCATGCATTCTGCTCAGAACATATCAGACCCAATCATCTTCAGCAAAACAGGGGAAATGAATGCAATGTCCAAAATGCTTATCCTAGATGGCCTTATACTAAGGTTTGAGTTCAAATGATTCATCTATCAGTTCCTTGTGGTAGATATCCATCAGCTTGGATTCCCCAAATTCTTCAATGTTTGCGTGTATGTAAACCCTAACATCTTCTACATGTAGAACTCCATGCGGAATACTAGAAAATGCTCCCAGTGGATCAACTTCTAGGGATTTATAGGGATGTTTTTTGAATTTAGGGCACGGCCTATCAATGATCTAAACAAAATTCGGAGTAGCCATCTTCCAAAGATTCAGAGAGAGGTATTCAAGAGTGGAAAATACCTTTTACGCTTCTAGGGTTCACGATATGAGCTGGATTGGATTGTTGGATGAATCGACTTCTACGGTTGATCTTTGAGAGGTTTGAGACAACTTTTTTGTAGAGCTCCTTCTCTCTTCTTCTCGAATGTAAATGTGCAAATGTTTAATAAGAGAACTCTTATATTTTTGCGCAAACCCTAATTCCACATTGCAATAAATGCGCAACTTAAGTCATTCTGGTTGCCTTGTTCTCCTTGTTCTAAGAAAGATCTTTTCCGGATCACTAAGATGCACTAAGAGTTATTCTTGGTGATTATTAACAATCTATCTTCCTTTCTCCAATCACTTCATCTATCTATAGATCAAGATTCCTCAATTTTGAATCATATCAGATCTAACTGTAAAAATCCTGCTTCTTACTGGATGACTATTAAACCAGACCAATCTTGGAAGATTAACCTCTTCTAAACTTCTTGCGGATCTTCCATATCTTTACCAGGGCTTATTTAGATGTTTCTCTGAGAACCCTTTAATCCGTAACTTTCCATGTGTCAATTTCAGGCACAATTAACTGGCTGGGGGAATTTGTTTTCCTTTTTGACTCCCCCTAAGCCAGAGCTCATCTTATTTAGTTTTTGGAAGGAATATCAACACCTGATTCTGGTGCGGATCCATCCCCAACATTTTTTGTACTTCTCTTTACCCAAATCTTGTTCATCTCCCTTTGAATTTCATCTGCATTTACTTTTCCTTTTCCTTTGTCTTGATTTTGATTATGACGCACCGGACCCCTTTTATCTTGATTCTTACTTCTGCAGAATTTGGCAATATGACCGAATCTATTGCAATTGTAGCAAACAACATTTCTTTGCAGATTTGACTAATATCCTCTTGATCTGTATTGATTAGCCATATGTCCCATTCTATTGCATGCAAAGCATCTACCATTGAATGAATTGTTCATTTGCATATTTCTACATTCTTGAGATTTGTGACCATACCTTTTGCAATTGAAACACTGTTTAGAGAAAGATGAATTAGTCTGATTCATTTTTCTTCTACACTAATTTGCTTTATGACCAAAGTTGTTGCAATTGTGGCAGTATCCATTGAAGGATGGATATCTTTGAGCATTTGGTTGCCTTACCGGAGGTCTTCTAGGCTTGTTCCTTGGATTTCCTGATCCAGAGTTCTTCTGACCGGATCCGGAGCTTTCCCCTTTCTCATACCCTAGGCCTTTCTTGTCATCTACCCTCTTTTGGCTTTCAAGAGGAACTTCAAGTTGAGCAGAGCTTATCTTGAATTTCTCTTTGTATTCATTTGTTGTTTGAAGATCCCTTTTAAGAGTGTCTATTTGATTCTCAAGTTGTTCTTCATTGTCTCTAGCTTCTTCAAGATCAGATTCCAGATGCCTGATTATTCTATCCATTTTGTGGTAGTCTTCTGACTTCTCCTTGAGAGATTGTTTTAGATTATCTTCACTTTTTCTTTTCTCTTCAATTTCTTGGGTGAATTTTGTAACTCCTGATTCCATTTCATGTCTTACCATAATGACCTCTTTTGATAACTTCTCACATAACTTGGTTTTCTCATTCAGATCTTCACTAGTATCATTGGCTTCACTTTGACTTGCTAATTGTTTAAGTAGTTCCTTTCTTTTCTTCATTGAGATACTTAGTTTTCTTTGAGTTCATTTATGAAATCATCAGCTTGTTGGAGCCTTTCGCTCAGGTTATTGACTTCAGAGTGAGATTACTCAAGATCATCTAGGGCAGACTAAAGTTGTTCCCTCATACCATACATATCCATTGAGATTCCCAGATCTTCCTCAAGCTGTTAGGCTCTGTTTGGAGGAACTTAGCTCTGATACTAATTGTTGATAACTGAGAGGGGGGGTGAATCAATTATCTTAATTATTTGACTTTCTTTTCTTCTTTAACAATTAGTGCAATATCAGAAACATATAAGCATACATAACCATGGAAGTATAAATAAACTTAACACACATAGCACAATATTTTTGACATGGAAAACCCTGTTAAGGGAAAAAACCACGGAGTGACTAACCCAAGATTGTATTCTCTATTAGAAGAATAAGAGGTACAAAATGGCACTTGTCAATTAGGGCTCACTGCCCGAGCACACTGCTCACAAGAGGCTCACTACCTACAATAGTTTATAGAGAGAAACCAAGTACTTGAACTGATGAGAAGCATCCACACATGTTGAGGTTCAGTTCCGATTAGGTTCAATATACTGATCTGTTGCACTTCATTCTTCCTCTACTTTAGTGTTGCTGTTCTGTCACATACTGGACCTGTATTGCTACTTCCGCACTGCTCTCTACTTTTCTTCATACTTCACAACATACCATCTCCATCTTCACATTATCCATCTGGTATATATATCCGCACAAAGGATTTCAACATCTTTCTAGTCGGCATCCGAAATACTCAATATTTTCCCAAACTCTGGTCTGTCGGCTGAATCATTGCTTACCAAGTGATGCGTATCAAAGAGATGATTATAGAAGTCATCAATCATGTCGGCCAATGATGAATGATCCCTTAAGAAACTTGATCACCATCAATATCTCATCCGGATTAAGGTGTGATGCACTGTCGGTCAGTTCTTCCTTAATCTACTCTACCAAACAGGAACCCAACACTTAGGTGTTCATATCTTTTCACTCTTTCATCACCAGAGGCTCAATTTCTGTAATGTATCAGTTATGGTACTCCTCTTGACTTCCCCAAGTCCGCACTTTACTGAGATACTTCCTCTGAGAGATCCAGACCTGATTGTCGGACCTTGTTGCATGCTCTGTTCTTGGTCACCCGACCAAAATACTCTTCAACCTGACTTCCGGTATAGACATAGCATGTCCTGCGGATGTGTGGGAAGGACTTTGTTGCCATCAATGACAACACTCATGAAGCCACACCGTGTCTCTTGCCAACACTGCCCATGAGGATTGCACTTTTTTCAATGAAAAGTAGAAAAAAATACCACCATAATCTTAAGTTCTCTATTAGCTATCTAAGCATATAGTTTTTTTCACATTTTGAGTACGTTAAGGGTTTCATCAGAAATTTCTTTTGTTAGTATATCCATTTTTTTGTCAAAAACCAGTGTCTAGTATTTTTGAATTTTTTTAACCGTTCATCAAAATTTGAAATAAGTTACATTTTTAGAAATTAGACTCCATTCTACACGTATTAAAAAAAATTTGATTTTTGATTAGTTTTCAAAAAAATTAGGGGGGGGGCATGCTCATTTTTTGTTTTTCAGGATGTGTCCACTTTGAAAATTACTAAAAAATCAATTATTCATGAAAAAATTATCAGAAAAATCAAGGATAAACTACGTAGTGTTAGCTAATTTCTCACTGAAGCGATTTTTGAAATACAAAAAAAAAGTTAACATTTTAGGGGGAGCACACCAGACGCTATGTTTTTTTTGACAAAAACAGGACCAATTTGTGTGCTCCTCCTTTTTGAACCCCTTAATCTCAACCATTTTTGAAAAAAAATAGTTGTTTAGAAACTAGATTCAGAGCACTACGACTCTTGTTTTGGTTTCATCTTCAAAATTTGAGTGTAACTATCTTCAATTTCTCATCCAACATCAATGTTTCTTGATTTCAGAAAAAAAGTGGCATCTTAAGACCCTCTTTGGGTCCCTCATCTTTGTGCACTTACTCATAAGATAAAACACAAAATTGAAATACAAATTGCAAACATAAATTAGCTTTAACCAATCATTTTTTAATGGATTGCCAACATTTTGATTTTTTACTAGGATCAACAAAACAACTTCAATAATTTTTTAAATAATTGTTGAAACTCATGATATCATTAATTGCGTTGAAGTTATAGAAAGAATTCTTGGAGCCTTACTATAAAGCTATAGATGATCATCATATCCTTTCAAAGGGCACATTACAGAGCTTGAATCTAATAAACAAACTCACCACTATCAAGACATAGACATTGTTATTTACCTTTTATTGACCATAACAACAAAGCACTTTTAACACATGAACTAAGAAAAAAAAGAGTTTACAAACTACACAAAAGACACATCTTCTTTGTTGCAAAGTCAACACACTAACTAAAATAAAACCTAGTTGGTTTTAAAGGAATATGATAATATAAAAAAAATTGGATTGAAGTTATAGAAAGAGTTAAAACTATAAATGATGATCATGTCTTTTGAAAGGGCACATTGTTGAGCTTAAATGTAATGAACAAATTCAACACTATAAAATCCATGGATATTCTTATTTTCCTTTGGATCAACATTGCAATAGAGCACTTTTAACATATTAATTGATACAAATAAGTGTTTGGAAATTATACAAAAGGCATCTTTTGTTTGTTGCAAAGTCCAAACACTGACTAAAACAAAATGTAATTGGTTTTTAAGGAATCTTTTTGAGAAACTCAAAGCTATATTATTGTTTGCAAAAATGCGTAGCAACTTTAACTTCATAGTGACTAATGTCTGTTGGCTTTCCTATGTAAAATAAAACTTCTTGAATGGTTGATTTGACCGGTTAGTCTCTTAACTTCCCTACCTAAAAGTAAATTTCCTAAATAACTGATTTAACTACTGCAAATGCAAGAAATAACACAAAGGCACAAAGGGCTTGTAGTAAGATGTAAGGAGCACTACAAACCCAATAAAAAATTGCTACATGAACATTGCTACCAAAAAATTGACCCAACTAAAGCATCAAAAGTTTCAATGCAATAGAATGATCATGGTTTAAAGTTCAATAAACTTTATCTACCAATCATTATTTGCATGTAGTGTCAAACAGATGCAAAAAACATTGCAAACTTAATTGATTGTGCAACACACCTTGCTTTCGATGCATCGACTACTACTACATGCTCTCAAGATAGAATCTGGATTTCAATCATTGAGCATCATTAGTTGCATTGCTAATAGAAATTACAATTCCATTATTTTATCTTGCTATTGTATGGATTGCTCAACAAAGGATGCACATTGAGAGCTAGTGACATTTACATTATTTTCTATCTCTAACTATGAATTAAATCAAATATAAGTTTAACTCCAAGTTAAATTTCATTCTTGTTAAAACATAACCATATAAACTCATTTGTGCAGTATCCATTAAAAATAGCCTACAAACTACACCCAAAAAAACAAATTGTTTCATGCAAAGCTAAAACATTGACTGAAATAGAATGCAATTAATTTTAAAAGATTGTTCTAGTTTACTTTTACTTTTTTGATTTATTCTTTTATAAGGCTTTAATCTAAGCCTTGTTTCTTTTGTTTAATAATGTCTTTGCCAAAACTAAATCAGATGATGGGCACCTGCAAAGCACCATCACAAACCATTGAGATGCAGTCGATTTTGATCATCTATAACATGTCGCATGTTAATTTTCAGATCAGATATGTTGTTATGTAATTGTTTCTTACTTGATATATTTTGGATGGTAGATTGACTACCATATATATACCCGATTGGATTTTAAGAGAAGTGATTGTTCCAATCGATGTCTCTTTGTCTCATATGCAGATTGTTCTGTTTCATAATGAAATGTGTTACACTCTGCTCTTTATAACCTCCCAAGGCTACAAAACATCAACACTCCCTCTTAGCTAGGGAGGTATAGTAAAGTCTTCCTTGAGTCCTACTCAAGGGTATCATGTCTAGTCATGAAATCTCTCAATATGACGTCCACAATGGCTACACCCAATTGTGGGAAGCACAACTCAATCTTAGAGATGTATCATATATACTCCCTCTTAGCTAGGGAGGTATCCTTTCAGATATCCATGTCATGGAGTCTCTCAACATGACATCCACAATGACTACACCCATTTGTGAAATAGTTCATCATGGAGTTTCTTAACGCGATATTGTCATGGAGTCACTCAACATGACATCCACCATGGCTACTCCCATGTGTGGAAAGAAACAAGTGCACAAGTGCCCATCACGGAGTCTCTCAACATGACGTCCACCATGGCTACTCTCATGTGTGGAAAAACATAAGTAGAAAGGATTCATCATGGAGTCTCTCAACGTGATGTTGTCATGGAGTCTCTCAACATGACGTCCACCATGGCTACTCCCATGTGTGGAAAGAACCACATCTCCGTCTCAGAGATGGACGAGGGCTTTCACCTCATATTTCTCCGTCTCAGAGAAATATGCATTATAGCAAAGATCATTGATGCTGAGTCTCCCTCTCAGCAAGGGCGACATTCTCCACTACTCCAAGATTGTCCCGAAAATATGCAAACTTCACTCTGGCAAGAGGCTTGGTGAGAATATCAGCTATCTGATCATCAGTGCAAATATACTTGAGTTGGATTGCTTTCCTTAGCACCATTTTTGACCCTGTCATACTTGATGCACTCAATGTACTAGACACTAGCTCTCCCTCTTAGCTATGAGTCCCAAACTTCACAACCCCTTGCAAGATCCCTGCCTTGACTTACCCTAATTTGAGACACAATTTCTAGAACAATCGCAGGCTCGTTCAATACAACCAAAGCTGCAAAAATGGCAGGTGGCCAATGGAATGCCCCAACTAGAAAAAAAAAAAGAAAGCCCCTGTCGGAGAATACGTGGATATGAGGCAACTGCATTGTCTTTGAAAGCCATGCAAACAAGGGATACACTATTGCTGCAGCTGAAGTGCTAACCATAGCCACTGTGTATAGACCGAGTAGTTGCCATATGTAAGTGGTCATTGTCACCAAATTGACCTCCTTCTCATCCCCCTTCAGGCTTGAATGTGGTGGTGTCTTCCCAAAGTATTGCCCAATTTCTGTCCTGTGAAGAGTAGGAACAACAGATTCTGATGCCAAAATAGTACCCATTTGAAGAAAGGCAAAAGGGCCAATAGAGGAACGACTTCCAATCCTTACAGGACCTAGAAACAACATGCCATTCTTCATTTGATGGTTCTCCAATGTTGCTTCTTTTGAGATCATTGCTTCGTCTTCTATAGAAACCATAGAAGGGTCTGTGATGTCTATACCGTCTAAAATCACATCTTTTCCAATATTTGCACATTGGACCCTGTACCACCATGCAATGAAAACAGTACCACAAAGGTGGGTGGCAAGCATGGTGGATGCAAAATCCCTGGCGTAGTACAGAGTCCACCATTTCACAAAATCCAGAGACCACACAGACACCTTGGGCTTCAATGTATAATTCAGTTGCAAAATTCTCATCCCAAATATAGACAGACAAAATGGCCGTAATAACTATGTAGAATATCCATGCAGCTAGGCTGGCAAGAAGAAGAAGCAAAATGGGATTCAATTTTATTAGTTCAATAGCAGGGAAAGCAACACAAAGGGGAATTGAACATGCGATGTATACTGGAACAATCAACAATGCTGCTGCATACACAATGCCAATTAACTGAAGAAACCCAATTGCAAGCCTTTTGAGAGCCGAAGGCAATACACACTGGGTATATGAACTAGCATTCTCTGCTTTTGTAACGTTTGTAGTTGTTTTACCTTCTCGCTGAAGAAGTCCCTCCGCAAATGCTGCTAGTTCAGAAATATTGTTTGCTGTGAAAATATCAACTGCAGAAACATGGACGCCCAGATAAGCTGAAAGCTTCTGTGCTGCACAAACGACTCCCACTGAATCAATCCCATAGGAAACCGAACTATCTTTAATAGAAATCTCCTGTAGGGCCACTCCAGTCCTCTCTGAGACAAGGCCTTCTAAAAACTCCACCAAGTCCCCAGGATTCGATCCTTCAACACTGTGAGTATTATCACCTGAATTTTTCATGAGATTGAAGGCCAACTCTGCAAATTCTGAGATGCACCCAGCAGTGTAAATGTCAATTGCGGCAACCTGTACCCCTAAGAAGGATGACAACCTGTGTGCTGCTTTCACCACCACAATTGAACTTAGCCCATAATTTACAAAACTATTATCATGTGATATCTGAGAGGCCTCCAAGCCAGTTTTCTCACTCACCAGACACACTAGAAACTGTAGAATCTCTTCTCTATTGGGGACTCCATCTGCTACTCTTTCAACTGGAGAATACAGATTGGAATCAGAGCCACTGAAGCTCTGAGCCCTTGTCATGACGGGCAGAAGCAAAGTCTTATGACCGGCCTTCCCAGTAAATGTCCGAACGATAGCCATTTTGCGAGTTGTTCCGGCAATGTCCAAGATTCCATCTGTAAATTGTTTGAGACATTCAAACCGTCGAATTTTGCCGGAAGTTGTCTTGCAAATGGTCCGGGTTTGATCAGTCTTATAGCGGCAATTTCGACCCCGTGCTCAGCTGCCACTGCCGATCGATGTCTCTTTGTCTCATATGCAAATTGCTCAGTTTCATAATGAAATGTGTTAAACTCTGCTCTTTATAACCTCCCGAGGCTACAAAACATCAACACACACAGTCATCCAGAAATCTTGAATTAAATTTTTGTTTTGTTTTGATGTTATGGGCCTCCTCTGCGTAGAGAAAGCCTCCAAAAATAGGCGTATGCCGCTTTGAGTGGCCAACACACGGTATTCTTTAGTAAAAGGCGAAAGAATAGTTCGCTCTGTGTTGAACACGCGGCTCCGTAAAAACTAAAAAGGATATGCTGGATTATAAATATGGTGTCCGATCAGCTTGCTCTACTTAAGGAAACGAATGTGGGACTCAAACTCAAAGCTAAAGATGGAGGAGAAGTAGAATACAAGGGGGCGTGCTCGACAATTCTAACTCGTCAGGAATGTCAGTCTGCGTCTGAGTTTTCTTCTCTTTACAGAACACCTAATCTCTATTTATTCTGGTGAACCAGTTTCGTAGTATTTTGGAATGTAGTGAGTGTAGACTCCATGCGGGGATAGCTCAGTTGGGAGAGCGTCAGACTGAAGATCTGAAGGTCGCGTGTTCGATCCACGCTCACCGCATTCATTTCGGCGTCAAAAAGAGTTTTGCTTTGCTTATCAAAAACTACATTTGAAATGGAGTAGATTAAATATTTCCACATGATTTACAATTTAGTTAGTTTTGAATACTAATGAGTAAAATTAGGTTCGAGATCACAAACCTTTTTTTCTTTGTTTGTTTTGGCTTACTATTTGCCTAGGAAGAGAGCATACCTTTTTTCCTTTGTTTGTTTTGGCTTACTATTTGCCTAGGAAGAGAGCATACACTTTTGTCAAGAGGTGAGGGTGAAATGAAGTAGATTAACTATGTCGACATGATTCACAATTTAGTTAGTTTTGAGTAGTAGTGGGTAAAATTAGATATGGAGATGACAAACTTTTTTTCCTTTTTTTGTTTTGGTCAACTATTTGCATGTGGATGGGCTTCCTTGCAACGTATCTTTGGAATGTGTATTGATATAATGCAATAATCTTATCTCATAAACTCTTAGCATTATTTTTAACTAAAACATTCATCAAAACTAAATTAGAAAGGCACAACCTAATAGTAGATCTATCTCCTCTATCCAACTTGTCCCATTCATCTTGATCCATTGTTGATGGTAGAAAATTGAGTGCAACAATTATTATGATCCATTAATCTCTCTCCACTAAAAGATCTTCAACTTTCAATTTCCACAACTCAAAGTTTTACCCACTGAACTTCTAAATCTCAATTGTCAAGGTGTTGGCCATGACTTTTGATTTTCAAATCTTATTTCAAATCCACATGAATTATCTCACAACAAAAGTAGAAAGCAACATAAGAAATGTATTATATGTTAACACTTTAATTGCATGTTGATACTTAGACCTAAACTAAAAGCCTACAAATCCCTACAATACAATTCAAATGATATCAAAACATTATGCAAAGGGTTATATTTATAAAATGTTGCCATCCTATAAACTATTTGTCATTTCAACAAAACCATGGGCTAATTTTGACACCCTTCATGAGAAGTCAATAATCCCAAAATAGACTATAACTCTCAATGTGTAAGATTTCGCCTTTGAATCCACTAATTTGGGTGCTACACTTATGTATAATAATCTGGACAAGCCTCTCTCTCTCTCTCTCTCTCTCTCTCTCTCTCTCTATATATATATATATATATATACTATATCTTTTTCTCTATTCCTCTCTCTAACAATCTCCTTTGCTCCCCCCTTCTCTCTCTGACTCTTTCTACATCTCTATGTTTCTCTATCTCCATCTGAGCTCTCTATCTCTATCTCTCTCTCTCTCTTTCTCTTCTCTATCTCACTTCCCCTCTCTATATCAATCTCTTCCTCTATCACTATATCTCTCTTCTCTTGCTTTTTCTTCCTCCTCTCTTTCTGTCTCTCACCATCTTTCTATATCCCTCTCTATCTCTCTACCTCTCTATCCCTATACCCATCTCTTTATTTCTCTCTCTACACCCCTCTCTCCTCTCTCTACTCATCTTTGTCTTTGTTTAACTCTCTCTATCTCTCATGTTTTATGCATTTTTCAGTATAACACCTCATAAGAAATCAAATTTGATTTAATCTTAGATCTTTTTAATGTGGACAATGTCTTAAGGTTTCCTCCATATGTAGAGGGCTTAGAAATTGTGTTGATGGAGGTATTCACAATAAATGTAAAGATTGTTAAAGTTTATAAATCAAATAAATTCATTGGTCTAGTCATGATGAAGTATTGTCCCTTATTTTTGTAACAAATTTCCCTCCACAGTCATTGCCCCACACTCCTATAATACCTCTGACTCCTTTTTGCCTTAGGAGACCCAGATGCCACCCTGTGTCAGTAAACTATTGGCTTTTCCATGCAACTAGAAGACATTGTCTCCATTGGCATCATGATGTCAATCCTTTTGCATGGCCTCTTTTAGCACATTGTTTAAAACCATGTCTTCCAAATTGCTCTCATCTCTTTTCCTCTCTAGCTCTTTATTTCCTCATGCAAATGACATGCTGCCTTGAGCATAGTTACCCATGGACACATGTCATATTTAGATTATTAGCATGAAATGATTGATCAAAAGTGTGTGTGTGTGTGTGTGTGTGTGTATCTCTTCTCTTCCTCTCTTCCCCTCTCTATATCAATCTCCCTCTCTATTATTCTCTCTTCATCTATCACTCTATCTCTCTTCTCTTTATTTTTCTCCCCACTCTCTATCCCTCTCTATCACCTTCTCTCTCCTCTCTCTACTCATCCTTGTGTTTAACTCTATTTGTCTCCCCTCTTTGTCTCTCTATCTCTTCCTCTCTCTCTTTCTCATTCTATATATAAAAATCTCTCTCTTTCATGTTATATGCCTTCTTCAATATAACACTTCATAAGAACTCAAATTTGATTTAATCTCCCCCCCTCTCTCTCTGCTTCTTTGTTAATAAGGAATTTATAATCTATTGAAGTCTAGATTAGTACAAAATGAAGGTTTCATTATTCTGTCAAGTTACATGAATGCATTACATGCCTTGCATAAGTCACAATTTGTGGAAATTCATAGAAAATAGAGGAATACTTCTCCTCTAGCCCATCCCTTGTGTTCATATTATTACCTATCAGATTATTATAGGGGCTTCCACCTATCATCAAATCAAAATCTCCACTGGTGGACGGGTCTTGTATTGTACTTAGGCTTGACATTATTAATATATATTGTATTGTGGACTATTAAAACTAATAAATATATATAATATATAATGCTATATAATTGTTATTTAATTTCATATATATTTATTTATCTTATCTCTCTATCTATCTCCCCCCCCCCCTCTCTCTCCCCCTTGTCCATTTTTATTTGATGTTCTATATTGAGATTAAAATTTGGTTGATGCATAAGAGGGGATCTTTAATTTTATGGTCATGTTATTGACATCTAAAACACATGTTGTGCATATTATACATAAGATTTTCAAGAAAAAAGCATTACCCCTCTAACTAAAAATTGCCTCTTTCTATAGAAACTCTTTTTATGGCCACATAGAAAATAATTAATCTTGATTTTCTCAAACTTTATGATCAATGGGTTTTGACTAGATGGTCAAGAAATTCCATGACAGAATGTGAAGGCCAAGAAATTAAACCCAAATAAACACTTTAAGTGATGCATTTATAAAGACAACAATATTTTATCTATCATTTCAAAACAAGTAACACATCCTTTAAAACTATGGTACATCTTTTCCATCAAGTAAGGAATTCAAAAAATAACAAAGAAAACCCGTAGTCATATTATGTACCCTAGTTAGCTCTACAGTATAATTCCCCCAATTATATTGAATTCATCATTTAGGGATAATCTATAAAAAAAAATGAAGTACAAGGAATGGCTTATACTGCATACTGGATTGAAATAAAAGATAAGAGTATGCTCATTGTTTGAGTTTCCTCTATATACCAATAATACCTACACAGTTAATATGACATACAATACAAGCCCATTACCATGAAATGCTTGCATGCCAAGTGTTTATATGTGAAAAGGGAGAAATAAATTGTATGGGTTTTTAAATTAATGTTGTTGCTATAAAAATTTAAATATTATTGTATAAAATATATCTATCAACTATATATTATAGTGTCTTTATATTTAATAATGTAAATATAATATTACTATATTATTATAAGTTAATATAAATAGTATATATTTAATATTGTCTTTAGGTTTATTATACTTAATATATAATAAATATAATTACGATATAGATTGTATATATAAAATAAATATATTAATAAATAACAAATAAACATAAAGATTAAATATATAATTTTTGTAATATAAAGATATGACTAACAATATAGAATGAGTATGTACTTCGATGAACAATATGTATAATAACAAACCCACATAACTTCCACAATCAATTTGGTAGATGAACTTTACAAAAATATGCATTAACATGAGTATTAAATAATTATTTATAACGTATAAAATTACGTTTTATAAAAAAGAGGTTATGTATAAAATAGAAGTAAGAAAAGTATAGACATAATTATTTTAAGAATAAATTTTATTTATAAAAAATATATAATTTATAAATTTAGACCACATTGTAATTTTTTAATATTTATAATGAAGATATAGGAAATTATATAGATATAGAAGAACATTTTTATTTCTTCAAAAGTATTAAGGTGAAGATGGGAAATATGATACTATATTAATTTATATTTAAAGAATTAATCAAAAATATTTAATTAAATATTAGATAGTTTATATAGATTTATTGAGTATACAAATTAAATAAACTAGAGAAATTAAATTAAAGATATTTTGATACATTACAAAATATTAATTTTTTTTAAAGATAATGCACCTGGTAAACTTTTTAATGTGACTGGTGACGCTGGCGCGACACACCCTTCGGCTCCATGGTAACACTTTTGCCCGGAGCTATGAACCGATGAGGCCACAACACGGGAGACCTCATCCCCAAGTAAGAAGATTGCAAACCCCTGAGCTCGTTGGCCCAACGGGGGTTTGAACTCTAGTGGCTGCCACTACAACCGAGTGACTTAACCACCGAACCATGCCCTTAATGGCCACAAAATGTTAAAAATTACCATAAATAGCATTCACTTAATTTTCTTATAGTCTATTCCATAGGTCTTCAGGTTTCCACATAAATTTAGTATGACTAACCTTCTATACTTTTATGATTTATATTTATTGGGGTCTATTAAACTTATCTTCCTAAGAGTTAGGTGAGGTATGTGTTAGAGGAAATTATGAACAACAGTATTAAAAAACTAAATATCCAATAACTCAATGAAATTGATAAAAATGCAAATAAACAAAGATTATACCTTCGTAGACCGATTTACCTCATAGCTTCCATTGTTGCCTATCTCGTATTGATCTTGTGAATGAGTTGAGCTCTTAGAAATGTGTACTTCCTTGTTGTTGAAGATGACAATAGGAGAACGGCTGTAGATGGATAATGCAATGAAGATTAAACTACAAATTCAACTCTATGATGATGGATAATGGAGATATGGAGACATGGTTGGATGATTGTGATGGTAATAATATTATGCAAGTGCAATGAGGATACTTTGCCAAAGGCACGCTAGTAGTATTTTTGTAGAGTAAGTTTACAAAAGCTCTTGGATTATTGAAATGAGGGAATGAGGGTTCCTTTTATAGGCTAAGGAGGGGCGAATTCCAAGTGTCACGATCTCAATGGTGGAGACTTGATCTTGTGATGTGTATGATGGAGATTTGGTTGGTTGGGATGAGGGAGAGAAATATGGAAGATGTTCCTCTCACCTTGACAAGGTGGAGAGAAAGGTGTGAGCAAGTGGCCACTTGTCACAAGGCTCACCAAGACCATAGAGTGAAGGTCAAAGAAGGAGACCTTGTTTGTAGGATGGTTGGAAGGAATATAGGGACTTATGGGACAAGTGTCTCAAGGTGTCTTTTGACCAAGATGACATGGAGAGACCATGTCCATGTGAATAGGGATGGTTAGAGGAATAATAGGACATGTGGGTGAGGGAAATTAGATAATTAAATAATACAATATTTAATTAAGTGTGCAACATGATGAGGTGGATTGGATGATGCAGAATTATGGAATGAAGACTTTAGGATAAGATGATTGATTAAAATAATTTAGAATTATTTAATTAGGGATGACATTAGAATTAGATGATTTAATTAAATAAATAGATTTTTATTTAATTCTTGGAATATTGAAGATGAACGCGAATCAGATAAATAAATTGATGAATTTATTCATTGATAGAAGAATAGGAATTAAAATAAATATTAAATATTTATTTAATTCACTTTGCCATTTTTAGGTGTATACATTTTGCCCCTCTTTGAGACAATGTGTTTTATCACAGTGTTTCAAAGAATAAAAAATTTTCTGCGATTAATACATGCCCCAATTTGCCCTTAGTACAGGTTAATGACGATAGGATGCCCCCTTGGGAGATTGGATGGGAAGATTGTGACGACAGGATGGCAGACGATCTCACGATGAACAAGAATGATAAAGGATGGCTAAGAAAATGGAGGATGCAAGATAAGAGATGGATGAGTGACATGCTATGCAAGATAAAATGATAACACACACAAGCAAGCAAGCAAGCATGCACAAACAATACCAGAACAAACAAGGTACTACCCATGTCAAGTTGTAAACCAATGATTAATTGATAATGATTGATGATAGTGTTGTCATTTCAGGGAATGATATATCCCTAGATCAACACAAAGATACAGGAAAGACATATCCCACTGATAATGATGATTGATTGATTTGGTTTACGACAATATTAGAATCAATGATGCAGAGGCATCCACACTATAACATTCGCATATAGCATAGATGTCTGCAGCCCATCATCATCATCATCATCATCTTTGCCATCATCATCATATTCCGCTTTACTCTGTCAGCATCATCATCATGTTTCCTAAAACCACCAACAGCATCATCATATTTCAGACGATCGCAATTGTCCTCCTGCCGACTACTATTCACCTCCTCCGTTTTCCGCCTAACATCATCATGATATTCAGCGGGTGCAAACATCCTCCGGTTGCACTGTTCATCGGGCGCCGGACTCCATCGTCATCATCATGATCTCCGACACTCTCTTCGTCAGCAGGATATCAAATATCCGGTTGCTCAAATATCCTGATGACGATCACCTTCAGCACCTTTCCTTCGATGCTCCGCTAGCCGACGACACAAGCAATAGCATCATGATCTACTTTATCCGGTTCTCTCGAAACCTCCTGATGATGCTAATACAACCTTCTGCCACGGACTTCCGCCGATACCTAAGCACTTAACGACAGCAGGATGAACTCGCGTAGGGGGATATCTCAATATCCTGATGACGATGACGTCATATCCTGATGACGATGACGTCATATCCTGATGACGATGACGTCACCCAATATCCTGATGACCTCTTCAACACTTAGCCAAAAAAACAAACTTTCACTCTCGCATCTACTCGCGATATGCGGATGATGGGCTCTCCCGATAGATGATCCTGATGCCGATGCACTTCGTCAGCAGGATATCAAATATCCGGTTGCTCAAATATCCTGATGACGATCACCTTCAGCACCTTTCCTTCGATGCTCCGCTAGCCGACAACACAAGCAACAGCATCATGATCTACTTTATCCGGTTCTCTCGAAACCTCCTGATGATGCTAATACAACCTTCTGCCACGGACTTCCGCCGATACCTAAGCACTTAACGACAGCAGGATGAACTCGCGTAGGGGGATATCTCAATATCCTGATGACGATGATGTCATATCCTGATGACGATGACGTCACCCAATATCCTGATGACCTCTTCAACACTTAGCCAAAAAAACAAACTTTCACTCTCGCATCTACTCGCGATATGCGGATGATGGGCTCTCCCGATAGATGATCCTGATGCCGATGCACTCCTCCTCGGCTCCTCCAGATGATGATCACCCCGACGCACTTGCACTTCATGCAATCGACATCATCATGCCGATCTCCTCCACTTATCCGGATGACGATTTCTGAACTGACTACAGGATATTCACCAAGATATCCTGATGATGCCATTTTGGCGAACTTCTTCACTTAGCGAAATTTCACTTCGCCGATCCTCCAGGGATGACCCGATCCAACCTCAGGGTGATCTTCCACACTCTATCTTATCAGCTTGACCTAGCACATGCCCATGCTAGGGTCTTCAACATCTGTCGACCGCGATCCTGCACACCTGCATGCGAACAGAAAACAAACTACAATCTAACCTACTGTACATTACCATTCCACCGATCAGACGGATCAACCGGTGGAATGGATCAGTAAATCCATGAAGCCACCCAAACCAGCAATCGATTACACAAAGGGGATCAAACAGGAAACCGAAAACAGGATCTTTATTGACTTCAAAGATGCAATACAATATGATGTTCCTCACATAGCACACTCAAGCTCGATCGATGATATCTGTCTGTCTATGCAATATCAACCGATCTCATGCTTAAATAGACTATCCTACGAGTACTACTGACCCGACTCCAAGCAGCTGGGAACTCTCCAAGCGGCTGGGAGATCCAACCGAACATACATCATGACAGCTGTTATAACCAACTAACTAAAAATAGCAAAAGCCTGGTCAACATGATCTTATCATGATCAGCATGACCTTATTACATGCATTTGGTCTTAACAGACCTTCTTGGAAACACAAACAAGACCTAAAACAACTAACTGCCTCATGAAGGCCAGCTGTCAGGTAGGTGCCTCTGTACCATACTCCCCAAAAGAAAAGAACTCATGTCCCATGAGTTTAGTATGTGGAAGTCCTCCACCTTTACCCTTTGCCTTGTCAATAGTCTGACCTGCTCCAGCTTTGTCTGCTGCTGTCTCTTGGCTGCTCCAAGACTTCTGAACTGTAACTTGCTGTCTGGCAAGTAAATCCTCATGCCTGTTGATGTAGGCCTTTTTCTCACATACCCTGTGTTTGCCAGGTTGCCTGACCAAAACCTCTTTCTGAACTGCTTCTGTAGTGTTCACCTGTATCTTTCTTTCAACTTTGATAGGACAAACAATAGTCCCAACTATGACAACATCCTTGTCATGCTTCTCAACTGATGGTTGGTTGTACCCCTGTTTTTGAATCTGCTGCTGACCTCTGTCAGTCACAACTGAAACTTTCTTCAACTTGTTGTCTGTAACAACTCCTTTCCCTGCAGTATCCTTATCTGCCTTTATGCCTGCTCCTCTAGGCATCTGCACAAATTCCTTCTTTCCCATTAAAATGATTTGAGCTGCCTTCTGTACTGCAGCTTTTGCCTGCAATGGCATCAACTTAATAATCTTCCCATCCTTCTTGATGGTGTAGGTATTAGCATACCCATCATACAGTACCCTTCTGTCAAATTGCCATGGTCTACCCAACAGTAG
The DNA here is from genome assembly GCA_027924645.1 of Cunninghamia lanceolata. Lineage (NCBI taxonomy): Eukaryota > Viridiplantae > Streptophyta > Pinopsida > Cupressales > Cupressaceae > Cunninghamia > Cunninghamia lanceolata. The sequence goes on along the minus strand of BSBN01000490.1, from coordinate 34,713 downwards.
GTGACAACATTCCATAGGCAATATATCACACAAAATTCTATCCTGATATGGCCCAATCTGGAAATCTACATATGCCTGTTCAGAGACAAAAAGTGATTGACTATCACTCACCCAAGATGCCTTGTAAGGGTGTGGATGTGGAATCCTTTCCAAATGCAGTTTATCCACCATCTCCTGAGATACCATGTTGTCTGTTGAACCAGTATCAATGACAACTTTACATACCTTACCTTTACTCTTGCATGTGGTCTTGAAAAGAGCTCTTCTTTGCATCATATCCTTTGATGCCTGCAAACTAATTCTCCTTAGCATCAGTGATTCTCCACTCTCTGGATATCCATAATTCTCAGGACCTCTGTTTGAACTCTGTGTACTTTCTTCTACTTTCTCTTCTTGTACCAGTTGTACTCTCTTGTCACTAGTTCTATCATTTCTGGATGATGAACCTTTGTTTTCTGGGCATTTGAAAGATGGATGACCAAACTCTCCACAGGTGTAACATTTTCCTGAAAATGTAGTAGAACCTCTACCACCTCCAAATCTTCCTCTATTACCTTTCCATCCACCTCTGAAATCAGACTGTCCCTGTCCTTTACCAGTGTCTTCTTGACCTTCATTTGTGTGCTTTTGTGTAGGGGCTGCTCCTCTTCCCCTATTGTTTCCTCTTCCTCTCATGGACTTATCATGTCCTTTATTCATCTTTTCTTCAATCCTGATTGCCATTTGATAACAATCCTCCACATTCTTAGGGTTAGCTAAAACTAACTCATCCTGTATGTTAAATCTCAAACCAGCCAAGTACCTAGCCACCTTTTCTACCTCATTCTCATGATGACCAGATCTCATACTCAACAGATAAAATTCCTCAGTATATGCTTTCACATCCCTGTCTTTCTGCTTTAAAAATTGCAGCTTCTTAAACATCTGGATTTCATAATCCCTTGGCAAGAATTTACCTTTTATTCTTGCTACCATCTTATCCCATGAAGTGATCTTAGACTTCCCTTGTTTCCTTCTCTCAGATTGTACATAATCCCACCATACCAAAGCATGACCTCCTAACTTGGTCTTTGCAATCTTTACCTTCTGATCCTCAGCAACATCTTCACATTCAAAGTGATTATCCAGTGCAGCAATCCAATCTAACAACTCATCTTCATTCAAGCTTCCAGTATACTTGGAAACATCAACCTTTACCTTAGGTTTTTCACTCTGCACTGCCTTTAACAGTTTTGCCAATCTCTGGTCTTCAGCATCCAGATCTTCAGCTACCTCTTCATACTCTTCAACAGTATCTTCATCTTCTTCAGACTCACTGTCTTCCACTTCCCTCTTTTTGTTCTTTTCCAGGGCTGTCAGCCTGGCTTGAAGTGTTTCAGCAAGCTCTTTCATCTTCCTCATCTCTCTAGCATGTTTCTCCTTCATCTCCTGCAATTCCCTTGCAGTACCACTACCTTTAGGAGGCATTTTTTCAACCTCTCAATCAACACACAACACAATCAACTCTACCTCTGCCCTTTCAGTGACAGAATCAACACACAACAGCCCAGACCTTTTGTTGAGCTCTGATACCACTATGATGCAGAGGCATCCACACTATAACATTCGCATATAGCATAGATGTCTGCAGCCCATCATCATCATCATCATCATCTTCACCATCATCATCATATTCCGCTTTACTCTGTCAGCATCATCATCATGTTTCCTAAAACCACCAACAGCATCATCATATTTCGGACGATCGCAATTGTCCTCCTGCCGACTACTATTCACCTCCTCCGTTTTCTGCCTAACATCATCATGATATTCAGCGGGCGCAAACATCCTCCGGTTGCACTGTTCATCGGGCGCCGGACTCCATCGTCATCATCATGATCTCCGACACTCTCTTCGTCAGCAGGATATCAAATATCCGGTTGCTCAAATATCCTGATGACGATCACCTTCAGCACCTTTCCTTCGATGCTCCGCTAGCCGACGACACAAGCAACAGCATCATGATCTACTTTATCCGGTTCTCTCGAAACCTCCTGATGATGCTAATACAACCTTCTGCCACGGACTTCCGCCGATACCTAAGCACTTAACGACAGCAGGATGAACTCGCGTAGGGGGATATCTCAATATCCTGATGACGATGACGTCATATCCTGATGACGATGACGTCACCCAATATCCTGATGACCTCTTCAACACTTAGCCAAAAAAACAAACTTTCACTCTCGCATCTACTCGCGATATGCGGATGATGGGCTCTCCCGATAGATGATCCTGATGCCGATGCACTCCTCCTCGGCTCCTCCAGATGATGATCACCCCGACGCACTTGCACTTCATGCAATCGACATCATCATGCCGATCTCCTCCACTTATCCGGATGACGATTTTCGAATTGACTGCAGGATATTCACCAAGATATCCTGATGATGCCGTTTTGGCGAACTTCTTCACTTAGCGAAATTTCACTTCGCCGATCCTCCAGGGATGACCCGATCCAACCTTAGGGTGATCTTCCACACTCTATCTTATCAGCTTGACCTAGCACATGCCCATGCTAGGGTCTTCAACATCTGTCGACCGCGATCCTGCACACCTGCATGCGAACAGAAAACAAACTACAATCTAACCTACTGTACATTACCATTCCACCGATCAGACGGATCAACCGGTGGAATGGATCAGTAAATCCATGAAGCCACCCAAACCAGCAATCGATTACACAAAGGGGATCAAACAGGAAACCGAAAACAGGATCTTTATTGACTTCAAAGATGCAATACAATATGATGTTCCTCACACAGCACACTCAAGCTCGATCGATGATATCTGTCTGTCTATGCAATATCAACCGATCTCATGCTTAAATAGACTATCCTACGAGTACTACTGACCCGACTCCAAGCGGCTGGGAACTCTCCAAGCGGCTGGGAGATCCAACCGAACATACATCATGACAGCTGTTATAACCAACTAACTAAAAATAGCAAAAGCCTGGTCAGCATGATCTTATCATGATCAGCATGACCTTATTACATGCATTTGGTCTTAACAGACCTTCTTGGAAACACAAACAAGACCTAAAACAACTAACTGCCTCATGAAGGCCAGCTGTCAGGTAGGTGCCTCTGCACCAATCAAGACCATTGATTACGATTAGATAATTTGACAAGATTGATTTACTCGATTGGTATGGATTAAGGATGGACTTGCACTTGGATCATTGCTTAGATTAATTGGATTGATTTGATGATTGGATAGACGCTTGGATTGATGATTGGTGAGGCCCCAGTCACTCAAGAGTGAGGGTGACAAGGAAAGATAATGGTAAGCTAGCAAATAAGATGAATGATGATTATGACGCCCCCTTGGGAGGACAATTGGTGTGCTCTCAAAATGAAAAGAGAGAAAAGGGTGAGTAGATAAAGAGAATGTAGATAAAGAAAGGACTTGGATCTTAAGCCACTTGGAAAATGATATGTATGAAATGCTTATACATGAAATGAAATGCAATTTAGTATGTATGATAGTGGATTTTGGCATCTTCTTGTACAAGTTTTTGAAGTACTTTGTTTCATCATTGAGCTTTTAAAGTGTTGTAAGAAAATACAAGCATCCAAGTATAATTGAACCAAGATGACCTGAGTATTGCTTGTGTATCAACATACAAGGATTACACCTACTTCATGTTTAGACCTCTGATGTCCTTGATGATCATTTTGTTGATCATTTCCTTAGACAAGGCTTCACATTACTAAAGATAAACCCCCAAACAACAAACAAATAAAATAATTATGCCCCCATCATAGCTCCTCTAGTTTTTGACATCCTTGAGTAGCATAAAAAGACATAATAATAAAAATCATGATATAAGACTTTAAACAACCATTAAAAACCTTCCTGCCATAGATATATTTTTCTCGCAATATTGATAGAGTCCTTTTGATAGTTTAGGTAGGTAGGGATTTGTCAAGTGTAGTTTGATGTCTCTTTGTCAATGATGTTTAAAGCTTGCTTGTTGTGCTACTTGTCGTCTAGTGATAAAACCATGATTCGATATATTATCCTCTGAGTTGTAGCATTCAAAAATCCAATTCACTAACTAGGTCGAGGATTTGTCCCCAGTTAATTAATGAATTGATTTATTATGGGTGAAACACGTGGAAATGAAGAAACGAACCCTAAGGGACTGACCTAGTGCCTCAAGGGCTCATTGATAAATGGCCTTACCTACGTGATGACACAAAGGCAATGTAGTTCACTTTAGGTGGACTATGTGGACCTAAGACCTAGGGGTTGGAAAGCTTTGAGGGCTCATCGATGATGGCCTTGCCTACGTGACAACGCAGAGGCAACATAGTTCAACCTTGAAGGCTAACACTGGTAAATGGATGAATGGAAGATATGCAAAGGTTTACAATAGGATTATGGATATGGATGGAAGGGAAAAAAGCCTCAGGGGCCCATCAATGATGGCCTTGCCTATGTGATAACGCAGAGACAACATAGTTCAGGAAATGGAAGGTTAACACTAATGATAGACAGATGGATGGGATATACTTATTACTGTAGGACGAGAGGTATGGATGGATGGGTTATAGTGGATAACGGATGATTAGGTAGAAGGATGGAAAATAAAAGATACTGGATCAGAAATGCATGGAGAGATGAATGAGAGAATTCAGGATACGATCTCCAAGGACTATGTCACTTAGGAATAACATGTCTTATTCAAGATATTGGACTCAGGATATAGCATGACAATGCTTGCACTAATATGATGGGAAGATATTTTTGGAAATATTAGATACATCAAGGGTTTTCCAAAGCTTGTTTCAATATTTTACCCTTATATCTTTATCAAGATCAAAAGAAGGAAGGGAGGATGAATGAATTCGATAAGAATATGCATGTAATGGATAAGGATGGATATGATAGGATGGAAATGATAGGATGGATAAGACAATGTGCCCCCAAGTGTAAGTGTCATAGAAAATGAACCTACACATGATGCTTGTTTGCCAGGTTTTCATCATGGTACTTATCCAAGGCACCTGTTTACTAGGTTTTCACCATTGGATGAAAGTATTTCTTTTTTTCTTTTTTTTTCAAATTTTTTTTTAATTTTTTTTTTAATTTTTTTGACTTTTTGAATGGGATGGGTGGAATACGGATGAAAGGGACTCAAGTGTCTAGTGCTATGAAAGGTGATAGTCCCATTAGAGATGGAATGTCGTCGCATGGACCATGCCAAATGTCAGTATGCCCCTAGATGTTGGTAGGGAGATGCATGAAAGCGAGATGGGATACGTAGATAGTGGATTGTGGAGGGAATGATAGTGGATTATGACGTGAATTAATGTATGGAAGATGGTGCATTATGATGGGTCTATGCAAGGATGGATGAAAGGCTTATGCAAAAGCATGGACCATAGGAAGGTGATGGGTGAAATATGAAGGATAATAGTTGAATGATGGGAAGATGGAGGTATGGAAAGGAATCATGACCAACGGTTGCACACACCGTGATAAAAATTGAAGCTTTTGATGTGGAGGTGATGTAGGAAGCAATGACGATGTTTGATTGGTAGATGGTTGATGGAGTGATTTAGAGACCCACATGGATTTAGTATTTTTATGATTTTTGCTTGATTTGTGGGTTGGCAAAATTTGATATTTTGGAATGGAATGGATGGAAAAGGATGGTTGGGATTTTTGAGAGGTGGATGCCTCATTTGACTTGATTTTTTTAGGGACCCATACCATTTTAGTTTTTTACTTTGCTTTTGGAGGTATGGGGTTGGATGGATTTTTGCGTGTACCTTGCTTTGATTCTTTGCATTTGTACCCTAAGGCATTAGGACCCTTCGGATTTTTGGCTTTATGAGTGTAGACATCCAAGTTTTTATTTTTGAATCCCATGGAATGGGTGGAATTAGTGGAAGCTCTATGTTTATATGATGTGTGCATTTGTTGGTCATGATTACGAATGTGTTTTTGGATAAGTGGATAAGTGCATGTCGAGAGCAATGGTAGCAAAGTGGATGGAGGCATATACGGAGTTGGAAGTAGTGGACATAGATTGGATGGTGGAAAGTGTATGGTCACATGCTTTTCACATTTGTAGGATGATGGGGGTGGAATGGCAACATATGTTTTAGGTACATGATAGGGTTGGTGATGGAAAGTGGACTTAAGAGGAATGGAGGAAGTACCAACATCTTTAGATTGCTGACCTTGGGGTGTGTATCCAAGGCCATATGAGCGAGGGGGGACATTGACATGTACGGGCTCCAAAATACCTTGTTCATGAAGGCCTAAGTCTTTACCTTGGTAGTTCATCTTTTGGAGCATGCAATGCATGCACTATGGGACTAGGTCTAGTTTGGGAACTAGTCTTGAGTTCTTTATTGGATGGAGAAGTGGTGGACAATGGTTGTTGTTGTTTCAAGGAGGAACATTCATGAATGAAGGTACATAGACCAAGTGGATATGTTGGATTTGGAATGGAGTTAATAGTGGATGATGTGGAAGGATCATTAAGATCTTGATTGTGCTCATTAGGATCCAAGTTATTTGTTTGATCTTCTATGCTTTCTTGGGAGGCAAGTGTCTCATCATGACAAGTGGATGGTATAGGATCATGGATAGGTGGAGAAGTTTCTAGGAAGGCCATGAAATGGGGTGAATGTTCAAGTAGGTCAACAAGACTTGTATTAGATGGAGCATGTAGGTCTTGGGTATCTTGCTCATGAATGGTTGTGGAGGGATGACTAGGATTAAGTTGTTCGTGGATAGGTTCTTCATCATGCATAATGTCTTAATCATGGAAAAGATATATGTTATGGATGGGTTGAATGAAAGTGATTTGATCTTGATTAGAAGGGGGACTTGATGTTACCACATGCTTAGGATTATGCCCTTGACATATCTCTTGAATTTGGGTGGAAATGGAAGTGGAAGACTCTTGTGTGGACTTGATAGGCTCTTGATGGTTATTGACATGAGAGCATGAGCGAGGTTGGCTTGGACTCAATGGGGGAGATTCTTGAATAGGGTCGAGGGGTTTGGGGTGACATGATTGGTTTGTAGGAATGGACACGATGTTGGAAGGTTCTTAGATATTTTCAAGGATAGGGATTTGAAGGCATGAGGGTGGTTTACTCCTTACTAATAGCCATTGGATCACATCCTTCATGAGCATATGGGTGGATGGACAATATAATGGATGGAGAATAATGGTAGATGGTGTAGGCTTATGATTAAGGTTAGGATTGCTTGTGTTAGATGGGGATGAAATTGGATGAGTGGACTTGGATTTTTCCATAGCTTTTCTTCTGCTTTTATATTTTGCAAAGAGTATTTGGAGAAAATGATTCAAGGATTCTTTGGTTGATGGATTAGAGCTTGGGAAGTTTGATGGTGGTATTGGTGTAGGACTAGTATGCTTTTGGATAGTCATTATATGGGATGGTGATGGAGGACTAGTAGATGGAGTGGTATATGATTCCAAACTTAAGGTGGTGTTTCCCTTGTCAATAGTATCATTAAGATGGGTTAAGGATGTGTGATCTTGGTGTGAGATATGGCTAGTACTAGCATGCTCATGTTGTGAAGGATATGGTTCATGTGGATCACCTTTTTCTCTATATTTGTCAAACATGGGCACTTAAAAACTAGAAGGGAAAGGTATCCTAACCAAGCTTTTATCAAATTGATAAGGAGATACTTCCTTTAGTGAATATCATTTTGTGGAAGATCTGGTTTGTAAATTCACAAATTGTTGTTGTAAAGCTTGGATTTGTTGCGTAAGTGTATCTAACGGGCTTGATACCTCCTTAGCCTTTTCAGTTTTAGAAGATTCTTTTTCACTTTTGGAATGTTCCTTTCCACCTTTTGAAGATTCTATTTCGTTGGATGAGTTTGTTTCTCTTAATTTTGAGACATCAAAATCTGTGGGAAGCTTGGCTCGTTGTTGAGCTAGCATGAGGAAGTATTTATGGGGATATGTTGTTATGACTTTGTCCATCAATCTTTGGAATTTAGGATCTTTATGTTTTTTAAGGAATTCCTCTTGATCAATTTCCTCTTCATCACTACTAGTGTTAATGTAATCCATTTCTATCTTTCGTTTAACTTGGGATCTAGTTTCAACCATGCAAGTTTTTGATATGGGTGAAGTTGAATTGTGAGACTTGGTGGACTTGGTTTGATGTTTTGGATTGATATGATATGAGGTGAACTTGATTGGATATGCTTAGACTAGATTTTGCTAAGATTTTATATTGATTCTATGTTGTCCAAACAAGGTGTTCTTGAGCTATAGTGGAAATAGAAATCGAAGTGTCGATATAGAAGGTAGTCAAAATAGGGATAGATGATTTCCACTATTGATGTAGACTATTCTTTTATCAAGATACACAAGTATAGTTTCGATGTGAAGGATGATTGGGATCCTGATATGAAACTAACTAAATATTGTTTGAATTTGGTAGAGTATCAATTATTCCTTGATGCAAGTTTTGGTTTGGTTTGATGTGTTTGGATAATAAGATAATGGTATGCAAAGGTGATGTTGTGAAAATGGTATGAGGATGTGACTGCAAGGTTGAAGTTATTTTCCAAGTGTATACTAGAGAAAAAAGGGTATCTAGAAATGGTTTCACTTTTGTCTCAAATTATACGGAACAACTCACGGTTGTGGATGCGCAACATCAAATGTGCAGGAAGAAATGGTAAATGCGCAACTCTACCTAGTGGATGTGCAGCTCTGTATGTGCAGGACTGTGTTGTAAACGCATAGTTCTATGTTGTAAATGCACAGTTCTATGTATGTGTAGCACTATGGTGTATATGCGCAACAATATTGTATGAATGCGCAACAATAGTCAATGCACAGCAGGATTTGATGTATGCATAGCAAGATTCAGTGTATGTGCAGGACTGCAGAATTTTTGTTTTTTGTCTTAGTTTGTCTATTTGTTTAATTTTGCAGGTTTTCTAAGTTACTCTAAAGTTTGTGGTACTGATCGTGACTCAAGTTATTGCCAGAAAACACAGTAAACAAAAAGTTTCCATGGTTGTTTGATACAATTTTTTGGATAAATGTAAAACAAACAAGTACAATCCTAAGGATGGCAAGGGCAATATTCGTCGAATTCCAACTTGGATTTTACTCCAGCCACTTAAATAAAGGCAGACAGTTAGCAACTTGGTAGCATTGGCTCCCCCTTACAGTGCACTCACTTCTCATGCATACCAAGTTACAATCCCTCCGAAGAGTTGGATTTTCTATCTCCACACTAGATGAGTGTATGACGTTGGACGGCTTCAGAGGACTTCCTCCTATGTCAACAAATAGGGGTTTTTGGCTTTCTAAAACAATTGGCTTTTAGTTTGGGCATCCATTTAAGTGGTTATACGTTCGGCGATTCACTCCGATAAGGAGGCTTCCAAGCCTTCAGAGGTTACACTCTACAGGGTTTTAGGGGAAACATTCGTCAGTATAACACAACAGTACCCATTGTTTGTGACTTTCGTCACAAACACAATTTGTTTATAGTGACTAGGAAGTGGCTTGGCTTTAGCCTATTACGCTCGAGGTCATCCCACTTGGAAGAAACACAATCCCAAGGGCAGGCCTCTTCTAAAGGTTACACGAATAAAATGATGAGTTTGGCATTTTGGTCACCCAAGAAGGGGAGAGCATAGTCCTATCATCATTTTCAAGCATAGTAGACACTAGTTCTTTATGTTCCTAGAGTTAAAAACCAAAAAAAAAACTAGGTGCGCTTTACTCTACCAAGCACACTCCATTGACAAGATAGCAAAAACTTAGAAAAGATAGTTAATTTTACCCTCCTAAACAAATCTATGTGAAGATTGTTGTTGAAGAATCAAACAAAATTACTTTCCCCCCTATTTAAGCTAAATGAGAGTTTGTAGTACAAGATAGAAAAATGAAAGATTTGTTCAATTTTATCCACCTAGGTTGGGACTATGTGCAAGTTGTAATGCAACAATACAATTTACTTTCTTCTAATTAGATCTAGGCAAAAATTTGCATGAAGATATCAAATTACTTTCCCCCTAATTAAATCTAGATGAAGTTATGATGTAGCTAAATGACTAAACAAAGCTCCTACACTTGCAAGAAGAGTTAGTAAGGAAACCTTTGCAAAAACTAATACAACTTTTATGTCAGAATGTAAATGCGCAGGAACATGCAGTAAATGCGCAACACTGCTCAGTAAAAGCACAGAAATGTGGATGCGTGGAAAGAAGCCATGTATGTGTAGGGTTGTTTAGTGAATGCACAGAAATGTGAATGTGCAGTGAAATGGGGTGAATGAGCAGAATAACAACGTAAATGTGCGGAAAGATGAATACATAGCAGGAAGCTGTGAATGCGCAGGACTGGAATGTGAATGCACTGAAATGACCTGTCACGATAGTAGATTCACAAAAAACTCAAATGGAGGTTAAAAATGGGGCAAGGCCCCACGGTGGGTGCCAAAAATGTTAGAGGAAATTATGAACAACAATATTAAACAACTAAATATCCAATAACTCAATGAAATTGATGCAAATGCAAATAAACAAAGATTATACCTTCGTAGACTGATTTACCTCGTAGTTTCCATTGTTGCCTATCTCATATTGATCTTATGAATGAGTTGAGCTCTCAGAAATGTGTACTTCCTTGCTGTTGAAGATGACAATAGGAGAACGATTGTAGATGGATAATACAATGAAGATTAAACTATAAATGCAACTCTATGATGATGGATAATGGAGATATGGAGACATGGTTGGATGATTGTGATGATAATAAGATTATGCAAGTGTAATGAGGATACTTTGCCAAAGGCACGTTGGTAGAATTTATGTAGAGTAAGTTTACAAAAGCTATTGGATTGTTGAAATGAGGGAATGAGGGTTCATTTTATAGGCCAAGGAGGGGCCAATTCCAAGTGTCACAATCTCAATGGTGGAGACTTGATCTTGTGATGTGTACGGTGGAGATTTGGTTGGTTGGGATGAGGGAGAGAAATATGGAAGATGTTCCTCTCACCTTGACAAGGTGGAGAGAAAGGTGTGAGCAAGTGGCCACTTGTCACAAGGCTCACCAAGACCATAGAGTGAAGGTCAAAGGAGACCTTGTTTGTAGGATGGTTGGAAGGAACATAGGGACTTATGGGACAAGTGTCTCAAGGTGTCTTTTGACCAAGATGACATGGAGAGACCATGTCCATGTGAATAGGGATGGTTTGAGGAATAATAGGACATGTGGATGAGGGAAATTAGATAATTAAATATTAAAATATTTAATTAAGTGTGCAACATGATGAGGTGGATTGGATGATGTGGAATTATGGAATAAAGACTTTAGGATAAGATGATTGATTAAAATAATTTAGAATTATTTAATTAGGGACGACATTAAAATTAGATGATTTAATTAAATAAATATATTTTATTTAATTCTTGGAATATTGAAGATGAATGCGAATCAGATAAATAAATTGATGAATTTATTCATTGATAGAAGAATAGGAATTAAAATAAATATTAAATATTTATTTAATTCACTTTGCCATTTTTAGGTGTATACAGTATGATGCCAAAGTTTATAAGAAAGCTAAAGTACAATAATTTGGTTCTATAATTGTCCTTCCATTTTTCAAAAGAAAAAGTAAACTAATACATCTAATACCAACTAAATGCATGTTCCATAATGAAAGGTTTCTTTGTTTAAAGATCACTCAACTTTAAAACACATTTGCTCCCATGGAATATACAATAGTCCAATATTAAAGTTCAAATCTTGTTGTATTTGTCACAATACATATGAATTCTAAGCCACATTCACATCGCTAGGCAATATCTATCCATGTATTAATCTATACCCCTGTACATCTATGATTTAATTCTTAGAATTGTTTTATCATCTTGCTAAAGACTTAGATATTCTATGCATTATATTTTAGTGTGTGCTTTTACACTTAAAAAAAAAATTCTTAAAACACATCAACGTGTATAAAAAGGACATTGCTAAAAATCAGATTTGGAATACAGATTGGTGGTTATGAATTCATTTGGTCAAGTCATGGGCAACACAGTTGCAGGCACACCCCATAAGAAACAAAAGATTTTACAAGAGCCTATTGTATTCGAGACCTACAAGCCACAGGGCAAAGCACAGTTGTTGTCATACATAACCATGTGACTATCAAATCAAAGCTCATTCATAGCTAATGTATATTGTTGTAGATGTTCAAATGGATGTACATGGGCTAAATGTTGTGGTTGCAAATGCCAAAGTAGAGATCTAAGAAAAATGTAGGATCATAGACAAGGCATGTGAATTGTTTGACATAATACCTCAAATAGTTGTGATCTCACAAACTAAAAATGTTGTATTGTTACCTTCATGGCAATATGAAAATGTTCAAATGCTTTGTGAATGGTATGTTTTTCTTTAGTAGCCACTTTTTAGAATTTTGAAAGACAGACTTTAACAAAATTTTGATTCTTAATTGTGTTAAATACATTAATGGATATAGTATTATAAAGTATTATGAACAATTCAATCTTTAAAATATTTTACTCCAATTCCTCTTATATTGCATTTCTATATGCATAGTACTTTCAATTTGTTAGAGTATAGTAAAGAACTCAAAATTTTGAGTTTTATGCAATTTAATGAGAATAGAAATTTTCCAAGACATTTTTTATGAGCTCAACTCAATGAATCAATTTTGTTACAAACTCATGAGTTGCATACTCAGTATATTCAACAATGTATTGTTCTTTTCAAAATGGATAATAGATTTAGCTTCATAATGTCTAGTGTCCCTTGAATTTTCTAGTTGGAATATTTTTTTAGAATGGCTAATTTGACTACTACAAATGTGGATACAAAAACACAAAGGCATAAAGGACTTGTAGCAACATGCAAGAAGAATTACGAACCTAATGAAAGGTTTTCTAAGTGGATGATATTGCTAAAAAATTAGCCCTATTGAAAAATCAGAAGTTCCAATGCTATAGAATGTTCATGGTTCAAATTTAAGTATATTTTATCTACTATCCATTATTCTACATGGATTGTTGATCAATTGCTAGAAACATTGTAAGTGTGATTGATTGCTTGACACAAATTATTCAATGGAGCAACTAATGTTGCACATTCTCATAACTGAATTTAAATTTTAATCACTAGGCATCATTAGTTGCATTTCTAACATAAATTACAGTTTGTCTATAATGTTGTGAACTTAGTCAACTCAAGTCAAAATATGATTACCTCTTGCAACACATTCATTTTTCATCTAGTTCTTGTATTGATTTCTCAATAAGGGGTGTACATTGAGAGCTAGTAAAATTGGGTTGAAGTTATATAGAAAGAGTTAAAGCTATAAATGATGATCATGTCTTTTGAAAGTGCACATTGTTGAGATTGAATGTAATGAACACATTAAACACTATAAAACCCATGGATATTCTTGTTTTCCTTTGGATCAACGTTGCAATAGAGCACTTTTAACGTGCATGAACTGATAAAAATAAGTGTCTATAATACAGATAAATTCTAAGCCACATTCACATCGCTAGGCAACATCTATCCATGTATTAATCTATACTCTTGTACATCTATGATTTAACTCTTAGAATTCATTTATTGTCTTGTTAAAGACTTAGATATTCTATGCATTATATTTTATTGTGTGCTTTTACACTTAAAAAAATCTTTTTTCTTGAAACACATCAACATGTATAAAAAAGGACATTGTTAAAAATCAGATTTGGAATACAGTTTGGTGGTTATGAATTCATTTGGTCAAGTCATGTGGGCAACACAGTTGTAGGCGCACCCCATAAGAAACATAATATTTTACAAGAGCCTAGTGTAGTCGAGACCTACAAGCCATAGGACAAAGCACAACCATTGTCAATTGATGAGGCTCTTGCACATATGCATTATTTTTGAATTGATACTTTCAAATACCAAGTGGGTGATTGCCTATTTGACACAGTGCATGTTTTGTTGCATTGCCACTATACACCAAATGAGCTACACAATGGCCTTGTGGATCACTTTTTGCATTGTCTTGGCAATGGTTGTAGTGTATCCCTTAGCTCTTTTGAACATGAACTACATCTAATGATGCTTTATGATTTGCACAATATATATGACAAAAGCACATATTTATGTAGGATGTGGCTATCAGCCACAGAGGTCAACACTGTTGGTGAAAATGGACTTTTTCCCGTGACACATTTTGTATCCAATGGTTGGCACAGTGGTTGAACATACCCATATGCCTCTAGTCTCTAACATACAGAAAGGTGTACTTGCACTTCAATAAAGACTCATGCAACCCTATGATATCAATTATTTTCCATGATGCAAATCCAACATGTGGACACTATGAGTACATGTTCTCAAGGATAAACACATACAATTACATTGAACATGTGCAACAATCCTTGCCCATACCATGTTGCGATCTAGACCAGTCATGGAGTGCAATTGCAAATGCAATGCATGGGATTGGACTTATAGATCCCTTGGATTTACTGCTACATGCGACGAGAGCATGTTTGCTGATATAGCTTTTTTGGCTGGCCAACAGTTTGATGCAATTGCTCTGTGCTTGTTTATGGCCCAGTCCTTTGCTAATGCATTAATAGTCCAAAACAAATTTGTACTCACATGCTTCGAGACATCCACACAGCCTGCTATGATAGATAACAATCGTCTATTACAATTGTGATCACTGGTATCTAGAATTGGAATGCCCCATTCACAAAGTGGCCTTGAGGGTTGCAACTTTTGTTTATTATGGATTTCACATATATTCAATGTAAACATACACATCTGGCATGTTACTACACAACCCAGAGCCAAAATATATTGCAATTGTGATAACCTAGATAAGAACTTTAGCTTGATTTGCTTCACAACTGTCTCAAGTCATTGTCACTATGAACCTCTACAACACAAACACCCATTGACTGCCAAGACCCATGTCAAGGGTCCCTTTTCTATAATACCTATCACAAGTGCAGCCAACTTTACATCCATTACCTCAATTCATGCTAACAAACAACTGTCATCAACATCATCCCCTTTAAGCATAGAAATTTGTGCTAAGGAACAATGCATCTGTGAAGAGAAATGTCTAGGGATCAATGCGTTTGTGATGACCAAGCAGACTCCTCTAGCAGCCAGCACCAAGGAAAAAGGTTTGTGTTTTGTAAAAATTTCTACACGTGACTTGGTTCTTTTACTCCTCATTTACTCGTTCAATATATTGCATGTCTTGTTAGAGGTCCTGTCATGTGGTCATTATAATTTTACGTTCAATAGTTTGCCTTCATACAATATAGAAGATAACTGCTAATTAACTTGGTTGTATACTTGTGGCATGCACCTCATGGAAGTAGATTGAAGCTAGAACACCATACTGTATCAAATATACTTGAAATTTGCACCAAAAAATTGGCCCATGTTTTTGAAGGTGATGTTCTTGTAGTCTATGGCCCGACTTATAGTAGAAATGCTACAATACAAGAAAAAGAAGAAATTGTCCAAGTTGATCTTGTAGATAGCTATGGACAAATGACCATAACAACAAACATTAATAACAAGTTTATTGACACATTTTTGCCACAACTTTTTCCTGGTGCAAGTGTCCAAATCACAAAGTTTTCAATTGTAACATGTCATCTCATATTACTCGGAAATAACATTCCCATTTTACCATCAAGTAAATAAAATAGCAAGTCATGATTATCATAATCACATGAACTTAACTAACATTAATCATTTGCATAATGATTACATAAAGAGCATACATTTTTTATAATATTTTCAAACTAAAAATGCACAACAAGTTCAAGATAGCATGAAAGAGAGTTCCCTTTACATTACAAACATAATGTTTTGCTCATGGCAATAATGTCACTTGTTTACATAGAAATTGACTATCAAGTCAAATAATAAAATGTATTGTTTCTGGAGTTTTGATATCTATCTTAATAAGTCCTGGCTTGTCATCTGCTTGGGAAGGAGAGCATCACTAGAGTGCTTTTCCTCCAACCACAGATTGGCGGTCCCCCGCACAACTTCCTTCTTGGAATTGGCCCTACCCTTCACGAAGGGAATAGATATAAAGAACCAATAGGTTTGCCATCTGAGTCTCTAGTGTTGTGTCTTTCATAACTCTTCACGGTCATACAACTATAGATCTACTCTAACTATGTATGACACTACTAGAAGGTTATGCCATCTAGAGCATAGTGAACTGACTAATGCATGCAGAGACGGATGCATTACTTTGACCAAAGATTTCATATATATAGACATTTCACAATGAACGTAGTTGATTGTTCACCCACATTTGACTCGACTTAGAAGTTATCTCATCCAATAGTAATTTTGTTTAATTCATCCTAGCTAATGGGTGTCTCGAAAGTTCATTGACTCTCATTAACTACTCTGATATCTGGAGTACAATACCAAAATGATTCACATATAGGTCTTTAGTCTTTTAGAGATGTTTACTTGTTGCCATTGCAACGGGAAATCTGTGGCTCCACATCACTCTATTCCATGTTACAAAATAATTTTGTTTTGATGTCTCATCTCGACATAAAAATAGTTTTGTTTATAATAATAACCTTGCATGTTCTCCCAAGGCTATTTACTAGGTTCAAAAATCCTTGTCTAATCCTCTTAGGAAATGATTTCTTTTGTTTTACTCTATTATTGATGATAGTACCTTATCATCTGTTATTCATTTTAGCAATAGTTGAGGTTTGTTTTCTCGAAACCCCATAATGATAATATAGGCTCGATAATTAAAGATAGAAAAATATCCACTATATGGCAATAAGAATGGTATGACCAAAGTCTTGTCACCTTCTTACTTCAATGATAACAAGAACTCTTAAATCACAAGTCTAAAAGTAACAAAGTGTAGTATCATTAAATCAACTTCAAGGCATTCTTTAATACCACTAGTTCAGTGGTTTTATCCTCATACTAAGATAAGGAAAAGAAGATACATATTGTAAAGTATAATAACAATTTTCATATCGAATAATAATACTGATATTCTCTATAACAGTCTATTCAAATCAAGAATCCATCATTTCTTACCATGGTTCTATTTAAGAACAGTGTGGTTGTACCATGGCCTGTGGTGTCGTCCATAGTCTGGTCACCCTTAAGTTGATGTACATTATAAAAGAACAACACAAATTTTTGAAGATCGACATGCAAATACAGTTTTTTTGTCGATGGTTAAATAAACCAACATATAAATATATAAAAAGAATTGTTGTAACATACATGGTGAGCATTGTGAGCTCCCAGCCATTGTGCTACTTTACTATGGGGAATGATAGTGTTAGTATCAGTCACTATCTTTGACACAATAAGGAACTTAAGGCATTGGTCGAACACAGTCATTACCACAATGGCTAATGCCAAAACAAGTTCTAACAAGAGCTAAAAGGCTTTCAAATATCATTCAAATTGTAAGGGGTTGAAAGAGAAAAGGTATTATCGACCACCTCTAGCCATTATACACAGCACAACATACCTCAAAATGGGTTCGATAGAGAAATATATATAAGTGTTACATTTTAAAAACAACCATATTCATATCTATGGTAATTGATATTACTTGTATATTGCTTGATATCAACTTCTATTAGGATATATTTTGGCTCTCTGTCGTTAGACATCTATTCTTGCTCTGTTGTTCCTCCCTTCGATTGTTTTGTTTTTCTGCATGTGTCCCTCAAGAGACTCTAACAACAAAAGACATCTCTCTCCCAACTAGTTGCCCACTCTATCAACTATGGCTCCCAAAGAGAGCATGTAGCCAAAATCAGGATCTCCCCACTAGGCACGACTTACCCCAAAAAGTGAAAACAACACTCTTTCCATGTTCTCCATCTTTATGGAGTACAGAGTGTGAAGGATAATCCATTGAGTCATTTGTCGAGGCCCATATCATGGCAAAGAGATATTTGGGACTTTAAAACAACATCTCACTTATCCATTAGTATTATATATATATATATATATATATATATATATATATATATATATATATATATATATAATCAATAATAATATAATTCTATAAAATAAAATACATTTGTTGTAATACTCAAGGGTTGTATCAAAATTGTTCATGCAACAAAAGTGAATAAGGGATCGAGGTCTCTACTTCCTCACCACCCTAGACTGACGTCAAAAGAATTAAGTCAGTCCTTAAAGGAAAATAAATAAATATATACAAACATCAAATAGTTCAACAAAAGGGAAATATGATAAACTCTATCCTTGATATAATCCCTAAATATCTCTCGACCAATGCAATGAAATTGTCATCAGAATCCTTTCCGAAATGACAATTCATCAATGGTCGATCTGAGATTAACCCAAGATAGAAACTAACTGACACATACCTTAACTCATGAAGGTTCACATAATAGTCAAATTGAGACACAAATGGCAAACTAGTCTTTTCAAAATATATATCCCCTTCTCTCTGGTGATACTCTCCTTCCATTCTTGGAGGTGGAATCTTTTCCCTAGTTACACTTACAATCATACAAACTATGATTAGTGTATCATCAATAAATCATAAAGTATCATGCTAAAATAATCTCAACAACATGTAATCTCATGTCTAATTCTAAGCATTAATCACAATCTAGACAATCAATGATTTATCCTAACATTTTCCGCAAACATCATATCATTAACCTATGATTACTTATCCAGTTTATCACATAAAAAGTAAAAGTTAAACTTAGTCAAGGTTGGGGATGTAACATCATTAAAAAATAAAACACAATATGAAAGAGGAGACACAGATTGCTGCCTCATATTGACTTCTAGAACCATTTTTGAAAGCATTGGAAAAGTTTGCAAGCAACGCAAGCTAACACCTAATACAACTATCTCTCAACTCATCCAATCAGATAGTGCCTACTTAGTAGGAACATTTGGTGTTGTTGTGACTGCTCATCACCAAACACCAAAAAAATACAAGTTACATGTCAAAGATGGTGACTCACAAAATGGCGTGGCCACTGTAAGCATTCTATCCTAGATACAATAGCATATTTTATAGCTTTTGCAATATACACTCTGCTAACAATTACAATTTATGCATTCTGACTATATTATAGGTCCTAGTCCCTAGCAACCACACTGAATTATATGCTACCCTTCACCAAATGTTTGCCTAAGACACAACTCCATTAATCCTTTTAAAAAATGTTGTGTGAAGTGGCTCAAGAGGGACATCGGTCATATGTTCAACTCAGTCCACATTCATAGAAGAATTAAATGATGAATGCGCTAAATCCTTTTTGCAAACTCTTGCATGCTCGAATCTCCAGGCAAACCTTCTAAACACTTCATTCTTGTTACAGCTTCCAATATTGAAATGTCTTGCAATATTAAAATTTTACATTACACTAATAAAATGTTTGCTTCCATGATAGGTGGCTGGCACATTGAAAGCAAAGAATGTTCATCTGCCTCCTTACCAGCCATTCTGTGGCTCCTGCCACCAAACAATTTTTTAAGGTGAGCCTTGCAAAGACAACATGGTTTGAACATTGCAGGAAGTGTGCAACAATGACAAGATTTGAATACCAGAACCTATTGCAATGTACAATTAAAAAAATAGATGGAGTTTTTGATTTCTACTTGCACAAAGAACTTCTACAGGAAAACTTCCCTGAGCTTACAATGATCCCTTTTGAAAAGTATAGATAGGACATTTCTGCAGTTGTGTTTCTGCTACGTAGATTCCAGATATAGGGCACCTTTACACTGACAATGGACAATTGCATAGTTGAACTTGTCAAGGAGACAAGTAGTGCTTTACTTTGACATTTATAAAGACAAAACTCTTTTTTTGAAAATAATTTATGCTGCCTCTCATTGGCATCTATATAAAAACTTGGTCCCCATGTTATTATCTTGCAAGTTTAAGCATTGTATAGTTCACTATTCCTATTTACATCTTGAATTCCCATTTTGATGCTTGGTTAGCTAGACTTAACCATTAAACTCTATTCAGTTCACTATCTATTCATATGCTACATGTTTAGAATTAGTTATCACCTTGGCTCATGAATTTGAAATGTGTTGGAGATAAAGGAATAGTAATTGAATAACATTAAAAATCTAATAATACAGGTCTAAGCTTGCAAAGACCTTGAATTTGTGCTTACAAGATACATGTTTAACCATATTAAAACATCCCTTTCATGAATGTTGCTGGCTAGTGATCTTTTAATGAAGGACGAGCTAGCTATGGATGTTTGACTATTTCATCTTCAATGTCTTTTGAGGTTGTACATGTCTTAATGCTTGTCAGCCATCTTCTCTAGTAGAAGTGCTTGTCTGTCATAGATGTGATTTTTCTTTGTATCTTAATTATATTTGTTCAAGGCTTCAAACATCTACAATTCACAATTTTACCATAGTGAAATGGCTTGGGGAAATTGTCTAGAAAAATATTTTGACTGGAGCTCCTATACAAGAAGAGTTAAGATCCTCATGAGTGGTAGAAATATTAAATGCAAATCTAGAATAACTTTGATAATCTTCTACGTTTGTGTGGGTAGAGTCTCTTAGCTTCCTCAAGTGATATAATTACATTTTTGAAAAAGGGTGTGATATTTTTCAGGAAAATATCCTGGCTCCAGTATCTTGTGTTTTTTTTCTCGTGATCTGCTACGATGGTGAATCTAACAAACAAGAGACATCAAGTTCCTTGTTATCAACACACCCAGGCAGAGGGCCATTGACCTCCAATTACTTTGTGGATTTCATGTTGTTGAAAATGTTGAGATTGGTGTGGAACTCATTAGGCTCTCACGAGGGGCAAGTAAACCATTTTTTTTTGTTAATTTTAAACACCGTGAATGTCTATGGATTATTTGCAAGTGGTTTCTTGTCTAATTTGACAATTTTTCATAGATCTCTAATGGTTACTGGTAAATACCACATAGTGTGATTCCTAAGCTTGATTATTATAGTTACCATCAGCTTAAAAGCAGCTTGATTTACATTTTGGCTTCTCAAGTCTTCAAATATGACAACTAATGTTTTTTTTTTCTTTTCTTTTTCCTATGGGTGGGTTTTATTGCAATTGTTGAGACCACGACAAGGAAGACTTGTTTTACGAAATCTTGAAGTCTAATAAATAACATTTTGAAGGGAAAGTATGCTTAAAATACATTGTCCATTATCATTAATTTTCTTGCGCTTGTATATGATTGTTGAATTTCAGAGTGCTTACAAGAACTGTATATGTGCATGGCCTAAACTATACATTAGGAGATTTTGTTGTCATTATGGATGCAAATCTTTCTCACCATGTAGGCATGCAAAAGTTTAATTTGTTTGGCTAACATTTGTTTAGTTTAATTCCTTTTGATTACAAGAATTTGTAATTGGCTAGACTTGCTGCTAAGTTTGATTACATGTGCAAGAAGTGAATGTTAAAGGTTCAAAAAATGTCAAAGTCCATTTATGAGATCTTAGAGTCCAACCTCGAACTTGTTTGGAGCATATTTTTTTCATATGTCTAAACTGACCTAACAATGTTTGAACTCTCTCTCTCTATATATATATCAAAAAGTCCACCCACATTGTCATTGCTTCCGATTTTATAAATTCATTTGCTAAGATGAGAGAAATCTCCTTCTTGTAATAAACCAAACTCCATGTATACATTTATCATTTGATAGAAAATCTCTACTCCAAAACTTTGTTAAATCTTGTTGTGTAATCACTAGAACGTAAAAAGGCGCTTTGTTAAATAGTTTGCATGCATTGTATTTTCTTTTCATATTCGGTACACATGTTTATATCTTCCCTGATAATACAAAGAAACCTCCAATGTGGTGCCTCCATGCATGGATTAGAAATTTTATAATCAATTTGTTTAAATGCACTTTAGGTGTTTTATGTATTCCCTTACATTCATGGCATTTGAAATCCAAATTGTCTCCTTGCAGATCAAAGTGAACAGAATTGGACTTTAACCCTTCTGGACAACCACGTTGCTCACAATTTACTTTGCATAGTCATAGCAATAGAATAGCTTAAACTGTGTTGGGGTATGAAGTTGCATCCACAGGCTATAAGTCTGGTCTCTGTGTCTGCCCTTATTGGGGCCATTAGCATGGATAATAAAATAATAAACCTTTCAATTTTCTCCACGGGCTTGGCAGTTTTGGCTACAATTCTGGATTTTCCCATTGATATTGCAATGAACTTAAAATACTAGAGCTTTTGATATTTACTTTTTCCCTTGTTTCTGTTTTAAAGTATATTTACCTTGTTCATGAAGTAATTTTATATCAATTAGCATATATATTTTAAATACAACTATCTAAAAAAGATCTGAAAATTAAATTGTAGTTTACAATATAATTGCATATTTAGCTATAACCATACTATATGGCATAACAAAATATATTCTCAATCTTCAACAAAATACATTTCTAACATCCAATACACATTGCAATGCTTTTGCTTTTCGCTCCTTGACATACCTTGGCTACTCTGCAGCTGGGAGGGACTCAAATTGCATTGCAACTCTTGTTAAACCTTCCTATAAAGCTATAAACATTTATCATGCCCTTTCAAAAGACGCATTAAACGTAGCCTACAAACTACACAACAAAAAAATCTTTTGTTTCATGCAAAGCTAAAACATTGACTGAAACAGAATCCAATTAATTTTAAAAGATTGTTCTAGGTTGCTTTTACTTTTTTGGTCTATTATTTTATAAGGCTTTAATCTAAGCCTTGTTTCTTTTGTTTAATCATGTCTTTGCCAAAACTAAATCAGATGATGGGCACCTGTAAAGCACCATTACAAACCATTGAGTTGCAGTCGATTTTGATCATCTATTACATGTCGCACACAGTCATCCAGAAATCTTGAATTAAATTTTTGTTTTTGTTTTGGTGTTATGGGCCTCCTCTGCGTAGAGAAAGCCTCCAAAAATAGGCGTATGCCGCTTTGAGTGGCCAACACACGGTATTCTTTAGTAAAAGGCGAAAGAATAGTTCGCTCTGTGTTGAACACGCGGCTCCTTGAGAACTAAAAAAGATATGCTGGATTATAAATATGGTGTCCGATCAGCTTGCTCTACTTAAGGAAACGAATGTGGGACTAAAACTCAAACTAAAATAGCGGTGAGAGATGGAGAAGAAGTGGAATACATCGACAATTCTAACTCGTCAGGAATGTCAGTCTGCGTTTGAGTTTTCTTCTCTTTACAGAACGCCTAATCTCTATTTATTCCGGTGAACCAGTTTTGTAGTACCTCGGAATGTAGTATAGCGTAGACTCCATGCGGGGATAGCTCAGTTGGGAGAGCGTCAGACTGAAGATCTGAAGGTCGCGTGTTCGATCCACGCTCACCGCATTCATTTCTTGGCGTCGAAGAGTTTCGCCTTCTTATAGTGTTACATTACATTTTTGCATAAGCTTCGTTGTCACTTGAACACGTGGCGAAAATGTGACAATCTAACTTGTCTCCAATCTTGTGTCTCTCACACACACTCAAGGGTGTATAGCCTTAACATATTAGTTCCATATAAATAGTTGCATTCTCATTTCCTATGACATATAGAGGAATCTAAGCAATGAAGCCAACATTCATCAAAGCTACTAGTAATCTTTTAACTATCCAACTACTTCTTCACCTTCCTCGTGTATAATAATATATACTACCATTCTTTTATTGGTAGACAACTCATTATTAAGAAACTAATATCAAGTTAGTGATTTAGCTAGCTTCGTGATGGACAAGAGGATTGTTTAGGTATTCAAAAACTATTGCATAATAAAATCTTGCATTATGATTATGCTTATGATTATTATTGAAGTGTTTAATTTACTTTAGTAATTTTGTCTTTCTCTCACCTTCTAATTATGATATAGTTCTCGACCTTTAACATTCATAGTTACACTTCCACCTAGCACATTTAATCCATTATGTGTGTCTATTAACTATGTAACATCCCCAACCCCAAATCAAAGGTATATACACTTTGTATCATGTCTAGTGTATTAATGTCAACATTCATATCGTGTCTTAGTTTGTATGCCCATCCATACAAGGTTTGTATGGGGAGTTAGGCGTCAAAGAGTTTCGCCTTCTTATAGTCTTTACCTTTATAAAAAATAATTAAAAAACATTATAATGTGGCTTACCTGAGTGAAAAAAATGATTTGAATTATGAGGTATATGAAGGAAATAAAATCTTGCATTATTGTCTTTCTCTAACCCTCTACACTAATATAGTTCATGTCATTCATAGTTACGCTTCCACTAGCACATTTAGTCCACTAAGTGTGTCTATAAATTGTATACCATTTTCAGCCACAAATCAAAGGTGTATATACTTTGTATCATATCTAGTGGTATTGAGGTCTACATCCATTTTATGTCTTAGTTTGTATGCCCATATATACAAGGTAAAACTATGGGGAATTAGGACTTGATATTTGTGGCACTTTTGCATACCTTCTTCTCCATTGACCCAAGATGGTAGATAGATCTTCAAAGATATTGACTACACATATGCTCAAAACAATCATAGAAAATGCATAAAGAGAAAAAGGAGAAAATTTGGAATAGCAATATGCATGTGATAGAGCAAGCAACATTGCTCACTTTTCCTAACTTCTTGAGTGTGTGCAACATCCTCTAGAGAGTTCTACCTCCTCCAAACCCTTTAGTGATTCCACATCATACAAGATACAAGTAAATCTAGATTTTAGACATCCCTAACTTTGAAGGAAAAATGGACAAATGCTCTAGATAATTGGCTTAATCTCCTCTATTCATGCTTCATGACAAATCAATTCTCTCTAGCTAAGAAAAGATTACCTTCACCCTTCTAAAAGTTTCCATACACGTCAAATAATTGTGGCAAAACTACTATGCATCTCACAAGAAGGAAACTACGTTGCAATCTCTAGGCACATGGAATGGTTTTGTCAAAGCCCTTAAAGATACCTACAACACAGTCAACAACTATGAGGATCAATATATCAAGTTTGCACAACTACCCCAAACAAAGGATCAATTTGTGTAAGAGAACACAAGTACCTTCCATACCCTAGATTCCAAGCTATGCATTGAAGAGACTAAGAAGAATCTCATTCTCACATATAGGGTAGGCCTAAGACCATGCACTAAAATCGTATGTGGATTTCCTCTAGGTCCCCACCCTCATAGAAGTCTACATATTCACCTACAAATTTGAAGTTGAGGCCAAGTAGAAGATCAAGAAAGAGTCTTAAGACAAAGCTTAGACAAGAAACACTAAGGATCAAACTTGATGGAGTTCTCGGCAAGGAAAATGACCTTCACAAAAAATTTAGAACACATCACATGATGAGCAAAAGGAACATTCCAAAATTGGCAAGTGGTGTATAGTTCATAACACTAGTAATCACTTAACTAAAGAACATGTTGACTTGGAAAGACCCTGCTTATAAAGTTGGATTCCATTGATACTACCACTACAACACCTAACAAAGGCAAGAAGACCATGGATACATAGCCTAATGCCATGGTGGTACCACAAACATTGTTTCTTTCTCTAACACTAATTTAGAGGAAGCATACATATTATTCTACTCTGAAAGGTGGAGCAATGGACAACCAATACATTCCATAATTGAAAATGGAAGTTAGAAGAACCTAATTTCTCTTAAAGTAGTTCATAGATTGAACTTGTCATTGATGTCTCACCCTCAACCATTCCCCATTGGATGGTTCAATTTAGGTTCAAATAAATGTGTCACTCAATAGTGTCACTTGGAGTATGAAATCAAGCCTTCTCAAGATACATTTTTTTGTGACATGTCACCAGTATAGGTATGTGATGTTTTACTTGGGAAACCATATCCCAAAAGAAAGAACTTTCTCTAGTACCACTTGATTTGTAAGTAAGGAGCATAATCCTCTAATAATTCATCAATAATTGATATATTTGAAAGCAATAACTTGACTAAAACTAACTTGCAAGTACAAACAAGGAAAATGCAAGAAAATGAAAGAGAATAAGATACCATAACACAAGTGACACTAATATAACTTAGAGAAACCCACTTCAAGTGAAAACTCTAACCTCTCTCCTTCATATTTATTTGACACCTACCTCATCATATTCACGCCTACCTCCTTTAATATTTTCATTTGACACCTCCTCATTCTCAAGCTCATTCCAATAGAATTCCTCAATGTTAGGTGTATTTTCCTAGTTATTTATTCTTGATGGATCGTCACCCACTATAGAATCTTATTGTTATTGATTAAAATAGGACTTTATGGTGGCCTTCCTTCTCTTTAATGGGGCTCCTCTTAGTCTTTATTTTCCACTTTTGAGGATGGCATCTTTCTCTAACAATGTTAGAAAAGTGTTAAAGCAGTTTTCTTAAAGTTGCAAATTCAAAATATTAAAGTTATGCATGCGAATCAATACTCAATGAAATGAATAAAATTGAACTAGTTACAATGAAAGAGAAGAAGACGATACATGTATAAGAGAATACAAAAATTTAGAGAGATCCTGAAAGATGAACAATATTTTAATATATTAAGCGTTATGTGGGGATTTGAATTAATAATTTAATCATTTAGATTAAAACAAAACTAATGTAGGTATCACTAATTGCCACATCACTATTTCTAGCCAATGGCACAACCTCCTATTTTGACCATCTTTGTTTTATGCTTGGATCCCCATGAGCCATTGATGTAATTTGATTGCATAGTGTGGAATAAATAAAATATGTGGCTTTATTTTAATACTATGGGATGCTAATTATAAAATTATGCACGCCCGAGATAAATAAATCATTTCAAGTGGGCCCCATCAGTGCATCCAATATTTGGAATATCCCAAACAATCAAAATTTAGGGGAATAGTAATTAAAAAATAATATAATAAAGAACATATGCTTAAATCAAATAATAATAATGTGAGAAACACACATTGACTATACTTGTAGCTAAGACCTAAACAACTCTAGCAAAATTTGAAATATATTTTCACTTGATTTTAACCATGCAGATCTTAAAATGCATAGGGAACTAATTTACATTTGTGGACCATTAAATTACTAATTATTAATTAAATTTAATAATTTAGCTTAATGTAAAATTATTGTGGGCCCTGACAACTAACACACCACTTTTTTTGGCTTAATAATTTACATCCTGCTCTAACCATATTTAACTTATCTTTGGAGCCCTGCGAGCTATTGATATAGTTTGATCCAACAATGTAGAATAAATAAAACATGTGGCTTTGGTTTAATACTGTTATATGTGAAAATGTAGAAGAGAGATGAATGGTGTTAAAGTATATCAAATCAAACCCTCCTTCCACAATAACATTCAAGGACAAGAACCAAGCCAAGTCACTATAGATGAATGAGGAATCAGCTACATGTTTATGTGCTCAAGAATGATATGGAAAGAATAGATTAGATTGATAGATTTGTCAAACCCTAGATCAAATAAGCCTCAAACCCTAATTATCGTGTAATCAGGTACAAAAAAATAGAATGCTTTAGGAGACCGTACAGGAAGATACTCAAGGATAATCAGAAACATACCAGAAGTTGAGTTTTCGGAAACAAAAACTTTGCGGACTACGGGGTGGGTGCCCAAGTCCAATAGGGCAGAATTTTTAGAGATTCCAAATAGAGAGATGTTGTAGACTATATCATGCTTTTGAGTTCTGAACAAAACTTATCGAGAGGACTACGGGGTGAGTGCCCTAGTCTAGGAGGGTGGAATATCAGCAAGATTCTTTAAGATCCTGAATCCCTATCCTTCAAACTGCTTCTCTGTACCTGTACTTTTCCAACTCCCACACCTATAACCTACAATCACAAAGAAAGGGGGTTGGGGGTTGTGGTGTTTAGGAGCTTGCCTCGGTCAAGCCCTAGGAGGACATTCAAGTCTTCTAACACCATTGTTAGATAGAGTATGTGCCCAAGGAGGGCAGAGGCCAAATCCAATGATGAAATGAAATGATTGAACACAAATTGATGTCACCTTAGAGGTGAAGCCCTCACAGAGATGAAGATCTTTCAAATCATGAGGAGATGGATTGATGAATCTAAATCTGCAACAAACAAACACAATAACAACACAATTCTGCTCTGCAACACAATGAAGGATTTGAAATCTCTTTGCTCAATACAAGTTTGAATTATCCATCTAGGTGTAAAATGAAATTATAAACTCACGTATATATGCTTTCTCACTAACACTCATAAATTAAATTGAAGAGACTGACAGAGGGAAACCTTTTGAGAGGGCCCAAGCTGACATGCATTTATTTTTATCCTGACAACTCAGGTTGGACTTGGGCATAGGTGCCCAAGTCCCAAGGCCCTTTTTGGTATTGTTTAAGGATTTAGAATGGGCCCCTGAGTTCCATTTGACATGGGTTTTAGGGGAAATTGCTCTGGGATTAGTATTTAACTTGTAAAGTGTAAACATGGGGACATAGGAGCTAAACTAGGAGGTAAAAAGGTATAGGGAAACTTTTTACTTCATAACAAATACTATGGCCTCTTAATAAAATTATGCACGATTGGGATAAATAAATAATTTTTAGTGGGCCCCAGCAACTATGACTTATAGACCTATTATTGCAGGGCCTAATAATTGACACGTCACCTTTTCTAGCCAATGGCATTGTCTCCCACTCAAATAATCTTCATTTTTACCTTTGAGCTTGCTAGACATTGATGCAGTTTGATCTGATGACTTGGGATAAACAAAACATGTACATTTAGTATTATGGGCTCTTAATAAATTTATACAAGTGGACCCCAATAGTGTACTCAAGTCTGCAAATCTATACCATGGACATATTAAAATAAAATGATTGTGTGCCCCCATCTGACATGTAATATTTTCTAACCAATGGTACTACCTCCTTATCTTTGCATCTTCATTTTCTCGTTGGAGCCTCATGAGCCATTGATTCGGTTTGATCTAATGGTGCAAATTAACTAAAATATGTCCCATTCATGATCTATGGAAAGAAGGCAATGGACACCAAGTCAGAACCATTGACATACATTTATTTGGAAGGAAATTCATTGAGGACATTACTCAACCAATAGCCTACAACCATTGATATAGTCTACACAAAAAATAAATATAGAACAACTATTAGAGAAATTAATCATACAATATACAATATAGAACTATTGTAAAAAGAAATATTTAAATCAATATCGACACATGACAAATATGCAAGTGCACATTAGAATTACTATTATAGAGATTAATCATACTTGATATATAGTACAAAATGTGATACAATATTGAAGTAGAGTTGTACCTTGTGTCTATTCCCCAAAATTTGAGAATGTACCCTCTTGTCTCATAGTTGGACTTGCTCATAGCAAATTGGTCAAATGCCACTCTAGAGGACCAAAAATTGCAAATTCACAATGTAGGAAATGGGTGAATCTGAAATTGAATGCTTAAAGAGTGAATGGAAATTATTTTTTCCTAAATATGAATCCATACTACATAGTCATACTACATTTTGCATGGGAAATTAAACACATTAACCCTAAAAGACCTATAATTTCAAGGTGATGAGCCATGTTTTCTCTAAACTACCTATAATTCAAAGGATATAATAAATGCTTTCCCAAATATACCTATCATTTCATGGTGATATTACATGTTTCCCCTAAATTCACTATAACTTCATTGGCAATTGCACCACCATTTTCCCTTAATTGATTATAATTTAACTAGCAATCATGCCCCTAATTGCCTATAATTTCATGTGGTCACGCCCCTTTGCCCCTAGTTGCCTGTAATTTCATTGGAGATTATACCATAGTATGCCCATAATTAATATAAAAGGTAGGTGATTGAAACCTGTAATTTGAAAAATGAAAATTCACATGGCAAGTGATTTGACCCAGATTAAAAGTTGCCTCTAAAATATCTCTACGATTAGGACAAAACTGCAATAAATAGTATGGAAATCTAATTCTATTCTAAGATATTAAAATATCAATTCATAGGTGATCTGAAGCTACATGCCTAAAAATACAATCAAATTTGGGTGAAAGCATATACTGACAAAACTAGTAATATTCACCATTTTCAACCCCTTGAAAGTAAAAAAAACCACCAATTGGTGACAAATCACCACTAAAATTTTCCCTGGAGACCTTCATGGGATACTCATTAATTTATTTCTTAGATAAATTTGCTACTTAAAATACCTATTTCTCTAAAGGTACATGAATAAATTCTTGCTTCTCACCTAAAGAGGCCTTTTCCTCCTTGGGAACTCACTTACTCTTGTGCCTTGGGTGAAGGTTGTGCATGAAGTATTAAACATTTAGAATGATAATCCCCACTCTTGTGCAAATGAGTGTAATATTTATTTCCCATATTGGTCAAACTCTTCATTCCTCATCCTTACCTCCTTGGAGAATGCTCATGCCTAAATGGAATCTCCCACATTTAACTCCACTTTGAGGATGCTGCCAATTACTATCCTTCTTCATGGCATTCTTTGGTTCCCTTGTGATGGGGTTTTTATTCCAACACATATGTGTACAAAGGTTATTTTTTAAAATTTAACAATTCTGGATTAAGATATCAATATTCTTATACTCTATGACCCTTCTTCTTGCAATGGAAACAAACAATAAAAGACTTTATTTTTTCATTCCTTATTGGGACACACTTGTGCCCATTTGCATCACATTTATAAAGTGGTGGTTTACCTTATTTTTCCCTCTTTCTCTTCCAATTGGATCCTATCCATACATCTTAGTTTTTATTTTCCATCAAATTTTATGAGATAAGAGTAACTGATACCTTTCATGTGTTGATCTTTCCTTTGGCTTATAGATTTTCTTGGGTTTTCTTTGATCATTCTCCAACCTCTTTTTGGCCATCAAAATATCTCAAACCTACATGTTGGGGTTTCTCCTCAACCTCTATGGTACATGTTATGCCTTGAATTTTATTTCCAAGAACTAATCCATCATAATCTATCTATGCATTGAGTTAGAGACAATTCCTTTAGTATGCATCTCAAAGATACCAAGTCACCCATCTATATTAAATGAAATAACATATGGTCTACAATCAATCATTGATTTATGTATCTTTGTTAGTGGGAAGTCACCTTCTTACTCCTTCACCATCTTATATTGTACTTTTGTTAATTATTCTTCTCTCATGTGCAACTCTTTTTTAACTCTAGCAATTATTCCCATGAGCAATTCTCCATGCCTTTCCAATATCTTGTAAATCTCATTTATTTTATTTCAATTACTACATATTCTTCTTCAATTCTTTGTTTTCCCTTAGAATTTACATGTTGGTTCTTGGAGCCCTTGAAATGTTGGCTCTCCAAATGATTGACCTATGCCATACAAACATACACTTCCTTATTATTAAAATATAGAACCAAATAAACATACCAATGTGTTAGTAAATTCTATACGCAAGGAAAACCCCACTATAATACCAATTTTATCCTTAAAAACCATGGATATTCCATTGTGTAGATTCACCAACATGGATCCTTTCATTAAAACCTTGTTTCTCACAAGCAATATGCTTAATTGAACAATATAAAAGGGTATAACTATGAAGGAGACATTGAAAGAGAATCCTACTCTAATTTAATTCACACTCAAAATTAATTCTACTAAATTATAAACTAGATTAAACGTTTCCAAAGATTATCATAATTTAAACTAAAAAATGAAGTGTTTCAAAAACTAATTACAACAAATAGAATAATATGGAAAGCTAAACCCACCACATAAATTTGGAGGCCTTGGCCCTAGATGATAGTGTGCCTCATGGACATCTACACTAAGTGTTGTCATCTGTATGTTTGTTCACCTGTACAACATGAAAGCCAACCTGCATAGTACAATGAAAGAAAATAGAAGTGTAATAATTGACTAAACACTTGTTAACTAAATAAAATTGAAATAGATAAATTTGATGGAAACAACTGGGTTATCACTAGAAAACCTCTATGTGATAAATGTCCTTTGAATACCTATCTTTGGTAAAAAAGAAGATCGAGACTACAAAGGAGTTTGCAAGAGTGGTCAAACCCCCTGTTTTGGTCTTTCAACCTCCACAGATAGTCAGATGATAAAGAGAATTTCTAGAATATGTGTGTGCACCCTAAGTGTGTCTACGATGTAATGACAAATGTAACTTTCTAGGAGTGCTTGTTTGGTCTACAGAGAGGACACTAGGCCTAGTGTGCAATAGTGACAAAGATGGAAAATGGGGTTCAAGAAAATGAACAAGGGTTTTGTAAAGATGATCAAATATAAGGGAATGCTCAGTGAAGAGATAGAGTCTCCTCCCTTGGATTCACTTCTAGTGATCTATTAAGAAACTATATTCAAAAGGTATGGATCTTTTTGAGGACTTGATTCTTATGCGATTAAACAAAGAATTTCAAAGAGCACAACATTATATGCTAACCCAAATACACAACAATGATAGACTTTTATGGAAATGAAGGTGAGAAACTTAATAGAATCCTAGGAGAAGCTTCAACCCCTTTAAGTCTCATCTATGAGCTATCCTCTCCTTGGATTCAAACTTTGCAAAAAGGATTTCAAAATCCAAAACCTGCAATGGTGATTCAATGCCTCAAAAAACTCAAAGATAAACTGGCAAGAGATGCAAAGATCAAAAGTATTTTCACAACCATATCAGACTTGAATGCTCATAAATTCCTTTATGTCTTTTTGGTTTTCTAAATGTTCTTTTTTTCTCTCAGAAGAAGTGGGCATGTGCAAAATACAACACAACCGCGTTAGAATGTGCTCATGTTATTTCTTTATAGATGAAAACCATTAAAATATCTTTCTCCACCATGTCAATCTCTTTCTTCACCAATCACTTAGAGCCTACACTATCTCCACAAACTATAAGGCTAGAGTAAAGATGATGTGGCCTCTATTATGCCCTTTCAGTTAATCTTCACAAGGCTTAGATGATGTGGCCTCCATTTTGGGCCTTGCAATATGATCTTTACAAGACCTTGATGTGGTCAAGGGAATCCACTAACTATTTGAGCGCTTTAATTTAGGCCTTTAACCTCTTGACCTCCTCATTTGATTCTTCTCATATATTCTTTAGGTCAACTTATTTTTCTCTTAGGCCCTTGAGTGTGTAGGCCTAGGTGTCCACTTGATTATTTATCTTCGCTAGCTCATAATCTTGGCTAGAGGCCTTTCACTTTAGTGATCCTATTGCAATAGCCTTGGCACTAGTTTTAGCCTTTTCATGACTCAATTATACCTCCAAGTCTTCCACTTGCTTTGATAATACATTCTTGTTGGTTGTCTTAGTTACTGGATCTAGATTTTCCCTACTGCCAACACTATTCTTGCTTTAGTCAATTTTGTTTTAACCTCTAGGAGTTATTTTTTAGTTGCTTCTACCTATGTATCTTCAGCTTCAATGGCTTTCTCTATAACTATGGTGACCTAGCCTTCTAATTCATTTATTTTCACTTCAAATTCTTTAAGTATTTTCTTAGCCTACTCTAGCTTGGTGCACTTCTTGAAGTTTCTCTCCATGGGTATTGGTGAAGTGTACATTGAATTTGCACCCTCTTGGAGGAAATCTACTCTCTCCTTTATTTCAAATATACATATAATTTTTATGATAAAAGATAATTGAGAAACCAATAAGAAAGAGTTTAAAGGTATTAATATGGTCAAGCAACAAGATAGTGGGGAATTTACGTCCATGTTAGACATACACCGGTAATACTGGAATAAAAAAGCAAACAAATAGATAGATGGAGAGATAAATAGATAGAGAGATAGAGACGAGGAGAGGGACAATGAAAGATAGAGATGGAGAGAGGGATAAATAGAGAGATAGAGGGGGGGAGTGAGGGAGACATAGAGATGGAGAGAGGGAGAGGGATCTTCAACAGAGAGATAGAGAGTGATGGATAAAGGGAGAGAGGAGAGATAGAGGGAGGGAGAGATAGATAAGGAGATGAAGATAGAGAGGGAGAGATAGAGATAGAAATATATAGAGAGGGACGTATAGAGAGATAGAGAGGGCAGGGAAGAGATAGGGAGAAAGGGATATTGAGAGATATAGATAGAGGGAGAAATACAGAGAGAGGTGGGGAGATAAATAGGGAGAGATAGATAGAGGGAGGGAGAAGGAGAGGGAGAGGGAGAGGGAGAGGGGAGAGATAGATATTTAAAGATAGAGAGAGAGGGGGGCTAGAGAGATAGAGAGGGGGAGAGGGGAGATAGAGAGATAGGGATAGAGAGGGAGAGATAGAGAGAGGGGGAGAGAGGGAGGGAGAGAGAGAGAGGGGGGGGGAGAGGGGAGATAGAGAGATAGGGGATAGAGAGGGGGTGATAGAGCAAGGGAGAGAGCGAGAGGGGAGATAGAGAGATATGGATAGAAAGGGATAGATAGAGAGGGGGAAGAGACAGGGGAGAGAGATAGGGAGAGAGTAAATAGAGATATAGAGAAGGGGAGATTGATATATATATACTAGAGAGAGAGAGAGAGAATCTCTCTCCTTTTCCTACCTCCTCCGTTGTTGTT